>OY829545.1:2138902-2738902 GCA_963691705.1 Viola odorata
AGAAGAACATAATTCGTTCAAAATTCAATCTTTAGCTGTTTTCCCAATCAAATCGATCTAAATCCTGTTCGCGCGGTAAGGAAAGATGAAACCCAGATAGGAACCTCTGTCATTTGTCAGAATTGATGTTAACACCTGAAATTTAAAGGTAATGTTAAACTAATGTTGCAGGTTCTAGGAGAGCTAGTGGGGACTTTTATGTTAGTGTTCTGTATTTGTGGGATCATAGCAAGCACTCAGATTCTAAGAGGAGAAGTGGGTCTGTTGGAATATGCAGCCACAGCAGGATTTACAGTAGTTGTCATCATTTTCTCATTTGGTCAAATATCTGGTGCTCATGTCAATCCTGCTGTCACCATTGCCTTTGCATCTTTTGGTCATTTCCCATGGTCCAGGGTACAAAAAAAAACATCCCAAAATCCAGTCTTTTAACATCTTTTTAGTCACAATTTAGCTCAAACATGTCAATTTTTAACTGTTTGGTTGAATTTTCAGGTCCCGTTTTACATAATCGCGCAAACGATTGGTTCAGCATTGGCAACATATGTAGGAAGATGTGTGTATGGAATAAAACCTGAGCTTATGCTCACCCGGCCGACCCAGAGCAACATTTCTGCATTCTGGGTTGAGCTAATTGCGACCTTTATCATCATGTTCCTTGCTGCTTCCTTGTCACAACAAGCATCTGTAAGGAGAAATTGATTTTGTCTTTTCGGTTCTTTAAAAATGTGATGTGATTGATCAACCAAAGATTTAAGCTTTTGGTACAATTTCAATTTTGTTTTCCAGATAGGCCACTTAGCTGGTTTTGTATTTGGGATTTCCATTGCCCTAGCAGTGCTTATTACAGGGTAAGCAGAGAACTCTTCCCGTATTTTGTAGAAAGTACCATTGATTTACGAGTTCGTATATTTTTATCCTGGTTCGTTTTATGTGCAGGCCTATCTCGGGCGGATCGTTGAATCCTGCAAGATCATTAGGTCCTGCAATTGTTTCATGGAATTTCAAGGACATATGGGTGTACATTATCGGTCCGGTAATCGGAGCTATAGCCGGAGTTCTCATGTTTCATGCTCTAAAGATTCAACACAGACCATCATCTACTTCCAATTCCTCTCCTGACGCTAGTCTACTTGCTCGCCCAACAGTACCATTTGGTCCATTTGGTAGGACTTAGGATCTAATTGCTGGTAGCAACTTTAGTTTGGATTTGAAGCTGCGCTGCTGCAATTTATTGTTGGGATTTCTTTATATTATTGACCAGGTTTTTACCAAAGTAGCTATTAATAAGGTAAATTTTGTACATGTAAAACTATTATCTCTGCTTTATCCTAATTACCAAATTACCAAGTAATTTTTGCATCTGTTTCCTTAATTGCAAGTGACATCCAACGGGAAAAGAAAGAGTCTTGTAATTTTCGCCAATTGTTTCAAACCGATTTCTATAAATTAAAATATTCAAACTCGATTAGACTGTTTAAATTTAAAATTTCAAGTTTGGCCATCTTGGCCGCCTTGCGTCCTCATTAGGCCTTCTATAAGTCTCATTAAAATGAAGAATTGGCATCAAATATATTTTATCCCAATTAATTAAGCATAAAATTGATGACGAGTGATTAGCAACCTTAACCGTTGTTTATGTCAATGGTTCAACTGACCAACCAATAGCCAATGCTTGGTATGTGGCACATAGTTTTTTCTTTTTCTTTTTCCCATTTTTGTTAGGGAAAAAACCCAGACAAATAAAAATCAAAGCCCATGTAAACATCAGTGGTACATCACGGTCTCTTTCAAGACAGTGTACTTTAGTAGTATGTTGCAAGTTTGGTCTGAATATTTTTCTTGCAACTTGTCATTAAAAAACAAAAAAAACGTTAATTCTCACCCAACCTTCATCTTAATTAATAATCCAAAGACACCACGACAATCCATCTCCATACACCCTGGAAAGACTTTACCGACTCAATTTATTATTATTATTTTTCTTTTTAATTAGAAGAATATTTTTTGATAGATTCGGCCCAAAATTTAAATCACAATTCAATTATTTTAAGGTGAAAAATAGTGATGTTGAATTTATAGTTAGAATTGTTAGAATGTCTCGTTTTACATTTCATTTTCATAAAAGACTCAACGAAATGCCCTGATTTTTAATTAGTATATTTTTTTTTTGCCAAGTCATTTCCCTCCATTATATTTAAACCATAATAATTGAGTTATGTGATTGTGAAGCAAGCAGGCACTAGTTTTCTTTTTTATAGATTAGAGATTACATAAAAGAAAAGGACCCACTTTCTTAAATAGACATCATCCGATAGGCCAATAGGCCAATAGGCCAATAGAATATTCATCGCTGAGTCTTCTAAGTTCTAATATCCAATCCGAAACTAGGGTCATTTCCACGTATTTCATAAGTTTAATAATCTGATCAGTTGGTAAGACAAAGGTATTTTTAAGTGATTTCTCCTCAAGAAATGTTTGTGTATGAAAAAAAAATGGTCGCTAGATTTTTACATCTATTCATTAACAAAATAATGTTTCTTTAATTCAATGTGGTGTGTTGATTCTGCTGAATGTAATCCGACATCACACTTGGATAATGATACTTTCTTTTATAATTGAGTGTGTAATGTGAATTAAGATTGATTCGGACATAGTTCAATTTTTTTAAGTTGATGCGAGTGGTTTGATAGTCTCTCGTATATTAAATAGGTTGCTCATTAAATTATTTATTAATACGAATAAAATTAATTTTAGTTTAATAAATTTAAAGATACATATTGTTTGTAACACAAGATAAAATTAACTTGTTGAAGAATATTCTTTTTATGGCTTTTTAATAAAAAAATGTATAATGTTTTGCAAAGAGGAATACTAGTCCACTTGGATAAGTAAGAAATAAACATTTATGAAATTGGGTTTTTTTGGTGGATATAAAAATCATTTTCTGGAACGCGTCAGCAATCGCAACAATTTCACAAATATGAAGATTAAGGTATCTTTACCTTGCCATGTGTCACCTGCATAGGATTTTCAGATTTGGAAGTTAGTTGCACCAAGGTCGGGGGGGAGGGAGGAAGAAGATGCATGTGGTCATCATTTTTGCCTAACAACAAAATTGGTCTTAATCTTTGGTATTATTGGTTCACCTCATATTTCTACAGGATGGGGGGATGTTTCTGTAAAGTCATCCATTAACCAGGCACGGATCCAGCCCAGGCGAGGGTAGGCAAGCGCCCACCCTGGGCTGGATGAAAAAAAAAATCTATTCAATGTAGAAATGTTCGATACAAATACTCTTGAGCATTTGTTAAATTTTTCGTTCAGCTCGCTTGTTTTCCCTTTAAAATACTCTAATTTTTTTTCGTTCCACTCGTTATTTAGTGACGGATTCAAATACTCTTAAGCATTTGTTTAATTTTTCGTTCAGCTCGCTTGTTTTTCCTTTAAAATACTCTTAAAAAAAATTCGTTCAGCTCGTTATTTAGTGACGGATACAAATACTCTTAAGCATTTGTTCAATTTTTCGTTCAGCTCGCTTGCTTTCCCTTTAAAATACTCTATAAAAAAATTCGTTCAGCTCGTTATTTAGTGATGGATACAAATACTCTTAAGCATTTGTTCAATTTTTCGTTCAGCTCGCTTGTTTTCCCTTTAAAATACTCTTAAAAAAAAAATCGTTCAGCTCGTTATTTAGTGACGGATACAAATACTCTTAAGCAATTGTTCAATTTTTGGTTCAGCTCGCTTGCTTTCCCTTTAAAATACTCTAAAAAAAAAAATCGGGGGCGTTGCCCCCGAACCCCCGCCCCCCTGAAAATAATTCCTGGATCCGTACCTGCCATTAACTATATATCAGCATCAGAAGACTAGAGAGTGTGATACACGTTTGGACTAGATTCTTCTAATTTTTGTTAAGGAACATTCGGTATTTCAATCACCATATTAAATATCGACTATTCTATATTCAAATTGGGTAGGATCTTGAAGGATGATAAAGCTCCCCCTCATAAATTTTAACATAACTACATACTCACACAACTCAAATCTGAGATCTCTAATTAAACTAAAACAATTATTTACATATTTGTAGCTAAAATCTTGAAGGGTGATAAAGTTCTCTCATATATATATCAAAAAATTAAACCTAAATTTTTTAATTAAATTAGAATAACTCTTTATTAATTAATTAAATTAGAATAATTCTTTATTAAACAATTGAGAGCGTAATTTAGCGAGACTTATTTCCAAACCACAACGACGGCGTTCAATAATTAAAAAAAAACGGTCAAGGAAAAATCTAAAACGGTACGAAATTGCTGAACCCGTGGGCACTGCCAAAATAAAACCATGGGCATCGCTCCACTTTACTCCCATTGTTTTCCCCATTTCTTATTTCTCTTTTTATTTTTTTAAAGAAAAAGAAAAAGTCTCCGCTGTTATTATGCTCATCGAATAATTAATTCACAATTCCACGTCCTTTATTCCTTAATAATTGATGCTATTATTTATTTTTTCCTTTCTGTGCTATTCATTTTTCCTTTTTAACAAACACTTCATGTGTTAATCTTAGGTTTCTGTAACTCATTGGTTATTAGTTATTTACTGAATGCTAATTATACGCAAGGACTTAAGTGCTCGTCTCGCTTTCCTTTATAAGAACAAAATTCCGTACTTAAAATTATATACACATTTTTTGGGAATATTAAATTAAAACTTAACTTAAAAAATTATTATCTCGCTAAGAAGTTCATAAAAAAAAAGAGTTAAAAAAAAACGAGAAAATAATAAATCCCACCTCATAGAGGTTTTTTAAGTTTTGAACTCTTAATAAACCAACAGTGAAGAAGGCCCACGTAATCCACAGAATCATCACCAACCAGATGGATCATGAGTCATGACTGATCCATGATGGACCCAGCCTCCCGGATCAACCTTCCATGAGATGGAAAAATAAAGAAATACTGTAGTTAATATATTCAAAATAATTACTTCTAATCTTAATACTCCTCTATCGGAACTAAATTTAATTTATTTTAGTCCCCTAATTTTTTTAAATAAAAATAAGAGGATACTACTAATAATATAACTATTTTTAAATAAATAAAATTATCAATTCTAATAGCTAGACAAACATAGGGGTTAAATTATGATTTCCACTTTTATTTTTTAGTGTAACACAGAAGTATTATCGAGTATTTGTACAATATTAATCGTATTTGTATAGATTTCATCTATTAAAAGATAAAATATTTGTACTAAATGAAAAAAAAAATACATTTATATTATTTCATAATAGTAGAGCAAATAATTTATTTAAAAACGAGAAAAAAATATTAAACTACTCGTACCGTAGTGAAATCATTAATCTAAACTAGGCAATACATATATAAAAAAAAACTCAGGTCCAGAGGTTCACATCATCCCAAAATAATTAAATAGTAAATGGGTCCATCTCCAGCGGTCTCTATAAAATTTGTGAAAATTGTTGGCATCGTTACACTTATTGGCTTTATAAATAATGTTCTCACGATAATCGTATAATAATTTAAACAATATGGAATCTAAGATTCCATTCCCTCATTTGCATAATTCTTACAACTTATTTTATAAAAGACCATAATACTCCCTCCCAATACAATTAATTGTCGTTTACTGTTTGAGTACTCATATTAAGGGCAAAAAAAATTCGTACTTTTTTCAAACATAAATTAATCTTTAATGTAAGTCTGAAAAAAAATAAAGGATCAAATTGTCTCAAATAATGAGTCATCCGACTTCTTTAATATTTATGCCTAAATAGTAAAAGAGTTAAAAAAAACTAGGAGTGACTACTTGTTTCTGTTTTAACTCGAAAACTTTTAATTAAAAAAAATCAAGCTATTCTATGCCACGTTTCACCACGTCGGATTCGTATATGTAATTTGTAAATAGGTTCTACAATATGCTACTCCCTCCGTCCCATATTAATTGTCCACTTTCACTATTTATGCACACATTTGAGGAGGCCGAATGACGCACTATTTGACCTAAAAAACTTTCGAATTTTTTCTCGAATGTAGGTTAAGGATTAACGTACGTTCGAAAAAAATTATAAATTTTTTTGGAGTCAAATAGTGAGTCATTCGGCTTTCTCAAAATACGTGCACGAATAGTAAAGTGACAGTTAATATGAGACGGAGGGAGTATTACCCGACGGTGCTAATAACATTATTATATCATCCAACGGTGGTAATAACATAATGATCATACGATGATGTGATTACGGAAATCAAGGCCCTCCATCATAAAACATCATTTCTTATCCTCTTCCTTAAACACGATACAGAAAAGACAAGACAAGACCCACACTCGTGTGGACCGACCCCATATGACATCCGACGCTCGAGAATCATCGCCACGGGGTGGACCCCACAATGACTTTCCTTCCTCCCATTGGACTCCTAAAAGTATCGTCGGATAAATAAAAGACGGTAATCCTCAAATGACAAAAATGCCCTGGTCCGATTTTTTCCTATAAATGGCGACATCCTCACTGCCTTAACAATTCCGTGTTCGAGCTCTTTATACTTTCCAGTTAAATCCAAAGATCGATTAATTAATTTTGTCATTTCCTCGTTTCTATCGTTTCTATTTTTCCTCTTCGCTTTTCCACCATGTTGGGCGTGTTTAGCAGCGCTGTTGTGTCTCCACCAGAGGAGCTTGTCGCCGCCGGATGCCGGACACCGTCTCCGAAGATAACGTCGGATGCGCTGGTGAAGCGTTTCGTCGATACTAACCCCTCGGCGGTGTCCGTACAGGTCGGCGAGGACGCGCAACTGACCTTTACTCACCACAACCAGAATATGCTGCTGCCGAGGTAATTGAATTAATTAAAGTTCAATTTTACCAGATCACAGTTCAAAATAGACAATTTGGACTCATAAATCACAGTCTTGTCCACCGCCACGTGTCATCTCAGTGTTGATGACACTTTGATAAATAATTATAAATTGCTAATTTGAGTCTGATCGGCAAATCATGACCGAGACTAGGCGGTTCTCTGATCTGCTGTGGGTACACGGCCGTAATTATGTCGTCGATTGGAAAGAATCTTGTTGGAAAATTTATTAATTATATTTCTATATTTATTTCGCCTCTGATCTCTCCATTATAGGCAACCAAAATAGGATTAAGCATTTTTGGTAAACTTGTAATAAACATGTTTAGTAAAGGAAAAAGTGTAAAAGATTTAATTAGCAACAAATATAAAAAAACTCTTCCAGCTGTAGATTTAATAAAAAAGGTAAGTTCATTTATTTTTCATGAGTAAATATTATTGTGATGGTAGATTAATCTTTGTTAATTAATGACCTTAGATTAATTTGGTATTCGGTATGATCTTGCCTAATTTGATGCTGGTTCCGTAGTTTAACCTTTTAACCTTCAAATTATTATTTTTTACCATTATGATTGTCCTACTCCGATGCGATCGGGTCGGCCACTTTCCGATTCCGTAACAAACAGGGCCAGGGCCATGGCCATGATACGTTTCGGTATCTGGTGAGATCGGTTGCATCATTCGTCTCGCATTACCGACACGCGGCCGTACGATTGTGTACATTTGGTATATTTGAGACTTGATCATATGCGAACAGTTAACTTGAGCCATGCGTGGCAGATGTATGTATGCAGAAAACGATCTGCATCGACCACGTGGATGGTTGATTCCATTTAATTTACTGTAGATTGTAAAAAAAGGAAAAAAAAAATCAGACTCACTTTGGAAACTAGCGATCATCCCATGTGGTCCGTGGGAATGAATAAATATTCTCAATCACACTAATATTTTTTTTTTTTAAATTATCCGATATTTGGTCACTTTATTATGGGTTGTTATTCTAAACTTGAGCGCCCAAACTTTTCACCATATTGGATAATATTTTTGGATTGAGTAGATGATTTTACAAAAAAAAAAAATTGCACAGGAGATACTTTTTCTTTATAGAACTATTTTGGGAGTAATTTTGTTTTAATCTTTTTTGAAATCATTTATATTTTAATTTTATTTGATCAGGGTTGATTTGGTAAATCAGTAATAAAGATTTATGGTTTAATGAATAATGATCCGGTGGCTTTCACCATCATGGTTAGTTTTTTCAACCTTTCTATGGTGGCCTGGCCCTGGGGCCGAGAGGTGAGGAGCAAAGTAGTAGTGGATAAGATAACGTGTTTGATTGATGGGATAGGACTTTACGTGGTCCCTCACGCCTGAATTATTTATTTTTTAATTAATTTGTTGTTTTGGCAGATCGTTTGCAGTGAAGGATGAGATATTCTGCTTGTTTGAGGGAGCACTGGACAACTTGGGGAGCCTGAGTAAGCAATATGGGCTAGCAAAGTCAGCAAATGAGGTGATTCTGGTGATTGAGGCCTACAAGGCACTTCGTGATAGGGCACCTTACCCTGCAAACCATGTTGTGGGTCACCTTAGTGGCAGCTTTGCTTTCATTGTTTTTGACAAGACCACTTCCACCTTGTTCGTGGCTTCTGTAAGAATATTCTATCACTTACCTACCAAACAACAAACATCTGTCTACATGAAGCTCTTATAATAATTTTATCGTTTGTAATTGGAATCTAAGTTGTTGCAAATTGGGGTTGGCACTTGGCAGGATCAATTTGGTAAGGTTCCTCTGTATTGGGGAATCACTGCTGATGGATATGTGGCCTTTGCTGATGATGCTGACTTGCTTAAAGGTGCTTGTGGCAAGTCACTTGCTTCTTTCCCTCAAGGTGGGTATTATTAGTCTAAGCAACCATTAACTTGCATATCACTAGACTGAGCTTTAACTTGTTACGTGATTTACGCCCAACTACAACAACTTGATGATTAAAGTGATGATTAATCTTGTTATGTTCTGTTCATTTCTACAGGGTGCTTCTTTTCCACAGCAGTTGGAGAGCTAAGAAGTTTTGAGAATCCCAAAAACAAGATCACTGCTGTCCCTGCTAAGGAGGAAGAGATATGGGGTGCCACTTTCAAGGTAATGTAATCGTTACGAGTTTCTTAATATGATATTCACATGTTAAGTAGATTTGTCACCTTTAATGAAGTTGCAATGGATGTTTCTCAAAATGTTAGGAAACTGATCTCATTCTTAGTTGATAGTGAAAGCAGTAGAGTAGATGTAGTGCCTATGTTTTTATGTTGTGTGTGTGGTAAGAGTAGATGCATTGGTAAGTTTCTGTCTTATTTATGAGTATCCTATATATGCTTCAATTAACAACTCATCGGAGAATATTCGCAATTCCTTTCTTATACTGTTGTTTTTGTTGTTGTTTTGTTCCCTCTCTTGTCTCTTTGAATAATAGAATTTGTTGTTAATATAGTACAAGCATCTGCCTGTATGGAGGATTTTCATCAGTTAGAAGTCATGTGTGTTTCTCTTTTGATGTTAAGCAGTCCTAAATCGTTATATTTTTAGATTGCTAGATATATAGTGCTCGAAACAGGACAAACGGAAAAGCAATCATAGAGTGACTGATCGATCTTTTCAGCATTGGATTTGATTTTTTTTCTGTTACCTTTAAAGATTCTCAGCAGCAATGATCTCTTAGCTCAAAAGCAATAAACTTGAACCACATTATTTTTTTGTGATCGTCAATCGTGGTACTAACTATCAATTTTGGTGGGGTTTAAATTTCCAGGTAGAAGGGCCAACAGTCCTTGCAGCCAGAGAATAGAAAAGATCTTTCCCTTTCACTTGAATCTTCAGAATCTACTTGAGGGGGAAAAAAGAGTAGTTTTTAATTATGTGGCCATGAATTGTGCAAAAAGGGCCACTATCCAAACACAAAGGAAGAAGGAAGTAGTGTTGAGTGTTTTGTTGAAAGAACAAGGAAGTGAGCATTATTATGGTTGGTTGTCAATGGAAAGCTACATTTCTTTGTACAATGATGCTATTATTATGATGTTTAGGTAGTTTTGTCCAGTCGCTCTGCTTTCCTTTCCCTATTCCCTAATGTACAGCCCCTTTTTTTTTCTCTTCTGTGTAATGAAGTTTCATAATAAAGTTGGTTTGATGGGATTCGACATGTTCCTAGCTTTTCTGCTTAGTGTTTGTATGTTTGCTATTCTGTCCCGCGTTGACTAATTCAGCTCGAATATGATAGGGTTTCTAAAGAGGGGTCTCCTAATCTGCACATGTAGGTGGGTTCATGGGTGGGATTTAGATTAGATATATATGAGCTGATCTCTTCCAGACTTCCAGTCCATAAACACTACTAGGCCCAGGGCCCAGGCCGTTAGTGCCTATGAGCTTCTCTAGAAAAGAAAAATTAAGTCAAAATTAACTTTAAAAATACTTATATCTTATAAGTGGGATTTAGGTATCTGCTTGTTGTTGGAATCTTAACAAAGTTTTTTTGACTCATTTATTTATTCACACTCCTTTCAATTTATCAAAGGAAAAGAATACTCTCTTTAGTCTTTACGGTGGTAATGTTACTCATTTTATGTTTTTAGAAAGACTACTAGCGTTTAAGATTCAAATTAGTATACTTGAAGTTTTCTTTGCCGTAAAATTTAAAAACGTCTCATGCAGCGATATAAAATCAAAGTTAAAAAAAACAATAAAATTTCAAATGAAACCATTTTTTTTACATATTATTACGAATAAAAGAGAATTAATAAATAGTGATAAACTTTATGCTTAACTTAACTTTTGTCAACTTATCTAGAAAAAAGCATTATGTAGATATATAAAAACACGTATTGAATGCTTTTTTAAACAATTTGAGGATATTTTCGAACTTATTTTTCTTCTTTATAATAGAAATCAGAGGATTTGCCTATTGATTCTTTTTTTTTGTAGGATTAGTCAGATTAGGGACAAAATCGTAAATATGAACAAACAGTGGGAGTACTGGTTGGAGAGGAGTAGGCGAAACGACGTACGAAACTGGCGTTTCGGTACTGGTGGAATCAGTTTCACACGCTCCAAGACAAAAATGCCACTTTTCAGCACTTCCCAATTTACTCCCTCCTTTTTCAATCCTTAGCCACTTCGATCACTTATTTTATTTGATTATATTATTATTTAAATATTGACTTTCAAATCAGTTCAAATAAATAAATTGATAACCAAAAAAACAAATAAAAAATTAAAACATTAGCCCCACATAAAACAGAACAGGTTAGCTTATTATACCCTCCTCTTTCAAGCTTTTACTCACTCACTCGTGAACTTTCTTCTCCTTCTAGGGTTTTAAAGTATTGAGAGAAAATCAGCTAACTAAACCCAGTTTCAGCAATCCCAGGTACTATTTTATCGTTTGTTTAATCTTTATACTGATGCAAGCTATGCGTATTTGTTCTTTGACTTACTGTATTGTTACTTTCCTTCGGTCAACTAGCTTGAATTGCTCATCTTTGTATTGTTTTGTATGATTTTGGTGCTACTTTTCTTTTCAAAAGAGGATATGTGTTGAATGATAAATAGTGTTGAAAAGGGAGAATTGGGGTCTGTCTTTTGGTGTTTGTTCGCCTGTTTATGGGGATTGTTTTCGCTACTGTTCATTAGGCGAGGATGTAACCTTTTTAGAAATTTTGGATGATAAGTTTTGTTAGTTGAATCGTTCAAATTTGAGTTATACTACAAGTTCTTATGCTAAAAAACCACATGGGTAAGGTGGTGGATAAATGGTGCTTCAATTCTGAGCTGCTGCCTGTTGAGTTCGAAGGCGATTAGGTTTTTAGCTGCGGATATGTACTGAGCTATGGCAATAAAGGGTTTCTCCATGTGAAGGGTTCATACAGGACAGTTGTGTGAGAATTTGTGTTTTTTATTGCGTCTAACCGGTGAATTGAGTCTCTACGGGGGTGTTTTTCCACCAATCTTGGAGGTTTAGACGGTCTAGCTTTCACTGGAAGTTGATCATTTTGTTCTTTGTATTTTCCAGTGGAAATTGGATTGTACCTCATTTTTTCCATAAATGATATGTTGTAACATTAAGAGCTCGTTCAGGTCAGCAGACATTGGTATGGACCAGCAAGGGCATTCACAGCCACCAGCAGTGGGCGTGGTTGGCAGCGGGGCTCAAGTCCAATATGGCGTACGTCCGTATCAACCTGGCCAGATGATGGGACAATCTCCTACTCAGCCAGGTATGTCTACTTCTTCAGCTCAACTTGCTCAACACCAGCTTGCTTATCAGCACATCCAGCAGCAACAGCAGCAGCAGCTGCAGCAACAACTCCAAACCTTTTGGCAGAATCAATACCAGGAGATTGAGCAGACTAATGATTTTAAGAACCACAGCCTTCCCTTGGCCAGGATTAAGAAGATCATGAAGGCAGATGAGGATGTCAGGATGATATCAGCCGAAGCTCCAGTTATATTTGCCAGGGCATGTGAGATGTTCATTCTGGAACTGACACTACGGTCTTGGAACCACACAGAGGAGAACAAGAGGAGAACACTCCAAAAGAATGACATTGCTGCTGCGATTACAAGGACTGATATTTTTGATTTTCTGGTTGATATTGTCCCGAGGGAAGATTTGAAGGATGAGGTACTAGCATCAGTCCCAAGAGGAGGTCTTCCGGTAGGAACTCCGGCTGATGCCCTTTCTTACTATTACATGCCACCTCAACTTGCTCCCCATGTCACTGCTCCGGGAATGAGTGTAGGTAAGCCTGTGGTGGATCAGGCTCTTTATGGTCAACAGCCTCACCCTTACGCGCAGCAGATGTGGCCGCAGCAGCAACAACAGCCGCCTGCAGATTCTTGAGACGGAAGACTGTAGCGTAGGTGCAGTTAAAACATGAATTGTAGTGAGTAAAATTGATTATCACAGTTTGTGTTTGAAAGCTTGAAGTTAACATGTTCTTGTTAGTCATTTGTGTTATGTTATAACATCCTTCTCGTGTCGGACCGAAATATTGTGTGCTCTGGTTTCATCTTTCATAGCCTGTCATGAATGCACAGATATTCTAAGATGATTGGATCGATAGTTCTCCTTTTTAATGTATAAAGAAGAAATTCAGGAATCGTTGTACTGCTATTTCTACTGGGAAACCATCACTCAACCGTATTTTGCGAGCATGTCATGTTTATTCAACTTTTTTTCTCTCTTCATTATTATTGTTACTAGAAGTCATCTGAGTTATCCGGAGCAAATGACCGCTTTAGACGGGGAAAAAGCATCTGCTATATCATACTTGAGATAGATGCACAAAATTTCCTTATACAAATCGCGCAAAGGAAAGACTACAGAATTCAACAAACATAGGCCGGAAGCCTTGGGTGGACCACTCTAAAACGCCAGTCCAGGTAGATCGTGAAACATGAAACTGCGTCAACGAGCTGCACAGGTGTCTTCTAAACTGCAGGAAATAAAAAAGAAACTTAGACAAAACTACTCATATTTTCAACAAGAGTGCTAGAGTTACACTAGTCACTACCTTCTTCCCAAGAACTCTATGATATCAGTGGTAAGAGTTGATCTTTTCTTATCGTCGAAAGCACGTGATGCAGCCTTCCTTACCAAAGCAGAACCAGCAATGCACCCTAAAACTGCAGGATTTGTTGGACTGCAAGGGAATATCAACTTGTAAGGAACGTAATCAAGTGATGACAAGGCAAATTTTATGGAATACATGATTGAACCTGATACTAAAGTGTCCTTCAGCAGCCTTGATACATAGCCGTGCCCAAGAAAAGAATACACCGACACTGGCACAAAGAAAAGGACGCATCACAAACAGTCCACAATAAAAAAAATCAGTCGAGTTATGATAAGTGTTGTCTGGTTACATAAAAAGACAAATCTAGTATCTGAAACTGTTATTCGAGTAACTGATATTCCACAATATAATCAACCACCTTCCAGAAAGGATATCGCCTTGCCCCCCACAACGCCGAGGTGAACCATAGATGCTCACTGATTTTACTGCATACACCAACAATGATTAAAACCGGAGTAGTTGAAAGGTTTGGCCGCCTAAAAAGAAATAAAAAAATAAGCGTTAAAGGACCCTGGACTAGTTCAGAGAGTCAGCTAAACCCAATCAAAGATGCAGCTCATCAAACAGAACCATTACAGGCACTAAGATGAACCTTCTCCAGAAATCAATCCCAGACTAAGAAACAAATTAGCGTGTAACAAATGTAATTGGTATTTGACATATAAGTCCATGCCACAAGATAAATCTATTGAATGTTCCTTACCTATCTGACCGTCACTAATAAGATCAGATTTTCCTTTCCGTAAGATAGTTACGCCACCAATCCTGAATGATAGAGCAACAGTTAATTAGAAAGTTTTCAAGGTCACATTCAATATACTCATCAACAAGATTTAAACCTATCCAGCACTTTATTCTCACTACGAGAAAATTTCTAACACAGAGTAATTCCAAACACAAAAACTTACATTTTTGAAAGAGATAGCAACTGAGCATGAGCATGTTGCTCATTTACTTCACATTTTAGAACCTTCTCAACTAGTCGCTTGTATTCGTTCACATTTGGGGTTAGGACAGCTAAGGGATAACCACTGACAAGATCAAGGCTGTCCGTTACAAGGAAGAGTCCATCCTGAGAAATGTGCATTTCATAAGCATAAAAGGTACACTTACTTGCCAGCCGATACCAAATACATACTTTTGATACCGCATACATACCCCGTCTATGACAATTGGAGCATTTGACTTCCTTGCCAGCTTCAAGATTTCACCCACGCAGTCCTGTCACAAAATAGACTAAGTGCTGAAGAAACTGAGTAAAATTACAAGACTCCAATCCATAAAAAAAGTTTGAAACAATTCTAAGATAAAGTACCAGGAGAAAGGGATCCCTTCCAAGTCCTGGGCCAACCACAAGACAATCAAACCTCTGCATCCACTTATCAACCTCTGCTACAACCTTTCCTGATATACATTTTTTGTCCCCATCCCTAACATGCCAAGTATTTCACCAAACATCAGTATATCACTCCACAGAAGAAAGGCAAACCAAAAAAACAACTGCAGCAACAGAATGAGAAATGAAAAGTACCCAACACTATAGGATTCTTCCAAAACAGGATGCACAATCAACTCAGGACTGTAGCTTTTAATAACTGGAGCAGCATCTTTGGTGCAGAACACATGCGACAAGTCAGCACCCTTCAAACGAAACAAAAGCAAACCATATCACATTAGCACAAATTAGCACGTAATTAATACATTGAATGGCAACAGAGATGAAAAATAAAGCACTAACGATTTTCAAAGCCGAAATAGCAGCAAAATAAGGAGCACCAGTGTACTCTCGGCACCCACCAATAACAGCTATTTTACCTGAATGACAATCATCGATACTCAGCCATCAAAATCCATGACCCAATAGCTAAAATCGAATTATCTTATTGATTAACCGCGAAAGTTACCTGCTTGGCCTTTATGCTTAGTAGGGTCAAGAGGAGGAGTAATTGCTCTTAAAATTCTCTCAGCATCAGCTTCAACACCTGTCCCTTCCATTTTGCTGTCACCGCCGTAACCGCCGACGCACCGTATCAAGAAGTTTTGCCGTCTACGAACAGCCGACGAAGTCGTGAAAGTGAAGTTTCTAGCGCTATTGATTGAAGTTAACTGGTTCATTCCATGCCTAATTAGCATCACTAAACAAATTTGAAGATTTTTTTTTAAAAAAAAAAATTGGAAATGGTCAGCTGATGCCTACGGTTTCTACTTTCCAGCCAGCTGCCGTCGGATTCCTCCACCTGATGCCAGGTGTCCAGTCTAACGTCTATAAAAAAACGACGCCATATAAAGCATTTTTACCGTAATTTATTTGGGCCTTTACATTTGGGTTCGGCCCAGGAAAAACAAAGAAATAGAGAGTTCTTCTAAAATTGTTTCGAGGAGAATAGAAACAGAAATTGAGACTCTAGAAAAATGGGAGAGCGCTGATTTGGTATAACCTCATCCGAGAAAACGGTGCATAAATCGGGTTGCAGATTAGGGACTACCGGCGGAAAGGCGGAGGCGATCGGAGCAAATAAGGGAAAGATTATGAACCCGCGGACAAAGCTGAATGTTTTAAGATCAGGTATAATAGTGATCGGTGCTTTGGGTTTTGGTTATCTAACCCTAGAAATTGGATTCAAGCCATACCTCCTCAAAGCTCAGCAACAACATCAACAAGAACAAGAACAGTCTCGCCAAGGAGAAAAAGAACCCTAACCACAGCAGCAATTCATAAAAAAAAATCAGGTCAGCTCCTGTTTTTCAATCCAATTTATTGTTTTTTTATAGAATAAATCTTTGTTAGATAGTGAACATTGAGTAATTATCAGAGACTGTTTTTGCTTAGATGAATAGAGAAGGAAATAATTGTGAACGGGATGATGATGATTGGTGGGAAGATTGGGATCGAAGGAGACGGATGGGTGTGGTTCAGGTTCTCTGTTGCGTGATACAAGCCATCTGCTTGTATTATCAACATAAGCAATGTGATGATGATGAGTTGATGTCTTGTAATTCTTCAAATGAGAGGAAACGAAAGGAACACAAATGGGAGAAGGAATTGAGGAGCATTAAGGCAGCAATTGGGGATGTTGCTAAGGCGATTAGGGAGGGGAATGCTATTATGGAGAGAGGTAGGGAATGTGTTTATTCTGAAGAGGATTTTTTTGCAGAGCTAGTGAAGATTGGTGTTGAGAAACATTGAAGGTACGTGGCTCAAGGAGTTTTTGCTGCAAATGATGTATGGTCCTCAAGGTTAGACATCTTCTGTTTTTTTCTTTGTAATTGGATTGATAGAAGAACAGAATGTTTTTTCATTGACCGAAAAGTTTTGGTAATTTGATGTTTTGTTTCGTTCTGGTGGGTGAGTAAATGAAATATCATTCTTTTCGTGCTTCTTTCCCATTCGAGAATTGTAGAACTGTAAGGTGTCGAGAGCGATGGCTCTCCGAACGTGATTTGCTACATTGTTCAACCTCATACTCAAATTTGAAACATTGATTGAAGATTGAACAAAGCCCTCTCCAGTTTGAGACTTGAAATGTCATTCTTATTGGCTCGGTCCTTACTATGAATTTTCTTGCTCATTCCCAACTTGGATAGTTGTGATAATTGGTACTGTGAGGTGGTAGAATTGATTGATGCTCCTAATAGTTCTGGTAAATGGAAAGGGAGTGATGAACACCCCCAACAAAATCCAGTGTGCAAAATCATAGCCCTAGGTAGTAGAGCACAAGATTCGCTGGGTTAGTTATGCAGCATTCATAAATTACTCTTTACAAGAAGTTATAGTTACGAGAAATCCTAAAAGTCCAGATGGTTTAACCAAGATTGAAAGGATTTTGAAATTTGAACCTGCTTGGCTGGCTCTTGCATCGTCAAATTAAACTAAGCGTAACAATGCTTTAAAATACAGTAGTAATTCTAGTTGTTTGAACTGAACTGTTTTTTTCTTCTTTTTGAATTACGCAACGACACGTAAAAGTGAATAGTTGCTCGTGCCATCTTGGAATCCTAATGGACTTGGGAGTCCTCTAATTTGCAAGATTGGATGGGTGAGATTGGGTGCTTCGCCTTAGGCCGCCCCAGACAAGCGGCATGTGGTGCTAAAGCTTATCTGTCATTAAAAATTTCAAAAACTAATATTGATGTCTTCTGTCGTCAAAACCAAACATGGAAGAAAATTAAATAAGTAGAGAGGTGGACAATGTGCAGTGCACAGAAAGACTTCAGATTCACTCAATGTTCTCACTTCTCTCATCATGCAAAAGACAAAAAATGCACAAGACAGTACGAAATTCTAAATCAATACATTTTTAATTTTGATATGAGCCATCATCTATTGGAGAAAGTGGTACTCCCTCCGTTTTTATATATTTGACGTTTTAGCCCAAATCTTGGTTTTTTTTTTAATTGACGCCCTTTGGCATCTGTGCCCACTAACTGCGTTCTTTGACAAAAAAGCCCCCAGACGACGCGTCGTTTTTGGGTCGTACAACGCGTCACACAGGGGCAAATTAATGAAAGCGGAAAAAGGCTGGGGTCGTATGGGAACATGGACAAGACGGATGCATTCATCCCTGACAGTCTTCTCTATCCTCTCATTCTCTCCTCAAAACCTCTCGTTTTCCTTTTCTCACGACGAACGTTTCCCGGATCCCCCTCTTTCTCTCAACCAAATCGATTCTCTGCCTTCAGCTCCTCTCATTCATTTCTTACCGTCGAATTCCAATCTCGTCAAGTTAAGTTTCAACTATGGAGGGGCCCGATTTTTGGGACTGGTCACAGAGGGAGAGTAGCATCGAAATCTCCGATGATTCCATGGAGGATTACGCAACTGTTGCTCCAGCGAATGACGCCCCCCAAGCTATTTTCCCAAATTTGGCCAGGCAATCGGAGGATGATGAAGTCATTTCCCCCAATGTTGCCAGGGAATCGGACGGCCAACAGTTGGGCGATGTGGTTGTTGAAAACCGTGTGATTTTTTGCAATTGCCTGTTGTTGTTCTGCTTACTTTGGATGATGGATTTAGTGAGATGATTTTGGTTTTCTGGGTTCTTATTTTGTGGGTTGGGGTTGATGGGTTATGGTTTTGTGGGTGGAATTTCTGGATTTGCTTTTGTGGGTGGAAATACCGGATTTATGTTGCCGGGATTTCTGATTTTGATTTAGTTGGTTGCAAATCCGGATTTATGTTGCCGGATTGTAGTTCTTTTATGAATTTATGTACATGTTTTCCTCTTTTAATGTAGCAATGCAGGTCTGTTGAACATTGCCAGTTTGGATTTTGCTTCCCAATGGGTTTGTGTGTTTGGCAGTCATCGTGTTTCTCCATATGGGGAACGATTAAGGCTGCTGGATTCCTTGCCTACTTAATAGGCAAATGGTTCCAATGCCAAAAAAACTGGGATTCTGTGCATAATCAACGGTTTGATTATGCACGGAATCTTCCACGTATTGCATATGATCTGACTTACCATATGCAACGGTTAAGAGTTGCAACGTCTCTATGAAAGACTTGCACCGTTTGAATCACAGTCACAGTTGAACTTCCAACGCAGCTGTTGACAATACCAGTGACTCTTCTAGAATCCAAACCCTTTCCTATTTAACCAACCTTCCATTATTTGTTTTATTTCCATTCCATTCCAGCCTCTGTTATCTCTCATTTCCTTCTTCAACCTGTGTGTTTCTGTTTCTGTTTCTTCATCAAAAACCCGTGCCTTTGTATTTCTTGATCAATCACCTGTTTCATTCCATGGATGCCAGAGAAGCACAATCCTTTCTTGCAGGTTCAGGGGCTGTTGGTGGTCATCTTGAGCAGGAGATAGAGCGTGGATATTTGAAGGTGGAGCAGACAACCCATGACATCCACAGGCTACAGATGCAGGCAGCAAGACTGAGAAGCATCAAACGACAAGCAGAGGAAAGACACCAAGCACCAGATGCACTCATGATTGTCCATGCTGTTGGGGATTCCCTCGTTCAGCTTGAGAGCACAATTGCTCTCATGGAGGCTAAGAACGAGGTCACTGAGGCCAATGTGGCCATTGCAAGGCTGTGTCAAGCAGCTCTTGACAAATATGGAAACAACCTCCCAGCCATCCCTAAGGATATGGATATGTAGCTTTGCATCTTTCCTGTTGTTCAGTGCTGTGGCACTTCCTTTGTAATGCTTTCTACTTCATATCAATAAATGGAGTTTCTTTATCATTGGCTCTGGATTGAGTGCATTTACCTTTCAATTTGGTATAGATTTCTGTCTGTTTTCATTCATGGATTGAAGGCATTGCTTACGTATGGAGTTGTATGAGAAGTTGAATAGATAAGTTGAAACACAGCAGATACAGAACAGAGAAGTTGAATAGATATGGAGTGAAATTGGTAAACAGAGTGGCCTCTATTTGGCTTGACAGAGGGAGTATAATTTGGTAACCAATCTGTGCTGAAATAGCCCAAAAGATGAATCAAAATTGGTAAACATTTAGTGCTGGGATTGCCAAACCAGAAGAATCAATATTGGTCATGTAGTTTTTTCAGAAATTGCCAACACAAAATTGGTAAACAATAAGTGCCCCATTTGTTCTTAAATTGCCAAAACAGAGCAATCAAAAACAGGGAACACAAATTGCCAAAAATCCTTCTCAATCAACACATATAAATTCCTTTTTTCATTTAAAATCCAATCCGGAAACACATAATTCCTTCATTCATTTAAATCCAAAGAAGAAACACATATAAATTCCTTATTTCATTTCAATCCAAACAGGAAACAAATATAAATTCCTTCATTCTTTTCAATACAAACAATCAACACATAAATTCCTTCATTCTTTTCAATCGAAACAGGGTACACATATAATCGAAACAGGGTACACATAAAGCCTTCATTTAATCCAATCCAAACAAGAAACACATATAATTTTCATTAATTCCTTCAAACCCAAACAGGAAACATATATAAAATCCTTCATTCTTTTCAATACAAACAGGAAACACATAAATTCCTTCATTCCTTTAAATCCAATCCGGAAACACATATAAATTCCTTCATTCTTTTCAATCGAAACAGGGAAGATAAAAATCCTTCATTTAATCCAATCCAAACAAGAAACACATATAATTTCCATTAATTCCTTCAAACCCAAACAGGAAACACATATAAATTCCTTCATTCTTTTCAATCGAAACAGGGTAGATAAAAATCCTTCATTTAATCCAATCCAAAATGGAAACACATATAATTTCCATTAATTCATTTAAATCAATGCAAACTGGATTGAATATACATACTTCATTGATTCCAATATGTTCACATTTGAACAATCCACTATGTTCACAGTTGAACATACGACAATGAAAACTATTTCCTATACAAAATAATCCAACTTCCCACAGTTGACCACCCTAATTACATGCATCAATGCCAAAAGATGATATAAAGTCCCAAGCCATATACACCTAAACCATATACATCAATATATGTTCACCTAAAGCAGCTACGGAGGATGATATCAATTCCCAAGTCATCTTCACCAAAACCATCTACATCAATATATGCATACCAATGGCAGCTACAAAAGATGATATCCATTCCGCAGCCATCTTCACCAAAACCATCTACAACAAATTTCCTGTAACAAAAGAGTGACATTTGATGTACACAATTACGGTAATACAAAAATCAGACAAAGCCTAATGTAAGACAGTCACCTGATAGCCAATCAACACAGGTAGGCTACTGCAGTAGCAACAACATGTGGAGAGCAATGAATTACAGATGGTAAGGCCCCCTGTCTACCAAGTTGATCCTTCTTTAGGTGAGGAATCTTGTAATTGTTGGACCCATCACAGTTTAATATCTCCACCATATAGGACTGCAATGTTAGGAAGATATTGTTGCCTTTTTTGTGATCAAAATCTTGGAAAGCTTGCTCCACTGTCCCAATCAATTCCACTAGGGATGCTGCACAGTCCTTACTCTGAAGTGATTGTATTGCCCTAAAGAAGCCAAGGTCCAATACGTTTAAGTCAGGAGAGTTAGGAGGTTGACAAACAAGAGAAATATTCATTCCACTTTGTTGAACTGCACACAAGAATGAAACATCGTCAGGGGGAATATGAGTCTTTACATTGTCTTGCTGAATGTAAATGGCTTCTCTACTACACTCCATAGGCCACTTATTGGCTATGGCAGGCAAGACCTTATTAACCATGAAATCTCTAATAACATCTCTTGTTATATTAGGCAAAGCTTTGATCTCAAGTGTACCACGAGGTCGGTTCTGACTCGATCTTAAAGCAGCAACGGAGTGGACTAATGGGAAAATCCCAATCTTTCCATCAAATATGCATTTACCATTAGAGTCATACCTTGGCCTCGCAACAGCAGCTAAGAACATAACTTTAGGTATGAAATGAGAGCTTTTAATAACCCTTACTGGATCAGTTTCGTCGTGCAAAAGGTAATATGTTTGATTCTTCTTGGTCAAGTAGAACCACTTCTCATCAATATGCACTGTGTTCTCCATCCTTTTGAATGTTGGATTGTGGGGCAGTGATGATGGATCGAAAGAGGAGAGACAGTGGCTGATCCTGGCTGTGTGATTGTCTGCTGTCAAAGAAGGTTTAATGGCATTCGAGTGGCGCTTGATGATTCCTTCTTTCAATTTGGCATACACAAATGAAATCGATACACCAAGGTGTGAAGCAAGATCTCTCATTGTTGTCCTCTTACTCAATGGAAGAGTTCACATCAATTCTAAATCAATTTGAACTCTTTTTCTACCGCAATTCTTGACTCTGTAATTGTCATGAACATTAGTACCTGAATCCTGTGCACGTTTCCAGATCCTCTGGATTGTTCGCAATTTCACTCCAAACTGAACTGCTACATCCATGGTTGCTTTCTTCTTCAACACCCCATTGACACTTCTTTGAAGCAACGATTGTAATACTTGGAGCCGTTGATCTGAAGTAAGTTCTTTCCTGCGCCCTAAGCATACAAATGGTGAACATGGTCAGTGAAATCGAGGGAGCAAGAGGTAATGCGTTCTGAGCAAAATAGAGAAATTACATTTGAGGAAACAAACAAACCTGGTGGAGGCACATGGTTTAACCCGGGAATGACAATGTCTTCCTCAACTTCTTCGACGTGGTGAAATGCTTGATTTCCGCTTCCTACAATCCCTTCTTCATCTGTCGATAATTCATCAAGCCCAGGCCAATATACTTCGAGAGATGCAGGTTCGATTGACATATGAGACGGATTAGTGGTTTGGAGCTCACTGAGGTCAGGTACTGGAGAATCCATGGGGGAGACAGTGGACAGGGTTTTCTACAGAGGCGTTTGATTTTGAAGAAAGAGGAGGCTGAACTTTTAAACCCAATCGCGAAATGAAAAATTAGCAAGCAACGGGATAAGGAGGGAAACATTTTGAATTTCAGATTTCAGCCAAATTTGGCTGGAAATTTTGGCTGAAATTTTGCGCGGGCTTGCTTCGTTTCGTTTAGGTTTTGGGTGAGAAAGGAGAGAGAGAAGAGCCACAGAAATGAAAGAGGAAGAAGAATTGAGGAGTAGTGGAACGGAGGACGCGTGGCGTGGCCCACAGACAGCCACTGGCACTCCCTTAAACCGCGTGATTCTAATCCCGGCGTCAAATAAATTAAAACGGAGGGAGTACTACCGGGCATCCAGACCGCATGAACTGGGCGAGGATTGAGGGATTTTTTTTCTCTCATTAAATTAAGTGTTAATTACTTCGAATTTAAATTGAGTAGGATTTCGAAAGGCAAACTGAGTAGAACCTCGCATGCCTAAAGTTAAAACCTAAGATATCTATTTAAATTAGAACAACTCTCTATTAGATAACTATTAAAGAATTGAATTTTGAGGCATTATTGCGTTCACATCTAAAACAATCAACATCAACGTCTAACTCAACCCACCCTCGTTAACGTGGACTACCCACCAAACTAAACTACCAATAACTAATTAATTAACACAACTTCTAATCATTATAATTCGAAAAACATACTTATAAATACTAATAAATCTTATAAAATTTTCAATACTATTATTGTGACGAAATCTGAACAGCATCACAAAATTCAAGTGATGAGGTCTTAAAATCAATTAAAGTATACAGTTTAGATTTAAAGTTGGCTGCAACTTTGGCTTTATCCCAATACCATTCCACAAATGTGGACTCTATCCGAATAACCACATTTGAGGGTAATTGATGCACAAGTGTGTACGTGCTTCCTTTTTCCTCCGAAAATAAAATAAAATTGGACGGTGCTTTGAATGATTTTGTGCAAACATTTCTCTTTCATATATGACCTTGGAAAATCATTTCAAGGATTTTTCCCTTAAAAACTATTATTCCATATTTTTTTTCCAATGATAAATTAATTTTATTCAACTACTCTCTCTTCTTTTTATTAATGAGCACCCATATTAAAGAGGCCGGATGACTTACTATTTGAGACAATTTTGTTCCTTATTTTTTCTCAGACATAGGTTAAGGATTAATGTACGTTTGAAAAAAAGTAAGAATTTTTTTAGGGTCAAATAGTGAGTCATCCGACCTCCTTAATATGCGTGACCAAACAATAAACGGCGTTTAATTCCAAACGGATGAAGTATTATATATCCCAATCGTTATTTCTATAAAAATATCTTTTCGAATCCCAAAGTGTAACAATTTTGATGTTGAAGTATTGACCTAGAAATTACATCAGCAAGTTTGGTTGGATTAGCTAACAAAAGGTTGGTGGTTGGTTGAATTGAAATTTGAAAAAAATCTTCAGCTTTAGGTTTATCAATGAAATTAATTAGTAATTAATTGCAGTTGGCTAATTTCCCTTTTCAGCCGCAATTAGATCTCTCCCTCGTCGTGGACAGCACGCGCCTTTCTGCATCTACTAACGTTACATAAATGGAAAGGGAAAGATCCAAAAGGACAATTGCAGTTGTGCTCATTTGGGGTCTACCTTTTTGAAACCGGAACAAAAGCTTCACGACCGCCGCGAGCAGAAGTGAACTCGAAAGTCGAAAACGCAGACCGCTGTCTAAGTGCTACGTTTCCCGAAATCTCTCCTCTATCTTGCTGTTGTAGTGAAAAAAACTCCCACATTTACCGGCGGAGTTGGCTATGTTTGTTTAAAAATAAACGGCTTTAAAATACTTGCACATTCAAAAACAACATTACTTTTAAATTCGATATTATTTGAACGAGATTAATCTTTTAAAAAAATTGATTTTTTGTTCAGAAAAATACGAAAAAAATAAACATTTAAAAAATATTTTTAATCTGGAATTTTCAAATACCTACAATTACACGGTACTTTCATACTTACTTCTTTATATTCCATCTCTACAAGGAGACAATGATTGACAATGATATGTAGGTGAAGTGATATAAACAAAATCCTCTAATTATTGTTAGTAGTCACTAACATGAATATCTTCCACTTCTTGTAATTTTCAAAAATGAAAAAAAAAGATCTGCCTTCAATAAATGCATACAAAAATAAATATATAAATCTTGAATATCTTCCACTTCTTGTATTTATGCGAACCTTTCCCTTTTGCTTTGAAATTGAACGGGATCCTCGTTACCAGTAGCATACCCACAACACAACCACAAGTGCGTTATCCCCACTCACCACCACCACTCTCTCTACTGTAAAGTGGTAACGGCAAAAAAGAAAAGAAAAACACTTTCCTTTTAATAATTTTATGATTCCGGCCATGAAATGAATGCTTCTTTGCTTCTTTAGCACCCATAACATAATACTCCTCTTTCTAACCTTTTACCACTTCTTTTCCCATTCATTACAATAACAAAACTGCCCTGCCAAGCAAAGAAGCTTCAGTTGCTGTTACAGCATATCACCATTCTTCATTCCCTTTTGCTATGAATGTTGTCTCCATTACACATTTCCTCTTTGTTTTATTTATCAGTTCAAAATCCATCGACAACAACAGCGTAGAAAACCATACTCACATACCAAAAGTTTCTCTTTTTTAGCACAAATGTCTAAAACCCCATCCCAGGTAGAGCATGAACCCATGCAATTCATTGAAATCTTCAAGAAATTCAAGCGTTTGAGGGTGGTTGAGCCATCTTTAGGTGTTTTGGGGTTCATTTTTGTTGGTATTTGTGTACTTTTCTGCTTCTTTTACTTGGATTACAGGGCAGTTACTGCTAATGAGTATACATTTCCTGGAAAATCAGAGAGGTTTGTTTGGTTACAGATTAATGGGTCGGTTCAGAGTAAAAAGGTGGAGTTTTTGAGTAAGGAGGGTGATGGGTGTGATGTGTTTGATGGTGATTGGGTTTGGGATGAGACGTATCCATTGTATGAGTCTAAAGATTGCAACTTTTTGGATGAAGGGTTTAGGTGTATTGAAAATGGCAGGCCTGATTTGTTCTACACCAAATGGAGGTGGCAACCTAAACATTGCAACTTGCCCAGGTTGGTTTTCTCTTATCATTCTTATTTTTTCATTTCCAAGATTAGTTGGTTGTTAAATAGGTGTGAGAAAAGAACAAGAATTAAATTTCCTACTTTGAATTTTAGTAATTTTAGTCACTTTTAATTGGCATTTTTTTCTCAGAAATCTGTATTGTAAGTTTTTAACTGAATTTCTACCGGGTGAATCGCACGATAGTTTTGATTAGAAGATATTAAACCTCCAATGTTTGATTATCTATGGCTCATTTAGAGACGTGGATTTTTTGTTTTCTTGTTGAGACTTATTTCCCAGTATTAGAGTCAATTATGCTGTAGTTTGGGCTCACCCAACAATCAACACTTGATTTGAATATTTTTCATTTATTCACAACATAAGCAGATTTGATGCGAAAAGGATGTTGGAGAAACTACGAAACAAACGGATTGTGTTTGCTGGAGATTCAATTGGAAGAAATCAATGGGAGTCATTGCTATGCATGCTGTCTTCTACAGTTCCTGATAAAAATTCAATCTATGAAGTGAATGGCAGTCCAATTACGAAGCATAAAGGATTTTTGGTATTCAAGTTTAAGGAATATAATTGCACGGTGGAATACTATCGGTCTCCGTTTCTTGTGCTGCAGGGGAGGCCTCCTGTTGGATCCCCACAAAGGATTAAATTAACCCTTAAATTGGATCAAATGGATTGGAACTCCGCGAAGTGGAAGGACGCCGATCTGCTGGTACTAAACATGGGGCATTGGTGGAATTATGAGAAAACCATTAGAGGGTATGCTAATTCTTCTATTGTTATAGAACTTTTAGGCAGTTATTTGAATGATGTCATGTGTGGCTTTCACATCTCAGCTACTAAACTTATGACAGAATGCAGTTTTTCTCTTCATTTCCAGAATAGAGATACTATGTCTGTTTCAATACAATCTCTAATGCCTCCATGTTGTTTTGGAATGGTTTCAACTGTCTGTTGCGTTAACTGTACCCGAAGGTAGGTCTCAGTAACCTAGTAATTCTTATTGCCTTAACTTGCTAGTGGTTTCCTATTTTCCTTTCTAGTGTACATCAACAACGGTGGACAGTGATCATGTTATTTATGTACAATAAGAGTGTTGTGCATTTGTGTTTTGCTTACATGACATCTGAGGCTAATATTCAGTAGAAATTGCGGACTTATGCATGTTTTCTGTATAATTTCATGTCTTTACTCGCATCATTATAATTTTCTGACATTTGTTTATCTTTCTACTGCTCAGGGGCTCTTTCTTTCAGGAAGGGTCAGAAGTGAAAATGGAAATGCAGGTAGAAGATGCATATCGTAGGTCCATGGAGACGGTGATTCGTTGGATTGAAAATGAAGTTAATCCTAGCAAGACTCGAGCCTTCTTTCGCACATTTGCCCCTGTGCATTTCAGGTTTGTCTGAATACTATCCTTACTTTCCCTTACAGTGGATGTTTTTGATTGAATTGTGTTTCGAACATGTAATTCAGAGTTTTGATTAAATGCACAGTATTCATCTATACTTGTTGGAATATACATGATCCAAAAGCTTAGATCAGAAATTTGTAGTTTCTTTGTCATTCTAGTCGACTTGGTCTTTCAATGCCTTGTTTTCACCGAGTTTTGAGTTTAACCAGTTGCAGCTTACCTGCTATTTCTTTTGATGTTTTTCTTTGACACATCTGATTACTGTTCCCTTCCCATTGAATAAAACCTGATTACCACTAAATTACAGGGGTGGTGATTGGAGAACCGGCGGAAATTGTCACCAGGAGACACTACCTGAGCTAGGATCATCACTGGTCCCATATGATTCATGGACCCAATACAGAATAGTAGCTGATGCATTCTCAGCTTACTCAAACCAGATTACGAAACTTGACATACTTAATGTAACAGGCTTGACGTCTCGAAGGAAAGACGGTCACTCATCCCTATACTACCTTGGCAAGAATCCTGCACCATTACACAGGCAGGACTGCAGCCATTGGTGCCTGCCCGGTGTCCCTGACGCATGGAACGAGTTACTCTACGCACTATTCCTGAAACATGAAGCTACCCAGAAACACAACTCGTCATCAGCATCATCACCATATATAGAGCAGGTTTGACTGATTGAAAAAATGGCATTTAATTTATAGGCCGGGCGGCGAAGAAGGTGTGGAGTTAAATGCATAGAAATGGCTCCCAACTTCTGTATAAGGACAGAACAGAACAGAATAGAACAGAACATGTGCAGTGTAGTTTGGTATGGATCAAGGTAAAAAAAGAAGTGCATTTAAGAGTTTGTGTAATGGGAGGAGGATCTCTGCCCGGCAAGGCATGTTGATAGGTGTTATGGGCAGGGATTTTTTTTGAATTAGGATTTAGAATTAAGAAAATAGTACAGAGGGGTTGTTGTGAATGTTACAACAAAGTGTAATTCCGTGTCTGAAGAATGTAATTAACAATTCTTTTTTCCAAAGAATTTAAAATACTATAATAGAAGCTTATTTTTCTTCCAGAAATAATGATAATTTCTCCAGCAGAAAAAATAGAAAATCATATTGTTATTCAAAAGAAAAATATTTATTGTGTAATAAATAATGTGCGTGAATATTCATATTATATAAATGGGCTTTTCCTGAGCTGTGGTTCTGTTGCCCATTTTTCTCTATTGGGCTCAATCTGGTATTTCACCGAGTAGCCCAGACAAATATTTCATTTGGAGTATGAAGTCGGCTTATTAGATGTAAATGAAACGAGCTTTTATTTATTTGTGTGAATGCTTCTTAAACACTTTACTCCCCTAATATCGTTTTTAATTGATGTTTGACAATGATTGCGCAATATCTTGAAAACTTTTTAAAATGTATTTTGAGACTTAAATATCTATACTAAATGCTTGATGATTCCCTGCCAAGTACCCTCTCCTTTTTCTACTTGTAGGCCAAATCTTAATAGTTTTTTTTTTTTTTATCTGTTTTAACCAACGATTTATACTTAAAATGTCAATTGAAAATGACCTCAGAGAGTATATTATAAGCAAATATTATAAAAAAATTGGGGTGTTTTCTTGGCCTTCCTGAAGCTTTGAAGAAAAGATGAGGAAAGCTACATATAGCACGTAAACAAACATGAGCATTATTTATACCTTATCTAGAACACGCTTTTTTACGATAACTAACATATGAACCTCATTAGACGTATTGAATCGTTTTTGTCATATAGTAATATTTGAGATATTCACTTCAAGCACGTCCATTGTCTATACTAGTACTTTGATATTGGGGATCATATTTGTTTTAACTTTTAAGCCAATTTTCTCTTTCAAGAAAAGAGAGAGAAAATAAACCCCCAAAAAATTCATTAACCGCAGCGGACCGAGCGTAAAATTGAAGCTATTTCCACCATGCCGACACGAAATAGGCCCATCCCGGAACTAATTAACTTGTATTAAAACCTTAATTAGCCGCGGTATTAAAACCTTAATTTACTGCAGTTGATCGTCTTTGTTTCTAAAGTTTTTATTATTTTTAAGAACAACAAAACCCAACTCCGACGCAGCGCGACGCGAGAGAGAGAGAAGAGAGAGAGAGAGAGAGAGAGAGAGAGAGAGAGAGAGAGAGAGAGAGAGAGAGAGAGAGAGAGAGAGAGAGAGAGAGAGAGAGAGAGAGAGGAGGAGGCAATAGAGAGCGCTTTGCAATGGCAGACTCCACTACGCAGCAGAGTTGCTCAAGAGACCTGGACAAACTCCTCCTCAGACCTGGAAATCTCGTCGCTTCCACCTTCGAACCCGGCGTCGAAGTAAGCGTCTATCTTCACTTTTCTTCCTCTATTCCTCTCTGCGACAATTTTACAGACACTTAGTGTGAAACTCCGTTATTCTTACTATTGAACGTAAATTAGATTTGGGTTTTTGATTATTGTGTTTTGATGTTGTAGTTGAGGGATGATCTTCGAGAATCTGTACGAATATTAGTGGTTGGAGCAGGTGGGTTAGGGTGTGAGCTACTAAAGGACTTAGCCCTATCTGGTTTCAAACATCTAGAGGTTATTGACATGGACCGCATCGAGGTTTCTAACCTCAATCGCCAATTCCTCTTTAGGTTCTTAACCTTGTACACTTTTTTTCCCCTTCTCTTTTCAACTCACATAAACCCCAGTTATTGGACTTGACTAAGCTACTGCTATTCTTGTAGGCTTGAAGATGTTGGTAAGCCAAAGGCTGAGGTGGCAGCTAAGCGTGTGATGGAAAGAGTTAAAGGAGTGAATATTGTGCCGCATTTTGGCCGTATTGAAGATAAAGATATCAGCTTTTATAGTGATTTTCATATTATTGTTCTCGGTCTTGATTCCATTGAGGCTCGTGGCTATATTAATTCGGTGGCTTGCAGTTTCCTTGGTACAGGTTTCTTTTACCTACCTAGTTTTCTATGTCCCCGATATTGAGATTGTACAGCGTTTTTGTTCCACCCTGTCTCAGTTGCCCTGATGTTTCTGCGCAACATACCTCTTCTAGATTGTACTATGCTAGTGACTGCACTTTATCCTGTGTGTTTTGAAGTACAAAAGATTTTCCTCTCTCAGGTTGACTTCCTTGTTCTTGAGCTCATGTGTTCTACGTCCTTGTTTTCTTGATAACTAGAGTATGATTCTGATGATAAACCAATGGAAGAAACAGTCAAACCTATGGTGGATGGTGGGACTGAAGGTTTCAAGGGCCATGCTAGAGTTATGCTGCCTGGATCCACTCCTTGCTTTGAATGTACCATTTGGCTCTTCCCGCCTCAAGTGAAATTTCCTCTGTGCACTCTAGCAGAAACCCCTAGAAACGCAGCTCACTGTATCGAATATGCTCACTTAATAAAATGGGATGAGGTAATGCATTACATATTGTTTTGTTATCTTTAACCTGTTATTAGGGTTGATTGCTGTTTTTATCATATTTATTCTACTTATAGGTTCACAGTGGGAAGGCTTTTGATCCAGATGACACAGATCATATGAAGTGGGTTTACAATGAGGTAAAATACTGAAAATATTTCAAATACTTTGTTTTTTCCGGCTTGGTTTTCTTTTTTGCTCATACTTTCAACTGATGCTCTTCCCTTGTGTCATAGGCTGTCAAAAGAGCTGAGCTTTTTGGCATTCCAGGTGTTACATATTCACTTACTCAGGTATAGATAATCGTGGAAGTTACCTATCAATACCTTATTGCTGTTTATACTTTAGCCCGGTTGCAGTTCACTCTCTTACTATATGCATCTTCAGAAAGGAGACCTTATTTGTTAAAGTGTCTCATTGCTTTCAATTAGATACCTGGTTGTGCAAAATTCTCGACACTTTCTTTTTCTTTCTTGTTAACAGGGTGTTGTGAAAAACATCATACCAGCTATTGCTTCCACCAATGCAATAGTATCAGCTGCATGTGCCCTGGAAACCTTGAAGCTTGCATCTGGATGTAGCAAGACTCTATCCAACTATCTATCGTAAGTGACATTCTTCTTATGGATTCGGTCTTTTCCTCGTGAAACTTTTTTCTATCCGCTCATGTGAATCAGCCTTTAGTTTCAATACATTATTTCACAATAAACTTGCTATATCATGACATTCATGTCCTCTCTCGCTTCCTCAGTAATTACACACTGATAGATGAACTTAAAGTCCTTTAGTTGATGTTCCTCTGAAACTTATTTGTATGAGAAAAATCTGATCCTATTCTTTCTCAAAAGGTAAACTGATTAATGTTGTTGAATCTGGTGGATCATTACACTGAAAATCACGATCTGTTAAAATGATGCCTACTTACTTTTTTTATTCGTTTTCTTTAATCAAACAAGTGAGCTATGTGTACTGATCTGGACTGTTGCAGGTATAATGGCGTGGATGGCCTCCATATTAAAGTGACTCAATTTGTGAGGGACAAGGATTGTCTCGTTTGTGGTCCAGGTGTTCTGATAGAGCTGGATACTTCAGTTACGCTACAGAAGGTTGTTTTCCACTTATAGTTGTCGTTCTATTAGTTTTTCTGGTTATAAATCGGTGTCTTGTGTCACTGTTTTTTCTGCATCTTTAAAATCCTAAATACGTTTTTACACCTCTACATCATTCTTGTTTACTCGGCTGACCTGGTTGACTGCGTTTATCAGTTTATCGATCAGCTTGAAGACCATCCAAAGCTTCTCATGTCAAAAGCCAGTGTCAGTCATGACAGGACAAATCTGTACATGCAGGCACCTCCAGTTCTGGAGGAGATGACTCGATCTAACCTAAAGTTATCACTTTTTGAACTCATGGGTAAGGTCCCGAGGGGAACTGTGCATGTGACTGGTATGACCAGACAGAATGACAAGAAAACTTCATGTTTGCGAAAATTACGTGTCGTCTTCAAGGGAGTTGATGTTGTTGCGGACATGGATATGGCTGGTGGGGCATGAATTGCGTGCAGCACCTCGATCTTGCAGAACTTTTCAACTTTGCGATCTCTGCCTCTCTCCCACCCTCGGAAGTTTCTGCGCCGAATCGGTGGGCAAACTTTAGTACCCCTATTTTTTTGGCCCCTGGAAAAAAATTATTTGTACATGTAACTTTGTTTCCCAGAGAAGAATGTGGTTAAGAAAGATTTGAGAAGGTTCCATGCGCAGTTGCTATGTATAACTTCCATTTTGACAGTTGGATGGCTAGAAATCCATGATTGCAGTTGCAACTAATATTATAATACTTACCTTACCTTATCTGGAAATGGTTGCTATGTATACTCATTTCCCCCCTCCTTTTGTTTTGTTGGATAATCCGTCGGTGATTTACAAGCGTTTACCAATATTGTTAGGGCTCGAGTGGAAGTTATGCAAGAGCCAGAGTTTTTTGGGTGAGGGGTAAAAAGGACACCTGAAAAGACCGAGAAATGAATGATAACGCTTTTGTTAGGCCTCCGAACAGCAACATATGTATGTTTGCAGTTTCAGTCAACTTCACAGAACTTTCTAGCTAATTGCTTGCGTAATGAATGTTCATAGACAAATCTTTTGACTTATTGCACAATCTATGTGCATGTTGATTGGCTTACTCACATCATATCTCTTTCTATGCCAACTGCAAAGGAGAAATAATTAGTTAATTTGCACTTTGCACACTCACCTCGCCATGTGCAACCCAAATTCCACTCCAAGAATAAAGGAAGCTTCAAGCATATGGATATTAATGTCGGCTTAAGTTCAAATTTTAAGGCCTAAACTTGGAAGGAATCAAACCATGTAATGTGTGGGGTCTGTGAAGATTCAACCAATTTGCAATACATACACAACCAGTTTTGCATTAAAAGAAGGGTCCCTTGGCCAGCCAGAAAAACGTGTGGACCAAAGTCATACTGATGACACCCATCATTCAGGCACTTGCTTAGTTTTTCTTGTTTTCCTAAAAAATATATATGCGTTCTATTAAAAAATAAAGTGTTAGTAATTATTATGTAAAAATTCAATCGGTTGATTACTTATTTAAAAGATTTAGAGTATCAAATTATTTATATCGGAGCCGATAGCTTGCCAAGAAGTGTAAAAAAAGTACATGATCCAAAATAAAGTGAAAGATAAGGGACCAAAAACAATAATCAATCATGAAAGTCATTAATCCAAGGCCTTTACGAAAGTTTTAACCCATGCTATCATTCATTACTACTAATTTACTGCAGTTAAATCCCTTAAAGGTGGTGGTGGTGGTGCTGCATATGATATAATGATATGGCCTTTCAAGGTAACACACAGCTGGACCAAAGATGACTGACTGAAATGGTCTGGAACAAATGAACATGGATATCCTTTGGCAACTAGTTTGACTAACTTGTTGCTTTGCATGAATTTAATTATAAGTGTACAAAGGGAAAAAGTACTTATATTATAATATACATATCAGATAAGGATCTTTTCCAGATTTAGTTTTTAAATATTCACTTGCTAGGGTTTTCTGGACTATGTATTTTGGACCATAATTCTTTTTTTTTTCCATCCTTCTTCCACTTTTGGGTTTAAATAAAATTGAAATTTAATAAATGGTTGTATAAGCTTGTGGGATAGAGAGAGAGAAGAGAACCCATCCATTCACAACCATGGATTGAGGCTATATGTTTGGATTAGATATCTGTTGGTGTGGGCTGTTGCTTGTTGTTTCCTCATCTTTTTGCCCCCCAACTGGATAATATCATCTATCATAACCCAACTTCATGATTCTTGTGGGACCTAAGCCAGATTGTCCAACTCCTCCAAAAAAAAAAAAAAAAAAACCCACTCCTTCACATGCACACATCTCATAACTTATTAACCTTCTTTCACTGCAACTTTCCTCTCTTTATATATCCCACAAAACCATACTTCCCCATCTATTTGGACAACCAAAAAAAAAATTCAATCAAGAAACCCAAGATAGTTTCTATAGCTTAAACCCTTTTCAGATTGTTCTGCTGCTGACCCAACAGAGAAGGAAGGAGAAAGAAAGAAATCTTTCAGGGTTTTATTTTGGTTGGAGTTTGCAATGGAAGTTGCTTTGGAGTTGGAAGATGATTTGTTTTTTGCAGATTTAAGCAAACAGATTTCTCTTCTAATCATGGATGATGATGAAATCCCAGTTTCAACCTGCCCTTCTGTTTCTTTCCAGGTTCAGTTCTATCACCATCTCCCCTGCCTCTCACTTTCTTGAATTTTCAATTTTTCTTGAATCTTTTGCTGAGTTTTCTTGAAACTTCTGTTTGCAGAGTTTTTCCAGAGGGAATTATCCAGCAGCAAATTTTTCTCCGTTCATGTATGAGCAACAACCTAGCCGGAGAGAAAGCAAAGGGACAGGAGTTTTCATCCCAAGATCAGCTCAGCCAAGAAAGAAGCAGAGACAAGCAAGATACAGTGTAGTCAACACAAAGAAGCAGCAGCAGCAGCAAAATGACAGTTCAAGAACAGTTTCTCAAACCAATTCTTTTAACCCCAAGAAATTCTAAGGCTGTCAGACAATCAAATTGAATAATTTCAACTATTCTTGTGGAGAGAGTATGGGTTGAATCAATTATGGTACATAGTTAATGATCTATATGTTGAATCTGTATATTGAAAAACAGTGATTTACTCTGTTTCTTGATAACTAAGATGTAACTTGTAAGGGAGGTTTCACCAAAGAATTGTGCCTCCCCAATAATTCAATTTGTGGGTTGTTATTATTATTATTAAGCATTGGACAGGATAAACCTGTCTTTTGCCAAGTTAATGAGATTTGGTTATTTCATTTTACTTCACCACAATTTTGTTTTTCAGTGCTTTCGAGCTGTTAGAGGTCGTCTTTTTAGTTAATATCAATGAAAATTGAATCACCACTAATAATCCGTGGACCGGAGTGGGGGGTTTTTTGGTAAAGTAGCTCGCTGGAAGGTGGTGATCAGATCTTCGTGAAGGACCTGCACAATGCCGGAAGTGTTTTCCGGCGTAAGAGCTCCAATGCCAAAGTCAGTAATTTTGTTAAGTGTGTAGAAAGTGTGTGTGTATTTTCTTCGTGTCCTTGAGTAAAAGAGAAAACTTCCCTTATATACCACCCTCTAGTCCTTAGGCTGGACTAGGGTGGTTAGATCTCTGACATCCCCTCTCCTTTTTCCTTAGCAGGCGGTCTAGGGGCAGGGATTCATCATTGTAACGTAGGGTGCAGACCTTATTTCAGGGGAATAGGGTCGTCCCTTTGTCCGGTTGTCAGGTGACGATGTGATGGGAGCAGGTTATCCTCCCTGCCAACCTTGACTAAATGTATACTGACTATGGAGTACTATACCAATAATATCTATGAGGGGAGATTTATATCTGGGCCCCATCAGTACGATGCCGTTTGTGGAGAATCGGCAAGGAGCCGTTTGTGGAGAATCGGCAAGGAGCCGTTTGTTGTGAATCGGCCGAGTGTCGTTGTCTTTGCCTTTATTGATGAATCGGCTCTGTGCCGTTTTGGTGATAACGGGCTGGGCTTGTCCTTTAGTTACTTATTCCCGTTGACCTGGTCAATCGATCACAATGCCGTTTTATATCGTTGACTTGGTCAAACCGGCCATGTGCCGTTTTGACCGGTCAACGGTACTCAATAAAAGCGCAAAGTCCATTGTGCCCTTCTGATAATTTTATGTATTATCAACCACATTAGATGCTGACATTGAAGTCGAGAATGACCGTGAATGGCCAATTGAACTTTTTTTTTGATCTTCAAATCTTCGAAGGAATAAAGAGATACAGAACAGTACAGTGACAGATGTAAGTAATCCTTGCTGCATGTGGTAACCTGACCTCAAAAGATGCTAAGATATTAAAACATCCCCTGTTTTGATCTTGCATCTTCTCAAATTAGACCATACTAACAACCCAACCTGTTTGTATTGGGTGGAAATCAGATTTGAAATCTTTTAACTATCATTATGGAAATGGATTGATTAGGATCTGATGCGTAAAATTATTTAGCCACTTTAAGGATCGAATTGAAAAAAATCTAGTAAGGTGGTTGTACTGTTTCCTTAAAACTACTCCATGGATCAGTTTAGCTCATAGCTCATTCGTACTTTTTGAATGAGTTAAGCTTCGAACTCGAATTTCCTAACTTGGAAAGTGATATACTGATATTCCTGATGTCTCATGTTTTACGCATTCATTAGGCCAATCTTTTTCATGTCAATTTCTGTGTTTTGTTTTCACTTTATGTTTTCCCAAACCGGCAAGTTTCGTGTTTTCATGCCATTCCACTTCAGTCTTCAGGTATTGGTACTGCTACACTGCCATATGCAGAACCCAGCTGGCCACTTGTCTTGTTAACCCAAGCTTGGAATAATTGAAAAACAAGATTATAGTATAAAATATAGATACATGACTATGGGATATAATTGGTTTGAATTTTCTTGGAAGGAAAAGTGGTAGTACTAAATACTAGTAATCTTATCATTATTTGTATTACTAGTAGTTTGGAATCTAGGAGTATACATATCTGCTGATAGCCAACTTGCACATAGAATTAAAAACAAACATTCGGTGCATTATCAAACAAGAAAATAATAGATCTTGTGGGGTACCATACCTTATGTTCTGATATATATCCCAAAACACATCATCCACTTGCTGCAAAGATAGCCGCAAATTAAAGAGAGAGAAAAGAAAAAAAGGGTCACATGAGCAACAGCTCATCTTGAAAATAAATGGAAAGTGATCCATTTTTAGGACTTCAAGTTGATCAAACTCAAAAGAGGGACCAAAGTTAGCTGTACCTTCATGTCACCATCTAATCACTCAAGTGAAAAAGCCAAGAGAAGCAATTATAGAGCTATTCTGTCGACAAATTAATAGGACGGTGACACAAATAATTTTACGTGGAATCACGATTGAGATATCAATATACTCAACGTCATCAAAATTTAGGATAAAAATCTTGAATGTCAGTCGTATTAGCTTAAAGCAGTAGGTCGAAAAGAAAATTTTGTAAGATTTATTAGTGTACCAAATTTATAATTGCCCAAAAGGTGAGATGGGCCATTTTTGTGTTTGATCTGTGAACTTTTGAAGAAAACGCCCACTAGATGTAGGGCAAGCCCAAGACCAAAACCAAGCCCAAGCCCAAGCCCAAGTCCATTATCAACAATTTGTTGAGCGTAGAAGCGTTGCTTTGACTAGAGAGATTCCGACGCCGTTATTCCCCAAAAATTCTGCACATACTAGTGTTTTGGGCCCCACCCTTCCGGGTATCTCAACGGCTACCGTGACATGACCAAAGCCCAACACATTGCTCAGTCCGTCCATTTGCCACTCAAGAAGAAAATGAATTGACCACTAATTGACATCAATCGCATCTCTTCCGTTCGTTTTGTTTTGACTAGGGCTTCTCCTCGATACACCAACAATGGCAGACGCTAATCTCGTCTACCTCGCTCTGTTCCTTCTCTTCCCTATATCACTCCTTGCTCTCCTGTTCTTTGTCGTCCGTCCCCGCCCCGTCAAAATCCCAATAAAAAACCGCCACGTGTTCATCACCGGAGGATCCAGCGGCATCGGGCTTGCGTTGGCGCACCTCTCCGCATCGCAGGGTGCTCGCGTCTCCATCCTCGCCCGCTCCCTCCCCAAACTCGAAGAAGCCAAGGAATCCATCCGGCTCTCCACCGGCGTTGACGTGGCTATATTCGCTGCTGATGTCAGAGATTTCAAAGCTGTCCAGCAAGCTGTCGACGATGCGGGGCCGATTGATGTGCTGGTTGTCAATCAAGGAGTGTTTGTGGCTCAAGAGCTGGAGAAGCAGGGATTGGATGAGGTGAGGTTTATCGTAGACGTGAATTTGATGGGGAGCTTTAATATGATTAAAGCTGCTTTGCCTGCTATGAAGAACAGGAAAGAACGAGGACCTGGTTCTATTGCGTTAATGTCATCACAGGCTGGTCAGGTACAGTGGCTGACTTCGAATTTTTGTAAATTGGAAGGACCTGATTTCATAATGATGTTTTGAGCACTTACTTATTGATGTCTTGTAGGTAGGTATTTATGGATACACAGCTTATTCAGCTAGTAAATTTGGTCTTCGAGGTTTGGCAGAGGCATTGCAACAGGAAGTCATTGCAGATAATATTCATGTGTCTCTCATATTTCCTCCCGATACTGACACGCCAGGCCTAGTGGAAGGTGAGAATTGCTAGTTTCGAATGCGATTGAGCTATTTGATCGGTGTGTGGTATACTTGTGGATGTTGGCATTCAATATATGTGCGTGTGATCCAGTTGGGTGTGTAATGATATGGCATGATTTGTGATTGAGCCATTGGTAATACAATATATACCTGAAATGGTTGTAGATTGGGATGATTTGTGTGTTTTCACTTGAATGTGACTGTTTGAAAGTTGGTATGCGTTTGCTATTAGGCATTGGTGCTGTTTGAATATTGATGTTTGCATTCGCTTGGAGAATGTAGCTGAAAATATGATTTGTACTAAATGCAGTTATGTTGCTATTTGTTCTTTTATTGTGTTGCTCATCAGCGGCAATCAAGAATGCAAGAGGTGACTTGTTTAGTTGTTTTGGTATTAGTCGCTCACTGAATTCACATGTTAGTTTGGTATTACAGCATTTGACTTCATAAACAGTGCGTATCATTTTTGTGCTCCTTTATACACCAGCTAGTTGAGTATGTTTGCCTCTTTCTTTGAAGGACAATCCTTTATGACAGTCTATATCATTCTTGTGCTTCTTTGAAGCGTAATCCTTTGCTGTTATGAAATTTGTTCTGTGAACTAAATGTTGTCCATTAATGCAGAAAACAAAACAAAGCCGGAGCTGACGAGTATCATATCAGCCTCGTCTGGTGCAATGAAAGCAGATGAAGTTGCCAAGAAAGCTTTAGATGGCATCAAATCTGGTAGTTTTTTCATTCCTTGCAACTTCGATGGTGTCATGCTGTCCATTGCAACTGCTGGTTTATCCCCTCAGAGATCTTTCTTGATGGCGTTTATGGAGGTGGTTGCCGTTGGTATATTACGTGCCGTGGCTTTAGTTTACCAGTGGAATTGGTATGGTAGCATAGAGAGGTGGCACACTCAGAAAACTAGTAAGTATCAAACATTCCATCTTCGTAGGTAGTATATTTTTCAAGCGCATTCTCAGTAAATATTTTCTGTTGTCACTCGATTATAATAATAAGCTTTGATGCCTAGCGCTATATGGTCTAATATCTGTCATTTCCTGCGCAGGAAAGTAAACTTGTCTGCAGAAAAACTGTGTCTCATGTAGAACTTCAGGCTTCTCAATTTTTTTGTCACGTCTTCTCAATTTGCTGGAATTCGGCGTTTGAGCTCCAAGGCAGTTTTTGGGGTCAAGATTTCTGGACAGGATTTCTTCCCTCATTATTCTCAAATCGACATTCACTTGCAGTTGCAGGCTGCTTTTTTTGGTTGACTGTATGAATAGTGTTTTAGTTCCCTTTCCACTTTTGTAGAACGATTACTGACCATTGTCAAGCGCAATATGCTATTAGACCGTCTGCACTCGATGCTCTTTCGATACATAAAATATTTGTTTATTTGCCCCGCATATGTCTGCCGTTTGCCATCACTCAATGGTGGTGTTTGGCATTCTAGCTTGGTGGGGAAAAGTCATTTCCCAAATCCAAAACCATCAAAATGCTGTTTGGTTAAACTCTTTTTGAAATGGACTGCAAACCAAGGAAACCAACCCTTTTGAGGCTGGAGCAGCCAAACCTCCGTTTGGCCAAAAACACGGGAAGGAGTTTAGGTTTTATTTGCACAAAATTATTTGTCAAGTTCGTGTTATTTACAAAGAAATCAGGTATAAAAAGTCAAAAACTGTATCACTCTCTCGCTCTCTCCCGCTCCAGAAGCTAGAGATCTGCCTCCTCCAAGCTGCTCACTGCCTCCGAATCGCTTCTCTCCAAGTCAGGTCCATTGGAAATCACTTGTCTTTAGATCTATCTGTCACCTCTTGTTGGATTCAGATTAAAATCTCCACTCTTCATTTCGTATCATACGTATTCGATTACATAATAAGCTATCAATTTGGGGTTTCATTACTGAAGTAACTGGACTTACAAGGAGCTGAATCCGGCTTTGTTCCAAGATTTCCAGACTTAACTACAAGTCAAGGTCAGTTTTCCTTTTCCAGAAACCCTAAAGTCTTGATTTTGGAATTCCTTTTAAGTTTGGGATGAATTGAAGTGCGCTAAAGTCTGCTTGCTCACTGAGGTGTGATGGTTTAGTTTGAAAATTTTGGCTTTTGAGGTTGATATGGGTGCTTTAGGATATATATTGGACCTAAAGCTTGCTGCTTTAGTTGAATTGGGCATCTAAATTACTGTTTTTTGGAGATTTAATTTGATTGGAAATGGGGATTATTTTAGGGGAAGCCTTATTTTGTGATTTAATAATTGAGTGTGTTCTGAAATTATAGGAGTGGAAGTTCTCTTTTTTTTTTCTTCTACTGGAAATTATATGAAAATTTGAGTTCTTAAGCATACCTACTGTTAATTTTTTGATTCACTAGAATTAATATACTACTGTGGTGTTTTTGGGTCCAAGGGAGAAAGAGAGAATTTTTTGTGGTGTTTTTGATGGTCATGGTCCGAATGGTCATATGGTTGCCAAGAAAGTGAGGGATTCTCTGCCTTTAAAATTGAGAGCTCGGTGGGAATTGAGTAGTAGTAGCAAGGAACAGGGCGATACCAGCGGTATTGCCAGTGGAAGTGTGAAGTGTTCAGGGGAATCGGTTAAGTCGATTGATGCTGAACTCAGGAGTGATTTGGGTCAAGTGAATAAGGAAAATGAATCTGAATTTTTTCCAGACACTTAAAGAGTCATTTTTTAAGGCATTTAAGGTGATGGATAAAGAACTCAAGCTGCATCCTTATATCGATTGCTATTGCAGCGGGACAACAGCTGTAACAATGATCAAGCAAGTAGCTTTGGATATACATCACTACCTCGTTAGTATTGCTTTTGGAGTTGTCGACCATTGGATAATAATTCCAACTGTTTGATTCACTAGAATTAATATGCTACTGTGGTGCATAATAATTATATGTCCACAAGAAATTCAATTACTGAATGCCTTTTTCCCCCTTTGTTTCCAGGTTCTCCCAACTTTTGGCTTTTATTTGGCAGAACATTACGATTCTTTTGATTCTGCATGCATCTCATAATTGAAGCTCATATTCGAGTTACTTTTCAGTAGCATCTGCACCTTCTTCCCTCTAGTGAAGTCTGCCTAGCTCATGGACTGTCTGCTTATTCGAGTGAACAAATCTGGATAACACTAGTTTCTCACTCTTGTGCTATTTGGTTCGTGTAGTTTCAAAGTTATTGGGATTATTTTTGATCTATTTTGATAGCACATAAAGTTGATTTTCATTGTTATTGTTGTAGTTGAATGACAGACATACAAGCTTAATGGTCCTGATTGTAATGAAACAACTACTACATTATTTTGCCACCTACAGTAAACAATTTGTTGTGCAAATTGCAACTTCTAGAGCTAAGTGCTCATGTATTTTGTTGTCAATTGTTAATGATATTCTCTTTATTATCCAAATTGGTGCTTCTTACGGTTGATTAATGATATTCTTGACCCATCAAAGTTGATTAGTTATTGTTTTTCTTACTGCACTAGAATGTAGAATAATAGTATTAATCAATAATAGTTATTGCCGTTAAAATTTTCGTCAAAAATCCTAACGGAACATTAAAAAATAATTTTTATATTAAAATTTTATACCATATTCCAAATTAATTAAAAAAATGTTTGAAATAAACTTTTTAAAGAATTTTTTATATTAATGTTATTATTAGATTTTTTTTGGTTAAAAACATAATACGGAAATTAAATATGCATTTGGTCAATTTTAAAAAAAATTAACACTTAAACACTTACCTACCATTTAATCGATATAGAGTTGGTTTTATTAAATAACCTCCGTCACCTTTATAATTGTACTTTTTATATATGTAATGACGGGTTTAATTTTTAATGTATTAATTAGTTTAAAACTTTTTCATGTAATTTTATTACAATTTCAGAGTAATTTATTCCATTTTCGAACCAAATAGTTTAAATTTTTTTATTATATTAGATAAATATTTATTTATGGTATTAATAACTTAAATTTTTTATGGTATTAATAAGTTTAATTTATTTATAATATTAGATAAATATTAGGTGGTAAATGTTAGATTATAAATAAATTGATTAAAAAAATATATAAAGATACTAAAAAAATTAATTACAACACTTAAAATAAATTGTGCCCTTTATGGTCATTTTACATTCAAATCATAGTTTTAAATCAACTTTTACCAAACATCAAAACCAGTTTTTGCTTTCCCCATAGAACTTTTAATAAAAATTTACCAAAATCATTTTCACATAGAACTTTTTCCCACAGAACTTTTTCCAACCAGAACCAGAACGCCAAACATACCCAATATCAACTAGTTCAATTTTAAGGTTTTGTTAAAATAAGGAGAGCCTCAAACTATAATGACTTCCAGACCAGCATATCTCCGAGGAGAGGTTTGATCCTTAACAAGAAGTCTCACAAAACAACTCATGCGAACAAAAAAAATCAACGACTCAATCTATAATAAGCTCGTAGTTTATAGACAAAGATAACATCCAAACCAGTGGCACTCATTTCACAACATCGAAAAGTAGAGACAACAAGATCAAATCCTCATAGCCTTAAGACATTTACAGCCAAATAAAGTAAAAGAGAAACGAGAGCAGAATGCTAGTTTGAGCTGAAACTTAGTTAGTTGAAACTTAGTTGGCAGCTCAAACTTAGTTAGCTGAAACTTAGTTGGACAGACATTACGCATCAGAAACGATTAACAAACATCAGTCGTAGTTCCCTCTTAATTTCACAAACCCAACTTCCAATTACCTATATATTTATTTATACCCACTAAACTAAACCTTCTCAGTCTTTCAGTTTTTCCTGGGAATTTCTACACTGTGATTCACAAAAGCAGATATCATAAACTCCAAGCCTTCACGACTACTTTTCATTGGGCAGCTTCATAGGTGATTCTGCATGAAAAATTATTGAACAATGGAAGTCAAGAAATTAGTCATTTAAGTAATGAAAATATCTGAGATGAAGTTGAAAGCATATGGTCTCTAAACATCATCGACACTCCATTAAAAGTACATGAAAGCATAATATCCGAATAAACTGACTTTTTCCAAAAGAAGAAAACAGAAGAAACTAATTCTAAAACAGTGTGAATCAACTACATCAATTCAACTAAACGAGGTGATAAGTAAAGCTTGCAGAATGATTTCATTAGGTTCATTAGTTATACAGCTCAGCCATAAAAGCCAAAAGTTGATGAGTAAAGTAATACTACAGTAAGAATGGGAAAGAAGAATTGCTGTCCGAAAACTCATTTTAGTGAGGTCACTAAAGTGATAAAAGAACCAGATTGAAAGACCATATACGACAACACTGGATCCAGTTGTACAGGATAACTTATACATGTGATTATATTAATTCCTAATTGTAAAACAATATAACACAACTACATCAATTCTACTAAACTAGGTGATAAGTAGAGCTTGCTGAATGATTTCAGCAGGGGCATTAGTTATGCGAGTAAAGTAATCTGACAATAAGAATGGGAAGGAGAACTGCTGCTCACAGCCTCATGCAAAAGAGGTCACGCAGGGAGAAAAGCTAGCTCTTCTTATTTTTCTATTTTAGTCTGGCTCTGTTCTTTCAAAATGAACTTTTCATACTTTTTAGTTTCTGATTATTGGAGTGTGTTCATAAACCCCTGAAAATTTTGCAAACAAGATGAGTATAGTATTCAAAGTCAAAGACAGTGATCATTCGGCAAGGAGTATTTGAAATTGAATTTAACAAATCAAACGATCATCTTTTCCATCAACATTGTTAAGCAATTTGTATGCATGAAAAAGAAAAGAAAAGCAGTATAACCAATGTAAAACAGAGAATTAAACTAAAGAGGCCACAGTAATCAAATATATGACTAGATAGAAAATAATGATTACCTTGATACCTTCACTTGTTCTCCCTTTGCAACATCTTGGAGTGAAACAAAACTCGGGACATATCCAGTCACGTGACGAAAATCATACGTATGAGAACTGCTCATGTTAAATTGAACAACCCTTTGTTTCCTTTTTTTGGTATTATAACAAATGAGCTTTCCAGAATCATCCGCTATCAACACTTTTTCCACGTGAAGAGAATAACTCTTTCCAGGGTCCTCCTCGTCAGTTATCAATATGTCTTTATGGCTGAATGAGAATAAAAGAACTTGATGTGCAACAGGATCTCCAGGATTAAAACCATTGTAACCATACTTTAAAAACCCCTTTGGCCACATGAAATCAATTTGGTTAAGGAAACCCCTAAAGGCAAGTATCTGGGTCCAGGATTTCTTCACGCCATACTCCTTCATAACCCAAATGTCAGATTCAGTAGGCAATTTAGTGTTACAGAAGCAGACCCATAGACAACCGTTCATGATTCCTATCTGCACATCCAGATCCTCATCCTTACCCTTAATCTTAATGTAATGTGCAGTACAACTCTCGTCTACAACTTGAGGTAACGCAAGCCTCTGAAACTTCTCATTTTCAAAATTGAAAGACCATAAACGGCGCACTCTGGATCCATCAGTAGTCATACCAACACTAATCCAGTGTAGAGAACCATGCAGAAATGTGTTGAAGTCCATGCCATTATGATGCCATGGCCTGCAGCCCCCATCAGTGTCTATTACTCTCCACTCTCTAGTACCAAGGGTATAAATCTCAAACCCATAATCCTCACGGTTGTGCTCTTTGAGTTGATAACCTAGCAACACCTTATATAGTTTGTCCTTAGCACTAAATCCAATAGCAACACTCTTATGACCAAGATAGTTTTTAACAGGTACAGGAATGGAAACAGACTGTTCTAAGAGTGGATTGCACACAGAAACATTACCACCACTCCCAACTAAGCAAAGCAATCCATGGGAGGAATTCACGCACCTGTAAGTGGGATCAGGTAAGTCGAGAAGTCTGGGAGCGAAATCCACTGTTTGAGCCTGTAGTTTGCCATCAACTTTAACAACCCTCCCAAAATGGATTGATCTCTCTTTTTTCACTTCTCGTTGCAGGAAGTGAATGGGTGATGCTGCAAACTGCATTTCAGCGAACTCTGGGTTTGTAAAGAATCCATCCCAAGCTTTACACACGTATCTGCAGCTCAACAGAGTCTTCAATGGCAATCTGAACAGTATGTCCGTCACCAAATTGGACGGAAGATCAGAAAGCTGCTTCATTTTAGGAACATCCATGGCGATGGCTGAGGCGTATCTTAACCTTCTTTTTTCTGTGTTAGGGTTTGTGATGAATGAAATGAACCTCAAAAGACAAGAAAATGATTTTAGGTTTATTTCGTGCTTGCCAAGCATATCGGGCTTCAAAGTTTAGACCGTATGGGCCCAATTAACATGCCTGGGCCCGACCCTAACGACGCGTCGTCTTTCGGAATGAAGGCACGCTCAATCACTGGCCCGACCCTACCTCGTCGACGACCGTCGCACTCGCATTTCCCTCGACCATGGGTGTCTACCATTTTGAAACGCGCTTCCTCCACCGCTCTTACGCCAAGCTACTTCTTTCAAGGTCCTACGCCAAGCTTCCACCGGATGTCGCCCCTCCAGACAGCACGGAGCTGGGACGAAGGTCTCCTCTAAATTCTCAACCACCCTTTGAAAGAAATTTTAAAGGTTTTTGGTTTTCCAATACGGAAACAAAGTTGGGTCATCTTTATTTTGTTCTTGTTGATCATTCCTTTAATTTTGATATGTTCAGGGAAAGAAAGTTGTCATCTTTGGCCTCCCGGTAAGTTATTGTTGACTTAATTAGATTAGTACTTCCCAATTCACAAATTAGTCACAACTCAAATCTCACTTAGCTATACATCTATACCAACCTAAACCTTTTTAGTTCTTCATTTCTTTCTAGGAATTTCCCCACACTATCTGACCCCAGCAAGCATAGAAAGTTCAGATATCATAAACTCTAAGCCTTCATTACTTCTTTGCACTGGGCAGCTTCATAGGTGATTCTGCATGAAAAATCAGAGAACAGTGGAAGTGAAGAAAGTGATCTTTAAATAACGAAAATATCTGAGGTGAAGTTCAAAACAGATCTATAAACTTCATCGACACTCCATAAAAATTGGTAAACACAGACATCTCAACTTGTTTGCAGACTACATTGAAACCATTAGTAGTTCTATTCCCTGCTGACTACATGAATTGCATAATACATATCCGAATTAACAAGGAAGGAGTACAAGACTTTTTCCAAGAGAAGAAGAAACTTATACGAGTGATTGTTTAGATTTCCTAATTGTAAACTAAGCAACTACATCATACATCAATTCTACTAAATTGGGGGATAAAAAAAGCTTGGTGAATGATTTCATTACGTTCATTAGCTATGCAGCAGAGCTAAATAATCAAAAATTCAGAGAGTAAAATAGACTATAATAAGAATGGCAAGAATGGCAAGAAGAACTGCTGCTCACAGCCTCGTGCTAAAGGGCTCACTAAAGTGTAAGACTTGGCAAAAATCCTGTTTATTAAAGCGACAAAAGAACCATATAATAAGAATGGCAAGAAGAACTGCTGCTCACAGTAGACTGTTTTGGTACACAAATTATGAAAGCGACAAAAGAACCATATTACCAGATTGTAGATCCTGCTTAAGAACATGTCTATTAATAATGCACAATCACCTCATTACTCATTAGGCAGCACAAATGACATTTTCCTTAATGATTGAATGTAGCATGTGCACTGTTATAACTTCTAAAACTAGAAAATACACGTATGATGTATAATGATGCTTGTCAATTATATACCTATTATTCACAGAAGCAGTAGAAATCCTTAACCTTCTGCAAAGAACCAAAGAACCAGGTCCAAAAATGAGGACAACTGACCTTACAATCATTATGCTATGAGTATTACTTATAGATCACCCACACTGACTTGTCAAAAGGAGGGGAGGAAAAGCTAGTTTTGCTTATTTTTCTATTTTAATTTAAAACTAGTTCTGTTCTTCTAAATGAACTTTTCATACTTTTTAGTTTCTGATTAGTGAACTGTGTTCATAAACTTCTGAAAATTTGCAAAGAGGATGGCTATAGTATTCAAAGTCAAACAAAATGATCAATCGGTAAGGAATATCTGAATTTGATTGAACTATCAAATCAAAATGATCCATCTTTTTCACAAACATTGACAAGCAGTATATCCAATGTAAACAGAGAACTAAACTAAAGAAGCAATGATTAAAATACACACACACACACACACACAACTTGGGAGGTATGCAGTCACCTGATGAAAATCATATGCTTGGGAGCTACTTGTGTCAAAACTAACATTCCTAAATCTCCTTTCTTGGTATTATAACAGGCAACCTTTCCTTTGTCATCCGCAATCAACACCTTTTCAACATTAATAGAACAAGTCTTTCTGGAGTCCTCCTTGTCAGTTATCAAGACTTATTTTTGACTGAATGAGAAGAGAAGAACAGGATGTGCAACATCTTTATAATTATTACCATTGTAGCCATATTTGATGAAACCTGTTGGGGTATAAAGTCAAGTTGCTTGATAAAATACCTAAAGGCAAGTATTTGTGTCCAGGATGTCTTGTTGCCATACTCCTCCATAACCATAATCTGAATTAGTAGGCCAGGTAGTGTCACAGAAGCAGGCCCATAGACAACCGTTCATGATTCCTAACTGCACATCCAGGTACTCATCCTTACCCTTAATCTTGATATAGTTTTTTATGCAACTCCCAATTCCAGCTTGAGGTAAGGCAAGCCTCCTAAACTTCTCATTCTCAAAGTCAAAAGACCACAATCGACGCACCCTGGATCCAGAAGCACTAAAACCTACACTAATCCAGTGAATCGAACCATTCAAATGAGTGTTGAAGTCCAATCCCTTATCATTCCATGGCCTAATGCTCTGATCCGTGTCTATCACTCTCCACTCTCTAGTACCGAGCGTATAAATCGCATACCCATAATCCTCAATATTGTTCTCTTTGAGTTGATAACCTAACAATACTGTTGCTACCCGATTTTGGATTTCAAATTTTTCATTATACTTTATACTGATTTGTCTTAGCACTAAATCCCAAAGTAAAACTCTTAGCACCAAAATACTCTAACAGGCAGAGGAATTGAAACAGACTGTCCTAAGAGTGGATTGCACACACAAACACTGCCACCACTACCAACTAAGCAAAGCAACCCATTGGAAGAATTGACGCACCTGTATGTCGGATCGAGTAAGTCCAGAGGTTTGGAAACAAAATCCACCGTTTCAGCCTGTAGTTTGCCAGCAACTTTAACAACCCGCCCAAAACGGATTCTTCTTCCCTCTCCTACCACTCGATCCAGGAAGTGGATGGGTGATATTGCAAACTGCATCTCAGCAAACTCTGGGCTGGAAACGAATCCATCCCAAGCTTTACACACGTATCTGCAGCTCAACAGACTCTTTAACGCAATCGGAACAGTATATCTGTCACCAAAGTCGACGGAAGATCAGAAAGCTGCTTCAATTTAGTAAAATCCATGTGATGGCTGATGCGTGTTTTCTCTGTTAGGGTTTATGAAATGAAAATGGAGAAATTATCTAACTTCGTATTTGGGAACGATGAAAATGATATCGGCTGTATCGGGCTTCAAAGTATAGGTTGTATGGGTCTGGTTTTGGGCCCGGGCTTGAGTAGTGGTTTTTCGATGTTACAAGACCGACGTGTCGTTTTCAAAATGAAGGCACCGCGCTATCACACTATTCCGCCACGTCGCCTACACGGATCTCATCGACGACAGTCACACTCGCATTTCCCTTTTATATTTCTTCGGAAAAAGGGTAAAATACACCCCTACATTTGTATCATAGGTTAAGATAAGTCACTACATTTATAATTGAGTCAAATAAGCCACTGCATTTGTATCACATGTCAGGATAAGCCACTGCATTTGTAATTGAGTCAAATAAGCCACTGCATTTGTCAATTTGATCTACATTAGCCACTCATCGTTAAAAATAGTTATACCTTGTTTGGATATATCATAAGAATATGCTTACATGGTATTCTTTTTTAAATGACATGACATAAAAATCATGACCAACACTCATTTTTACAATTGAAAAATAAAAATTTGGATCTCAAAAATAAATAAAATTGAGTGCACAAAAATAGTGGTTTATTATTTTGATCTTACTCGATGTTTTATCGCTAAAAAAACGAATATTATTTTGATCTCGCTCGATTTTTTATTTTTGAATATTTTGATTCAACGTTTTATTTTTCTATTGCAAAAATGAATGTTGAGTATGATTTTTATGCCATGTCATTTAAAAAAAAAATACTATGTAATCATAGTCTTATGATGTATCCAAACAAGGTATAAGGGATGAGTGGTTAATATAGATCAAATGGATAAATGCAGTGGCTTATTTGGCTCAATTACAAATGTAGTGGCTTATCTTGACATATGATACAAATATAGTGGCTTATCCTGACATGTGATACAAATGCTGTGACTTATTTGACTCAATTATAAATATAGTAGCTTATCTTGACCTATGATACAAATGCAGGGGTATATCTTACCCTTTTTCCTATTTCTTCCAATTTCAACCATCAGTCTATATATCACAGACTAAACACCAAGCGGCAGCATATTCCATGGCGTCTACCATCCTGAAACGCGCATCCTCCACCGCTCTTAAGCCGCTTCTTTCACGGTCCTACGCCAAGGTTGCAGTGGGCGCTGACATAGTCTCGGCCGCACCGGATGTCTCCCTCCAGAAAGCAAGGAGCTGGGACGAAGGTGTCTCCTCTAAATTCTCCACCACCCCTTTGAAAGATATTTTCAAGGTCAGTTTTTCGTTTTTCAATACGGAAACAAAGTTGGGTCAGCTTTAATTTTGTCCTCGTTGATCATTTCTTTAATTTTGTTTTATCCAGGGAAAGAAAGTTGTCATCTTTGGCCTTCCGGTAAGTTATTTTGACAATTTGATTGATTTGATTATATTGAGCACGATAGGTGAAGGGGTTTTTGAATTTTTTTGGATTTACAATGTGCAGGGTGCGTACACGGGGGTTTGCTCACAGCAGCATGTACCTAGCTACAAGAATAACATCGATAAGTTTAAGGCTAAAGGGATTGATTCTGTGATTTGTGTTTCTGTTAATGATCCCTATGTTATGAACGGCTGGGCTGAAAAGCTTCAAGCTACAGATGCAGTAAGCTATTGACTATTGTCAAACTTTATACTGTGTGCCTGCATTAATGTTATTCTTGTTCTTGATTTAGTGGGAAAAATCATTATGTTGGTTCATTTCCTGTTCTTGATTCAGCACTAAGTGGTTCACTAGCTTAATTAGCCAATTAATTATGCTACTTTGCTAAGTAGAGATGATTCTTAGTATAGCTAATACCGGTGTTGTTTGTTGGCTTTTGGCTTTCTATAACTATAGGAAAAAACACATTGCTAGTTGCTACTCTTCTCTCTTTATATTCGTTTGGTTTCTGTTTTCTACTTCGATATTATACAGATTGAATTTTATGGGGACCTTGATGGAAGCTTTCACAAGAGCTTGGAATTGGATAAGGATCTCTCTGTTGCTTTGCTTGGACCACGCTCTCAAAGGTATGGTGTTGTCGGGGATCTTGTGGGTTGCTTATGTTTGGTAATTAGGCTTTGACATGCTAAACAGGGGATACGTCTATATTTCCTCTTCCAAGATGGAACGGTAAAAAAGTCTTTCTTATATTGGTTTTTTGAATCACCATCTATCCAAAGACCAAACTGATCTATATTTTGATTATGCAGCATCAATTCCTAATGCGTTGATTTATTATGCAGATGGTCTGCATATGTGGAAGATGGAAAGGTTAAGATTCTCAATGTAGAGGAAGTTCCATCTGACTTCAAGGTTTCTGGCGGGGAGGTTATTTTGGGGCAGATCTAAGACTGGTTCAGTTTTATGTACAATCTATGAGCAGTTAATTCTTTTCCAAGCTCACCTTTTATCGTTGTCTGCTACTCTTGAGCTAACATGGTTAGTAATAATAAATCAGTTGTCCCTTTGCTGATGTTCTACAATTTTGACCTTGAGTATCGTTATGTTTGATTTCATGTGATTATGTTTCCATGCTGAGCTGCGACGAACAAGTTTCTTTTACTTCTTGAATAGGCTAAGACTTGAAGTCATTTTCTTGAACATACTTGGATAACAAACTCCGGTTAATCATGGAAACTTAGGTTAGACAACGATTTGGGATATGTCCTTGGCTATTACAGCACTCACCTCTTCTATATCATCTGTAGCAAAGATATTTTATTCAGTGTCTACTCTTAGACTTTGGAGGTTAAATATTACATGCTGAGTTTAGAAGTTCTGATATATGATCAAACTTGAGCCTGGCATCAAGGTGTTTCTTCCTAAGATAGGCTAGTCCCTTTCATCTGGCCACATCCGTTAGTGGCTGTTTACAGCTGAACTGATCAATTCTAAATCCAATTCCGTTGCTTGATATCCTCAACTTTACCTGTAAATATTTGATATCTAGACTGAGCAACGCAGTTGGTGCTTTTCGAATTATACGTAGACTATTATTGGTTAGAGATTTTTTACGCCAGTATAAGTGATAACTGTGAGTACTCTGTCGAAATTCTCTGAATCGATTTCCTAATAAGGTAGTAAAATCATTTGGCAGTCATTCACACAATTATTTACCGTCATGACCATAATCGTGTTTACAAAGTGCAGCAAAAACAAAGTGCAGAATGATGGTTGAATCTTAATTTGATACTAAACGTGAGATATATATCATAAACTTCCTCCCTCCAGGCCTTCCTGACTTCCTTTCATTCGGCTACTTGATAGCTGATTCTGCAGGAAAGATGAGTGATCAGTGGAATATATTAAAGTTGAAAAAACTAATCTTAACATGGTGTTTTAAAAATGATGGTGGTTACCTTGAATTTGATACCGTCACTTGTTCTCTCCCTTGGCAACATCTTGGAGTGAAACAAAGCTTGGAGTGTATGCAGTGGGCCAGTGGCGTCATGAAAATCAAATCTTTGCGAGCCAAAACGAACAACCCTTTCGCTCCTTTTCTTGGTATTATAACAAACAATATCTCCAGAGTCATCAGCTATCAACACTTTCTCGACGTGAATTGAAACACTCTCCAGACCTTTTTTTTAACCAAGACGTCTTTTTGGCTGAATGAGTAATAAAAGAACAGGATATTGAGGAGAACCATTATAACCGTACGTCACAAATGGGCCAGGAGAGGGAAAGAGTAAGTCAATTTGGGGAATGTAATCCACAAAGCCAAGTATTTTGCTCCATGACTTCTCCACGTCGTACTCCTTCATAACCCAAATGTCCGAATAATCAGGTAATTTGGTGCAACAAAACGATGCCCATAGACGATCGTTTATGACTCCTAAATGCACATCGTAAGCGCTATCTCTAGATTGATCAGGTAACGAAAGCTTTTTGAACTTTTCGTTCTCAAAATTGAAACACCATATAAAACGTTCTCTGGATCCACTAGTACTACTACCAACACCAATCCAATGGATAGAACCATGGAGAAACGTATTAAAGTCCAATCCCTGATCATGCCATGGCTCGATGCCCTTGATCAGTCTCGATGCTTCTCCACTCTGCTGCACCAAGTGTATAAATCTCAAACCCATAATCCTCGACATTATTTTCCTTCTGAAAAGCAAGCAACACTTTGTACTGACCATCCATTGTAATTTAACCATATCATGAAGAAAAATGCACAAGAAAATAACATTGTAATAACTCGGTATAATATTTATAAGTTTGATCTCCATAGTTCATGAGATAAGAAAAGAAACATGTTTGAATCGCAGAACAGGTAGTTCATGCTTAGCCTAGCCTAGCCGAGCCGAGCCGAGTTGTTATACTACGCATAAATAGGCAAATGCAGGACGCAAACCAACAAGCCTCGTTGGTTATGACAACCGACGTCTCTTGCATTGTATCGACTACCAAACCTGTCCTTTGAAAATCCAGTTAACATCCCAAGTTAAGCTCATTAGTTGCCCTCTGCAATTGAAAGGAACAAGAAGAGATAAGAACAGCATGCTCAGACATTTGCCTACTTCTAGTTCTTAGCTATTTTGACGTATGGGCGTTGTATATTAGCAATTGCTTATAAGAACAATATGCTTCTGTGGTTTCCATACCTGTACAGGAGGAACTTCGACTTGTCGATCGTGAGACGATGCATTAATATTTGCAACATGTGAAATCTCCTCATTCTTTCTTGCGAGAGTCTGGGCGATAATGTTCTCTTGCACACCCTTTCCCTTGAAGGAAAAATTTGAAGTCCCCCCAGCAAAACTGGCCACAGGATTAGAGGGTCCAGTTCGCTTTGGGGTAAGATCTAAGCGCTCAATCATCCGTGTAACACCAGCAATTCCAGCACTCATCTCACGCTGAACTCCTTTGCTCAGCTCCTTAACTGAGTTATTCCGTGCGATCAGCTTCTCCTTTATACCTCGAGTGCCCTTTGAGAGTGATTCCTTGTACCTACCCCAAAACATCCACATATTTCACAGTGAATTGGCTGCAGCCATTAAACATCTACAATGAAAGAACCAACATATATGCATCTACCTGGCTGAAGCTGCAAACCATTTAGACTTGATAGAGTCTGACAAAGATAACATCTCCGGTGAGCCTGGAGCTTTCTCAGCCTCAGATGGTTGCCTTCTAAAGAAAAGGCTGAACAAAGCATTTACAGAAAAAAGAGAGTATAAGACTATGTTTACAGAGTGAGGGAGATGCAAAACAAGTCAAATAGAATATGCATGCAAGTACAATGAAGGATTTATATCGAAGAATGTGAATTGTATTTGGATGCCTTCAGGACGATATAAAAATGTATAGAATAAATCAACCTGGGAGATAAAAAAAGATCTCTCCTAGTTGAGTACTGGACTTGTTAACCCATTTGCCAACTAATGTCTGCATCAATAGTTGCGGACTAGCAGTTCCAGAAAAATACCTTTCATTGAAAACACCAACTGGGCTGACAGTAGATCCAGAGACTTCATTCACACCTGGAGGGACCCCGGCTGACAGAGCTTGAAAATTGTCTACTGATGGTAAACCAAGAGTAGGTGAATTATACCCTGACGAAGTGTATATCTGATGAGCACTGTGTTCATCTCCAGGCGAGGAGAAAACAAGAACTTGAGAGGGACCGAGACCAGAAGATCTCTGTCTCTCCCTTCTGCGTGTGTAGCGACCTCTACTTGCAGCAGCTAGATGCTGCATAATGTGCTCTTCGATATCAGAGTCATCCGAATAGGAATCCTAGAAATTTCCATTTCACAACCAATAAACAAGCCAACTATATGGGACAGCAGAGTGGCAGTTGGACTATACAAAAGGAACACCATAGTCACCTGTTCTACATCAAAGTCCTGATGGAAATGAGTAAGGTTTATGGATGGAGCTGCAGCTGCATTCCTTAACCTTCGGCGCCTCTCAGTTTCAACAGCAGCCAGAAGCTCCTGGCTACAGAATAGAATTACAAGAAAAGATACAAATTAGAAGCATTAGCCAAATTTCTTCCTTGAAGGCTTGAATCAGAACAAAATGAAATTTATGGAGATGGTTCCTAAACTCGTAGGAAGAAGAAAAAGGGATAACAGTGTACAAGATATCTACCTGGCAGAATCCTTCAGAGCAAGCAGCTGCCAGCATATAGGACACTCTTTGCTTCGCTGCGACCTAAACGGGGCACAAAGTTCAAACCACACTACACATGGACATAATTATCTAAAAACCAACATAATGACCAGAGAACATACCAATCAAGAATACACTGGAGATGATATTCATGTTTGCAAGAGGTGACCTGAAACAAAAAGCCAAAATAATTGATACCAAATTGAATCTGTACCACAATAATCTATCCATCCCCGACCAGATTAATAATTTTCACGTAATTTTCGCCAAAAGTTAGCAACTTTTCATTGTCATCCAAATAAGTAAAAACCAGTGTATGAACTTATAAAACAAAATAAACAGTAAAACTAAAAAGAAGAAAGGAAAACCAAACAAAATATTTCCAGAGATTATAATTGGGGGATCTGCAGGTACACTCAGGTGAACACAAAAAAGAGGACTGACACAATAATGCCTGCTATTCTCCATGAATGATGCTGTGAAAAAAGAAAGTAAAACGCACGGTATAACAATGAATATAACAGTTACCACTTTACTAACAGTAAGATCCCACGTTCTTCACTGTGCCAAAAATGATTACACAGCAAGATCAACCAAGAAAGCACTACACTTCACTACACGATCAGCATATATAATAAAGACCCAAATAGGAAATCCAAAAACAAAATGCATAGTGATTGAAACAAAATAAATGTGAGATTGTATTGTACAGTGGCAGGGTCTTCAATGGTGAAAGGTTCGAGGCAGATGCTACAATCCTCCTCTTCGAAAGCATCATCAACACAACCACCACCACCACCGCCACCAACAGAAAGAGACGAATAAGAAGGAACAGCTTCCGGAATCAGTTGACTGTCATCAGCTGAAGAGGGAGTGAGAGTGAAATTTGCTGCCGCCATTACAGAAGAAATGAGAGAAATTGTAAATCCGATGAAGGAGGAGAAGAAGAGAAGGAGTTTGCTTTTTTGTAGACACAAATGGGGACTGTGGTAGGGAAATGTAAAGAAGAAAAAGAACCCTAGAAAAAGTCTAGAGAGTGTGCTTAAATGGTCAAAGAAAAGAATGATCGAGTGAAGAAGAAAAGGCAGAAAACGCAAGGATGGGTAATCCTATTCAGACGGTTTGGATAATTAATTGATACTAATCAATTTATTAATTATTATATTAAATCTTATTTTCAAATCAGTCCTCTAATTTAATATATTTTCAGAAACACTGATATCTCATCCTCGTTCATGCAAATAGACTCATTATTAGTGATAAATTCATTTAAACCAAGCTTGTTAATTTTGTACCCCTAAGCTTTTGAGTTTTACCATTAGTAAAAGATATACTAATTTTGGCGAAAATACTTATCTTGGTCGGTATTTCAGTATTTTACTTTTCTTTTATATATGTCAATACAATTATATAAAAATTTATAAATATTAATAAACTTAAGATACATTTTTAGTATTGGCACATAATGTACTGTCTATACCGGCTGATATAATGGTATAGACCGAAATATTACAATAAATTTTTTTATCTTATTTTTAATATTAGAATAAGATGTATCCATCATACCGCCCAATATGGTACGAGGTTGATAATATTAATTTAAACACTAGCCTTAAATTTGACTAATAAAATAAGTTTTAATATTATGGAACTAAGAAAATGAAGTTAATTTTTTGTCCTAAAGCTTCTAATGAGCAAAAAGTATAAACGATGCATTATTTTTTAGGAGTAATATATTATTCTTAATTTTACCTATCAAACCCGATAAATATGTATTATTTCGCTAATATTAGTTGTTAAAATATTAGAATTGAAAATTTAATAAATAGTTAGTAAGATATTGTGGTAAAATTGATTTTTTCAAAGTGGGGAAACTGATGGGAGATATACATTAGATTCAAAGCAACAATTAATTGTTCGATACACCATTTGATCCTTTACTCCATAAAGATCCTTAATGATCTTTCTTTTACCATAATTTGAAGTTTGATAATAACATTTTTAAGTTAAGAAATCACCTCACCTACTCTCCCACCTATCTTCCAAGTCTAGAAAAAAGTGTTCCTTCCTATCTTCTATTTTGACATTTCCATCATTTGCCCACTTGAATTTGTTGGCAAGGACGAAATTGAAAGCAATTCTTTTTGTGGGGAGGATAAAAGAGATTCTAAGATGATTTGGGAATTAAATGTAAATACCTTAAAGTTTTGTGCCGCTTTAATAAATACAACAAAATACTGAAATAGTAAAGCAATTTTTTTGACTTGTTCGTTCCATTGTTCATCCCAACGCTCACGGCACGAGTTGGACTAATAATGTCTTAAATCCAACGACACATAAAATAAAATCAAATCCAACGACTTAAAAACAAAAGCGTGGGTCCCAGTATCTTGGATTATAGACCATCACCGCCGTCCATGAAAGCGCCACAGCCGACCAATATACAGTGCCGTATATTTTGCTGACTGTTTCTTCTTCTACTACTTACTACCACTGAAACGAAGCTGAAGGAGTGAGCCAAAAATGGCTACTTTCACTTCTTCTGCTCGCCTTCTGCCTGTTTTCTTTCCAAACCTTAATCCGCACCGTTTTACGTTCCGTTCACTGCAGAGTGCTAATCTTAGTCGAGTTCTTCCTTCTGTTAACTTTACCGGAAGAAATTTCAGGTCTTTACAAGCCATTCTCAACTCTTCTTCTTCTCAAACTCTAACCACGCAGCAAATCGATGTTGGAGGTAACGACGACGTCGTTTCAACTCTTCGTGACCTTTGTCAAGGTCACGTGCCCGAGCAAGTGCTGCACAGGCAAGTATCAGTTCTATCTTTCCTTCACGGTCCATACGTGAAAGCATCGATTTTTTTATTAAGTTGGTTGTTGTTTTGATAGAATGGAAGATATTGGATTTGTTATGCCAACGGATATTCAGCAGCAAGCTTTGCCTGTTCTATTTGACGGTTGTGATTGCATTCTTCATGCTCAGGTTAATTTCTGCACACTAATATTTTTGTTGGATGAATTTGATAAATGGAGAATATTGGAAAAGTTAATTTATTTGCAAGATTTTGATGTGTTAAGTGTCACTGCTGTCTACTGCTAATTTCTAGTACATGGTTTTGGTCCACTAGACAGGTTCTGGGAAGACACTTGCCTACTTGCTCTTGATATTTTCTGTCATAAACACGCGAAGATCAGCAATGCAAGCACTAATTGTGGTGCCAACGCGGGAGCTTGGCATGCAAGTGAGAATTTTGATGATAATTTTTGGAGTTAAATTTTGAATTTTCTTTTATAGATACTAAAAGAGTGAGTGTGTAGGCTACATTAACTCTAAGTCTGTGTGTTTTGTCTGTTATTTTTTTTAACAAGGTTACCAAAGTTGCGAGGATGTTGGCTGCAAAGCCTGTGGATGGTGGATTTGAGCAGAAGCCATGCACTGTCATGGCTCTTCTAGATGGGGGAACATTGAAAAGGCATAAGACTTGGATGAAGGTGTGGCATTTTCCTTGTTTAGATGTAATTTTATTTCCATTGTACTCTTAAGAGAACTTTATATGAAGTTAGCTTCAAGGAACTGCATGTTTGCAAGTGTATATTCCTTTTTACTATTACTGTACAGCTGAATTGTTGATGTGGCTACAAGATTTACACATAATGGGTACTAAAAGGACAAATATTGTGCTTCAGGCAGAACCCCCGACAATTGTGGTTGCAACAATATCAAGTTTGTGCCAAATGCTTGAAAAACATATTTTTAAGCTTGAAGCAATGAAGGTGCTGGTTGTTGACGAGGTTAGTCTTTTCTATGTAATTTGGCTGCTGTTTCTAATGATATTAAAATATCTTGATGGATTTTCTAAGAATAGAAGTAAAGAAAGAAAAAGAAAAAGGAAAAAATCTGATGGTGTACTGGTTTAAGTGAATCACACATAATACTCCTTTTGTGTTAGGTTGATTTCATGTTCAACTCTTCAAAACAAGTTAGTTATGTTCGAAAGCTGTTAACAATATACTCATCATCCAATGACCGTCAGACTATTTTTGCGAGTGCATCCATACCTCAGCACAACAGATTTGTGTATGATTGCATACAGCACAAATGGACCAAGGTCAGTTTGGTAGTAGTTCTTGTTTCAAGGTTATCATAAGTGTGATTTGATATAATGCTGCGGCTTAGGTTTCTATTTTGCATTCACTGTCTCTGTCATTTACAGCGAGATGTAGTCCATGTGCATGTCAATGCAATTGAGCCCATGCCATCAATCCTGAAACATAGATTTGTGGTAAGAAAATCTACAATGGGAATTCATTCTATTTCATTTTCTGGTTAATCAACTTACTGTTTGCTTGCAATAATTGCATACCAATATTAGCAAGTACTCAATGACTTTCTTTTCATGGGAAAATGCATTTACTTATAAGAGATGCTTATCTTATGGTGTGCTACTGCCTCATTTATTTGGCAGGAATGTACTAAAAACAAGAGGCAACAAATATTGCTGTCCTTATTACAGTCTGATAAACCAAAGTCTGGCATTATTTTTGTCGGTGAGCAGGTTTGTAACACATTATCTTTGTTTAATGTACTGTTCGCAATCTAGTATGATCTGGTGGTTTCTGTGCAAATTATTTTGCTATTCAAAGAGAATAACGTAATTACACTTCTCAGATACATGGTGAAAAAGAGCAGTATGTAGCATTTATGGAATATAGTATTGTGTCCAATCCGTCTGAACTAATGGTTGTAAAAGCCTTATATTATTGACTTGGGCAGACAAATGTGCTCAATTATAGAGCCTATGGTAATACCAAATCTAGTGCCAAACATTTTTGACCTCAAACTAGGGATTTATTAGCTCATTTCATGTGGAAATACTTGGTGGAATATTTGCAGACACACATATAGGCACATGAAGTGAATTGTTAGTAGGAGGAAATGCTTCTGCAACAAATTGAACTATTTAACTTCTGCCTTTACAGTCTGAGAAGTCAAAAAAGGCTGGAAATGCCCCTCCAACGACTCTCTTAGTTGATTTATTGAAGACTTCATATGGGGGTGGTTTAGACATCCTTGTTTTGGAGGAAGAGATGAATTTTAATTCGAGAACAGCTTCCCTCTCTGTAAGTTTTATCACTTGCCAAGTGACCATAGCATGTGATAGTTTGCATGGATTCTTGGTTTTGATTGCAATGTAAGTGCTGTAGGTTGCATTGTACCTAGTGTTAGCTGCTACAGAGAAAATTTCCCAGTCATCACTCATGTATAACAGATAAGCAACTGGAAGAAAGAATACTTCCTTTTGTTTTACTTATTTTTTGATTTCCCAAATTCGACTGTCTATGAAATGTCACTAAGGAAAATTAGCTATGGTTTGCCTGTGGTATACCCTTTTATACGCGGGTTTTGATGTATGCATTTATTGGTTTCAGGAAATGAGGCAAGGAGAAGGTTGTCTTCTTGTGGCAACAGACATAGCTGCCCGGGGTGTTGACCTTCCAGAAACAACTCATATATACAACTTCGATCTGCCAATAACTTCTGTAGAGTATCTTCACCGGGCTGGAAGAACAGGTAGGAAACCTTTTTCAGATGATAAGTGCTATGTTACAAGTATAATTACCACACAGGAAAGATTTGTTTTGCAAAAATATGAAAACGAATTGATGTTTAACTGCGAAGAGCTTATTTTGTAGTGCAAATATTACTCAGCTCTTAAATTTTGCTGCTTCTTACTTCCCTTTCGTCCTTTCTTGAATTATTATTTTCTGCATCAAATGGCATAGCATTTTAATGTTCCCCCCTTTGGGAAACACAGTAATGAAACGTAGGGGTTTGGTGGTGTGGGGCAAATAGGATGAAAGACGGTAATAATTAAATTCCAAAATTCCACGTATAGATTCAAGTAGGAAAATGCTCATTGAGTATGAAGTTCTTGAAGCTTGAGAGTGCAAACGTTAAGTGAGAAATATTTAGTGGTTGCTTGAGTCTGAACTGAATAGTAGAGTTACATGTTTTGCTCTGATTTTGGTTGTTATGACCGTATAGAAAGAAAGACTTTAACATTCACATGGGAAACTAGATCTTGATTTCTATTTAGCCCACTGCATCAATACTGACCGATGTTGTTACTCTATGGGGTTCACATCTGATAATTATTCTCTATTGATCTCCATCCTGATCAAGAAAAATAGGATGGAAGGATGGATAGAATGCCTATATGACAAATCCGTCTGGAATAACAGAGTTTTTCGCTATGACGGTAACACCAGATCTGATGTAAAACCCTTCAGAAGATCTTTCAGCCTCTTGTACTCCCTGTAAATTAACATTAGAAAAATGACATCAAGTTAGATGGCTGTAACATTGAGCATTGTGGCTGACAATTAGCCTGATAACTTTCCATTTTCTTACCACGGGTTGCTATCGAGTCCATTACTCGTATGGTGCCGTAAGAAAGAAGGGTTGAATTTAGGTGTATCGAGGCAACAAGAATCTTGTGTTCAGGAGGTAGTGAAACAAAGGTTTGCTTATGAAATTTGGTACTCATATGAACATGTATCCAATAAGTTGTTTGCAGATGATTCATACCTCTGAGTTAGCAATGATGACGTTCTTCCCGATTCTGGCATTTTTGTCGATGATACATTCTCTGCACAAGGTAGTAAGAGATGTTGTGAGTGGAGAAATCATGAACGGATCTGGTTTAGTGTATATAAATAATGCAGGCTTTTTGGTCCATACTTGATTTTTGTGTTCTCTCCTATGCCGATGGGTACTCTGCCTTCAGCAAGCTGAGATGCCCTTTCCTCATCAGTTTCGTAGAAGTCAGCACCAAGCATCACCGTATCCTATACATCACCAGTAAATTGAATTCAGGAAATGATACAGGAATACGAAAACACATTGGCGTTTTTCTCGTCAATCTGGCTGGTTTGGTCCGAATTTTTAATAATTATGGTTCGAATCCACTAACCTTTAAGTGGACATTGGAGTTTATTCGAGATCTGATACCAACAACACTGTGTTCTATGAAGCAGTTCGTCAAGAAACTTCCATGAGATATGATTGAATCAACAATCTGCACAAGGATGATGATTCGAAATAAGATCAGGGTTTATTCTTTGTGAAACTAAAGAAGGTTAGCCTTGCTACTCTTTGGAGATGAATTCAATTACCTTGCTACTGTCAATTTTTGACGGCGGTAGGTTTCTTCTCGATGTGTACATTGGCTTAGCTGCATCGTAGAAACTAAACCTTGGTGGCTGAAATTACAAGAATCATGAGCTCCAACATTAGAATGTGGCAAGCACAACAACAGAAAAGATGTCGAGTTTCTGATACTTACATGCTCAGTTAGGGCAAGATTTGCTTCAAAGAAAGATCTGATGGTTCCTATGTCTTCCCAGTAATCATTAAACAGATAAGCCTGCCCAGAAATTCCAGAGTCAACATCCATATTAAAAGAAAGGAAAAAGAAATCAGAACAAAGTAATCATAGACCTTAATGTAGAATTCTTTTGCTGAGGCTGGGATTATCTCTGATCCAAAGTCATTTGCTGTTGGAAAACGCCATCTGACTCAACAAGTATTTGCTTATTAGTCAAAACTCGAGGAGCATCCTTCAAGGCTCGATAGTACTTGAATAGAATTAGTCTACTGAATGCTCATTGTGAATCAATTTACCTTAAAAGATTGAGAAGGATCTCCTTCTTGAAGACGTAGACTCCCATTGAAGCGATGTATGGCTTTGTCGCTGCCTCGTCCTTTGAGAGCCCCAAAACTGCCGTATCCACTGCCTAAAGAACAAGCAGCAAACTTAAGCATACTTTTTGTTTAGGTCCGAACGGTATTCATCTCTGTGCTCGCTAGGTTATGACTAATTCTGCTCGCAAAGTTAAGCGGAAGTTGGCAGACCAGAAGCTTACCATTGACTTCAGATCATCCCCTTTAGGCTTTTCACTGAAAGAGAGGACCCTTCCCTTATTGTCTATCTTCATGAGACCAAAATCTGAGGCACGGCTATCATAAAAATGGACCAAATTTCTCAGAAAAAGTAATCCAATAATGAAGAAAAACCCATCTAGGAATCTTACAATTCTGATAGAAGTTACGTAGTACCTGTCGTCCATTGGCAGACTAGAAATAGTGATGTCTGCCCCACTCTGCCTATGATTCTGGTAATGAACAATTAATCTTAGCATCTGATATTGAAAACTGAGGCAAATTATATGAAAACATAGACTGCAGAGGCAAACATCTTTCATGCAAGCACCTGTACAAAGTCCATGTAATCCATTCTATACAAGTGATCTCCAGATAGAATCAACACGTCTTCGATATCCTTGCTTCTCGCGTCCTATAATGTACGAAATTTAGGAGACAAAAATTGCTCATTTCATGCTCGTAGCATCAGAATAGCCGAATAAATAATACCTCGAAAAGCCAATGAAACTGTCGGACAGCATCAGCAGTGCCTTGGAACCACTTCTTTCCTGCCTCTCCAGGAGTTTGCGTTGCTGCCAGAACCTAACACATAAATGGGAAGGTAGTCAACTCAGATGACTTGGATTCGAGACCTAACTTCTCGATACTCCACAAGAAATGCCGGTAAACTACAAGATCGTTGGTTTACCTCGACGTAGCCATCTCCGAAATTGACACCATTGCCAAAGTTGTAAGCGCGAGCAAGATGCCTGTTGAGTGATGCTGAGTTGAATTGAGTGAGAATGTAGACTTTGTTTACCCCACTGTTTATGCAGTTGCTCATTGGCACATCAATCAGCCTGTATGCACCTCCAATTGGGACCTACAACAATAATCTCTCAAATTAGTAACTCCATAAATTTCCATTTTTCATAAACGAAAAGTGAGATTCGAGCTCGAAACTCTACTAATACTTCGTCAAAAACTTACAGCAGGTTTGGCACGGCGCTTGGTCAGAGGAAAAAGGCGCGTACCAGCTCCGCCTCCTAAAATAATTGCCACAACTGTCCTTGCATCCTTTTTCTCCATCTCTAGGTCCCTCAACTACCAGAAGTTGACACCAATGCAAATGTTGTTAGCTTTTTTTAGAGTTAGTTGAGTTATCAGGTACATTCCGTGCAAAATATATGATTAGTAATAGTGTTTAGTCGCAAATGATGCATTAGTTGTATCTAAAAATTTCCAATCATGTGAGATTATACTAAATTAATGAAAAATCACGATAGTAATGACGTTCGAATAGAAACTATTAGTCTACCAGAGATTAGTATTGATTGTTAAAGGAAAAAGATTTTAAACTAACCTTGGACTCGGCTGCTATATTAGTAGTGAGAGACATTGAAATATGTTGCCGGTGAAGCTTGGTACTACTTTGGACTTGAGTTAGCTTGAGCGTACTTCCCATTAGTTCTCCATTGCCAAACTTCACAACTCTAGAAATCCTCCCTGCCAATCCTGTGCTGCCACGTAGCTGACAGGCGGCCGAGATGGAGAACCGGCCGTCGACGGAGACCGCCATTTTCTTGGAAGCTAATGGAGAAGTTTTTGGTTATGTGAAGTTTGATGAAAGCCACAAACAAGAACAGGACTCGTGAAACAGAGAAGGCAAGTTGAGAGAGTGAAAGTTGCTTGCGTGGAATTCATGCTATTGGCTGATTGGTGCCACGGTATCCGTATTCAATTGCGTCCACCAATTTCTTTTGTTTGAATTTTGGATGGAATTATGAATTCTCGAAAATGCCTACTATTCCTTTCGCTAATTACTGGTTGTCGGATATTCTTAGAGTTGCTACTCTCAGATTTTCCATTTTTTGTGTGTGTTTGATATAGGTAGACAAGAAATGGACCAAAATGGAGGAAAAGAAAATAGAAAAACTAGAATTGATTTGAATTTTTTCCCCAACGGTGCTTGTGAATTATACAGTGACTTTTTGTTTTATTTTCTTTAAACAATGTGGAAAATAATACTTCATGTTTTTTTTTTAAATGAAAAAATTTAGAAAAATAATAATATGGTCAAGAAAAAAAGAGAGACTTCTTTTGGGTTTGAATTTTTCCTCAGCAAACTAAAATGGGCCCACTGAGTGTTGTTGGGCCCTAAAGTCTTTACATGAGATGAGCTAAGCGTTTATTGCACGGTGCGAAATAGAATTTCTAGTAAGTAAACGGTGTCGTTCTAAGAAAAGGACGGAAATGCCAGTGGGACGAACGAATGTCGTAGAAGTTGCTGACTTGGACAAGTACCCGCAAAGACCGTCGTTTGTCCGCGCTGGCAAATGCTTCTGAATAAAGGAATGGAAGAGATGTACAGTAACTAACACGAACACACCAGCAGAAAGCAACCATCCTCCTACTCTTTAGCTCCCTCTTTTTAACATCAACAACTTCACCGATCCCTCTCTTGGATTCAACAGCAGCAGCAGCAGCAGCAGCAATGGCATCTTCAAGTCCGTCGTGTCTACTCCTATCATTCTTCGTTTTCTCCATTCTTTTGATCAATCACCAGACAGTTAAATGCGCCGGTAAGACATTTTATTTACCTTTTTCACTGTTGAGCTACAACTATCTTGTTTAGTGGATTGCATTTATTTTTCTCATTTTTGGGACCCTATAGTGTCTCTTTCAATCCGTACTCTATGATGAAGAAAACCATAAATGGTTGCTTGTTGTTTGGTGGAGTTGATTCCTTGAAATCCCTACTCAGGACTGAGATCTGATTGCTAATGTTTGATCTGTATGCATGTGGTTTTGTTTTGTGCTTCTGTTAGTTGACTTTGTTGATTGCTTACTGTTTTTTAGCTTTCTGTGCTATAAGAATGGAAGTTTTCTATAGTTATAGTTAGATATGATGTTTAGATCGCTAGGGAAAAAGATCTAGTTAGATATAGTTAGAATGCATTTTTGCTTAGAATATCCATGGTAACTCTTTAGACTATGTTGCTTTTGTCGATTCTGTGAAAACCTTTCCTTCTTTAGTTGATGTTCTGCACATTTCTTAACAATTTGGTTTTGTGCATTTGGGTGGCTGTATGTAGTGAAGATTTGCTTTGAGTGGGGAGTCACTAAACAAAAACCAGATATACACATTCATCAAAAATCGGATTTCCGTTGACATTTTACAATTTTAGACTCGTTCTTTTAGTACACTATTCTTATGTTGAATGTTGATGGTTGATAAGCATCTACCTCCACTGTCTACATACAGATGAAGAAGATGATCTTTTTCAAGGCCTTAACAGCTATAGGAAATCCTTGAACTTGTCCGCGCTCACAAAGAATCACAATGCAGAGTGCCTTGCTGACAAATTAGCTGACAAATTCAAGAATCAACCTTGTATGAACACCACAGGCTCCAATACTGTACCAGGGAATGAGCCTCTGTTCACTGATTACCCAAAGTTTTTAACCAAATGCCATTTGAATGTCTCCAACACAAGGGATGGATCCATAATGCCTGCTTGCGTTCCCAACCTCGATCCAAATCTTGTGCTCACTAACTTCACAATGAGTCAGTACTCAGGTAGCCTCAACGACACCAAGTATACAGGAGCTGGGATTGGATCTGATGGTAACTGGATCGTCGTTGTCCTGACCACAAGCACACCCGAGGGGAGCTTTGTGCCTGCTGATGCAGCAAGTCTGACTACCAGGATGGGTTCACTCTCTCACTTTCTGTTTTTGCTGCTGAGTTCCTTCTTTTTGTGAATTAACTGGTGGCTGTTGTAGCCTCTTTCTTTCGCTAAAGGATCCATAGATTTACCAAATTATACCTACTTCCTTTTGATGAGGGATTCCTTTTTTTCTTTTCATAGCTTGATGCACTGTTGTACTTGACTAAACACGTAGATTCGCTGAGCTCCAGAAACAAACTCGAAAGCTGTCTCATCTTCTTTGTAGCATGATATAATTTTGTTGATCAGATAATATGATTACTGAACAGAGCACAATCATGTAAACAAATTCATGGTGGAGAAACTTTAGATATGAAAATCTTATTTCCAGAGTTCTATAAACTGTGTGATGTACATTTATAGAATAGACGAACAAAATAATAACGAGCAGAAAAGTCTCCTTTTTGCTAAGAATTGAATTTTCCAGGAAACAACCTGGTCTCCTCTACTCTATGAGTACATCTGTATGAAATTTCCTCCATATGAGGACATATCCAGTGGAACAAACAGCACACTCCTCCTATGAGGATTTACCTCATTATTTATGAGAGCTTCGTGCATTTGGTTGCGGTTGTAGTTAAGCGCTCTTTATTCTGCTGGTTGTAACAAGCAGGTACTTTCTAAGAGCAAGCATTAGGACCCATGTAGTCTTTGTTATCTTCTCCTTAATCATGAGAAGCAATGCTCCACTTAGCACAGTTTTTAGGATTTGTGCCTGTAATCCTTTGAAGAAACCCGGGAAACCTTCTCTTTTCCAAATGGCAGAAAACGCACCCGAAATCATCTTTGTTTTCGGTTGAGCTTCCTCAGTCCCATTTTCTTCTGATTCTGCAGCCTGAAGAAATACTTTACATCTGCCCAGAATACATGGAATTTTAGGTTAAAGATGGCGAAAGTGAAAATCAAGAGATGTAAGAGAGAAACCTGAGATGAGGGAACAATAATTCAACTAGCTGCATACCTAATAGCAGGGTATGTAATGCAGGTGGCAATACACTTGGAAACTGCACCCAACATGAAAGCAGAAAGTGCAGAAAGAGCTTCTGGAGATGAATCAGTATCGGATCGCTTAGTGAGTTGTTTCTTCAAAACTCTTTGTTTCAATTGATCAAATGCTGTGTACTGAAAAAACATAGAGCATCCTTTCAGCTATAATTGATTTATGCATGAAACTCAAAGTTCCCATAAATATTAATACTGCTAGGAGGAAGAGTCAAGTAAGTAAGTGCCTGGATAGATGGATTTGATGTCAGAAGAAGAGATATGCCAAGACCATCAAACAGCTCACCCCAAGTCCCCTCTGAAAACGTTTCTCGAAGCCCTTTAGATTTCCCAAATGCACTTGTTTGCATCCTTGAGGAAGCTGTATCCAAAGGCTGTGCAACATAAAAAGAAAAGAGTTTATATCTATGATCTGTTCGATCTCTTCAAGTCTCCTATCTGTCCTCCAAGACATGAGATGCATCTCGTTCGAGCGTGGTTAAGTTTGATATTAGAACAGTATCTTCCATCCAAATTCTCATAATTCATAATGATAAACCTGAATTGAATACTAATCATAAAAAGGCATCAAGATCATATGACTCACCTGTGTTACTATAACAGTACAAGCCCCAGCAAGAGCGGCAACAATCAAGTTATCTCGAGTTCCAATACTTTTGTTCCCACTTTTCTTTAAGTACAGCCGTTTAAAGAAGCTGTACCCATAGAAATACACAAACTGAGAAATGAAAGACTGGAAGTTCTTAGTTCCAAGACCTTGGTACAGTGAAAGAACTTGACCGGAAGAAATTGCTTCCCAAAAAACATCAGAAACTTTCCTGCAAAACCCACAATAATCCCATCTAATTATCCATAATTTTCACTAGTAAATCCAAAAAAAAAAAAAAAAAAAGATACCCAAATTGGCAAATAACAAGAAAAATGATAAAAATTGGGACCCAACAAAAAAGAAAAACACTACCTGTACTTTTGTTGATTATGAGAGGTGACTTCAGCTTGGTATTTAGATTTGCAAGTATCAAGAGGATACAAGATAGTGGTACTGACTAAAGCGCCAATGGCTCCTGATGTTGCCTCCGACAAGGATTCGAAGTCAATGGCCATAGTACGACAACTGTATCTTACATAGGAGAGAGACGAGGTCGTAATGGGCTTGCTGGCTGGAATTGCAGTGATGAATGATTAAGGAGTGTCGGTGGGTGAAAGAACTGAGCAAGTGGGTATGGAGACTGGTGTAAAGGAACTAAAATTAGTTGAAGGAGGCACGAAAATGAAGATTACACAGTACTCTTGGTTACTGCCTATTGCCTATTGGTCTGGTGTGGCGAGAAATCGCAATCTTTTTGGGAAACGGAAACGTTAGGTTAATGGGCTTTGCTGTTTTTAGTCCGTCTCTCTATATCTTCGTCTTAACGATAACTCTGACGGTGTATCTTCCTCCATGCCTTTGGGGCTTGGCGTGGGCCCGTTTACTCGTATCTTCTCTTCTACCCATTATTTTTATTTTATTTTCTTATTTTAAAAAATGGTTACATTATTAGTTTTGAAAAAATGATTACAATATTTGTTTTACAATTTAATGTGCTATTCATTATTTTTATCTTTGCTGTTAAAATTATTTTTAGATATTTTTTCCCTTTTAGATATTTTTTCTATTTTTTCTTGTCAAATACAAATAATTTTAACTAAAATAAAATGCATTTTTAAGATGAATAACTACTAGAGTTGGTTTTTAAATGAATCTAGTTAGACGACACTAGCATGGTTCTCTTAGTCGAGTTCATACGTTTTCAAAAGCAAATATGTAACTTATTAGAAAAATAGAAAAAAAAATTAGTCATGGAAGGATGAGAAGCCTGCTTTAAACACACCTTTCACAAACTCGAGTTTGTAACATATGGGTTAGTTAACTTAGCCATAAGTGGGTTCTTTTGTCACAAATCCTAGGAAGACTATAATTTTTTTTTCTCGCCACTTAAAAAAAAAGGTGAAAACTATTTCACTAAGTATCAATTTAAGATCTAGTACATGAGGTGCAAAATCCATATACTTAGTTCAATGAACTTCAATTTAATTAAAAGTTTGTATGTGTTAAAACGATCTATTTATTTTTAATCATGAACTGAAAAAAATTTTAGAAAAAATTATGCGTACATAAAGAATTGGGCCGGAAGTGAAGATATTGTTTTGACTGAACAGGGCTTTGTTTTCCTTTCGGCCCAATAACTCAGAAGACTGCATACCAGACTGCACTATTTGCGGAAGTCTGCCCCGCTGCAAAACAAAACGACAAAAACAAGTATTTGGATTTTTGCTGAGAACTCCTCGGTTCCTGAATTGTTTAAAGTTGAGGGAGTGTTTTTAGTTTTGCTAATAATTTAGGGGAGCAAAATAGAATTTTTTCTTTCTGTAAAAAAGGTCAGTATATAGAGGAGGAAAAACTAAAGTTACGATAGGAGGCACGAAAGCACAAAAGAGTCAATCATTTATCGATTTCTTTATTTTTGAAAACACATCATCCACGTCGCCTTTGGCCCTTTTCCCTCTCTTCAAATTTCCACTCCCAAAAGAATGAACTCCGCCTGATACCCTTCATCCTCCAACGTCTCTTTTTTCTTCTCCTCTCAAACTCAAAAACGCAGTGACGCGCACACTCTTCCAAAACCCTAACGCTGACAAAGAACGATCGATTCACATTATTCCCCAAATGCAAGACATCTTTGGATCGGTTCGCCGATCCTTAGTGTTCAAATCCACATCGGCGGACGATGGCAGATTCAGCGGCTTCGTTGAGAAAATCGGCTCCAGTATCCGCAAATCTCGAATCGGCCTCTTCTCTAAACCGCCAGTTCCAGCACTTCCTTCAAGTAAAAAAGTTGACGATGCGTCGCCGATCCGGTGGCGGAAAGGGGAGTTGATTGGTTGCGGCGCGTTTGGCAGAGTTTATATGGGCATGAATCTCGATTCTGGAGAGCTCCTTGCAGTTAAACAGGTTGACTGCAAATTCTGCTATGCTCTTCTGTTTTTCCTTTCCTGTTTTTAAGAAACAATTATCAATTGGTCCTGGGATCCTCACAGGTTTCGATTGCGGCTGGTAGTGCTTCAAAGGAGAAAACACAGGTAATCGTTCGCTCAAAATTATTAGCACAATCTATTTTATTCAGTTGTTGCAAGAACTGAGAAGCGAAGTGATTTTGGAGTTAAATGAGGAAATTTGCTTGTTTTGTTATATCTTATTATTTTGTTATTTTTCAAATGAAATAGGCACACATCATGGAGCTTGAAAAAGAAGTTAATCTTCTAAAGAATCATTCACATCCAAACATTGTTGTGAGTATGACTATTTTTTAAGCTTCCTTATGCTAGTGGTAATGGTGGCTTATTGCTTACAAAAGTGTCTGTCCTTGTTTCTGTTTCTCTTGGTTGTTAGAGGTATTTGGGAACTGCCAGAGAGGATGATTCTCTAAATATATTATTGGAATTTGTTCCGGGCGGATCTATATCATCACTTTTGAGTAAATTTGGATCATTCCCTGAGTCGGTAAGTTGATTTTTACATTATAATAGTTCTGAAATTTTGGATTGTTGGAGCCGAAGTACTTATATGGTCTCCTTTACATTGTATATGGAACAGGTTATAAGAATGTATACCAAGCAGTTGCTTTTGGGATTAGAATACCTTCATAAAAATAAAATTATGCATAGGGACATCAAGGTGTGGTTCTTTTACTCCCCTGCATATTAGAATATCCCTTCCTCCGATTAGATATTGAGTGTGTTTCTTTTAGGGGGCAAACATTCTGGTTGACAACAAGGGTTGCATCAAACTTGCTGATTTTGGAGCGTCCAAGAAAGTAGTTGAACTGGTATTGATTTTTTCCAGTAAATATGTCAGCTTTATTTATGGCGTTTAGTGGACATTATTATTGAATTGTAATGTTCACACAGGCTACTATCAACGGGGCCAAATCTATGAAGGGTACTCCATACTGGATGGCTCCAGAAGTTATTCTCCAGACTGGGCATAGCTTGTAAGAACATTATTCTAACCTCTCAACAATGATGGCATTGCTTATATTTGTGGGGATCAATGTGTAAAAGGTTTTGTGACCTTTACCACATACGATAATGAATGCATGCCATCTGACACAGTTAATCAGAACCATTACAGAGCAGACAAGTACTGAAGTTTATATTTCTGTTTACATATTATGATAGAGACTGGGAAAAGTTACAACATTGGAAATTTAAAATTTAGCGTGCTCTTTCTTTTCTCAAGCAATGTATTATGATGATAAATGATTTAATTTAGAGCTCATTGGCTGTTATATTCATTTTCCTAGTTCTGCGGATATTTGGAGTGTTGGATGCACTATGATTGAGATGGCTACAGGGAAACCTCCTTGGAGCCAGCAATATCAAGAGGTACACGTGTGATGTTATTTGTTGAATTCTTTTGTAGCTTTGATTCGTGTTTAAGAGTTGCATATAATATTCACAAAGATGGCATTCTTTCATTAGTCTGCACTTTGCTATCTAAGATGACGTTTGCCTTTCAGGTTGCTGCTCTTTTTCACATTGGGACAACTAAATCGCATCCTCCTATTCCTGAGCATCTATCTGTTGAGGCGAAGGATTTTCTGTTAAAATGTTTACAAAAGTACATTACTTCTCTCTTTTTTTATCTGCTTCTCCTCCATTATGTTTCTATTCCCAAGAGTCATTAAAATTCTATTTTTTCCATTAATAATGCTCATATGTTATGGCAGGGAACCAAACTTACGGGCTACTGCATCTGACTTGTTGCAGGTAATTGACATATGCAGACCTTTTATTCCTCAACAGTTTGATAATATTAAGCTGATGTAATGTAGGTAAAAATACATCTTATATTCCGGCACATGAAGGTGAAATGAGAAGTTGCACAAATTGTATATTACAACAAATAGTGGATACGTGAGAGTACTTGCTAGAGAGTGGAGAGAAGTGGAAACTATGGGAGATTGAAAAAGATTTAAATTTAGGTCATGTTCAACTAGAAAACATAAAGTTACATGTTATATACCACCCTGTGTATTCCTTGATAAATAGTGATATACATACAGAAGCAAAGATTAGAATTTTCACACACTAATGCTTGTTTGGTAATTATGAGCAGCATCCATTTGTCACTGGGGAGTATCGGGAAACTCATCTACTATTCCGAACGTCATCTAGAGTAAGCATTATAAAAGTTATTGGCTTGGCTGCTATATTTTCCGCCAGTTATCTAAGTGCCATTGTAATGTTCAGGAATCTGGAAATTTTGTTGGATCTACTGGGATGGGTCTTAGAAACTCGTAATTCTTTTGACCTTTTTCCATTTATTTTCTTTTCTTTTTTGGTTTTCACATTTTGACTTCTGAAATATATTGATGGTGCAGGGTGAACTCTACAATTAGAAGATCAACATGTGCAGGCTTGAAAGATGTTTGTGAAATGGGTAACCTGAGGTCATCTACTGTTTACCCTGACAACCTTTCAAGGACAGGATCCTATTGGTGCGCAACCAATGTTGATGATGATGATATGTGTCAAATAGATGATAAGGATGAATCTGTGGTCAGCATGTCCACTAGATTCAAGTCTACCTTATCATCTGCTGATTTAAATAAGGTAAAAAACGCTTCTTGGTTCAGTAATGTTGTTTAGAATGTTGTAATTTTCTTTTTACCCTCAGAGTTGTTTATTTGAACCAGAGTTTCAATCCCATGTGTGAACCCAATGATGATTGGGCTGGCAAGTTTGATGAAAGTCCAGAGTTGAAGAGAAGTGGAATCAATGTATTTTCAAGTCAATCGGTCAATGAGGTAATTGGAAACACTGAAGCAAATGGCAGGGATGAGAATGGCTTCACATTTCCATGTGGGCAACCAGGAGTTGAAGATGATGATGAAGTCACAGAGATAAAAATCAGAGCCTTTTTGGACGAGAAGGTATTCTTGTTCACAAAGATTTTTCTCAATTTTGTGAGCGAATGATGGGATTGAAAGGATGTTAAGCCAATATTTGTTAACTTCTTTAGGCTTTGGATTTGAAGAAATTGCAAACTCCTCTCTATGTGGAGTTCTACAACACAATGAATGCATCAGGTTCTCCAAGTGTAGCTGGGACCACAAATAGAGAAAGTCTTGCAAACTTACCAAGCTTACCCCCAACAAGCAGGTCTCCGAAACGGTTACCCAGCAGAAGATTCTCTTCTGTCACCGGTGCTGCTAATGCTAGCAGTGCTGCTGCATCAAATGAGCCTTGCATCCAAAATAGAGTTTTGCAGGAAATTCAACCACCTCCACTTAGTGAGTGGAAAGAGTTTGTAGTTGATCCACAGAAGGAAACCGTAACTCCCAGGTTTGTGCAGTGTTATTTGGTACTTCTTGCTTTAGTTATGTTTGGCATTATGTAACCCATGGATGATGCTATTTTAACATGCAGTTCTGAGAGGCAAAGAAAATGGAAAGAAGAGCTCGTTGAAGAGCTTCAAAGAAAACGAGGCAAGTTTTAGTTTGATCTCTTGCCTTACGGAATGTGGGGAAAATGAACATTTTCATAATAGTTTTTGCCTTATCCATGAAGCATACACATTCTTTCTTATCAACTAACGAACTCTATTCTAGAACTGAAATTTTCTCAAAAATAAATAAATCTAGAACTGAAACGAGCGTTTGCTTCATGGTGCAATCATTAGCTACATGATTTGATTATATTGAATCCCTTTTCATGTCATGACATCGGAGCGCCTTTTGCAGAGATGCGGCAGGCTGGAGTAGGAGGGAAATCGTCATCTCCAAAAGATCCTATTCTTCTTCGCCAGAGAGAGCGTTCACCATTGGCATTCACTGGCTAGTAAGTGTACGTATGTCGTTTGTATTTGCCTTCAGTTCCTGCTGGAAAAGATTATATATATACATGCTTTTCCATCAGGACAGTTATTGTATGTTGCCCATATGTTTTGGTGGAAATGGTGTCCAATAAGCTACATAAGCCATACCTTTCACCCATCTGTATCATGTCCCTGCGGTTCCGTCAAAAAGAAAAATCTCAGAAGCAAAGTTTCTTTGTATGCTTATTCTCTCCTCCACCGCCGTTTGCGGCGGTGAGAGTCAAGTTGATGTAAGTTATTTGCCGATTCATAAACATAGAGAATGCAATCTTTTTTTTGGAGTCTTGAGTCTTGTGTTCGAAGTACGAGTATCTCATTCAGTTTTTTCAGCTAGAGTGCGTACCAAATTAATAGAAGTGTTCATGGTTGAACAAAGGCTGGGCTTTTTTGGACCTTAACGGGCCTATTTCCATTTTTAAGGTTTAGTCAGGCCCTGGCCTGTTTAGCCCAACTGCGCTGCTTTCCTTCCAAGAAAAAAAAATCTTAAATAATAATAATAATATAAAAGTAGTTGATGTTGTGTAAAAATTATAATAATATAGTGTTAAAATTTTCACTGCTTTGCTTTTAATTTCATTTATGGAATCATTTATAACGCGCTAAGTTAGTAATTCAAGATGGCCAGTATTTAAGGAACCATTAAGGACTATGACATTAGAGCCTTTTATTGTTTGTTTTTTTGGGTAATACGACATGTCGTTAAGTTTAATGTCACTATATCGTGTAATATTAACGGGCACTTTTATGTTGGTGGGGGTCCGTTTTCCACAATTCGGATTCGTGAGCTTTGCTCCACCTATTTTCCAAGTAGCTCCACACACGTGGACATGAAGGCAGCGATTAATCATTGGGCCCAGTTTATGTCTGCAATCAACTTTGTAGATAAATCTATTAAATTAGATTAAATAAGTGAAACATTATTTTTACTTTTGGTCAAAAGAAGACAATTCTCTAGGAACCACACTTATAATTTGAATGTTCTGACCAATCAAATTTCTAGACACCGACACTGTTTTTTTCCTAAAAAAAGAAAAAAAACTAATGAATTTATCCATACATTTTTAAACCTATTATCCATATTCAACTTAATCATTTGCATTAAAATCTATTTCTTTATAAGATACGAGTATGGTTATACTAACAGTTCTTTATTAATTATCAAACTCTCTCACATCTTGGAAAGAATTCCAAACCATGCTAGCGCTAACCCGTTTTCCATATTCTATTGTTTTTATTCCTTCAAAAAACATATTATTTTAACATAAGACGAGATTTTTGAAGACAAGTAATGTTGATTTATTTGCAGAAGTCAAAAGAAAGCAAGATCATGTTTTTTGGTACGAAACGATTTCGCTTTATATTTATGAACACCGTGCTGCCCTTTAATTTTGGTTTTCTGTTGTTTATACAAGATGTTATTTGTCTTGTTAGAATTAGTGCCATGGTTTACGCTCAACGATTCAAGAATCATGCTACGAATCCATCAAAAGTTATTCTTGTTCCCCATATGATCACCGGTGCAAATTTAATTAATATATAGGTGAAATCAAAAAATTGATGGAAAAATAAATATACAACTTTCTCCAAAATAATAGAAGGAGTAAATTATCCTAATGAATTCCATCTTTTTTTTAATAATATTTATTAAAACTCACATTTGAAGTAACCCAAAAAAAAAGAATAATGGTGTTTTGGTTTGTGGGCCGAGATTGGAGCCTAACATTAGATTTGTTTGAGCCAGCCAGGACAATCCTACCAATCAACACGAAGTTAGATTTTTGTTCATTTAAATCATAAAGTGTAGAATTATGACTAATTTTGTTCGTATGATATACTGAAAAAAAAAATTCTAGTAAATAATTATTTCATACGCAATGATCAACGATGAATGTTTATCTGAAGTATTAAACCAACGTTCATCCGATTGTTGGTTACGGTGAGATTGTTGAATAATCTTTTTAACAAAAATAAAATAAAATAATGAGGGAAAAAGCAAAACTTTTTAAACGAGAAGAGAGTAAAGTAAATCAAAAGGTGTTCTGAAGAGACAACTCCGAGAGGTAAAAACCTAGATTTTGGGAGATCAACATTATTAGTAGTACAACTCTGTTTTATAAAATCGACATTAAAAAATAAATAAAATAACAATCAGGTAAAGCAAAGGAAGACATGCCCTTTTTTTTAATTATTAAACAAACTTTTTAAATTGGATGATGCAATCAATTTACTATTTAGATAAAAAAAAGAAAAGCCGTTTCAGGTGTTGATGGCGTACATTCAAGTTACTTTTTTTCATTACCAGATTTTAATTTCATTCCAACATAATTATTTCTTAAAAAGAATAATTATTTTTTACGTTTTTCGTTATTTTTAAAACTTGAACGTGAGACCTGAATACATTTTAGTTTATTTCGAGCATTATTTTAACGATTGAAGACCTTGGCATTTGGGATATTCTTTTCATTGTCAGATATTTATTTTTCTTTCCGTTTCTGTCTTTAGGGTGGGGGGGGGGGGGGGAATTGCGCACACCTTTTTTTTTTTTAAGTCAAAAGCAAATTAAAAAATCTTCTTTATAATTCTTGGATTATTTCCTTCATCATAAGAAAAAGGAAAGGAAGAAAGGTACGCTTAAAGAGTAGAGAGCAAAGATAGGTGCATACGTAGTGTTTTCATGTAGTCCAATCCTGCCACCAAGAAACCAAATCAAGTGGATAAGAACATAAAAACTCTAGTGGTGGTAATTCCATGGACCCGATCAATGTTGCCTCAATATTCATGGTCCATATGTATATCTTAATCATATATATGTTGCTTCTTTAATTAGGTAAACTTTTCTTTCCACAACGAATAAGCTTGTAGGTTATTAATACATTCGATAAAATAGAAAGGTAAAATTTCGAGTTCGTGTTGGGATGTTTTTTATTTTCTTATAGTTTTAAGAAAAATGGTGTTTTAAACTAAATTTTAATTCATTAAACATGTAATTTAGTAATTGTTCGCTGATGGTACAACCTAGCAGAGATTGAGATTCAAATTTGCCTATCAAAACTAAATTCCAATTTCCCAAAAACCTAATGTCTAAAATTAAAATACATCTCCATACACATTACACCAACATATGTGACTTTTGATGTGTGCGTGGACATATATCAAATTACCAACTTATTAGTTTTAAACTAAATTTTAATTCATTAAAACAAGATTTCTTTACTAGATAGGGACTTTTATATAATAATCATGAAGGGAAATAGGGATAATTGGATGAGGTTTGATGACATGGATCGCCATTGAAATGATATAGCATTGTCATGAAGTTCTTGTTGCTTCATATACATGTGGATCGTAGCACTTTCACCCCATACAAATTGCAAGGGGAGAAGTGACAAGCAAAATGAGTTTCCAACCACAACAATTACTTAATTAAGGTGGGATTTTTTTTTAAATAAATATATATATATATATATATTAATAAATTAAAGGGATTTTTTCATCACAAAATAAAAGATAATTAAATATAAGAATAGTAAAATAAAAATCTGAATTCTTGATCGTTCGATTTGGTCCGATTTATAGAAACTCCATGAAATGTTGGAATAATTGATGATTGAGGATCTATCCATGTCAAAAGAAATGAATAGGTCACTTCCTTTGTAGAAGGTGGTAGTAGTAGTAGGCCTAATTAAGGTGGATAACCGATAACCGGTAGGCGGTAGCTTTTCATTACAGAAAAAAAAAAGGCTCCTTTTGTTGGTGACGCCATGTTTAAAGTAGACAGGAGGACAACCAAAATTGCAAACCATTATTATTGTTTTCGCTACATTTTTGCACCTTTCCTATATATTATGTTAAATTCCATCTGGACAAAAAATGACCGACACAAATAGGAGTAGGCTGCACATGAGTCCTTACCCACCAAGACATCCATCGATTCACCCATCAAAGTTACTCAAAATGGACAAATCATCTTTAGCAACTTTTCCTCATGGTTTTATATATATATACATGGCAACGTTACAATATTAATGAATGGTCTAAAACAATATTGGTTGGTACCAAATTAATTTAACTATTAGATGGAAATCCGTGGATTGCATGGAGGAAAAGGAAAAGAAAAAAGAAATCTCAATGAATGGAGTCTTCATGCATATGAGTGTGATTACGTTGATTTCTTAAGTTAGAAGGATCGATGGAGAGGAGAAGGGTTGGTGACTGACTGAGTGGATTGTTTTTAAAATATATTTTACACTATAATAATGCTTTTTTATGCACTAAGTTTTTGGAATTTGGATAGAAACAATTCATTTCTCTTGTTGGGCCATCCTCTCTTTCAGAATTGTCCAGGATTTCATCCATATTTATATTCCAAATTTAAACCACGTGAGTTGCTTGGAATAGTCTATGATTTTGATACCAGCAGAAAAAAATTGTGACAAATTATTGGTCAAACTCATCTTTAATGGAATTCTATAATTAAATCTAATCAAATACACAAACCCATTAATATTTTTGATCTTTTTTTATAGTTCAAATTTTGTAGAATTACAAAAAAGTGGAGGCAAAGGCAAGAGGGACAGGGGCCTACAAATATAATGGATGAATGAAAGATGTTGCCCCGCCCAGATAGCACCTGAAATTCATCTAAATCCCTAATATGTTACTCCCTCCGGTTTTTAATAAATGACGTTTTCCTACTGAATGTTACTGCACATTTTATTTGACTTTTTGGTGTTTACTTTACTGAATGTTACTGTTTCAGAAAGTCATTTATTAAAAACCGGAGAGAGTATTACACAAATACAAAAGAAAGTGCTAAAAAAAACGGATATTAGATAATTCAAGCTCTTAAATCAATAAATTAATAATTTAACTGCTCGATCGGTCCGATTTGATTTTTGATAACTATTTGGTAATCTAATTATGAACATGAGCCCATCACAACTTGCATGCACTTTTTCGGTACCCAATTATTATGCTTTTCTGGTATGGTGTGCTGTGCCTTAAAAAATCCTATAGTTGTGGGCGCAGGATCAAGACAGCACTTGCAAAATGTAGATAGTGTACTTATTAAGATCTTGACTGTAGGAAAGTCAGAACTGTTACCTATGGTACGGATGCATTGCGTACCACTCGTACTCCTGCCTTCTTTTGTCCCCAACGCCCAAAGGGATAAGAGATAACAACTCGTTTTCATCCTTCCATTAAAAAATGGAAGCAATTGCAAGGGAGATGTTGGATGCATGACACAGAAATGGGAGTAGTGCAGATATTTCTGATATGATCCCTGTTTCTTCAAGTAAGGGCTGCAGCCTGCCTGCTGGGATGGCTTTGTGTCAGCACTCATGTTATGTTATGAAACATAAACATAAAAAATTAATAAAGTGCATACAAATAGTCAAATACAATGCATCGCAAAAGGACAGGAAACGTTCATTGAATTATAAAATATTTGACCAATTTTAATATTAACTGCAGTGACTTATAAGCGATTTGTTTATTTTTAATCTGAAAATTCATATTTGAGTCGAGAAAATGTAAAAAATTATATAAAAAACTATTATTTTAAAATTTTATTATATTCAAATGAGATTAATCTCTTACTACCGAAAGGATACAGAGGGCATTCAAAATCGCTACCGAAAGGATACAGAGGGCATTCAAAATCGAACACACGGAAGAAATTAGAAAAGATCTTATTAAAGTAAGAGTTAATTTGGTACTTTTATTTCTCCTTCTCCATATCATGACAGACTGGTTTGAAGTATTAACTGAATGAAGAGAGCGACACAATTCATCCCCCACAACACTCCATGACATGTGATGCAACATATATCGAGACATGGAAATCAATTTTTGACAATTCAATCATTCAATTTGTGACCATTTTTTTTTCTAGATTGATCACTATCCCATAATGTGACAGCAATTAAAGAACATGCAGGGACCTTTTTTATCTAATATTCCATGAATGTTGTTTCCTCTGGATTGCATTTGATACTTTCTTTCTTTATTTATTCTTGTTAAAAAAAACGAAGGAAAATGACTAATACCATATTAGTAATTCCAACAAAGTAATAGAGATTAAGTTTCGTGTTCGAGTCAAAAGAACCGGAATCCTAGTTTTGTTGCATTGAGTTTACAACTTGATGAGCACTTGGGACTCCTGTTTACTTGATCATCAATGTCTGTCCTCACCTAACCTCCAGATAGAAATAGTAATTTTTTCCCTATTTTTCAGCAAGACAGCATCTTTAAATAACGATAATAACTACCTCATACTACAACTGCAAGATTTTGTTTCTTCTTAACAAGAAAATTGGGGAGAAAACCAAGGAATATATCATATAATATATATAAAAAAACCCGGAATTCATAAGAACCTAGAGGTAAAGGGAAAATTTCCCTCAAAAACAACAAAAGAAAATATGGTAAAGAGAAAAGCTAAAGTTGTGGGAATTGATAATATGTACTAGTAGAGGTTCAAAATAAAACTTTAGGAATTAGGAAGAGGCCACCCACAATCGCTCCCAGTTTATCAATCCTTTGTTCTTCAGCTCACCTTTGCACCTACAGTTTGGTCTTTGAAAATCTTCCAGGCCCATCTCAGGCCCAAAGCCCACTTCATTCCCCATCCCCTCCTCTCCACAACATTCATCCTTTTTCACTTCCTTCAGATTCTCTTCTTCTTCTTGAGGGGACTGAGAGGATATATGGGGAGATGGAAAAGAATTCTTCCCTTCCTCCTCTACTTCTTCTTGTGCTTTATCATAATTCATGTCATTTTCAATGACGTCTTCATTTTCTTGTGCGGAGGTGGCGAAACTTGGACCGTCCAGATCGTCACAAGAATCTTTGACTAGGGAGAGGAGAAGGCGGCCATTGCTTCTTTCCGCATGGAGATAGGTGTGTGATGATGGGGCCTTCACAGCTTCAATTATCAACCTACCATCTTCTCTGTGGGGCCTAACTTGAATTTCTGATCCTCTCGCCATCGTCGTTAAAGGAGGAGGAAAGCTACGAGGGGACTTCGTCTTTTTCTTGGACACCAAAAGTTGACGAGAATTATGTTTCTTCATTGTTGGAGAAACATAATCCCCTGCTTTGAAGTCCGAGGAAGACAATGACAGAATGCTGGTGTCAGTGATTTCAGTGCCCGTTTCGCTGCCCAAGTTTTCGGTACATAATCGCAGGCTCTTCTCGCTGAGAGTTGAAGGACGCTTAACTGAGGGATGGACATAAACGTTACTCTCTTGTTGGGTTGTTTCTTTGGGGCACTGAGAATGGTTGGACATAATTTGCAGGAAGGTGAGACCAGCAGAATCAGAATTTGAATTGATGTGTTTTTCAACATGGACATTAGATTTCTGGGTACTAATTTCCTCACGTGGGTGCTGGTATTTCTCACTAAGTTCTTTGATGTTGGAATCCAAGAAACAGGGTTTTAAGGCCAATTCGAATGATTGCGAAGAATGGCGTTTTGGTGAAAATCTGAGCCTCAGTGTTCTTGACTCAGCAAGAGGAGACTCATGGCATGACTGTAAACCTTGGTAAACAATAGTTGTCATTATGAGGAGAAATATCAGCAAAAATTGCAAGAACAGGAATTGGGTGAAGAGCAAAAACAGAGGAAAAACAGAGCAAGAACAGGAATTGGGGCTAGGCTTTTGAGCTGAAATGAAGTGGTCTTTGTTCTATGGAGGAGAAAGGAGAAGAGAGGAGAGAATGAGCATGAGGAAAGAGCGAGGGGTTGGGGTGTGAATTTGTAGTGTCCAAAAAGTGCGATTAGGTCATGCAGAAAAGATTAGTAAATTAAAGAAAAACAAAAGTAGTGCTGTGAGCTAGTGTGCACAGAGACGTGGGAAGGGGGCTTTATACGCCACTTAAATACATAAACTATTCTTAAATCTACCACACACTTTAAAAAGAGAATAAACAATTTCTTTCTTCTTTTTTCTTTCCAGGAAAGAAAAAAGAAGAGAGCACCCATAAATTTTATAATTTGATAATATTTCTTATAAAATAGAAAAAATAAAATCTCAAATTCGAGTGTTTTTAAGAGAAAAAATGGATCCTAGGATTTGATATTATTGTGATGGTGTACCAAAATTGTAAGTTGAGGTTTTGGACAAATTCACATGTGGGCAGAATTTTTGAAATTGGAGTCTGCTAAGTGGAATATCCTTATATGTGCATGATATTGGTGACAGTTAAATAGAGGCAGATGATGGGTTGTAAACAAACAATGATACAAAAATTACCAGCTTTTCTTTCGTTCCAAAAGAAAGCCAACAAAAAAGCAGAGGAACAAAGGATTCTCTCATAATTTCTCGATTCTTTGACTGTGATGTTCTTCAATTTTGCCACTTTTTTCTTAGCATATTTATCAGACAGAAAACACAATATGAAATATCCATTCTTTCATGATTCATATGGTGTTGTGAGTCAAAACCTGCGTTGATTTCTTTCCGAGTGAATTAAATGGAAATAAAAGCATCAGCCCACACCCTTTGAATTTGAAGCAAAAAAAATTGCTATTACGAAAATGCCCACCAATCATACCGACCATACGAGAGCACTACCAAGCTGCTGTCTCCCCTCCCCGGTTGATGACTAGACATCACAACAAAACAAAACACTAATGAAAAAGCTAAGGGTAATTTTCTTTCTTGCTAAAATGGTAAGGAAGTCCCGTAAATTCAATAATGCTCGAGTGAGAATTAACCTCCCATCCAAAAAGTTAGAGAAAATATTCTTAAAAAATCAGGAAAAAAAGAGTAATTTTCTTCGCCTCTCAAAATTAACCTTCCAAAAAAGTCATCATATATTTGTATTTATTTTGATTGGTAGAATTTTACGCAATAACTATTTATCATTTTAAGCTAATTTTATTCAAGTATATTTGTTACATATTACCCTTGACTCTAATTGAACAAATACCCTATGATTGATTCTTATAATCGAAAAACAAATAAATAAATAAATAAAACTAAAAAAGAATAATGAAAAAGATTAGTGCAAGAGCTACCAACCGAGAGCCGATTCGACCAACAGCTCCATGCTTTACCCCACATGGATTCCAAGGTCTGCGAGTGTGTCATGGTGAGTACCATTGCGATGACCTGCCAATTTTCCAAACACAGTCTTTCAGCACATTTAACTTAATTAATTCTCCCTTGCAAACAAAAAAGACAACCCAGTTGCTTCAAATTCACGAATTCGCACGCAGTTCTTTCTTCTTAGAATCCAACTTCCAATTGCTTTAGGTTTGGTTCAAGTTAACATCAGTCTACTGTCTACTCTTTTGTTTTGTCTATTAATAACTGACCAAAACCTAGATTTTTCTGAACAACCAAGCAAGTAACCAAATAGCTTGTTGAGAAAACGTTTTATCACCCTCTGAAATTAGTCTGTCTTCCTTTTCCAGGCACTACTTGCCCATGAAAATAAGCTTCTCACATTAATATACTATTATTATTTTATTATGAATCTCTCGGTAATTCATTCAAAACAGCGAGAGTTTTGAATTGAATTCGTCAATTTTGAATTTCTATTTATGATAGAAAAACATAATACATATAGTAAAAGAGAGTATATTAATTTTGATAACTTGTCACATTCTAAAAGTTCATAACATCTTAGAAATAATATACTGCACTGGAAGTTCCAATCTAGAGCCACGAATTAAATTACCCAAACCAATTCGATGGTCATACGTAGGTTATGTAATAAATCACTAAAAGAAAACGAGATAAAATAGTCATCAAAATAACTAAATGTTTTGTGCCCACGAGTTGACACTAAATAAAATTCTCTATTTTTTCATAGATGAGTGAAATTCGAATTTAGATTTAAATTTTTACTATTATTTTTATCACCAATCTGATAATGAATGAATATAAAATCATATATTAATTTGAGAGTTGAGCCATCTAACTCATTAAGCTGATATAAACTCCAATTGTATTAAATAATTTTATGTTTGTGTGGTTGTCACCCCGATATTTTCTCCGTCCTTCATAAATGACTTTCTGAAACGGTAACATTCAGTAAAACAAATACCAAAAAGTTAAATAAAATATACAGTAATATTCAGTAAAAAAATGATAATTAATAGAGAATGAAGAGAGTATTTTTCTATGCCTCTCCTAATTGTACTGATACCCTACGTTTTTTCTATTAATAAAAAGAAGAATTGATCCTCCACTAACCCAACCACCCTTCGTTTGTGTGCTAGGTGCTAATCTACGAACCCTAGCCTTGCTTTCTTCAAAAAGATCTCACATGAAAAATAATACTCCTCCGTCCTTTTTAATAGATGTTTGGAGGGAGGATATAAGTTTTAAAAGGAACAATTCTTTTTTAAATATTACCAATTTTGCCTACCTTGAAATTTTACATGACTCACAATTTTTCTCAATTTTTTTATTCAAATTCTGACTCACCATAAAATAACTTTTATTTATAAGTGAGATTTAAAATATCTTGATTAAATCAAAACGTCCATTAAAAATGAACAAAATTTTGGACTCTAAACGTCCATTAAAAAAAACAGAGAGAGTATTAACCAACCCCACAGCCACTTAAGCCTTCAACCATGTGAGTTGAAAAAATATGATGACCTGCCCTAGAAGACTAAAGCAGCGACCCAAGTTTGATTAGGCTACAAAAAAGTTGCTGCTAGAATTTCAATTCTATTCTGGAAAACTTCTAAGTTTGGAAAGGTTGAGCTTGCATCACTAGTTATGTTATGCTGGGAAAGAAAGCAAAGCAAGTGGCATCAATGAACATCTCAACATGCACATGTACTGTACCGACTGGTTTTCACACGTTAACTTGGTACGATTTACACATCACCACACAGTTTAGTTGGTACAATTTTCTTTTCTTATTTTTGCCACTCAAGCCAATACAGCATACCATCTTTAAAATATGCACAAGAGAGGTACACTTTGAAACCGACACAGATCCATGAAAAACTGCAACAAATTATGCCCTCCTTGGCTCTTCTATTTATTTACTCCCTCTGGTCTCCAATAAATGTCTTCCTCGCATCCCAATATTCAGTAGAGAACGCATATCGAGGAGGTCGGATGAGGCACTATTTGACCCCAAAAAATTCCGTACTTTTTTTCGAACGTACTTCCGAAAAAAAATTCGGGGCAAAATTGTCTCAAATAGTGACTGTTTCGGCCGTCTTAAGATACGTTCCGAAACAGTAAAAGCAAATACTAAAACGACATATTTTGAAGACCGGAGGGAGTATTTTTTTTCTCTAAAGAAATAAAATTTGAAATTCTTCAGAAATAATGACTTTACGATTTACCTGAAAATATAATTTTTAAAAAAGAAATAATTTTATGAATACTACTCCCTCCGTCCTTTAATATTGGACGCGAGGGAGTGAATCACTCCGATTAAGAAATGCTCTGCCTTTGTCAGTGTCCCATGCCACGTGTCAGCTGCCCATTCGTTCTTTTTCTTTTTTTCCCGTCACTTTCTCTCTCTCTCTTTTCTTTCTTTCTCCCTCTGTTTGGAAAAATACGAGGCTCTGTCGTTGTTTCACGTTCTCACCTCCGTCACATAAAGGAGCGGAAGGTCGAGACGAGCAGAACGCAGGTGGTGCCGGCCAAATCGGAGGCCGGACGTGCCTCCAAAATCCCCCGGAGCTGTCGCAGCTCCGGCCACGCGCCGGCGCGTCCGGCCTCCGATCAGGACGCCACCACCTGCGTTCTGCTCGTCTCGTCATTTCTGGCACGAATCTATGGTCACCTTTGTGATAATGTCGTCCAAACGTGTTTTATTGTCCGTTTAAACTCGGAGGAGGAAAGATAAAAGGGACTGAAATTTCTGACGTCTGCTGCCATGTCCGGTTGCAAATTTCAAATTTCGTCCTTTAACTTTTTCCTTTCCCTTTTTTGCCCTGTATGACGCGTAGCTCAGCATAAAAACGACAGGTCGTTTGAGGGCATTTTTGTGAGAACACTAACAAAGTGGACTGAAATGGCAATGGCGTCAGTTAAATAAAAACGACGTTTTTAGGCTAAAACGTCCAATAATCAGGGACGGAGGGAGTATTATGCACCACGGCAAGGTAAAATCGATTTTATAATTCCTTCATTTTCTCAGTCACTGTCATGTGCCTTAATCAAATAGTCATCCCTAATCAAACTGGTCATAACCTGCGGATGATGAATGTATATGCAACGCGCAAATAAAAGATGCGTTGTTCCTACGGAGATTAATTTAATCTTGTACTTCCTTCCACTTTCATAATCCTATGAATAAAGGATACTTCCAACTTGGATTATGAAAGCATTAGTTAAGTAGGGTTGGGTGACTGACATCAGTTTCGAATATCAGAAAAACAAGCTAAGAAGATTTTACAATTTGACAACCTAATTTAGATCTTAGTAAGTGCCAGCTAAATTATTCATAGCTTTTTTTATGACATGCACTCGTCAAAGGAATGATATAAATTACTGTAATGGTTTACACACAGAAAATATAAATTAATGGGTGACGCATTTTAATAAAGGGCTTTAGTGAGTCAAAGGTTGGCAACCGAAATGTCTGTGGTCCTATAGAAGCCAAATTCTACAAATTCTTGCACTCCATAATCCTAAAGAAATTATTACTTTAAGTCCTTGTGATTTTCAAAATATCCCACAATCGTCCCCCAGAAACTTGCTTCTTATCTAATACTAGTTTCTAACTATTACCAGCTACCAACAAGTATTGGTGTGAGTGGCTCGGTACTGTCACCCTAAATACTTATTTATTGTAAGCACTTTAGCCTTTAGTAAGCCAACTTATATGAACAAAATTAGTCCTACATCTGATGAGCAGATTCAGTACCCACTGGAAGTTATAGGGCCAATACTTCGTAATTTCATATATAGAGGTTATAGTGGAATATTTTCAAAACTTATGGGTGCTTTAATCACCTTTAAGAAAAAAGAAAATCATACTTCAAAATATTGCTATGAATTGAAAGGAAGCATATAGCCATCAACTCTGTGCAATCTTTGACTCGAAATACCTTTCCCAGAACTTTCAAGGTGAGACTTAAGCTGTGGGGGAACAACGATACCTTAAAAATCCAGTCCGGTTGAAGAATATACATCCTTATCCTAATTACTGTATAGATGAGTAAGCACTTTATTTGAAAAAAGAGAAGCTTCTACTAATAACATGTCTAATTAACCAATGAGATTGTAACTCAGTAATACTTCCTACCAAGTAGGGAGGGCAAAATCTCAAGTCTCTTTGTCTACATTTCTATGTATGTAAAAAAATGTCTAATTAGTCTGGGATAAGTTATGTGCTAGAACAAAATCTGCCAGAGCAAGGAAGACAACTTTAACTAGTTAAAAGATAGCAGTGAAGTGTAATTAGAGGTAACTGATCCAAAAAGATTCCACAGCGGCAATGGCTTCTGGATAAACAGAAGAAGTAGTTTTAGTGCCTAAAGTATCATCCTACATAACCAAATAAAGAGGCTAAGTAACTTTTTGCTAGCTCTAAATGCTTTTCATACATTTTCTACTAAAAGCTGCTTTATAAGCAAGGTAATCAGTATGCATGGGCCAATAGAAAGAGAGAGCATCAAATTAGCATCAGAATCTCCTTCTAGAGTTTCCTTTCATTTCTTTAAGCCCATGTCCACTTGGGGGAAGTAAGAAAATGAAGTTTGCATCAGAATCCATCAATATTTGTTTGATTCCGCATTAAGTAATGGAGAATCTTTACTACCTAGTACGTCATGCCCCTTTGGCCTTAACTGAAGCCAAAAGTCACTCTTACGATTTTTGTTTTTTTAATGCATATTTTAAGTAGAATTTAGTATTAACAAAGACAAGTCTGATTCTTGGCTTACATTAGCATGTGCACAAAGTACACTGTCCACCCTTTTGACCATGTTAATGTTACCTTTTCCCTTTCACTCCACAGTGTATTGCATCAGCCTTTTAACTTAAGAAGCAGAAAAAATAAAAAAAGATGACTGAATGACTCATGAAGACATGTCATGCGGCGAATGGTCATCTTGTGGCTAATTACAAGTTAAATCTAATTCATGCATCTTTCCACACACACAAAAATGAGATAGTGTTTGGGCAGTATGAGTGCTACAGCACTTGTGGCGATAATGAACTATTACTAAAGTAAACAATCTATCATTTCTCATGGCCTGGAATCTAAGGATCGATGTTGAGAGTTCCTACCAACCTAACATTTTATTTGCAAAATCTGAAAGTAGCTTTGAGTCACTCACTGTCCATGGGCTAATTGCAGTATTTCATAAAGGCATACAGAACGGAACAAACCTTCAATGACTAGTTTAGATAACTTACAACATTGTATGGCCGTTTGAGAGGAGTTGGTTGCTGCTAAATTTTCAAAACAACACCACAGCAACTGTTGATCAGTATGCAAGATAAGCACCATCAATTGTGGGTCCAACCTTCACCAAACCTGACCACATGTTTCAACACCTCATACACAAAGATCAAGGACTGCAACTCATAATGGAATCAACAGAAACTTCTTCGAGGATTCAAAATAAAATATAGGTGAGGTTTTGTGATTGGCCAATCAACATCCATAAAAATATAGATGAGGTACATCATTCTGATTTTCAGAAAAAAAATACAAAAAATTACGGAAGCATGGAGGACAGAATTAAAAATTACTTTCTAGAAACCCAGTTCAGTTACATCTCATGAATATTTAACATGCATTCCTGGGGGAAGTGCTCAGAAAAGCAACTTATCTTCTTCATAGGCATTGACCATTCCCTATCCATCTGCATGGCATTTGTTTCAAATACAGCATTCATAATATCCCATTCCAATCACCATTGGCCAAGAACTTGGCGTTTTGCGGAATATATGACCCATGCGCGATAGAAAATGAACACATTTGGGGTTGAAGTCACTCCACATGCTCTCAATCATTTGAACCACCACCTAAGAGTCAGATTAGAGGATTACGAAAAAAATATTCATCCCAAGTAAGCAGATCGCCAGCAAGATGCCTTAGAAAAGGAAAAGGAAAAAAAAAAACAGAAACTCAATAGGAACATAATTTATACTACTCCAGTTGTTTCTATGGACCTAAACATTTGACCTGAGAACTTCAATTCCCAATTGGTTTCCAAATTATAACATGGACCACAAAATGTAAAGCACAAAATGCAGGCGCTTGAGTTTAGCCAAAAATGATCCGCTTGCAATGATCCAGAGTGAATCACCCATAATTCAATAAATGGGAGTGGAGAAACAGTAAGTTTGAACCAAAAGATGCACAGAGCTCCAAAAGTAAATATTCTAAGCTTATTGATAACTTTTTTTAACCATGTAGCGCTACAACGATCAGATGCATTATTATACTTCATCAATCCTCCCACTCTCAACTACTTACGTAAACATATGGGTGGCTCCAGATCACTACTTACCTGTCATACATTCTATAAGTTTGGTATGTGGCTTGCTCTCAAAGGTAAGGTTTAAATACCTTGCATGGGAATTAGAAAGAACTCTTTTGTTATAAAGAACAGAAAAATCAACTTGCACTATGGATATCCTTTCCAAAAATCATGCATTTTTCACTTAAACTTCATGCTATAATTGGTATAACAACTCTAAAGCGGCATGGAACAAAGCAAAAAGAAACTCGTTTCATTTAAGTAAACACCATTTCCAGAAATGGCTTAAGAATCCAACACTATATAGACCATCAAAAGTTACCAAGTTAGTCAACATTGGCCATCAATCGAGAGTAACAATCATCAACTCTTTCCAGAAATGACTCAAGAATCCAACTCCGTATAGGAAGGCAATCAACAACTTGAATCCTCTCAAATTATTAAATGCATTCTTTAGTCTACTTTGTAATCGATCCAACATTATGTGGGCAAGATAATAACTATTGCAAACCCACTTGAAGCAAAACACAATTACAATATAAACCACGGATTTGGACTGTTCATGATATGACAGCTTACTTTTTAGAAGCTCACAAAAAGGGAGTATCATAAACTGTGGGAGAAACAACCCAAATTTGATTTGAAGCATTGCCTTTAAATTTTGAAAACTCCAACTCCAGTTACTCCACCAGATTCGAGACATGCTTGGATTCTCTCTAATAGCATAAGGTTCTAAAGTATCATGCAAGGAAATGAAATAAGAAAAAATCTATTTAAATAAATACTTTCCCTGAAGATTTCAAGAAGCACAGTTCCACATAGGCCAACACAAATTTGAGTCCTCCCATCACTAATGGAATTTTCTCTTAAACAAAGACGTATATGTGATCTATCCAAGATTATATGAGCCAGATAATAATAGCCATTAACTTGCTGGAAGCTAACATAATAATTCCCCCCACCACAATTTTGGTTTGTTAATAATAAGGCAATATATGATCCAGATATGACGGGATGAATGGCCATATCAAGGCTTACCAATAAAGGATTGTATAATTGTGCAGGAACCCTCAAAAAAACTTTAATTCGGAGTAGACCCCTTGAATTTTAGAATTCAGAGTTAGATTTCTCAGATTCTCGACAACTAGCTTCCATTTTTTCTAACCAATTCCTGGTCCAACACATTATATCTTCAACTTTGCATACAAATTTGTTAGTAAACCAACAATATGAACACCTTGTTAAACAAAAGTTTAGGGGACACAAATCAAAAGCCTAAAACAAAAACGACTCCTAATCAACCAGCAGTTCAGGGGTCTCAGTACATTTCCACCAAAGTTAACCAGATAAAATTACAGGAAACAAATCCAAATTTCACTCATAAACGCGTGTTCAAACAAGATGGAACCAGCACAATAGAAAGTGGATAATGAAATTGAAATCTTACCCTAAGAAAGCATGTGCACTTGTAGTCTTGGAGCCACTAATCGTAAACCCATAATAGCCACTAACTTTAATCCCACTCATTAGTGTCTATCAGCTCCACCATCAAAACAACGTAACTTGGTGCTTTCCACAATCAGTTCCACCATTACCGAACTCGTAACTATCTCTGGAGCTTAAACGGCTACAGATAGAAAGGATAGCAGACAAAATCATCACTCATGCAAGTTTTTGACGACGGGCAAAAACAGATTGAGATACTTTCCAATTCCACGCTCATATCAATTCCACCAAGCATTATCAACATAGATTAGATATACATTATCCTATTAAGTACTGAAACTAACAACACCCAATCCGAACCTCCTCACTAACTCTCCGGTTTCCATAAAATACAAAAACAAGAGCAACAGTAGATGAAACTGAAGTGCAAATTACTCACAGCGATAATCCAGAGAAGCAAACTGGCCAGGCGAGCAGAGCAATGGCATCCATCGATGGATAATGGCGAAGCACAGAGAAGCTGCCACGACCAGTAACCGCGCGTAAAGGACGTTTTGATTTTCCAGAGCCGGGAAGAGTCGCTAATATATATCACTACCTAAATTGGAATCTTGTGTAAAACGTAAATTGCCCCTTAAGTTTCTAAAATTAGACTTACCTACCTATAAGTTTTAAAAATTACATAATCCACACTAAAGTTTGTTATATTGCAAAAACCATCCCTTCTGTTTTCTGTGGTAAGATACTTTCCATCTATAAAATGAAAAATACTGCTTATAAAAAACCACAGCAAAATTAAACCAGACGTGGGAAAGTATTCACCTAACCACTAATTACAATCCAATTCATTAAAAATCAAATCTAGCATTTTCCAATAAGAATTGTGCGCGTATAATTTTATATCCAAATGGATAGACAAAAAGGAAATTAAATCTAAACTTTGTTATTTGCCATATTATTATTATGTGCATCATCGTGTTATAAATACTCTGTTTTCTTTTCTGTAATAATCTATCAAAAGATAATATTATTACATATCACATTCAAGAGATATGGCTGCACTTCACCGTCCGGGCAAGCAACCTTTGGTATGATTTTTAGATATACTTTAACTATTTTATAATTTCCTTCTCCATTTCATTTCTCTCCGTATGTATCACGATGGATCGCTCATGCATGTCACTTAACTTCTTATAGAGTAGAAAGAGTTACGTTAATTTATCTTTTGCTAGTCTCGAGATTTTCTTTTTATTTTTTAATTATTGATTTAGGTTAATTTTATTTTATTTAGAATCTTGTGTAAAACGTAAATTGCCCCTTAAGTTTCTAAAATTGGACTTACCTCCCTATAAGTTTTGAAAATTACATAATCCACACTAAAGTTTGTTATATTGCAAAAACCATCCCTTCTGTTTCCTGTGATCAGATAGTTTCCATCTATAAAGTGAAAAATACTGCTTATAAAAAACCACTGCAAAATTAAACCAGACCTGGGAAAGTATTCACCTAACCACTAATTACAATCCAATTCATTAAAAATCAAATCTGGCATTTTCCAATAAGAATTGTGCGCGTATAATTTTATATCCAAATGGATAGACAAAAAGGAAATTAAATCTAAACTTTGTTATTTGCCATATTATTATTATGTGCATCATCGTGTTATAAATACTCTGTTTTCTTTTCTATAATAATCTATCAAAAAATAATATTATTACCAAGAAGTAATATCACATTCAAGAGATATGGCTGCACCTCACCGTCCGGGCAAGCAACCTTTGGTATGATTTTTAGATATACTTTAACTATTTTATAATTTCCTTCTCCATTTTATTTCTCTCCGTATGTGTCACGATGGATCGCTCATGCATGTCACTTAACTTCTTATAGAGTAGAAAGAGTTACGTTAATTTATCTTTTGCTAGTCTCGAGATTTTCTTTTTATTTTTTAATTATTGATTTAGGTTAATTTTATTTTATTTGGAATCTTGTGTAAAAAGTAAATTGCCCCTTAAGTTTCTAAAATTGGACTTACCTCCCTATAAGTTTTGAAAATTACATAATTCATACTAAAGTTTGTTATATTGCAAAAACCATCCCTTCTGTTTTCTGTGGTCAGATAGTTTCCATCTATAAAGTGAAAAATACTGCTTATAAAAAACCACATCAAAATTAAACGAGACCTGGGAAAGTATTCACCTAACCACTAATTACAATCCAATTTATTAAAAATCAAATCTGGCATTTTCCAACAAGAATTGTGCGCGTATAATTTTATATCCAAATGGATAGACAAAAAGGAAATTAAATCTAAACTTTGTTATTTTCCATATTATTATTACGTGCATCATCGTGTTATAAATACTCTGTTTTCTTTTCTGTAATAATCTATCAAAAGATAATATTATTACCAAGAAGTAATATCACGTTCAAGAGATATGGTTGCACCTCACCGTCCGGGCAAGCCACCTTTAGTATGATTTTTAGATATACTTTAACTATTTTATAATTTCCTTCTCCATTTCATTTCTCTCCGTATGTGTCACGATGGATCGCTCATGCATGTCACTTAACTTCTTATAGAGTAGAAAGAGTTACGTTAATTTATCTTTTGCTAGTCTCGAGATTTTCTTTTTATTTTTTAATTATTGATTTAGGTTAATTTAATTTTATTTGGAATCTTGTGTAAAATGTAAATTGCCCCTTAAGTTTCTAAAATTGGACTTACCTCCCTATAAGTTTTGAAAATTACATAATCCACACTAAAGTTTGTTATATTGCAAAAACCATCCCTTCTGTTTTCTGTGGTCAGATAGTTTCCATCTATAAAGTGAAAAATACTGCTTATAAAAAACCACAGCAAAATTAAACCAGGCCTAGGAAAGTATTCACCTAACCACTAATTACAATCCAATTCATTAAAAATCAAATCTGGCATTTTCCAACAAGAATTGTGCGCGTATAATTTTATATCCAAATGGATAGACAAAAAGGAAATTAAATCTAAACTTTGTTATTTGCCATATTATTATTATGTGCATCATCGTGTTATAAATACTCTGTTTTCTTTTCTGTAATAATCCATCAAAAGATAATATTATTACCAAGAAGTAATATCACGTTTAAGAGATATGGCTGCACCTCACCGTCCGGGCAAGCAACCTTTGGTATGATTTTTAGATATACTTTAACTATTTTATAATTTCCTTCTCCATTTCATTTCTCTCCGTATGTGTCACGATGGATCGCTCATGCATGTCACTTAATTTCTTATAGAGTAGAAAGAGTTAGGTTAATTTATCTTTTGCTAGTCTCGAGATTTTCCTTTTAATTTTTAGATATTTGGCTAATTAGTTAAGTTAATAATTCATTTCTCTTATTGTTCTTTTAATCTTTAAGCTAATCTTTGTTAATAAAATAAAATTAACCTAAATCAATAATTAAAAATCAGGGATCGAAAGTTTTCACTTTTCATGCCTTTTTTTTTAAAATTAAAGGCACAAAGATATATACTGATTGTAAATCAGTCCACTAACCACTAATGGCATATTTGAGATTGCGTAATATTTTTCTTTCACCACAGATTCAACCTTCAAAATTGTATCGTATACACTTTGATTCTTTTACTATAAATGGGAAAAAGCAGAACATTATTTCAAACAGATTAAATATGTTAATTAGCCGATCAAACAGCACCACGATCCATGGAAATGGAAGTGGACGTTTTCCGGAAGCCCATCTTCACTCTTACAGTCTTACCCATTAGAATAGGCAAGTAGAGCAAGCCCATAACGCTCAGACGACAAGTGGAAAGAGCTTAAAAACAGAATAAAAATTTATTTTTTATTTATTTTTAACAGTCGAGAATATCCAAAATTCCAAATTACTCCCTACCACTTTGGTCCACCACCCGCCCGTTCATGCGGTTAAATTACATGGGTCCGGATCTTTCTTTTTTTCTTTTTTTTTGGCTAGAGTCCGGATCTCACTTATTCGCTTTAATAATTAGGGATAGTAATTGGGCGGGTATGGATCATATGAGTATGTTAAAATGGGTATGAGCAGGTATGAGTAAATACTCAATTTATACCCAAAACTAAATATCCATTATGTTTCATACCCAATATACCTAATACCCAATTGAGTATATAATGGATATACAATTACATTTACTTATTTATTATTTCACTTAATAAAATTATTTTACCAATTTTTTTTATTTTTTTATAATTAAGTGAAAATTTACTGCTTAGGTTCGTTTTCACTAGTTAGGCTCGTTATTTACCATTTTGGCTCGTTTTTTACCGTCTTCGCTTTTTTTTATCATTTTGACTCGCTTTTTACCATCTTGGCTCGTTTTATACCGTTTTGGCTCTTTTTTATCATCTTGGCTCGTTTTTTACCATTTTATCTCCTTTTTTTTTACTGTTTTAGCTCGTTTTTACTATATTGGTTTATTTTTTACCATTTGGCTCATTTTTTACCGTTTTGGTTTGTTTTTTTACCATTTATGCTCGATTTTTACCATTTTGGCTCGTTCTAGCTCATTTTTTACCGTCGCCGCTCGTTTTTCATCATTTTGACTCATTTTTTACCATTTTGGTTTATTTTTTACTATCTTAACTCATTTTTTACCATTTTGGCTCGTTTCTTACCATATTTGGCTCAACATAGTAGTTAGATTGGATATATCACAATAAAGAAAGAGAGCATCAATCCATATTATAATAAATTAAAGGTAGCATCCATATTCAGAGGGGATATACATAAAAAAATGTAAAGTAAAGTTCAACTCCTATGGAAACTCATCCATCAATTGTCAGTACTTAAAGTACTTGTATCTGGATCCTAATCACAATATGCCATGAACAAAACCATACGAAATAGCAAATCCAGTAAATAATTAAAAATGAAGGGTTCATGGGTGACCTCATGGGTAAATGATCCAAACCATACGAAACTAATGAAAATTCTAATTCTTGAGAACAGAGCATTTCTTAAAATAATTATCCGGTAATCTCTAATATCAAACTGGCAGCCTTAATCTCTAATCTTGCAGCAAAGAATTTAATAATTCCATGCACAAAACCATACATACACCTAAACCACTAAACCCAAAAAGAAGATAGCACCCAGTAACAACAGCAGGTAGCTCAGCTCATTCTCGGATGTCTGTATTAATTAAAGATATAAATCTCTCTCTTGACTAATTAAAGATTAACTTAATTAACAAATTAATCTAGATAATTGGTGACCATTTTTTGATTTATTGGTAAAATAACAAGAAGTAAACGTACCTTGGAGTTGGGACGAAGGTCGGTGGTCGCGGTCGATGGTGATAGCGGACGGGTGGTCTGCTTAGAGTTGCTCTGTTGCTGGTTGTGCAAATCAGAGACAAAGATGTCAAGTCGAGGAAGACGTGCTCTAAAATTGATTGTCGGTGGCAGATCTAGCAAGAGTGAGAGAAGGCGGCGCCGATGTAACCGGCGGTGATAGAGAGAGGCGGTGGTGACGGATATGGTAATGGTGGTGGAAAAGAGGGGAGGTGGAGGTGGTGATGGGAGGTGAAGTTAGAGATGAAAGTGGTGGTGGCAGCGGTGGTGATGGTAGTGGTGGTAGGAGGTGAAGTTAGAGATGAAGGTGGTTGTGTCAATGATGGTGATAGCAATGGTGGTGGGAGGTGGAGGTGGTAGTGGAGGCTGGTAGTGATGGTAGCAGCGACAATGGTGGTGGCAGTAGCGAGGTGGTAGTGGTGGTTGTTGCTAGAGAAATTAGATAAAAATTAATTTCGGGCTAATTTTGGGTATTTTATGGGTAGCATATCTAATTATACCCGCAATTATATTTTTCTTTATAAAAAAAACATGCCATGAGCATACCAAGTGTGACATCCTCACCCTACTTCTCATCACATCACACACACTCCATGCTTACATACACCCTGGACTCTCCTTCCAAACATGACACATAACTTAAGTACAAACTTTTAAAATACGTTAGGAAAAAGAAAACAGTTAACAATAATGAATAAATAAATGAGAGAATTTCAACAATCATAATAAAATAAACGTGAAATTGCAAATGTGTGCGACCATTTCAAAGCGGGGTTCTCGCAAATCAGAACCCAATCGCTAATCTGTTGTGTAGATACACAACAGCAAAAACAAGTAGAGAGAGAGAGAGAAACCAGACGACTATGGCGATGCCACTGAGCACTGTCGTCGGTATCGTCATCACCGTCCTCATGTTTCTCATCATCCTCATCGTTATCCTCATCGCCTGCAAGCCATGGCGCTTCTTCCTCACCTCCGCCCGTTCTCGCACTAATATCATCAAGGTATTTGCACTTTTATTCTCATTTTCAATCATACCCGCACTGATGGAGAGAGCTAAGCGATAGGTGTGTCGTTAACGGCTGATTCGTCATTCTCTTGTTAGATCATACTACTTATTGCATTTTTCGGATTGAATAGTGAGTTCATTTCCATTTAAAGAACTGTAGACGAATCGACGAGAGTTTTTTTTTTTTTTTTTTAACTCATGATTTGCGGCAAGGTTTAGTTTATTGCAGTTGTTGATGTATTGGTTGATTGGTGTGTCTGATTAGTTGACTGTGCCTAGGGGCTCCGTATGGTTAACATCCAAGCATTATAGAGATTTTTTTTTCCGGTGTCGTAGTTTGGAAGGTGATTGAACGTGGTTTTTATGTCATGATGATGCGAGTTACATAGTTGCTAAAATAGCTGGGGTTTTAGATCAGCACAACGATAACAATTCTTGAATGAATTTACTGGAATATTCGGAAAAAAATGACTTGTTTTAAGCACTCAAATGGCAGTGAAGCTGGATGGTTTATAAGGTAAACGTATCCATATTTGAGTCAATATTAGTTAGTGCTTTTGATACGTATACTTGCATCAGTAAGTGAAAATGTTCCTTGTTTATATGGTATCTGTGCCCATGAATTCAAGCATAGGGTTTTAGTGTACATTTATGATAAGTGTGTTCCCCTGCACTTATTTTCATGTGACTAAGGTTGATAAGATATTCATACTCTTTGTAAAGGAATAAGAAATATGCTGCTGTTTATGAATGCATTCTTGGACATTGGGCATTATTGTTGTGCTGCTCACAAATGTAACGTATTCCCTTCTTTTTTGGGATTTACCTAACTTCTTCCTTTCAACTTTGTTAGGTTGATGATTTAGAGAGCCCCCTTGTTTCAGATGGTGTGGACATTCATGAAGAAAACAATGAATTGACCAGAAATTACGATTTAGAGGGAGCATGTTATCAACATGAAGGACTTCTGCGCTCACCACGGACACATGGACTTGTTTATAAACAGAGGCTTCCTTCTGCATCTCCCCATTTTGCCCAAGGTGATGTATCTCACACTTTATCCACAATACTCTAGTATTCTCAAGGGATATTAAAGTTTTATCTGTGCTTATCCCAGGTGATAGCTTGGTTTTAGACGTAGTTTCAGATCCTTCAGATGATATTTCAGTTGGAGAAACCCTTAGGTGTTCCTCGCTGAATGAGCGTTTAACTCAGGTGCAAATACAAGATAGCAAAGAAATTCAAAGCCATAAGTTGAACTTTGCGGTGGACGATGTTGTGCCTCAAGAGTCTGTACCTATCGTCATCGCTGATCAAAGTAATTTCTTTTGCCTTTCACCAACATCAGAGAGGTTCATACTTGAATTAACTGTTACTTGTCTGAATTGTGAAAAACATGTTATCATATTTTGCTGTTAGAAGTGCAGGAAGCTGCTTAGCTCTGGAGGTCATCTCTGGTCCTTCTCGTGGGCTTCGTTGTTCGGTACAGTCATCAAATGATACGAAGCTTCCACTGACCCTTGGGAGGATTTCTGGTGACCTATTACTGAAGGATTCAGAGGTCTCAGGAAAGCATGCAATGATTAACTGGAATGTAGATGTAATTTCTGGAACTAAGTCTGTAAGTTGAGTTTGGGATCTGTGTTTATACTGCATGGACATTGATTACCCTGTATTTTGATTTCAGAAGAAGAAATGGGAGCTGGTGGACATGGGTAGTCTGAATGGAACACTTTTGAATTCTCAGCCAATTAACCACCAGAATTCTGAAAGTAGACACTGGGGTGCTCCTGTTGAGCTTTCAACTGGAGACATAATAACACTTGGCACAACCTCGCGAGTGCATGTAAGTCAGTCTACCTGTGTAAACCTTCTCTTTTTGGTAGCAATTGGTGTTATGGTCTTAGGTCTGCTAGTCAGTTTTCTTTCCATAATTAACTTAATTTGTCTGGATTATTAGGAATTTGAGTCTGTAGGGTTTTGTTTGTCATTGAAATTAGATGTTTGTACTTTCAAACGCTATTCACATAGCTTTATAATGTTAGGATCGCTCAATTGATGTTGCATGCTCCTTCTAAGTATATCAAATCAATGAACGTGTTCTGTTTCAAACTTTTGCGTCTTTTAGTGGTGGAAAGATATGAATAGAAGCTGCAGAGGAACTCTGAATTAGAAATATATACGAACTGAGTTAGGGCCACATTTGCTATTTTTGGGGATCAATACATTTGTGTATTTTCTCCCTTGTAGGTTCAGGTTACACCTAAAACAGAGAGCCAGATTCCATTTGGTGTGGGTATGACATCAGATCCCATGGCTTTTCGTCGAGGAGGAAAGAAGCTTCCCATGGAAGATGTGTGCTGTTATCAATGGCCCCTTTCTGGCAGTGACCAGGTTTTTGATTTTCAACTACAGAATCTAAATAAAAACACTGTACATTTCCTGTAAGATGCTAATTTTGTAGATTCCTACTTGCAGTTTGGAGTGTTTATTATTTGTGATGGGCATGGTGGTGTAGCTGCTGCCAATTCTGCTAGCAAGTAAGTATTGTCGTTTTTGTTTTGAAATCTCATCTGTTTGTGTTACCCACCTGTAAATGAACACATTATACTGTTCTTGATGGTAAGTGAGCATGTTCTTGACAACTGGTTTAAACATCTGGTTCTCTCATGCCTTACAAACCTTTTGCATCTCTATCACTCACATTATCATATTCCATGATGTTTTTCATCCTTTGTTTATTTTTCTCCTCTTTTTTATTTCATGGTTGCTTGCATTGTTGGGAATTTATTGTTGCTTGTAATGTTCTCCTCCAGGATGCTTCCTGAGAAGATTGCTAGCATTTTATTCGATCCTGAAACAAGGAAGAGGGTCTTATCACAGTGTGATGCCTCAGATGTTCTTAGAGTTGCAATTTCCCAAACAGAAGCTTCTATGAATAATTATTATGAGGTTTTCCCTCTGGTTTTTCTTCTCTTCATTATATATTTTGTCTAATTTCTATGGATCTGAATTAAAATATTTCCTTGCATCCATTTGAACACTTGGTAAATACCATGTAGTTGCTCATGCATGATCAGAAAGCAGTAGTTAGAAATGGAGTAGTTTTGGGCAAGTGGGCTTTTAGCTGGTAATCAGTATTTATACTCCATTATCATTCCATTTTTTATGGTTTTTGTAGAAAGACCCTTGGGTTGATACAATAGCAGTAAGTCCGATTTTTTCAACTCCTATTCAGTTCACTTAATGATAAAAAGATTATTGATTTTTTTTATATATGTTCAGCATAATTACTGTGGCAAACATAAATAATCACGTGCACTTGTATGAGTTAAACGGCATAATGGATGGCAACCATAAATCAGCTAAAACATAGTTAATACCATAGATAGTAGAATGGCTCCGAACTACTATCTGGCCATGTCCTTTGCATTATTCAACTTTCTGTTTAGTTTTAGACAAGTATTAATTCCTTGCAGGGTTGTACTGCTACAGTACTTTTGGTTTGGGCTTATGGTGAAAGTTTCTTTGCTCAATGTGCAAATCTCGGTGATTCGGCTTGTATTATGAGGTATGCTTTTTATGTTGTTGCCTGCAAAGATTTTGGGTAATTCACATAAAAGAGTAAAAACACTATAAATGGGTAGATGAAGCTTGACGATGTGCAAGATGTGACTTTCAAAAAGTAAAACAAACCACATTTTCTGTATACTTAATACCATATTTATAGCTGGTTATTACTTTCAGTGTTGATGGGAAGCACATTAAGATGACAGAAGACCATAGAGTAGGTAGTGATTCCGAAAGACTCCGTATCAGTGAAATGGGAGAGCCATTGAAGGAAGGAGAAACGCGTCTTTGTGGTAAGGAAAAATTTGATTGTCTGATAAGTTTATAGACTTCAACTTGATATATTCTTCCTTATTTAACCACGCCCCTCTTTCCAGGCTTGAACCTTGCTCGAATGCTTGGGGACAAATTTCTGAAACAGCAGGATGCTCGCTTCAGCTCTGAGCCTTACATAAGTCAAGCAGTGCATATTGATCAAGCAAACAGTGCCTTCACATTGTTGGCAAGGTGACATTCTTATCATCTATTTCTTAATTTTTGGCCATAAATCATCATAGTGTCTGGTATTTATGCTGTCCTATCTCAAGTTCGTCAATAACTCATGATTCTTTATCTGCATTTGATACTACTTGAACCCGACCGTTGGAATACTGGTCTCTTTTTCTTGGACGACTGTTACGTAAAGTTCATAGTTTCTTTTTATAGCTAAATATTTTGGAAACATGAATATAGCTTTGTGTAAAACTTGCAGTGATGGCTTTTGGGATGTCATTGGTGTTAAAAAAGCCTTTCAGCTTGTCCTTGAGGTAAGCTTTTTATAGACCACCAGTAAAGGTTCGATTGAGATTTTTCATATGTGCATGCTCCACGACATTGCAATATTAACGTTGGTGTTTGACACAGGGGAAGGATAAATACTCTACAGACGGCGAGAATTCAACTGAGAAGATAGCTAATTTTTTGTTGAGCGAGGCTAGAACACTGCGTACTAAGGATAACACCTCCATACTTTTGTTGGACTTTGACAGAAAATCTAGATTATCTTCTTGTAAAGTTGATTCATAATATAAATCACAAAGTTTAGTGTACAATTTTGCTTTTCTGGTCCTTTTTTCTTTTTTTTTTTGCCTGTTTGTTAATCATCTATATTGCGGTGGAAATCAAATTTATAATGATGTTGCACTTGCGATGGCAAGACAGGAAAAAACTCTTATAGTCGTCCGTGAACAACATTGGAGAACTTCGACTTTTAAGAAGTTGCTGGAACAAAAAGTGTGAAACTAATTAAAAGTAATCGGTGGGTTTAGGCCCTATTTGTTCAGGGAATCATTCTAGAGTATTATCCCTGCTTTGCTTTATTTCTATGACTTTAATTCAAGATTTTCATTAAAAATAGATACCCCGGTCCTTTACACTCAGGATTATACAGGTTTGATCCTCTTTGTTTTTATTTTGGTCGGAACAGGTTTGGTCCTTTAAAGAAAGAAGCTAAACACACGAGACGACAATTTTTATTAAAAAAGGCGGAAAAATTATACTGTCCGATGAGTAGACTCTAGTCTCGCCAGAAATGGGCCAAGATGGAGCAAGCCCAGATTCTCCTACAGGCCGAAACCCCCAACTCCAAACCAAGCTCTAACGGAAATCATTTCCTAATTTCTAAACCTCAACAACAGAGAAATGGCGAAGAAGAAGAGAGCAGAAGCAGAGGCGGAGCTAGACCACAAGGCAGAGGACGGGAACGAACTAGCTAATGGAGATTCCAGCAAAAAGAAGAAGAAACAGAAGAAAGCAAGGGACAAAGAAGAAAAGAAAGAAGCAAAAGAGACAACAATACCTACCTTGAGCATAGCCGTCGCTGGCTCCATCATCGACAACGCTCAATCTCTCGAGCTCGCTACTCGTGTAAACCACTCTATCATCTATTTCCCGCTATTTACCATTCTTATTCTTGTTACTAACTCAAAACCGTCTTTGTTTTCTCAGCTTGCCAGTCAAATTGCACGAGCCGCAACAATATTTCGAATCGATGAAGTGGTGGTATATGACAGCAAAAGTACTTCCAACGATGAGGATCCTACCACTGCAGCAGGCAATGAGTCGGATGAGAATGAAAGTGGCGCAGCTTTTCTTGTAAGGATCTTGCGGTATCTGGAGACTCCGCAGTATCTACGGAAAGCTCTCTTCCCAAGACACTATAGCTTAAAATTTGTGGTAAGAGATGGACCAATTATAATTGCTTCTCGTTTTGGGTTTACTGAGCTAAAAGTGTTTTTGATTTCGTATTGGCAGGGGATGTTGCCTCCCCTTGATGCTCCCCACCATCTACGCAAGCACGAATGGGGATCATTCCGAGAAGGTGAGTTTCTTTATGATCCTGTAAATGCATTACATAGCATGTAGGTTGTACTGGTTGTGGTGAGATTTTTAGAGAATGTGTTGTTAGTTTGTAGATAGTTTTTCTTAATATTACATTCTAATGTCTTAAATATGGTAGAATTGCAAGAATATGCTAGACTGATTTCAAGCTATTATTGAAGCCTGTTAATGTTTTCATTGGTTGACTTCTTGATGTCTTATAACAATCTTGTAGGCGTGACACTGAAAGAAAAAGTTCCGAATTCTGTGGGAACTGCAGTTGATGTCGGGTTAAGTAAGGTAAAGTTTTCTCCAGCTTTACATTTCATAGGCTGAAGTGCTACTACCTGATGTGCTTTAATTCCGTATACTCAGAGTTGTATGAGATTCCTTTTGTTTGTGGAGAGTAGGAAAGTAGCTAGGTTGGACAGAATTATATGAGATGTACTTAATTTTCTATTTGGAATCCACATTCTGAGTTGATTTGCAATTGAAGCTCAACATCTTTTCATGAGGGTGTAAATCATATTGAGCTAGTCAAGTTGATTTGAGTTGAAAACCTACTCCATCCCTCACATTCTCATCACTGAATGAGGTACTGTTCATTGTTCTTGTGCTTCTAGCATCAAAGCACTCTTTTTCTGTGCCATACTTGATTTGTTTTCACCCACAATTGATTTATTTCATCTTCATGATACTAGTCTTTTGCATGAAGTATAGTAACACAATTGATTATGCAGAATGTTGTCGTAGATCAAGTACTTGAAGCTGGGATAAGAGTAACTGTGGCAATGGGAACTGACCGCAATTTGGATTCTGGTAAGGAGTCTGCGCCTTTTTCTTTCTCATTTTTCTTGATAGAGTATTGAACCTATGTCGAGTTTCTTGCTGTGGGAATATTTTTTATGGAAAAACTAGTTAGATGGTTAGTTTTCAATTTTTAATTTTCCTATCCACTGATGTTCTCAGGACCAGAAATAAATTATTTTCATAGCGATAAAATATTTTTTATTCAGCCATGAAGTTTAAGATTCCGTATACATTTCTTTAGATTCACCATGCCAGGTTGTCTCAATATCCAAGCCCAGAGAAGAAGCAGGACTATATTGGGGTTATAGAGTCCGCTATGCTTCTAATATCAGTTCAGTATTAAAGGGTAGCTCTTACGAGGTATTGGTGCCTCAACCCTTTATTGCTTCTATATCCATTCTTTTAATAAAATCAATGAATTTTCTGTTGACAATTCATGGAAGGCCTTTATCAACTGCTTTTTTGTTTAATCACAGGGTGGTTATGATCATGTGATTGGTACATCAGAGCATGGTCTGATTATTAAAGCATCTGAACTTTCCTTGCCTAATTTCAGGTATTCTCCTCCCCCCTCCTATTTTAGATCTTAATGAACCTACTGAGTCCTTCGTACTCAACATTTAGAACGAATTCTTGTTTATGTATGTTTTGACCGTCCAGTAAGAGGGCAGTTTATACTTATTTAGTGATTTAACACTGCCAGACAAGTGTCCATCCAACTTATCCAAGACTAATTCAGAAAAAAAATTGCACTCTCTCTCTCTTTGTGCACTATAAATCATCAAGCCTGTGTGCATCACTATGCATCCTTACAACTGTCTTTTTGGTTGGTTATGTGACCATATCAATGAATTGTTAGGCATCTGTTGATTGCTTTTGGTGGACTTGCTGGTTTGGAAGAGAGCATCGAAGAGGACAATAACTTAAAGGTATTAGTATTCTGATATGGTTATCTGTAGACGTCAAATTCCATTGCACTCACTTCTGCTGAGAAGTTGTTGCTGCATAACTCTAAAACCTCTGTACATAACAAAAGGCTTAAGGTGTACTTGCTGCGTATACTAAAACCTCTGTTCTTTTTGCTTTCTGTAAAGGGTAAAAATGTTCGAAATGTGTTTGATTCATACTTGAACACATGTCCGCATCAAGGAAGTCGAACAATTCGAACTGAGGTAGTACATTTAGTTAATTTCCTCATCTATTTACCAATTGGGTTGTGTCTGGGAAAATCTGTATTATAATTTGTGACCCTTTGACAGGAAGCAATATTGATATCACTCCAGTATTTCCAAGAGCCAATCAACCGTGCATTGCAGGGAGTTCAACAGTAAAGGTCGCAAGTATTTGTCATTCTAATCTTTGATCTGGTCCAGCGGTCGAAAACGAGAGGATTTTCACATTGCATTGTGTAAGCCTGGTTTGAGCTTAAACTTTAAAATTACGACGGACGTTTCAGACAATCTAAAGAAAGAGAGAAAAAATAGCACTAATTTCTTTCTTCTTCCTGCCTTTTCCAGTTTCTCTCGTTACTGTCAGATGTTTTTTTTTCCTTCTAAAATTCTTTTCTGGCTGCTTCTGTTGGTTTCTGATGGAATGGGCCAGCCCAAAAGTTTTGGCTAAATTGACTCTTTTTTTCATTCGGCGTCAGGTCCATCTTGACCTCGTAGGAAGTTTTTTTTTTCTTTTACCAAAAGGAGAGAAGCACTCAAATACCTCAACTAATTTAATGGACTTGCATTTGCTTGTCAATGCACACGTCATCTACATTGTCTTTGTATAATTTAAGTTATTTTTCATTTATTATCTATTGACACTCAAATTTCCATTTTTTTTTCCGCACAAATAAAGGACAACCAAGCTTTTAAGGTCAACACACAGGCGAAGGATCTAAGTAATTTAATGGACATGTATCTATTGTCAATGCACACGTCATCTTCATTGTCTTTGTTATTAATTAAGTTTACTTTTTGTTTATTACCTTTTTAACACTCAAAATTCCAAAATTTTCCGCACAAATAAATGACAATCATCAACCGTATAAGGTAAGGTCAGGTCTGGTCAACACACGCGCGAAGGGTGAGCCCCGCCTGCAGACCGCAGACTGACTGATGACTAAAATGATAAAATCCTCGTACGCTGGAACTTTGTTGTGTCTCTGCCCAGACAACAAAAACAAGACTAGGATCTAAGAAGCATTTTTTTTGCAGGCAAATTGCTGAGTCACTTCAAGCGGTACACCTCTCTCTAAACTTACTTCATTTTTTAGTAATGTTAGTAATGCTTTCGTTTTTTTTATATGTACTAGCAGCAGTTTTATGCTATTTTAGTTACTAACTAATGTGGCAATAGGTCATCGATATTTTAGTAATAAGAACATTTAGCTATAAATTTAAGATAATACTACTAGCTTTTATCTTAACTTTATTTACTAACGAATCGATAGTTTATTAGTTTATTTAATAACCGCCAGCTGAATAATTTTTTATTTGTTATAAATTTAGAATACTACTATATGTACTGCCATTTCTATACTGACTTTGTGTAAGTAGTATATAATCGATCGCTAATAAATCTAACAACTTAAGATTAGACCAAGATAAAGAAAAATATTATTACATATAAAGTGTAGTTATCCCAAGCTGATATATACATTTTTATAAAATAAATATGACTACCCATAAATACTTAATTTTTAAAATTAAATATGTTTAAAAAGTCGTGAATTCAAATCAACTCCTCACTAAAAGAGAGAGAAGAGGAGGTAAAATCATGGCCGTACGTATCCAGAGATTTTCCATTGGAATTAAAAAATGAGAAAGAATAAAGAAGAAAAAAAATCAAGAAAATATGGATAGAAGCCGTTTCAGTTTTTCCTTTTATACCTTGTTTCTTTTTATTCCTGTGTTTCCTTTTAAACCTGGACAGCGCAGTCATGATATGTGGTCTGATTCGCCCAAGTAAGGAGGGAAAACGGAAAACAGCGTGTCTTCCTTGCACAGACCAATGTGCATATCTGGGCGCCTATCCAACCATAGTAACCGATGCTCACTTTCCTAATTCAACCCAATCAGGCAGTCACCTTTTCCAACGGATCCCATCTCCCCATTATAAATAAACAATCAAGAACACACTCTTTCTTCATCCCTCAATCCAACTCTTACTCCCCAATTACCAGTTTCCCTTTCAGTTTCAGTTTCTCCTCCAAGCAATTTTTCCGATGGCGTTGTCGTCCAAGGATGTTCTTCCCCGCGAGATCATCTCCGACATCATCTCGAAGCTGCCCGTGAAATCAACTGTCCGATTCAGGTGCGTTTCAAAGCCTTGGCTTGAGTTCATCACTTACTCAAGATTCCCTTACTGGGTCTTGAAGGCTAATCAAGATTGTGATCATAAACAAGATTGCTTGCATAATGAGAAAAGCATCTTTCTTTATGTTTACAAGAGGAGAGAGGCAGGAGGGTCGGAGAAGTTGTATTCTCTTGGTGGGGGGATGGAGGAGAAGTCTTTTAAGTTAGCTGTGGAGATTAATTCTCCTCTGTTTGTAGGGCATCCCTTCAAACTAAAGACTGGTTCTTGTGATGGGATGGTGTGTGTAGGTGTGGGAGGTGTGGAAGATGAGTCCCTTATCTTGTGGAACCCAACTACTAGGGACCATAAGGTTTTGCCACTCCCCAGCAATGAGGCTGGGGTGTGTAGTGGAGTGTGCGGGCTCGGGTTGGATCTCGGCATGGATGATTATAAAGTAGTGAGTGTGTGTAGGAAACAAGTTTTTGTTTTCTCAGTGAAAAGAAATTTTTGGAGGTATGTTGGAGATTTCCCATTGTTTCTGTCCGGCCCAGGGGTTCCTTTGAATGGGTGTCTTTATTGGGCTGCTGGTAAGAGGAAATCAAATCCAAACGTAGTTGTGTGTTTTGATCTTGCAAATGAGACATTCCGGGAGGTGCCACATCCTCCTTTCGAAGCTCGGCATAAGCTGAGGGTGCTGCTATTGGGGAAGTCTCTTGGTGTGTTTCATGAGTTTGAACAAACCCTGTGGGTGATGAATGAGGGGGTGGCGAATTCTGAAGCGGGTCAAGAAATTTGGACCAAGACCACGACCCTACCCAGGATTAAGAAGTTTACCGATGTAGGTGAACCTGTGGGTGATAATCCTGCTGAGATTATTCTACCATTCATGTGGGTAAACCGCAGCGCCTACTTTCAGTTATATCCGATGTGCTTTACAAAGAGTGGGAAGCTATTGGTTTCCGTTGAGGACAGTATGTTTGTTCTGTATGACCCAACCAACGAGGAGAAATATAAGCAGATACAAATTCCTGGTCTTGATTATGGCCCGTTTCGTAACACCATCGTGTATGCTGAAAGTCTCGTCTCGCCTAACAGCATACGCAGTATGAATGATATAGACTGAGAAGAAGAGGTATTGGCTCTCCATATTGCACACATATGTTTCAGTTTTTCAGTTTTTTTGCATTACATCTTTCAATTTTCCGCACACAGATGTTTCATTTCATGTATTGTCTCTTAGTTTAGTCTAATAACTATGCTGTTTACCTTTGGTATAGAGATTCAGCTTGTAGAAATTGCTGAATTTTGTTGGGCTGTCTGTGTTTGAGTCATTAGAGTGTTAAAGGCTGATGCTTATAAAGCTACTAGGCACAAATGTAATTTTCTTCTATGTATGAGCAACTCCTTTCTGTTGTATGCTATAGAGGAAAAAATTCAGTGGAATGGAAATTTGGCCCTTGTGTTTCAGTAGGGAAAATTGTCTGAATAGCTTTGTTCTTCTTAATGAGAAAGAAAACCTTGTAACCTAGCTAGTACTTGTAAATGGTAGGGGGGAATACAAAAACCCTAGTCGAAACAGAATGTTGAGGAGCAGCAAAATCGGTAGGCACGTAATGCATGATTTGTAGTAAAACACGCACGCGTGAATATTGAGGATAAGTGAAATCGGTAGGCACGTAATGCATGATTTGTAGTAAATCGCGTATGCGTGCTGTATTATATTCTCTAATTTATGGCGCATTTACGTCATAAGTATTACCATTTCAACTACTGAGAAACATTAATAACCTGTACCTGCGAAAGGTAAGGGGAACTTTACTTAGAGCAAATATGTTCCTTTTTTTGCGCAATTCATCGTGCATTATGTAGTTTTTACACTACAAATCATGCAGCCCGTTACGTGTATATAGAACTCATCATGCCTTCGTGTTTTACTACAAACCATGCTTTACATGCTTACCGATTTTGCTTCTCCTCAGTATTTCTGTTTGGCATAGCATCATCAGTTCTCCTCCCAAGCATTTGCAAGTCGCAGTCATGAATTGTAATCAATGAGATACGTCACTATAATATTCTCTACATGGTAAATGAGAACTTTTCTTCTCTGGTGCTTCTTGATTCTGAACTTGATGAGACAATTTGACGAAAGAATTACATGGTAAACATATAGAGAGTGATTAGTCGTAGAGTCTGAAACTTTTGTGTTTGAATTAGAGTAAGCAGTAATGTTGTAGAAATTCTGTTTTTGGAGGCGATGGGAGCCTGGCGCTCTGGATGCTTATGTTCTTACTACTTCTCATTTGCTCACTAATATTCTCAAGGATGCCAATGAGATATCTGCTTCAGTTCAGAAGCCTGTCATAACATTGACATTGCGGCACTTGAGTCACTCAAGATAGTCAAGTTTGCACGCACAACCAAAGCAGTTTTGTTTCTTCCAATTGGCGGAGAGGAGACTATCATAGGAAGTGCTAGTGGTGATTGCAGAGATTGATTACTAGTCTGTATAATGGCATGTTCTTGTTTGTCGAATAATGTCGTTGTTCTTAGTTGAAGTGTACATGGGTAATACTGTACTGCTTTGCAAAAGACAGGCGATTACGAAGATGCTGGTCTTTGGAAGTGGAATCTCTACATCTCAGTTAATGTTCTCAGTGAAGGGAAATTGTAGAGAAATCTTGTTTTTTTTTCCCTGTAATCTTTCTCATTACAGTGGAATTCCCTCAAATGGATATCTTCATCGGGTTGCTGTTCTGGTACGACTTCGGACCGTGGTTAATGAGCAGATTTTGTCTATTCCTTGGGTGATTTTGCTTCCTTTTTAGTTTCCATCTAAAGTTGTGTTTCTTTCTTTCTTTGAAGGTGAACACTTTGTGACATTCCTTGATCATCTTATCTTGATGGTGGATGTTCAACTCCGTTACCTGTTTTATCGGATAGTCCGAGTGGAACTTGACCTGTTAGGTCTTGTTTATGCAATAGAAAGACCATTAAGAATTTTCATATTTTTTTTACTGTGTTTCAACTTTTACTTTTACTTTTACTTTTACAGCTGACTGGATTTTGGAGTTTCTCTCCCTTTGCAGCTTGAAATCTCTGATCTCATTAAAATGGCTGAGTCAGTTTTTGTGGACTTTTATAGATTCCTGCATTAATGTAGAATTTATCTCCATTAACCGCAATGGTTCTTTTTTGTTTCTATGATTTTCTCACTTTTCTGTATTTCAATACTACCAAGCAAAACCTGCCGCTGTATTTGTATTGTAGACAAGAAAAAATACTTGAACTTATTGGTAATGTAAGGTTGAAACGTGACATAAATTTAATTTTTTTAATGAAATTGAGGTAAATTTTAATGAGGTTGAGGTTATGAATCAATCAAAAGAATTGCGACATCTGCAAGGAGTTGGTTAATATCTCCAACTAACAAAACATTCAGGAATTTGGAATATTTCCTGGAAAAAAAAAAAAAAAAAAAACTAAAAAAGGGGCAATTTTGTCTTTTCATGATAAGGCCGTGTTTGGCATAGTATAAACTGCACCGTAACTCGCTCGCTATTCTAACCCGTTTATAATCAAAAACTGAGAAACAAAACGCCGAAAGGAAGCGAAAGGGGTTTTTGTGCAAAGGCAAAGAAGCAAAGCGAGTGAGAGCGTGTTGTCTCTCTACTTAACAAGCACACAGCCAACAACAACAACAGAGCCAGAAAATAATTCTCCAATTCTCATTCAAAAACCGTTAAAAAGGACCGTTGCATCCCTTCCCGCCATCATGATGGCTCAGGTCGGAGACCCGCCGCACTCTTTCGACCATGTTGAGAAGGCCAAGTCTCTGATCTCTGCTCTTAACATCGTCTCTCGTGACCTCCCTCTCCCTCCTCATCTCTTCGATACCGTTTCCTCGATCTATTCAGCGTCCCAAGACGGCGTAAATGCTGATGTGGACGATGAAGGCTTGGAGGAAACCCAGTTGGTGCGTGTTTCCAAGATGCCCTTTCCTTTTTTTTGAGGTTTTATGGCCAGGATTGGTGTTTTTAGTGGAAATTTGATGGTTTCTCGGCGTAATTTGACTGCCCTTTTTTATGGTTTATGCATTTTGACTGACAATATTGTGGCTAGGGTTGTTCTGAGGTTATGGGTTCTTTTAAATTTCGGGTACAGGGTTGTGTTGGGGTTGTTGTATGCTGTCCTCGTCTTTTGATGTGTAAATGTGACAAATTTAGGGCTTTTGGTCTTTTGTTGCAGCCTTTTGGATTGTGCTTATTAGGTTGAATGAATTTGTTAAGTGAGCAAAGTTTGTGAAGGTGGTTCATAATTAATTGTTGGCATTCTTCCTATCTTCATTGTTGAGTTTTGTTCATTTGTCTAATATGTGATCAATTATTAAGCTTCATTGCCCAAACTGTATGGTTTTGCTTTTCGAAATTCATTACTCTAGCTGTTTGAAGCTGACATCTTGAAGCTAGCCTTTTGCATAATAATACAATTTCAATTTTTTGATTGCTGATGTACATTCAATAGCAGGAGAACCATCGTGGGATCTCGATTAGAGGAGATCTGATGAGTGAATTTGAGGATGCACTATCAAATCAAAGGCCCAATTGCATGTCTGGTCTTGCATTGGCTGAGTCGAGGGAAAAGAGATTTCAAAATCGCATTGTGAACCGCACAAAAGAACTTGAAGGTTGGTTGTCTCTTGGACTTAGCTTTTATCTCGCATATCTGTTGTTTTTCTCATCAAATAATTCATGGCCTTGACAATCTTTCAAAGGAATTCTAAAGTTCATTTGTGTTTTGTCTCAGAACTGCCATCAACTAGAGGTGAAGATCTGCAGATGAAGTGCTTACTTGAACTTTACGGACTAAAGGTAAAGTTGGATGTGTTACAGTTGCTACATAAGTGGTTGTTTTGCTGTGGTATGATACTTATTAAGATGCCTCAAGTTCAGTGGGAAACAAATTACTACTTCACTATCTAGAAATAGAATCATCTTTTCTTCTTATTTGGAGTTTCGGTAAAATTTATTGATGTTCGGGGAAATTGTGAACCAGAACTAAAACTAGGTAGATTTTGCACTAATGCTGTAAAAAATGTTTGTGCTTCTTTGTTCCATCTGTGAATTGAGGGATGGCATTTGTTTTCTCCTCCTCTGCAATTTCTTGCAGCTAGCTGAGTTACAGAGAAAAGTTCGTTCGGAAATAAGTTCAGAGCACTGGCTTCAATCAAATTGTTCTTTTCCTGACAAACAACTCTTTGACTGGGGTATGATGCGATTATCTCGCCCTCTATATGGTATAGGAGATGCATTTGCCATGGAAGCTGATGATCAATTCAGGAAGAAACGAGATGCTGAGGTAATTGCCTTTCTGTTGAACTTCTTTCATATTCAAAAGTACATTTTTTTGGAACTACGCCTTTTATAATTCCCAATCGTAACAGGAAGGTGGGTGACTAGAATATGACTTTGAATAGTAATATTCCCATTCATGATTAACTTGGCAACATATATGTGTGTGCACGTATGTGTGTTTTTTGCTGTTAAAGTGTGGTTTTGTTATATGTTGTTGTCTGCTGATGTCGTCAATGTTCTTGATGCAGAGACTGTCAAGGTTAGAAGAAGAGGAACGGAATTATGTGGAGACTAGGAAAAGAAAGTTTTTTGCAGAAATACTTAATGGAGTCCGGGAGCTCCAATTACAAATTCAGGCTTCTCTTAAACGTCGAAAGCAAAGGAATGATGGGATCCTGGTATGTCGTTAACAATTTGTCTGCCTGTTTTAAATCTTAATTCTAGCATTGGATTAAGTCTTCTCTACTGCTATAGTATTTTTATGTATGTTGACTTAACAATGGAGCTGTATCTTGTGACCCTAGCAGTAATTACGTAGAACTATTAACTTTTTTTTGATGTTTTTGTTCACTTATGCTATATGGTCATTAGTCTAACATTTACTGAATGAACGTTTATTGTTCCATATTGCTGCAGGCATGGCATGGAAGGCAGAGGCAGCGGGCTACTCGGGCTGAGAAATTAAGGTTCCAAGCCCTGAAGTCTGATGATCAAGAAGCTTACATGAGATTAGTGAAGGAGAGCAAGAATGAGCGTCTTACAATGCTTCTTCAGGAAACAAATAAACTCCTTGTTAATTTGGGTGCTGCAGTCCAGCGTCAGAAAGATACCAAACATGTTGATGGCATTGAACCTTTGAGAGACTCAGACTCTGATTCACCTGAGTTGGATGCTACAAGGAATGATAGTCCGTCAGATGCTTCTCCAGAGGAAGATGAAGACATTATTGATTCTGATCGCAATGATGATGGTGGCGATTTGCTTGAAGGCCAGCGGCAGTACAACTCAGCTATTCATTCAATTCAGGAGCAGGTACGCAGTAGAGCGTTATTATCTGGATCATTCTTTTTTAAACAGGTCTTTCATGGTTTTGATTTAAAAAAAAAAAATTGTACCTCTCTAACTGTAGCACATAGTGTGGTTTTAGACTGTAAAAAGCAGGGTAATTCAGAACAAGAGTTTATTAATAATTTGTTTCCTGAAAATAAAATAATAATCAGTGCATGGAATTGCATTCTTCAAGGAATAACCATTCATTCTATGTCTAGATCCATACTGGCCAACCAGATGGTTTAAACTTATGTGGCTGTCTTGTACATTTGATAACAAATTCCATTAACTCTCTTGATTGTACCTCTGGTAATCGGCGAGTATATATAGCTAAATTCTATATTGGACTGCAGGTGACAGAGCAACCAGCAATGCTTAAAGGTGGACAATTAAGACAATACCAGCTGGAAGGGCTTCAGTGGATGCTCTCTTTGTTCAACAACAATCTAAATGGAATTTTAGCAGATGAGATGGGTTTAGGAAAAACAATTCAAACTATTTCATTGATTGCATATCTCAAGGAGACAAAGGGTGTGACTGGGCCACACTTGATAGTGGCTCCAAAGGCTGTACTACCGAATTGGATCACCGAATTCTCGACATGGGTTCCCGAGGATGAGTATGGAGAAAGCATTCCTTCAATTTGGATTTTTTTTAGTGGGTGTTCCATGTACACTCATGTAGAAATTTAGTTGACATTGCTATTTGTTCCTGATCCAGGATCAAAGCTTATCTATATGATGGACGTATTGATGAGAGAAAAGCAATAAGGGAGCAAATAGCAAGAGAAGGGAACTTCCACGTGTTGATTACACACTACGATCTGATAATGAGAGATAAAGCATTTTTGAAGAAAATTCAATGGAATTACATGATTGTTGATGAAGGACATCGATTAAAGAATCATGAGTGTGCTCTTGCGCGGACTCTTCTCACAGGGTACAGTACTGCAGAGTGCATCCATAACAGCCCGCATATGCTTATTTCTTGTGTTTTAACATTTATGATAGCGTTGATGAGCTCCGCTTTGGGTGATTCCATTGTTTCTCCTATACATCTATTCATTGTTACTATGCACACCTTTGCTTTGCGTATAGCCATGTCTTCTTTAGTGATGGCATCTACACTATAGAGGCCATTTTAGCTCCAACTCTATGTCAACTTTTGATGCCTAGTCATCTAACAAGGTGAGCACGGCTGGGCCAAATAGTTTCTACTTCTGGATTGATGAAGGATGTACTGATGAAGCATCGCTGGGCCCAATTAATTCTACTGCTGGATTATGAACATTTTGCTCATGAAAACAAGTTTGAAATTACAGTTGTATATATCTCGAGATTACGACCTTTTCTTTCAATAACTTGAAAGACTGATTATAATCCTGAACTTAAAAATAAAATTTCTGGGGTAGTAATGAGACAACATTTTGGAAATGGTTTTTTTAAGAATATAAAGGTTTTTGCTTATTTAGTTTCAACTTATGCAGTTATGGCTGTGTTTTCTTATATGAAGGGCTTGCTTAATGAGCTTTGACTTGTATGCAGTTATCAGATTCAACGCAGACTTCTATTGACTGGGACACCAATCCAGAATAGCTTGCAGGAACTGTGGTCCCTACTTAATTTTCTCCTCCCAAATATTTTCAATTCTGTACAGAATTTTGAGGAATGGTTTAATGCTCCCTTTGCTGATCGGGGTGATGTTTCTCTTACTGATGAGGAACAGCTGTTGATTATTCGCCGTTTGCATCATGTAGGTGTTGCTTGTGTTTTCAAGTTCTTCGTTTGCCTTTAGGACATCTTTATCCTAATTCATTTCATTCATTCTCAGGTAATAAGACCATTCATATTGAGGAGGAAAAAGGATGAGGTGGAGAAATACCTTCCTGGGAAATCCCAGGTTATACTAAAGTGTGATCTGTCTGCATGGCAGAAAGTATATTATCAACAAGTTACAGAAATGGGTAGAGTTGGACTACAAACTGGTTCGTAGCTTCTGCCTTGATGTGCCCTTTCTGGTTCTCTGTGTTTGTACTGTACATAATTCAACTTAGTAGTAAGCACGTCTTAATTTACATTGTCAGTTGGCCTCAAGTTATAATTCATTATTGATTTCCTAGAAGCATTTGGTGGTAAAATTCCTCTTTCTTCCTCCTCTCTTTCTCACAAAAGCTGAAAATGCGTCTTCCATAATGCTAATTTTCAAAGTACCATGAAATTTTCCACTAAGCATTTGAACTCTACTAATGGCTAACGAGTTGTGGTTCAACTAGAAACCTTTTATGCCCTTATCGTGTACAACTTACTTCGAGGAGTTCCCAGTAAACCAGAAGAAAATGCTTGACCACTGGCATGTTTTTTTATATCATTGAGATGCTTCTGATGTCAAACTGGATTGTTTTACTTATGCATCTATCTTTATTTTTGTGGTCTCATCTGACTTGACTATTTATTCATTTTGTTCCATTTAAATGCAAGCTCTTTCTTAGTATTTCTCATCCCAAGAAAATAAAATTCAGTAACGTTAAACCAGGTTGAGCTTACCATGAAAACAACTAATTGCAGGATCTGGAAAGTCAAAAAGTTTGCAGAATCTGACAATGCAGCTCAGAAAGTGTTGCAACCACCCTTATCTTTTTGTTGGTGATTACAATATGTGGCAGAGGGAAGAAATCATGAGAGCATCTGGGAAATTTGAAATGCTTGATCGTTTACTTCCAAAACTGCGCGCCACTGGTCACAGAGTCCTGCTTTTCTCACAAATGACTCGTCTGATGGACATCCTTGGAATTTATTTAACACTCCACGATTACAAGTATCTTAGACTTGATGGGTCAACAAAAACCGAGGAAAGAGGGACTTTACTTAAGCAATTCAATGCACCTGACTCTCCTTACTTTATGTTCCTATTGAGTACTCGTGCTGGAGGTCTTGGTCTGAATTTACAAACAGCAGATACTGTAATAATTTTCGACAGTGATTGGAATCCCCAAATGGACCAGCAGGCAGAGGATCGTGCGCATCGCATTGGACAAAAGAAGGAAGTCAGGGTTTTTGTCCTGGTTAGTGTTGGATCAATTGAAGAGGTAATCTTGGAACGTGCAAAGCAGAAGATGGGCATTGATGCCAAGGTCATCCAGGCTGGGCTTTTTAATACAACATCTACAGGTATTGTTATTACTTGAATTTAAAATATCCATCATAGTTTTTAACCCTTCAAATAGGAAGGTAAGCGAGGACTTTGTTCCTTTTTACTTGCTAATGCTTTCAAGCAGGGGGGCATTTATCGCCAGTAAGTCACGATTTAGTTGCTTAGTGCTTGTTTAATAAGTGTGATTTTGGTTATGCAACGTTATAAGCTTTACTGGTTTATAAGTACCATTTTTTATAACCTAGAAGAATCTCATGGACATATCTGGCCTGGGCTTCTCACTTTTCATCTCAATGATGTGAGTCATCCACTACACGTTTTCGAAATTTGTTACTTTTATTTGTTGTATATGGGCACGATTCACACAGGAAGCAGGGATGACAGAAGTCTTTGCCTACTATGTGCTTTCTTTTATCTGTGGGTGAACTGAACTTACTTGCAATTAATGTGAAATGTCATTGCTTGTGCAGCTGAGGACAGAAGAGAGATGTTACAGGAGATCATGCGTAGAGGAACAAGCTCACTTGGAGCAGATGTGCCAAGTGAGAGAGAAATAAATCGCCTTGCTGCTCGATCACAAGAGGAGTTCCGGATTTTTGAGGAGATGGATAAGGAGAGGAGGAAGAAAGAGAATTATAGATCCCGTCTCATGGAAGATCAAGAGGTACCTGAATGGGCATATTCTAAACCTGATAAGCAAGATAAGAGTAAGAGTTTTGAGAATACTGGTGTCTTGGGAAAGCGGAGAAGAAAGGAGGTAGTTTATGCTGATACACTAAGTGAGTCACAGTGGATAAAGGCGGTGGAAAATGGACAAGATATATCGAAGACTTCCAATAAGGTAAAGAGACGAGAAAATCCTCCATCTGAACCCAATGAATCTGCTAGCAATAATAGTGCTAAAAAAGAGAAAAAAGTTATGGAATTGAGGAGCGAACCTGTGGCTACGGCAAGTGAAGCAACAAGTGAAGATACCTCTGGATCAGCTTCCAGGAGACATAAACCCGATGCAGGAGTTACCATGAAACAGGAAGATCAGGGTGCTGAAAAGAAAACTGATCTTCCAGGTTCCAGAGTAAGTGGTCTGAATGGTCATGTATTAACGTGGAATACGTATAAGAAGAAGAGATCTAGCTATGTTGTCCCGACTTCATCTGATTCTAAAGGACAGAACTCCAATGGAAGAGGAAATGGTCGGTCTTGACGTGATCTCTTCAGAAGAGACTTGAGCTATGGGATGGATGGTCATGAAAGTGTACCATGAATTTTCCGCTAATGGGTGGCAGGCTTGTACTTCTCCCTTTTCATTCATTCCAGCAGCTGCACTTTTGGTGAACGGATAAATGAGCAACAAATGCATAAATCGTCGGAGTTTGTAAAATGTGCTTCACTTGGTATCGTATGGCTATTTTCCATGGGAGGGAGGCTACTGCTTCGGACACATTGGATGCTCCGGAGTGATTTCTGTCAATACCTCTCCCCTTGGAAGTTGTACACTACTAGCTATAGCAACTTCCTATTTGGCACTTTGTAACATTAGCAAACACCTCCACAAGTATATGGCGTCATTATTATTACTATTATTTTATGAAATATGCCTATTATTTTATGAAATATGCCTTCTATTTCAAGATCCATTTTTGGAGTTGGAAGTTTTGTGGACAACAAAACGTCCACCTATCTTTCAAATCAAACCCAGATATTTCAGTTCAAGTGACGCAGAAGTGACGATGGTTCTAAAGTTCGTTTATAAATTAGAACATTCTATGTCAACTACAGCGGAATTTGGCTTAGCGCACACTCAAACTTCCAGCAGCTTTGCCAAAATCAACTGAAGCAAACACACTGAGAAAGACCAAACTGAAATAGAAATCAAAGTTGGACATTATTATTCCATAGACTACTACAGTGATGCAATCAATTACGGAAATCCCAGTCATTCGAAATGTGACACATGAATGGTACAACAATATATGAAAAAGGTCCTGACTAACCCTAACCCTGGGGCAACAATAATAGCACGATTCCAATCACAGCTGGTAGCCACAGCCCGAAACAATGGTACGAATCGGCAGGCCAGTCAACCCAAAATGCTGTGAATGTCTCCTATTTAATTATGTTCAGATTCTCCAGTTTAGATCCCAATTCATGCTCGTCATATTCACCCTCTTCAGAGCCTTCATCACCAACCCCTTCAGGATCATTCTCATCAAAGGAACCAAGCTTTTCTGGGCATTTTGCAAAAATTTCTTTCACCTCATCAACACCTTCATCAGAGATAAAATTCGCATCGATATTCAGACATTTAAAGTCAGGCTTCTGAACCACAACCTTTGCCAATACCCGAGCACCAGCCCTCGCAATTGCATTGGTGCTCATATCAACTTCCTCCAACTGGAGATGGCCTTCTTCCAAGGCCTTACTGATCTGGATAGCACCTTCATCCTTAAGTTCATTTTCAGACAAGTTCAACTTGGTGAGCTGTTGCTTTGCTGCTATACAAGCAGCTAAAATAGGAGCAGCTTCGGTTGTTATTTCATTTCCAGCCATATCCAGGACTTCAAGTGAAGGAGCTGATTCCTTGAGAGTATTGGATATAGCAATAGCACCTTCATCTTCCAGATTCAGATAGCTCAAATAGATCTCCGTCAGACCTCCGAAATTAGGAAGTGCTTTACTTAGAGCAACTCCAGCCTCTACACCAAACATGTTGTCGCGTATATCAAGCTTCTTCAAATGAGAGCAAGTTGCAAGTGCTTCTGATAAGGCAATCCCTCCTTCAGTGCCTATCCTTGTAGAGGAGCATCGAAAATCTTCCAGTAAGGGAGATTGCTTCACGACCTCAGCGATGGCAAGTGCTCCTGCGTCTCCAGTCATATTACTGTGGAAGTGAAGAATCCTAAGCTTCTGTGTGGAGGGAATCAATTCACAGATGGCCTGTGCAGCTTCCTCAGAGATGCCATCATTCAATAAATACAGCTCCTCCAGGCTACTCTGGGATTTAAGAAGTGCGCTAAAGGCCCTAACACCCTTCTCACCCAATGCATTATTTGACAGGTCCAAGAACCTGAGAATGCTACCTTCCAGAGCAGCAGAGAATATATTCATGACTTCAATGGCTTCATCCTCTGCTCTTCCAGCAATAAAATCTGACAGGTCAACTTCCTTCAACTGATGCTTGATTGAAGCCAAAATGGGCTCCGCAACACGAGCTGCTTCTACACCAAAGCTTCTATTACTTAAACATATTTTGACATATGAATTCCCCGGCTCCTTTAATGGCTGCAGTATATCCTCAGCCTCCTTCGCCTCGATAAAAGATCGTGTCCCTTTTGATAAATCAAAAACAGTGTCCTCTGGAGCAGCAACTTCCTTAGACACCACAGCTTCTCCCTCCTCTTTTATGGTAGGACCCCTTTTAAGAGCTTCCAAGATTTTCTTGCTACATTCCTTGGCATAAAGCTGAACTGCACCACTCCCATCACCATCCGGCTCAGTTTCATAGTGCTGGTTTGAAGACAGAAAGGCATCATGCTCAATTTTCTTTGCATTCTCTTCAGCCTCCTCTTTGTTCAAACTCCCATACTTCTGTGTGAAAATAGACTTCGAAGTAAGATTTTCCGTGATCCGCAGCACAAGCATTTCCCTCGTGTTCTGGCTTGGGGGCCATAGTTTAATGGAAAATGAGCGGCGTTGTGGCTTTTGCTCTGCCGTGTCCGTTGCCTGTTGCTCTGCAGTATCCATTGCCTGTTGCTCTGCAGTGTCCATCGCAAACAAAAGTACACCTACAAATCAAGGTCGAAGTTACGTTATCCTTACATTCAGCATACATGTTCTATGAACAAATACACAACTCAAGACACACAAGATCTAATAAAAATGATTGAAACAGCAGGAAATGCAACTGATCTGCAACCATTGTCGTACATTCAAAAGGTTGAACAAAAAAAGTCGGCAAAAAAGATGCAGAATCAAAATAATAGAAACCCTAGCAACTCGGAAACGACGAAATGATTCAGCAATCGACATAGAGAGAGGAGGATGAAGAAGAAGTACCTTTTACTGCAGTGCACTTGAAGTGAGCTTTCCGGTTGATGAGGCAAAAGGCCAAACAGGAGACAAACGGAGATTGGAGAGGAGCGCGTGGAGGGAAATGACGATTTTTGGAGTGTGAGTGAAAATAGAGAGTGGGCGGAAGGAGAGATGATCGTTAGGTTTTTGCCTTTTTTTCCTGTCTTTAAATTTAAATGTACGAATGCACTGATTCTTCCGTTGGCGATACATGTTAGTGGGCCTATTTCTGGGTTTAGTTGGGCCCATGCTGCCTAACGAATAATTTAGGTTGGACACATTCAGCCCAGATGAGATGAGAGCAGAGGAGAACCATTTCATTAGATTTTTTCTTTTCACTAGATATACAAGAGAGGTTGGAAGTGTAGAGAATGTGATTTAAATCTGAGATTTTAGAAAGTACTATTAATTTACAAACTCATTGTTTTTTTAGATTACTAGACAATTTTATCTTCTTTTTTCGCCTCAAAGGACTATTTTTTACTTTTTATGTTTGTTTTAAGATTTTTCGAGTTTTTTTCAACTAAAACTAATTTTATTCGAACATTGTTGAGTGACTCTCTCAGTATAATTTTGCTTAATTTCTAAAATTTGAACTTGAGATTTTGATTAAGACTGAATAAATTCTTTATCACTTGACCACAACCAATATTAATTTTCTTTTAATAAAATATAATCAATGCTACTAATCTCTAACCGTTTTCATCAAGATATATGCCACATTTTCTAGGCAAAATAATACAGACAAGGTGGAGTTTTATCTGAATTTTCATGTTGCCCTACTTCCCCAAAATCTTGACCGAATGCACCTTTGATCTCGAACCCATTTCATTTCGGCTCACACTTTTTTTTCTTAAAAAAAGTAACCAAGGCAAATTTTTTCACTCTACGAAAAGAGGAGAAAACAGATGGACCTTAGGATTGGGCCTCATTAAAATGGGCTTAAGCTTAAACCCATACAAAAACCCCTTAGTCCATTTGTCGTCGTCACCCAAAAACCCTAATTTGCTCTCCCCATATATCCCTGGCGTCTTCCTCCACCCCCCCACTTCTCACAAGCGCTGGTCAGCCACCAAGCAGCCTAACAGAGGTAAACAAAAGAGGAAGCCCTAACCATGGCTGCGCCGACTATTCAGTCCGTACAGTGCTTTGGCCGCAAGAAGACAGCTGTAGCGGTCGCTTACTGCAAGAACGGCCGTGGATTGATCAAGATCAATGGGTGCCCAATCGAGCTTGTGGAGCCCGAGATCCTCCGGTTCAAGGCGTACGAGCCAATCCTGCTCCTCGGACGACATCGTTTTGCTGGGGTTGACATGAGGATCCGCGTCAAGGGTGGAGGTAAAACTTCGCAGATCTACGCCATCAGGCAGGCTATAGCGAAGGCTTTGGTTGCTTTCTACCAGAAGTACGTGGACGAGCAGACCAAGAAAGAGATCAAGGACATTCTGGTGAGGTATGATAGGACTCTGCTTGTTGCTGATCCTAGACGATGCGAGCCCAAGAAGTTTGGTGGTCGTGGTGCCAGAGCAAGGTTCCAGAAATCTTACCGTTGAAAGAGGTTTTTCATTGTTTTTGGCTATGGTTATGGCCTCTGCAATCAGGGTACTGTCTTTTTTATGAAAGATGTTATATTTATGGATTTTGAATTGTTAAGTTTGTTGGAAATTAGGGAGAGGAGGTTTCATTATGAATGTTGAAGTTGTGTTATGGATATTCAGTTTTGCTATGGATTTTGATAATTTTGCTTCATTGTTATGATTTGCTTGTGGTGTTTGATTGGTTTGCTTAAAGTTGAAGTTATTGAACTTACTGTTCTATAATAGCTTGCATTCCACAAGTAGTTGTTTCATAAATCCTTGCTTAAAGTTAGCTAGATTCCTGAAACTTGTGGGAAGCATTTATGAAGCATTTGTGTTGAGTGTTGTATTAGGCCAGTAGACTGATTATTTCCTGGCCTACTAGGATGGTTTGCAACAAGACAGGTAGCGTGCTTGATAATTTGCTCTCCACTGTTCTTTGTTCTTGTGGCGATGATAGTGATATCTAGGTTTCCTTTTTGTAGTGCTCGATAGTGCACTCTAGATTTCCACTCTTCAGAGCTCAATAATGCAATCAAGATTTCCATTAGACTGTTCTTGTTCTCAATAGTGCAGTCTAGTTTTCCATTTTTAAGTCGGGGCACCCCCCTAGAGTATGTTATGGAAACTGACTTGCAATTTTCTGTTGTCTTCGGATTTGGGTGCTCTTCATAATTAGTTTGCATCTTCTCAATTGATACTGTAGTCATCTTATGCATTTCATTTCAGACAAGTGACGGAATTTCTAGGGCAATAGCTCGTTTAGGATGCCTAGAAACTAAGTACGAAGAATTGAGAAATTAGTTTCGAAATCAATTAAATGTTTCCTCTTCATGCATCAGCAAGTAAAATTTATGTTTCGCTTTCCACTTGAGCTTCCTTCTCTAAGGCGGTCCTTCTCTGCAAAACTGAACAAGCACCCTGGAGCAACCAATTTTAGCACGTTTCTACCTAACTAACCTCCTGTAATGGCCACCTCATGAACATTCGGCGACCAGGATCGTCTGTTAAAATGGAAGAAAACAAAGATGCCTGTCGATTATATTAATAGTAGCGATCGGATACCCATCATCCCAGCAATTCATGTTGAACTTCTATAATTCACAGGCAACGAGCCTTTGTTTTTATTTGTCATTTGATTGGGCGAGAAAGAGCACTTATTTTACAGAGGAACTACGATTTTGTTTTCTAAATTTAATTTAAGAGTATTTAAAATAATTCATAAAAGTAAACGGGATAACTACCACTGCCTTAAACCAGGAGCCAAGTCCATCCAAGACTGATTGGAAAGAGATCTTTGTAGGGGCTGGCAAACATCTATTAGCCTGGGATGAAGGATTAGGAGAGGAATAAAAGGAAGGGAGAGTAAATTTTTAAACTTTCCTTTGGAAAAAAATTACTCAAGGGAAAGGAAGAGAATAAGGAGTAAAAAAATTGTAAAAAAATTATTTCTAGTTCACAAAAAATTTCCTCCCAAAAGTGAGAAGCAAAGGAAGGAAATTAAAGACTTGAGCTTTAATCAGAAAAGAAAACCATGGGTTTAAAAGGAATTTCCTTCTTTTCCTTTGTGTATAAAAAATGCAGCCATATAAAGGAATTTTTCTACAAGTTCCTTTCCCCTCCTTTCCCTTCCTTTCCCTTCCCTTCCCTTCCCTCGTTAAATTTCCCCCCTTTTACTTCCTGCACTTTAGTTCCCATACAAAGCATTAGAATTTTGGGACAAAACTTAGTCGAATTTAAATAGCTTCCATCAGTTCCATGATTGTACATATAAGAGCGTAGTTGTACATTTGGAGATTCTATTAAAAATGAAATAAGCACCAAAGAGATGATACAGGGTCATGTTACTAGAACTCGCTAATAAAAGGGATCTAGCTGTAAGATTTCGACCCTATTCTCTTGATACTTGTAGAAGAACCACAAATCAGGCAAGTAATATCCTACACTATTGCCAGTTCACTCATGTCAAGTCGAAAAAGCAACCACCACGGACATGGAGACGACAATATTTGTGAAGGCCATTCTCGTCATCCCATAAAATGGAACTGATGTGGAAACTACACGCGAAAGAGCATTCTGGCATCAGGCACGATAATGAGTCATGTTATAGCCAACCTCCCAAAACCTTCAAATGGCTCGACTCAACAGATCTAGCACTTTCTGTACAATGTATCCGGTTAGAGTTCAAGAATCAAAGATTAGACGTCTACAGCCGCAAGTTAGATTTGGTGAGTGCTTTGGCAAAGTAGTCGCGGATCTCAGGTATGATCCGTTGAATCAAATGGGAGTGCCTGCAAATTCCGACATTGTAAAAGTAGACATGGATCAACCAAAAAGTAAACACTTGAACCTGGACAATGCAACATAGTTCACCACAAAGCTAGAAAATCCCAGAGCAACATTCCCAGTCTAGTAGCACAAACTCAGGATATTGCACTGTTCAAAGCTTTATCATCTGTAAATATTTTACTTGGAGAAGTGAAAAGCATAATGTGCAATGTAAAGAATCGATGGTCTTGAATTTTTTCATTTCTTAGCATACTGGCATGTTTTCATGAACTATCTCAGCACAAGACATTACACGAGCACCAAGTAATAATGTTAGAAGCATTGATTTGTATACCAACCAATTCTTGAGGAGGCAGAGAAAAGACTAATATGGACAGATGTATATACCTGGGCCTATCACTCAATTTATCAAAATGCTCCAAGATAAACAAGACACATCTGTGCCTCAACGAAATGGCGTGGAAAGCTTCTGAGAGTTCATACATGTTTGCAATGTTGTCCAACGATATATCCTTTATCACAAAGTACACATCAATTAGACTTCCACTTTCAACTTAGAGGCAGTACAGGAGGAATCCTGAAGCATCATAGCTCACCTGTGCTATGGTGTACTCACACAGTCGCTTAAGCCCCTCCAAGAGATACTGGTCAGCAGCCCTGAGGAGGTCTTGTGCAATATCTAACGTAACATCTACAGATCCTGTGTATATGAATCTGCAGGGGAAAAGGCCCTATTAAATATCAGTGTCCACCCAAGGCATATTGAAACTGTGTACTTTACAATTCATCGTACCTCATCATCAACTCAAAAACCTCCCATCTAATGTTGGGAATTTCGATATCCCTCGCGTCTTTCTCCTGCAACAGAAGCCAAAAGGAATTAACTAAGCTGGTTATGAATATCACCAGTTTTTTACTTCTTACTGCTTAATGTGGACTGGAGTTATACATGAATTGGTTAGGGTATTAAGTCTGACTACAGTGTTTGCAATAAATAAAAGATTGAGAACCAGGAGTATCATCATCAGATACAAGGTCCTATATTAAAATTCATTGGAAGAGTTGGGCCACAGCAGTATATGGATGGCTTGCTAAACAAACATTAAAACCAATCATCTCACTCTCTCCCATTCCAAAGTCAACCAATACATAAGAAGTTCCAAGAGAAGAGCTATTAAACAGGACCATCTAATGGCACTTTCATCCGTACTCACCCGGTAACCACCATCAAACATTGCACGGAATGCATCTGAAGAAGCAAGCAGGCATATTCTGTGAGCATAGAAGCGTCTACCTGAAGCATCACAGAGAACTCATTTAACAAATACATCTTAATGCACCAGAATCACTAAGTTGCATATTAACAGAAGTTCTATAGCTTTAAAAACCCAAAAGTTATTATTTACAACCTTCAACTAGAAAGGTAACGTCAGATAATGTAGCACTGTTAACGTACTGCTCCCCTAGATATACCTGCAGTAAGAGATTGCTGTCACAATGGACTCCAAATTCATGACAAACAGTATTTTCTGGAACGCATATGTACTCATAATACTCTCCCAAGTGAAGAATAAAGGAAAAGAAAACTAAGGAAGTTTGCAGGATTCAATAAAAATGACAATTAATAAGGGTTAAAGAAAAAAAATGGCACATGCCATATCCCTCGAGATCCTTTTATCTTCAAAACAAAGGACTAGCAAAGGCACTGCAATATCAGATCAGTGTCATGGAAACCATTTTTGAATGATTTCTTTAACCATTTAGGTTAAAACCACAGGATTGCGTAGAGATTTCACCTGTGGTGTTGGGGAAGGGGGAGCAGCATCGACAGGAGAAAGAGTCGTCGCTTTGTTGGCTAACTTGAAGAGAGCCACAGCTCCATCAAGTTGTTGCTTTGGGCTTGAAGAACCAAGAAGCCCAAGCAGTAATTCCAATCCTGCATTAGAAGAATTATCAGCAACTTCCAAAACAGTATGATCACCTTAAATCAACAAGCTTTAACAATAAGAGCCTTCCACCGAATAAATCAAGAAGTATTTCGAAGAATATCACATGCCAGAATTATCAATGAATATTGTTCTCTGATCATCTGCAGAACAAAGATGAGCGAGAGCCAAAGCAACACGCCGTTGGACTGCCTTCTCTGCTACACGCATCAAGTGTAGCAAGTGGTTTAAAACCTACAGGAAGAGAAATTACAGATTATCGGTTCAAGGCTTGAGTTTGAAAAGTTGAAGAAAGACATGAACATTACAGTTTGCAGAACTATACAATCACAAGCTAAGAAAAGAGAGGAGAACAACGGAAATAAAGAACTCACACGTCCATGTATCTTCTCCTCCAGTCTTTTTAAAGTCTTGGCTACACAATCTTTTGTTGCCTGCAACACGTTTATGAATTATATATTGGTCACCCTAGGTAGAGCAAAAATAATAAGTTGGAAAACATCAATTCTTACTATAATGATTTGATACTAAAATTAACATTAACATAACATCAGTAGTCTAGAACATAAAAGGGTGCTTTCCCTAAGAATTCACAAATGAAATGAATCACTGCTCATAAATAAAGGCAATGGGTGATAACCATACTTGAACAATAAACTCTCCATTCTGAAGCTTTTGGGCTCCTCCCACCCTAATAAAATCGGACACATTATCCTATTGGAGAAATCAACAAAGATAATAAGGTTGTATTTAATTAAAAAGACTAGCTTTCAAATATGCTTGAATTCTGATCCTCCAGCTCCTACAAACTCAAAATTATACCATACCTCATTATCTGCGAGGCCATAAAGTGCAAATGCAGCATTGTGTTGAAGAGACCCATTCTTTGAATCAAGAAGCTTCAATAAAGGCATTAAACCACCAGTGTGAGCGATGCCAGCTTGGTTGTGTGCATCCTGAAATGGAATAAAAGAGCAATCTGACCAAATACTGCTTGATTGCATATATTTTTGCAAATCTCTAGAATCTCTACTCTTAATAAATTAAACTACCCAGAAAATAACAACATTGTATTTTAACAATCATGTAACTGCAACCTTTATTAATACTATAAACCCTGTTTCATTATTACTTTTAACAGGAGAACAGTATATTTTAGGTAATCATGTAACTACAACCTTTACTAATACTATAATCCCTTTTTCAGTAACCGTCTAAAAAATTGCTGGATGCAGATGCTCGTTAGAATTTTTGCCTCACTTAATTAACAGTGACAGAGAAACAGTTACCTGTGCCAACCTCCCCAAGGCAAACGCTGACATTTCTCTCAACTGCACATCAGAAGCCTGGAGCATGTCAATCAGAGGCCGAACAGCACCCCTTTGAACAATGTGAACCTGAAAAGCAAAGGTAATAAACTCAGGCCAATAAACCTCCCCTTAAGTTCCTCAAGACTCCTAAAAAGGGAAGGGAATTAAATGAGAAAACAAACAAAAGGTAATCCATCTTAAGAAAGACCAACAAATATTTTCTTATTTGATAGTCTGCTTAGGTAATATTACAACTATCAGCACAAGTAAAGAAGAGATATGGTAATACTAAGCCAATCACCTTACAATCTGAGTCAGTCGCAGCAAATTGTCCAAGCAACAAAGCAGCCTCCCTTTGACTCTCAGAACAGCAGGAGCTGTTTCCAAAAATTAAAATTGAAGGTTTCAAAGTAAGATATTGGAAATAAAAGCAATTAAAATATATTTTTCAGAATACATGACATCCATAGTTTGCTGAAGTTGAACTGCCTTTGACTAATAATTCAAGGCTGAAAAGACCAGTACGAACCTAAGTAAACCAACAACAGGTTGTAAAGCCCCTGCTGCAAGAACTTCTTTCTTTATGTTTGGAGATGAATGAACTAAATTTCCAATCACACCAACCTGCAACCATGAAAAATCAGTTCAGGCAGAAGCTGGTGTCAAGTGAATTATCAAACTCCTCGCTAGTACAGAATGAAAAATTATTAACACAAAACTACAAATATCCTACCGCTTCATAGTGTATGGCAGCATCCTCAGACCGGAGCATTAAAATGAGGGTCGGAAGAGCATTGCATTCAACAATCTACCAAATCAAACCTGTATCAGTTATTCATTGCAATTCAGCCAAGTAAAACAACTTTGAAAAGAGGTCCATGTCCAACACCTGATTCTTATTATCGTCATTCTTAAACGCCAGGGTCCGCAATGCCCCAGCAGCTGCTCTTTGCACCTTTGTATCAGTGAAATCAAGCAACTCAACAAGAGGTGGGATCCCACCTTCCATCCTGTACCGATATCGAGCAAGAGTGACCATGTGAAGAGTCCGGGTGGTAAATCAGAATATTCAAAAAGGAAGTATCACCAATCAAGCAAACCTAACACGAGTTTTGATGCAGCTGTTCTCATGAGCAAGGTTAGTAATGGCATCAGCTGCTCTTCTGATTACACTATTGACAGCCCGAGAAATACAAGAATCCCTGTGCCTCTTCAACAGTTTAACAAGATGCGGCAATGCCCCAGCGTCAACTATTAGCTGCTGATGCTCTGGCTGTTAGGATTTTTTTTTTTTTGGAAAAAAGAAAGAAAAGAAAAAACAGTTCAGTAGTCATGTCTACATTGTTTCCAAACAAAATACTCAATCAGCCATGCACAATAAATATAAAGAGGAACAGTCGCATCCACGCATCATAGCAAAAAAGGCCTGGTTTTTTTCATTAAGCAAATGCAAAGTATAGTTACAAAACTCAGTACTATATGTTTGATCGACATTCTGCATTCCCTTGCCTTTCCTAGCTTCATATCTATATTATCAGTAGGTTTGGAAATGCTACAAACTAAACAGAAATACACTCACCTCGCAAGGAAGTAAGTTAACTTAAATTTAACGGTTTCTTTTGGATGCAAAACTGCCGATCAATATTAGCGAACGAAAAAAATCATAATATAATTTCACGAAAGTTATGGTGCTATGCATTTAATTTTTCAAAAACTACCTTCACCGCAAGCAGGCCTAGTGCGAAAGCACTCCCTTTCTCAACTTCATGCTCAAACGGCTTCGAGGTAGGCTCAACTTCTCCACACGGAGGTGCTTGAAGATGCTTAACCAAAGCAGGAACTGCTCCTCCTTCGACTATCACGTTAACTACTTCCTCTGTTAACAACGACAGTAGAATCAAACACATAATCCTCAACTCCTAAAGAGATCTCGTGCAAATAAAAAACCCATAGAGAAGCATATAGAGAGTGAAATGGAATTGTGACCGTTTTTAGCGAGCTCAGCAAGGACGTGAGTGGCGCGTTTGGCGGCGGCGCGATCCGATTCATGCCAAGAGAAGCTAGAGTTGAGAATAGTAGCCTGGACACCGACATCGTTCAATATAGCTTGCCGCGCATCGCCCTGAGGAGCTTCCGGCGAGATCTCATGATTCTCCTCATCAACATCTAGCTCTAGTTTCCGCTTCTGCCCCTTCCTCTCCGGAACACATGGATCCTGGCGCCTCTGCTGCTGATGCTCCATAGGAGAGAAAAGAAGAAAGGCTGAGCAGTAGGAAAAACGTATAGTCTGGTAATTTTTGAAGTTTGAGAGTGCTCTCACTAGATCAGGGGTATTGTTGGGAATACGGGTGTTCTTTTCTTTGTTTTTGTCTTTTTAATGCCTTTTTTGTTTTCTTTTCCGGTGGAGGTGCTCAACGTGTCGGGTTTATATGCCACGTGGCATAACTTTCCGGTAATGGAACGCAAAAATGAAAGCTGCTGTAACGTGTACTCCGCCGGAAAAAGTATGGGAATGCGGTGAAGTGTGCTAAAGTGCGCGTTTTGAGGGTGAGTGGGTGGGAAAAGGTGGGGCCCAATTACTGTTGGGGCCCATATTGGTTTTTGAAATGGGCCATGAAGCAGCCCACTGATAACATCTTCTATCTATCTGACGCGGACCTATCATTTCAGTTTTAACGGTCTTCCGTAGCAACTAGACCAAAGGAGTGGAAGGAATGGAAGTTCTCTCTTTTTTAGTGCCTTCATAGGTTAAGAAAAGAAGAAAATATAATTTTAAGTTTTAAGATTGCTATTGTTTTAACAAAAGATGCAAAGTGGCTTTCAAAAAAATATTTGCAAAAGTGGCTATGGCTTGTTTTGGACGGCATGAATAATCATGAAATTTGTCCAGTCGAAAGGACAAAACTTTGGATTATTTTTTTTCTTTCCCTTTCATCTTTTAGGAAAATCTTTTTTAATTATTATTTCTCATAATACAACCCAAAGTATAAAAAAAGATGTTGTTGTTGTTGTTTTTACCTAGTCACCTACTCTCTCCGTCTCAAATTAACTGACGCTTTGACTTTTAGCACGCATATTAAGGAGACCGAACGACTCACTATTTGAAATAATTTTGCCCCGAAATTTTTCTCGAACATACCTTAAAAATTAACGTACGTTCGAAAAAAATTACGGAATTTTTTTGTCTTAAATAGTGAGTCATCTAGCTTCCTTAATATGCATGCCAAAAGTAGCGACTAATTGATGCCATCTTTTTTTAATTTAGCCAGGTCCAGACCCGGCAGACCCGAGATTTTTCGGGACGGGACCAGACCCGGTCCCGACCAAAAATTAGTCCCAAATCCGACCGTAAACCTCGGGTCCGGGTCCCGTTCCCGCAGCCGCATGCACGAGAACGCTTGCTGGCGAAGCGACGAACTGCGGTTCACGTGACAAGTGACAACAGCGCATTTAAAGGTCCACATGTGCAAATGGTCACGGCTGCTTTGTCATCAGCGAGACTTGGACTTGAGTGGCCCACCATTTTAGAAACTGATTTAGACGCGAGAGGTTGGAGATCCTCTCATGTCATTGGCATTGCCCGTACATGAGGATGGGCCCAATCCACTGAGTTGGGCCCAATTCAAGTAGTATTTAAAACTTTGGGCCCAAAAGTTGGAAAACAATTAAAATTATTGGCCCCCGCTGTTCCATTTTCTAAAACACTCAAAAAATAATAATAAAGTAACGGGTCAAAAAAAAAAGTAGTTAAAACTTAAAATAAAAGCTACCTACCGCCACCACACCCAACCCAATTCCAACTTTTTTTTACAGTGCCGTCCGAACTAACAAAATTAACAAAATAAAAACCGATTTTTCTTTACTCTTGACCTGGCCCTCCATTTCCCGCGTCGTCAACAGTAACACAGAACAAAATATACCTTTCCCTCATCCTCAACTCTTCCTCCACTTCTCCTCTACCAATTCCTATTCCTTTCTTTCTTACATGACTCTCCTTAGACCCATTCAACCACCTCCACTCCTCCACCTCAACCAACAAAACAATCAAAACAAAACAAAACAAAACCCCTCTTTTCCTTTTCATCCCTCTCATCAATTCATCACATTTTAGCTAAAATTCAATCATGCCGATACCCTTCATCTCTCTATTCTTCATCTCCCTCCTCTATCTCTCCCCACTCTCCCTCTCTCAGCAACCTCCGCCCCCACGAGGTATAACCGAACTCTCGTCTTTTTATGTCCGAATTATATGCATCTCTTGTTGGCGCCATCAACCCATTGTGTGTTAATTTATTAGTATCGATGTACTAATTGGAGCAATTTTGTATTTACTTTTGGTTAGGTATTTTTTTTTGGGTCTAAATGAATGAATTATATGCATCTCTAAACATACGGGGCAAAACTGTCCGTACTGATCAACCCATTGCGTTTTAATTTATTAGTAGTAAGTACTAATTGGAGCAGCATAACGATGATTTTCTGTTTTTCTTTTGGTTAATTAGCTACTTTAATTGATTGCGGAGCTACCGTTGCTACCATAATCGAGGATCGGCAATGGGTTCCGGACGATGGTTTTATCTTCAGCGGGACTCCCAAGAACGTGTCGGCCCCGGTTCTCGTCCCTACTCTCTCCACCGTCCGATCATTCCCTCTCCGGAACAATCTCAACCGAAAATTCTGCTACGTCGTTAAGGTTTTCCGCGGCGCTAAGTACATGGTCAGGTCTAACTATTTCTACGGTGGGGTCAACGGGGACGATACCCCGCCGCCGGTGTTTGATCAGATTGTGGACGGCACCGTTTGGGGAGTCGTAAATACCACCGACGATTATCTGAACGGCATGCCGTCGTATTATGAAGGGGTTTTCTTAGCTGTCGGTAAAACCATGAGTTTCTGTTTAGGGGCAAATTCGTACACGCAATCCGACCCGTTCATTTCGGCTTTAGAGTTCGTTATGTTGGGCGATTCGTTGTACAATTCAACGGATTTTACAAAGTTTGGGCTCGGCTTGGTTGCGCGGCACAGTTTTGGACATAATGGAACTATGATTAGGTAAGTTAAATATTGTTAAAATCCAAATGAACACTATAATTGATCGTATTATGTCCTGTTATTCATTTTGAAAATGTGTGTTTGGTTTGACCAGATATCCTGATGATCAATTTGATCGATTTTGGGAGCCTGCGCCGTTGAATGGTGCGACAACAACGAGCAACAAAAATGTATCTGTTGGTGGCATTTGGAATCGTCCTCCTAGAAAAATCTTTGAAACACAAGTGTCTCCCGGGAAATTGGATAACTTGGAGTTCATGTGGCCTCCAGGGTCTCTTCCTAATGCAAACTACTCGATTGCTTTATATTTTGCGGATGATGGTAGTTCGTCGAGAGGGGGATCTAGGGTGCTTAATGTGAGCATAAATGGCGTAACCTACTACCCGAATTTGAGTGTGACGTCTGAGGGTAGTGCAGTGTTTACAGCTCTATGGCCTCTCGGTGGTCTCACAAACGTCAGTTTGAGCCCAGCTCCTGGTTCTAGGTTAGCTCCATTAATAAATGCTGGAGAGGTTTTTAACGTGATGGCTCTCGGAGGACGAACTCATACAAGAGATGGTATGTGATTTTTCAATAGCCTTTATCTGTTGTTAATTCCAAATGGTATTAGACTTGCTGCTTCAAGAGAGGACGAACTCATACAAGCTAGTTATATCTCTTGCAAACAACTACTGCAAAAGTTCTTCTATCGTGCTTTAACATCGATTGGTTTCTTGTTCCAGTGATTGCTTTGGAACGAGTTAAAAGCAGTTTCCAGAACCCTCCAGTTGACTGGACTGGTGATCCTTGTGTGCCTCGTCAGTATTCATGGACTGGTGTTACATGCTCAGAAGGACCCCGGATTCGTGTGGTTACCCTGTGAGTTGGTTGTCACGGTGAAATATTGATTTGCATGTCTTTTCATGATTTTCTTTTGCTACAAAAAAACCTCACTTTTCTTTTCCACTTGCAACTAGGAATCTGACGAGCATGGGCCTTTCAGGATTTATATCGCCTGGCATTGCCAGATTGACAGCATTGACTGACATGTAGGTCATCAAAACAAAATTCGTTAATCAGTTGAATTGAACTGATTTTTTCTTTTTATATGCTGATGATGTGATGTTTCTTATAGCTGGCTCGGTGACAACAATTTGTCAGGCTCGATACCTGATCTCAGTTCATTAAGGATGCTTGAGACATTGTAAGATTGCCTCTGCCCCTAGTTATTGTTTCTTCTTGCGCTTAAATTCAAGTACTCTTTCATTATGGGATGTTTGTTCATGAGCATCATTCTATAATTGCATCATCTCAGTGGCATGCTTGGTTCCAAAAATAAACCTATCAGCTGTTGCACTGCACCATCCTTTCATATGTTTACATAGTTGTAGTGCTTTGCTAAATATTCAGAACTCTCATGTCTGACTCCACAACTGAACTTGATCACTCTACCTTGGTACAATTTGCTAAACCATACAAAACATTGACCAACACCTATTGTTTTAGAATAATGAAGAGTCTACGTATCTCTTGGGTTTCATATGCGAACTCAACACGATATGGCACCACTATGTCTCTTATCTTGAGCCCTTAATCCCTTGAGTGGACTGATTGCATTGTGTCTGATATTTTAACTGGTGTGACATTGCCAGTAGTTAAATCATGTCAGGGAGTAAAATTCAGGTGTAGGAACATGTTTTTGGATTGAGAAACAACATATTCGAAGAGTTCTGGTCACTTCACTTGGACAAATTTTGATGGAAATTATGACTAATGTGTCGAGGAGTTGGTCTAATTCCCAAACTAGGTGATACCTGCTCATCTTACTTGGTCCGGACCCATGTCGTGGTCAATCACACATGGCCTGTTCGCTTAATGAGACAGATTAATTCTCAGCTAGAAATTATACTTGTTCGTGGAGCCTTAAGTTTTTAGTCAGAACTGCAGTATTTGCATGTGACCCCTCTTCATTTTCCTTCTCTCTTTGTTCTTGTTTTCTGCATCATACAGAGTGGTCTTATCAGTTCTTGATTGCAGCTTTCCGTTATGTTTCATTTTTATTCTCTGCCGATATTGACTGTTAATGTGATAATTCTGGTTTGAATCTTGTTCACCTGACTTAATTCCTGGATTTCAGATTCTTAGAGAACAATAACCTGACAGGCCAAATTCCTAGCAGCCTTATCTCGAGGCTCGGGCCAAACCTTAGGTAAGTTTGACACCTAAATCTTGTTAGTTCCTTTTATTGAAAAAATCATTTGCCAATTAAACCTAATCATCTAAATTTACGCAGGACCTCTCCCGGAAACCAGTTCCTGTCCCCACCGCTTTCTTGAGCAAATACAGTCTATACATCCAGTGTAAAGATGGGAAAGTCTGCAGTAACTGTAAAACCCAATTCATCCATTTGTTTATACCAAAACTGATACTATTTAGACATCTATACCTTATAGTTCTCAGATCTTGCTAGAAGTTTTGCCATTCTCAGCTTTGATATCAGATTTCTCCTCGATTCTACTTGCGCGTCCACAACTATATACTAAAAATGGCCGCGGGAATCAAGTCAGATGGGCTCTTCGTTGTCCAAGCACTGTTGGATTGAGCTCTCAATGTAAACAACGGTCAATGTCATGTTTTGTTGTGTCATGATATCCTTTCCTTTCCCCTACCTTCTCTTTCCTTGGTGTATATGGGCAAAATGTATATTTCTATAATACATGACAAAGGTTTTGATTCTTTTGTGATCATGGCTTCACTAAAACACAGCGCGATGTCTTCCAAGAACGATTGAGAAGTTGCAATCTGAGTTTCTTGTTCGTTAGCGGCATGATGTTCTGTGCTCTGTCACTAAACTTTGAAAACTTGAAACCAACTGCTCAATCACCCCTTCTCTCTTTTTGCAGTGCAGTGAGTTACAGTAGATATTTAATAAGCGGGTTGTCACAAAGTACAGGACACAGCACTCATCTTGGAGCATGCATTCAGTATTTACAAGATCCTTTTTTCATGTGGCCCCTCCACACTCTGAGGTCCCTGCGTCTTGCATGTGGCATATGACCCCCCTCTCCAATTTAGTTTCTAGCCGTTCAATTTTGTCGCAGAAATGTTGTTACGGTTGTCTGCCGATGATGAAATACTAGTACATACCCAGGCTCGAGTCCCACCCCTAGAAAAAGAAGAAGATCCAAAATAGAAGGAAGGAAGGAACTGTTTTATCAATACCATCCTGCAGATTTGATGTCAGAACTTACTTACACTATAATAATTCATTAGGTCTATCATATAATTAACATTAATCTGAATACATAGCAGGAAAAAAACTTGAATCAGAAATGAAACTCGCCAAAAAAAACAAAAAAATCAAAGAAAAAAAAGATGAAAGCCCTGATAATAAGAATAGATAAATCTCATTGGATAATCCTAACATTTTTCACCTTTCTACTCTCCCCTTCTTGAGGGGAAACAAAGGTGGCAAGGAACTGCTCTTCACTTGAGTACAGATTGGCACATTAATCATTGGTCTAATTCTAATACTTGATGATCTTGTTCTCTCCAATCCTTTTTTTACCCTCTTCACCTGCTTTTCTTTACTGTCAGAAGAACTTTTCTTCCCTTCTTCTGCAGTAACAACATCAGAAAGAGAGGTGGAAGAGGAAGAAGATCTGGAAGAGGAAGAGGAGGAGGATGTCGATAGCGAAAGAGTAGAAGTAGCGCGTTGCTTCTTCAACCTTAGCAATTCTTTCCATAGAACAGTGCATTTTGGTGGTCTTGGAGATGGGTCATCATCTACAAACCAACTAGTTACTCTTGGTTCTTCCATCTTGTTCGCCATCTCCTGATCTTCTTCCTGATGCTGCTGCCGCTGCTGCTGATGATGATGATCACCATCTGATGAAGAATCTTTAGTTTTGAGATTGATTCTGTTGAGTTTCTGATCACAATGTTGCACCTGCCAAAAAGGAAGCATCTTTCCTTTGAAGAAAAGCTCATCTGCTGTCAACATTGTATGGCTGCTCAGGTTGTTGGATAGGAATTCAAATTCTGCATTTCTTGCCCTTTCTAGATCAATTTGAGTTTCTTTGTCTTTTTCAACCAAATGGGGCTTTGGATTTATGGAAATAAAGTTCTTTTCGTCGAGGAATTCAGCAGAGAAAGAGATACGAGGACTCGAAGGTGGATCGATCGACATTGGGGTTGCTTGAGCAGTTTCTAGGGTGGCCACTTTTTGTTGTATTTTGCAATGTAGTAGTAGTTGTTCAGGAGAAAGAAAAGAAAAGAAAAGAAAAGAAAAGAAAGGAAATGATAGTGAAATGTGTGAAAAGAGGTGCATGGGAGTGGAGATATATAAAGAAGGGCAAGGAGATGCTGCTAATCTTTAGGGGTGTAAGAAAACCGGATCGAACCGGAAACCGAGCCGGAACCGGAGCATTTTGCACCGAACTGGACCGAACTGAAAAGTTCCGGTTCAGTTCGGTTCTCCTCGAAGCAGAACCGAAAATTTCCGGTTCAGTCCGGTTCTACTACTACCAAAATCCGTAAACCGAACCGTAGAACCGGAAGAACCGGTATATATATATTTAATATATATAAATATAAATATATGCAATAATTATCAAATGTTTCCTTTGCTTCAGTGGTTAAAAACCTTGGTTTTAGGCTAAAGGGAGGGGGTTTGAATCCCCTCCCGCTCAAATTGTTTTTTGCTTTCATTTTGGATGGTACCAAAACCTAAAATCAAAACCTAAAATCATTTCATTTTTTTACATTCATTCATTCTCTTCTCTCCATTGCGCCGCTGCTCCTCCAAGGCTCCAATGGCCTAAATCTAAAATCCCGAAATCCCTCATCCTTCTTCGCCGTTCTCTCCGACGAAACCCCTCATCCCTCTTAGTCGTTCGCTCCTCCATCTAGCAGCCGTGTCGCTCCCTCGTCGCTTGGCGCAGCGTCGTTTCCTCCCTCGCCGCTCGCCGCCGCATCGTTCCCTTGTTCGCTCCCTCGCCGCAAGGCGCAGCGTCGTTTCCTCCCTCGATCCGCTCCGCCGACACCACGACAACAACCTACGAAGAACATGAACTCAAACACTGCATCAATCAATGTAAGTCATTAGATGCATGTGGAAAATATTTTACAGGATTTTAGCCTAATGTTAAAGGATTTTAGTTACCCTACCATCTTATTTTCAGTGTGTTTTCACTCCTGGAGGATGTATTATTGATATTGTTCTCACTTAAGCGTGGTCGTTTTAGTTTTAGTTGAATAACTATAGCGATGTTGTGCTGTTGTTGTTGTTGTTCTGCTGTTGTGCTGTTGTTGTTGTTGTGCTGCTGTTGTTGTTGTGCTGATATTGATTAGTTTCTGATGTTGTGCTGCTGTTGTTGTTGTTGTTGTTGTCGTCGCTGCTTAGTCTAGTGTTGTCGTCGTTTTAGTTTTAGTTGAATAACTATAGCGATGTAATGTTATGCTGCTGTTGTGCTGCTGTTGTTGTTGTTCTGCTGTTGTGCTGCTGTTGTGCTGCTGTTGTTGTTGTTCTGCTGTTGTGCTGCTGTTGTTGTTGTGCTGTTGTTGTTGTTGTGCTGATATTGATTAGTTTCTGATGTTGTGCTGCTGTTGTTGTTGTTGTTGTCGTCATCGCTGCTTAGTCCAGTGAACATTACATTTGCACCTCCAGTGATAGATATTATCTCATAAGGATTTTAATAGATGGTTGCAGGTTAGTCAAGTTCTTAATAGATCTTTCTTCCATTTTTTAATTTCTGGATTAAGAGTCTGTGTTAAGAAAATCTCAAAATACATTTCATGCTTAAGTAACTAATTGCCAAACATTGTATGAGGTACATTTTGAGATTTTCTTTACGTGGGTACTTTAATTGAGAATTCTGACAAACATAAGTCTTAAGACTTAAACAACCTTATGCAGCATCTTTTTACCATATAAATGTTTGTGCTTACCTGCTTCAGGAACTCCTGGGACTTTGTCAACCATCAGCTTGGCATTACTGATCTTAGGCCCTTCTTTTGTTTTCCTTGTACCTGAGGATTATTTATCCATGGCAGGTCGCGTTACAGGTTGCTGTTGCTCTCCTCTCTGTTGTAGGAGGGTCTGCTGCTTTTGCTACAACAAATTTTGTATCCAACTTGCAGAAATCAAATTGAATCATGTTATTAAATTTTGTATTCATAATTTCTGCATGTTTTTTGAATTATAGGTGATTTAATGTTAATTAATGGGCTTTAGTAGGTTGGGTGATCGTGAGACTGAAATAAAGGATGGTTGTTTTTTATTCATTTGTTTTAATGTATTTTTTAATTTTTTTAATTTTTTAAAAAAAAAAACCGGAACCGGAACCGGAACCGGACCGAACTGCCGGTTCGGTCCGGTTCCAGACTGGACAGAACCGGAAATTTCCGGTTCGGTCCGGTTCTAGGCTGGACAGAACCGGAAATTTCCGGTTCAATCTGGTTCCAAGCCCAAAACCGGACCGAACCGGACCGGTTACACCCCTACTAATCTTTGTTTGAGTTGTTATTGTTAAGAGCTGTTTGGACGGTGAGATTATAAAAATTAGTTTGGTCCGGTGAAAATGAAACAAGTGAGCTCAGGTGGTGTTTAGAATATGGGAAACACCACATGGACACCTTTGGGAACTGAAGACGAGCCTTAATTTCACCATAATTACTACTACTGATATAAATTTGTATCCAGTTCCAATTCAACAGTGTTTATCAGAAGGGAGAAACTCTCACTCATTCACTTCAAAAGAGGAAAAAGTTATTAATCCTCAAATTTGAAGGTGTCCTTTAATACTCTGATTTTTCTAGTATGATTTTTTTAATTTTGAATTAAAAATAAATGAATTTTTTATCACTCGATCACAACTGACGATATTATCTGATTCTTAATTTTTAGACAAGAAAATAACAACTCACTTGTCATAATTTTACAGAAACCAAGGGAAAAAATTACTATATTGGAACTTTTGCCATTAGTATCAAGAAGACTTTGACAGACTGACAGGAATTAATCTTTGTAATTTATAAATCCTTCATCGACACATAAGCAGACTTTAGATTATTAATTGCAGAGGAAGTTTAGTGACACTTGTGATTATTAAACTTTGGATCAGTCAAAGATGAGATTGGCTGGTTGGATTGACCCAATATTAGCATTGACATTAAACAGTGATTAGAAAGCATGTGGTCACACATTAGAGTAATTTCTTGGCCATGTGATAGCTGAATCAAGGATAAATGAGAAGCCAGAGGACATCTCCATGACCAAAATGCCCTTGGAGCTGTCTTGGATTTTACTGGTATAAATTAATATGCCAAAACAGGGGAGGGGCATTCTTGTCTTGGTGAGAATCAATAGGTGAGGGTGGGATGTATTATGATATGATCTAACCTATAAAAACCCTAGTCCTAAAAAGCTTAAAATTGAGATTCTAACCTATAAAAACCCTAGTCCTAAAAAGCTTAAAATTGAGATTTGGACAGCTCCAAGTAAATCCAGACAGCTAATGATCAAAAGGAGTAATCTTTTGTTTGCAAATTATGCATGTTCTGTACTGATTTGATTATTCATAAACCCAAAATGATAAATTACAGTAATCTTATATATGTTCGTTACGATTTTTATTTCGTTACCCTTATTTAAAAGCTAATGATAAAAAACAGTAATCTTATCTCTCTTTTTTTTGCAAATTATACATGTTATGTACTGATTTGATTATTCATAAATCCACATTATCTGTTATATTATTGAGCAGACAATAATGTTTAAAACTTTTACAAGACTGATAAACAACAAACCTAACATGTGAAAAACAAATCACATTGTTTCTTGCTTTTTCTCTCTTAGATCTCTGTCCAAAAAGCATAATATTTTTAACATTTATACTGACATGCATGCATATATTATGGATAAAACTCTGATCCAGATGTGCACAAACTAATAATCCAGACTTGCATATGCATACATATACCATGGATCTTGTTCTGCAAGATCAGGAGTCAGGAAAACATTCATGTTGTTATGATATTTTCTGATAAATTACATTATTGGTCTTTATATTTTACCTATTTGAATACATTTTATCCTCTATTTATGTTTTCGACACATTGAGTCCCTCTGTAATGATTTCAGTAACATTTTAAGCATGTTTTACTGATGTGTCATTAATCATTATATAATTGACAAAATAAAATAAAAAATGTCACTAAAATCATAGCAAACAGACTCAGTGTATAAAAAATATAGGTAAATGGTAAAATGTTTATAAACGAGTAAAGCAGAGGGATTAATATTACAATTTAACCGTCTTTTCAGTCTGTTCAGGAGATCATTCTCATTCAAATATTTATATGCCCAAAATGTTAGAAGAAAGCTTGCTTAATTGGCATTGTAACTTTGGCGAGTGGGACCTATAAATAAAGTTGAAAAAAGATAGATCAATTTTGTTTCACCCATTTTACTTCCAACACAATGAAAGCCTAGTTACTACTCACCGCAGTTTGCAGACAAGATTGCTGTTTTTAAGAGGCAGTACAGAGAGATGAGAAACTGGGTTGTTAATAGAATTTAACGAACTGGGGCCATGAAATTCTTGTTATTTTGATGATTCAGAAACTCAAAAATATGGAGGACTGGACTGTCACTGTGCAAAATTTAATAGGGAGAGAGAGTAATTGACGAGATAGATTAAAGACTATCCAAGCAAGCAAATGTGGACAGTTCAAGAAATAGGGAGGGGACCATGATAAGCCTATTTGTGTTTAAAATTAATTAATTATGAAATTTAATTAGTCTGTTTTCGTGCAAATCCAAGCTGTTTACTGCAAGGAACGAATTTATTCTCATAATTCAACCCGACAATATAATAATCTTATGATAAGAAGATTCGGGTTACTACTCAGTTTATAATTTAGTAATGTTTTTCGTTTAAAAAGTTTCGGGTTTGAATTTCAAATCGTACTCCTGTCATAAAGACTGTCTAGGTCGCGGCCCTGCCTAGACATTCACAAACACAACTGTCTCAAATCAATTGAGTTGAGCCTACCTTCTTGTCCTTTACTAATTCTCCCTTCACACAAAATTTAATTCGAAGTGAGTCAAGAATCTTTGAGGTGTAACCACTTCATTCTCTCAATTAACTACCCCAAGATTTACATCTATATACATCCAGGCTAAGAAATAAAGTAAACCACGCCAAAGTTCGAAAATATTCCAACACTTATTGAGAAGGAAAAAAAGAAGTTACACAAGATAATATATACGTAACTCGTTGGTTGTCTACTAACGGTAAAGTATGTATGATTAGAAACTCGCACTTAAAATTAAATCTCACTTTCACATATTGAATTATTTGGCAAAAGTAAGATTTTCATATTTGAGTATTTACCACTTGGCAAAGTAAAACAAATACTACAAGTCTTCTCGTTCTCTCAATAAGACTTGTTGAATAAGTTTTTACATCATCATGTATACATTTGGTGTTGGTGAGACATTAATGAAAGTTTGTATTCCAACAAACACCACGCATTATCACATTCATTCACTGCCCATAATAATAGAGGCATGTTTGGCTTTGTCTTTTAATAGAAGCCGGAAGCTACACCTTACATCTACCAAAATTAGCATTTCATTCACACCATATTGATCATCAAACGTACTACTTTACTTGCAAGTTGCAACCCTTCATTGCAGTTATTGACACCTATCATTAAAGCACTCTTAACCGGCACAAGATTAGATCAAATATTAATTACCCCTTCCCTTTTTTTCACTATCATCAAGTTTTTGAGGGTATAAAATATATCACTCAACTTGTGATTGAATCGAGTAGGTCAACATTTTTACCTATTAAGTAAAAAGTTACACATATATTAGAATTACTTAATAATTTAATAGACCGATTCGATATGCAAGATAGTAAATTTAAGGACCATGTGCAATTACCATTGGTGAAGAAGCATGTGATTGTATTTGTACCCCAAGTTGACCCATCATTGATTTCAAACAATGGAAAGTACTGACTATCAATTTCATCAAGTAGTATAAAGTTGTTAATTGTGTCATTAATAACTCTGTGATTTAGTGTGCCAAATAAGAAAATCAATTTTGATTCTTGAAGATTCAAACACACTAATGTAACCCATTTGATACTTAATGTACAGTTCTCAAAGAAAACTACATTAAAAAATACAAAATAAAAAGTTCTTCCATCTTCGAAGTTTTACTTAACTCGAGTTCAAAAGGGTTTGCACTAAATAGTAAATATGATGAACAAATGGTCTTTGAAAGAAAAAAGTGGGAAAAAAAAATTTAGGCTGTAGCAGCTAGTTCTGAAATCTGTGTTGAAGCCCATTCAAGATTTGCTTGGAACTAGGAAGTAGAAGTCTTAATGTTTAGGGGAAGAAAGTTATAGGCCCATGAATATTTTATAGGAGGAATGCAAGCCCGAAACTTTGGCCCATGGGCCCTCGAGCAGGTCTGACAATATATTTTTTTCCCTGGTCGAAGGTCTGACAATAATTTGGACTCTGGTAAATTCCATTCCGCATTTTTCTCCTAATTGTCTCATGCTAAAAATGAGGTTTTATTAAGTAGTAGGTACTCTAAAAACATAACAATACGTATAGTATTTTAAGTATAGTTCAGTTTCTAAAAAGTTAAATATTTATTATAAAAAACGATTGGGGTAAATGTAAGATTTTTTATCAAATTTTATAAGCATGCATGGAAATCTATTGATATTAATATAAGAAAAAAATTATTATGGAAAAAAACGTTAAACACATTGATTTGTAAAATATTGAATTTTTTTAGTTAAAAAATTATACATGGTTTTTTTTTTCCGTATAATTTTTTGATAGCTAAACTACAAAACAAAGTATCATGCACATTATATACCATGAGAATACCTAAAAAAAAATCCCCGATTTTAAATTCCACGTAGCTAGACAATCTCATCTGAAATACAATACCATGTATCTAGAAAGAGGATATTTTTCTTTCTTTCTTTTATAAAAAATATTTTTCAAATGTTTGCCGGCGAGGATGGTGGCAAGAAACAAAGTGAGGGTCCATACAAGTTTGTTTGAGTGGGTCATCTCTACCCCTATCTAACTTTGAGGAAGATAGTTTTAAAAACCGACTCGGAGTGACCCGTTGAACCGATTAAATTAACAAGAGCTGAAGTCGGCTTGTAAAAATTTAAATCGCAACTTCAGTTTCTTGTTTTGGGAAAAATAATTAGCTACTTCCTCTGGACTCTAATAATTGTCACTTTCCTACGAATTTTTACTGTTCATAATACTTGTCATTTTATACATTCCGAAACATATATTTTGTGTAAATGACAGAAAAAAATTATGCATCAACCCAATTTGATGATGGTGTGGTAATTTGAGTAGAAATTAGGAGTAAAAATGAAACAATATGGAATAAAATAAGATAAAAGATCATTGTCTTACGATTTTTTACTATTTCAGAAAATCAATCATTGGAGTCCGGAGGGAGTATATTTTACCAAAAAAATAAGGGAAAAAAGACAGAATTCACCCCTACATTTGTACTTCAAGTTAGGATAGACCACTACATTTGTAAGTGGGCCAAATAAACCACTACATTTGTTTACTCGGTCAAAATTAACCATTATTACCTAAAATACCCTAAGCTCTGTTTGGTTAGTAAAAAACTACAGTGACATGGACATATGACATGGAAATTAATTTTTTTAAAATATGACATGGATTATTGGGCTAAAATTAATTTCACTTGTCATTTACCCTTTTTAATTACATCTCCCTCATCTCACCCTCTTCTTTACGTCCGCCACCACCACACTAAATTACATTCAACATCAGCCCCACCACACCAAATTGACGCCACCACCACACCAAATTACATTCAACATCAGCCCCACCACACCTATCATCTTCCCTTCTCCCTTACGCAGCATCATCCACTACTGGTAAGAAAATTATTTACAATCCATTTTTTAATTTAATTTCAGTTTATTATAAATAATAAATATAAACTATTATAATATTCAGTTTCTGAAGCCTTGGTCCTTATATGAAATGAAAAGTTTTTTTAATTTTATGCATGTTTACGTTGATGGGTGTCACTACCTGTTGTTATGATGGAGATTTTTTGCGGGTTATTCTTCATTTGTAATATGTAGTTTTGGTTATTACTAAGGTCTCCAACTGTATGTTATTTTGTCTCAATGAGTTCTCCTTGCCTACCTTGCTAATGCAGTTTGTCTGTGTAGAGAGTGTGGTGGGCTTGTTTACCTCGCATACTTTTCTTTTCAAATTGAACCGTGGTATGTCTGTTGTTCTAAAACCTTTCTATGAATGAAAACAGTAGTGCTTTTGTTGGTGTTGTTTTCAACGCCTTTGTATTTTTTTTGTTATGTGGATGTTTTGTTTTGGATTCCACATTCTTGTTCTTCGTGTTGGGGCAGAGTAAGGCGTCATGTAGCATCACACTCCAATCTGCCTTTATAGTAGTACTACACGGTGCTTCTCAAGTACACTTTCATCTTTATTTTTGCTGCTTTAGATAGCACAAAAGGCTAGGAATGACTTTATAAAGAGAACCTTCCTTTGTGTATTGGTGTTGTGCTTAAAAATAATACACAATTGAGGTGTTTGTTAAATTGCTTAAGAGAAAAAATTGTTGTTTTTGATATTGAATTATGTGGCACTTTCTATTGCTTTTGAGGTGTTTTTTTATCTGATTATAGGAATTGTATTGGTTTTTGTTTTGTTTGATTATAGGAAGACCATGGCAAAGAATCAGGTACCTAGGATAATATTCCACCACAGTGGAAGGTTTACAAGCGGATCCAAAAGGTACGAGGGTGGGTGCACATTTTCTTGGGACGTAAATGATTTGGACGAATTATGTTATTTTGACATGTTAAGAGAGTGTCAATGCAAGGGTTTAGAAAACGTGGCCAATATGTACATTAAAATTCCTGAAAAGTCTAATGGAGATGATGAGTTTCAAATTATTCAGGGTAAGAAGAAGCACGTTGTGAAACTAGGGACTCAAACTTGCACTTGCAGGTCATGGCAGCTAACAGGGATTCCATGCCCTCATGCTTGTTGTTCCATTTTCCATTTTGGATTAGACCCTGAAGACTATGTGTCATCTTGGTATAGCAAGGAGACATACTTAAAGTCATACAACTACTTCTTACATCCTGCAAGGGATGTGCTTTTTTGGCCTGAAACAACTAATATACCTCCTGAACCTCCACAGTATACGCCACAAACTGGTAGGCCAAAGAAAACAGGAGGAAAGACAAAGAGGAACCCAAGAAAAAAGGTAAGAAGTTAACTAAGGGGAGTTACAAGTCATGTAGTAATTGTGGACAATCAGGGCATAATGTTAAAGGTTGTAATGATCCAAGGAGAGAGGTAATTTCATATCACTATGTTTGTTTGGTTTATATTTGATTTCATTAGTTTAATTTATTAAGTTTATTTATCATCATAATTTGTATTCGTTGCAGGGCTTGGTGATTAGGAAAAACAAGCCTAAAAATTTAGACAGAGATAAAATGAATACAACACCTGTCACCAGAAAAAGAGTTGAGAATTCCCAAGATGTTAATCTTCAGAAAAGGCAAAAGCAAACACCACCATTATCTGGACATACCTTTGGTACTAAAAGTGTACAAGCACCAGGAACTTTTGTTACAAGTTCCAGCAATGTAAGTACCGTGTTGGAGTTCCTGCTTGTACTCATTTATACACTTTAAGCACGTGTTTGAGTATTTTTTTTTTTGTGTATGAAGGTTGCAACCTCAATTACTGATCATGGGTTTAAGCCATGGGGACTTAGATGGAATGGCATGAGAGCTTTGAGTCTCAACCAACTACAATGCCAACAGTTGGATAGACAAAATCAGTTGAGCAGTCAAGCTTCAAATGCAGGTTTTGGGCCATCCACTCAAGGAAGCCAAAACAAATGAACAACAAATTGATTTTGGGTGTCCAAACTGTTAATCTCTTAGGAAGAAATACAGAAAGTTTCCAACATGAAATGGATTAATCTTATTGTCGAGATAAATCTATTTTGATTTTTTTTATGCTTGTATGAACATCTTTAGGTTGGCAATTATTTTGGATAGCTACGAGGGTTCATATTTACTTTAAAAACTTAGCATAGAAATTTGGTTTGTTTTTATTTTCAGAAATTGAGGAACCGGCATCTTTATGTTATGCTGCAATGGTATTTTTATTTTTATTTTTTATTGTTCCATTGGACAAGTAGCACTTGTGTTATGTGATTTATTGGCATGGATTTCATGTTATTGGGATTCCAGTAATTTGATTACTGACTGAAAAAAGACTTATAATATAGAATTAATCAATCTATTGTTAGAAGATAATTAATTATAGTATTATACTACAAGGTGGTGGATGATGCCGGGTAAGGGAGAGGGAAAGATGATAGGTGTGGTGGGGCTGATGTTGAATGTAATTTGGTGTGGTGGTGGCGGATGTAATTGGAGAGGGTGAGATGAGGGCAATGTAATTAGAGAGGGTAAATGACAAGTGAAATTAATTTTAGCCCAATAATCCATATCATATTTTAAAAAAATTAATTTCCATGTCATATGTCCATGTCAGCGTAATTTTTTACCAACCAAACAGAGCCTAGGGTATTTTAGGTAATAATGGTTAATTTTGACCGAGTAAACAAATGTAGTAGTTTATTTGGCCCACTTACAAATGTAATGGTCTATCCTGACTTGAATTATAAACGTAGGGGTGAATTCTGCCCTTTTTCCAAAAATAAGTAAAAAGATCAATTATATTAGCCTGAATTAAAAGGACTAGGATACAAATTGATTGAATGAGCTAAAAGATCCATGATGATCAATTTTTTTTATAGGCGGGAATGAGATTTAAATTTGGGTTTGAATTTTTTGTGGTACTTTTGTTATTAATAAAACAATCAATGACCTACACGATCATGGATTAATGTTGATTAATTACAAATGAACAAACATTATTGGTAAGTTGAAAGATAATGATTTATTTTTTGGATTTTACAAAGATTGTTTCTTTAAATAAAGAAAAAAAAGATTACGGAAATAGTTAGTATCTAACTTGATTTTAACTCATTATTATTATATACTATGTGACAATATTAAACATATTAATTTCTCCTTTATTAGTTTTGCGTGTATTAAGCTCTTGTAACATAATAAGATGGAGTACTAATTAATCTCGTTCACAACTTATAACGCATCATCATTCATCAAGCTCAAAAAATGGTTATTTCAGATTCATCACCTTTAATACGTTTAGTAAAAAATATCTTAAAAATGCTATTTTTTTTTCATGCTACAAACTAAACTATGGTCCTACCATTTGTAATTCTTTGGAGTGCATGACGGTATTTAAGAGAAAAAAATTAATTTAAATAAATCAAATATATTTTTTTTTAATCTTTACCAAAAAAATAAAAAAAATTCAACAAACAAGAAAATAACAAATAGGAAAAAATAAAATAGTTTTAGATAAACGACCAATCCGTCAAAACTCGGCAAAGCACGCACGCACGCACCTAATATATTTGTCTTCCGTATCTATTCTATTCTCATGCGCTTCATCTTCCTTTAGCTACCTTACCTCTCTTTCCCTGTTCTTTCTTTGACCTTTATCTCTACGATTTCTCTGATTTCAAGTCTCGAAATCATCGTCTCCGCGTTTTCCATCATCGGTTTAATCGCGGATTTTTCAGATCTAAATCTCTTCTAATCAGGTACTCTTTTGTCCATGACCTCATCTTTTTACATGTAATCACAGTATATAGTTTTAATTAACTAATTAACTAGCTGCGTTTTGTTGATATTCCCTTATAATGTTCGCCTGCTATTATGTATTACTCGTTAGATGATCAATTTTGAATAATTTGCGTTTGATTAAGCTTTAATCGAGCTACAGATTTTGAATTTTTATTACTGGATCCGTTTATGACGTCACAATCTTGTTAAATTGTTTTTTCTGTGTGTAAAAATGGCAGGAACGATGTCTTATGCACGCAATTATCATCGGCAAGGCGGAACCATGCATGATGAGCGTTGGAACTCATTTAACAGGAACAGCTTCAATAACCGGAATAGGAATATGGATTTGAGTAGAAACAATAGCTACAACAACTATAATTGGAGCTATAATAATAGCAGCTTCCGTGATTTCGTGGGGATGTTCCAGGATCAATTCAATGAAAATGGAAACTATGTTAAGCCTTGCCCTCCTAACGGTGCTCCATCTTTTAAGAGAAGGAAATTCAGTAGTGGTAGTTGGGGAGATGGTGGGAGCTATTATCCCCAAAGAGTTGCGTATGAAAGTGCTGTACCATTAGCCTATAACAATTCGTTGCAGCCTCCTGCACGATCCAACACTGAGGTTTCCACTTCTGCTAGTTGCAAACGTGACCGATCAAAGCTAGATGATGATGAACCTGTATTTATGTCGAAGGATGACATTGAGAGAATCTCACCGTCAAGAAAAGATGGCATTGATGCACTTCGTGAGACACATCTTCGATACTCCTACTGTGCTTTCCTTCAGAACCTTGGGATGCGGCTGGAGTTGTAAGTGTTCTTTTGCATGGCTTATTTATGCGGCTTCCATTTTTTTTTTCATGTATGATTTATATGGCTAACCAACTGACTTTGATTCATGCAGACCACAAACAACAATCGGCACTGCCATGGTTTTATGCCACCGTTTCTTTGTTCGAAGATCACATGCTTGCCATGATAGATTTGTGAGTTTCAATATTATTTCTATTCATTGGATTTACTATTCATACCTGTGCCTTGCCAGAGATGACTCATGTGGCCTTCGCAGATATAATATATTTGGTGCATTGGATATCTCTTGATAGTAAAAACTGTTAGTCAAATTGCATGCTACAGTGCTTACGCCAGTTTTGATGGATCTATCTTTCTTGCAGTTAATTGCTACCGCTGCTCTTTTCCTTGCTGCAAAATCTGAGGAGACTCCATGCCCTTTGAACAATACGCTGAGAGCATCCTGTGAGATTTTACATAAGCAGGACATCTCTTTCTTGTCATATCTGCTTTCTGTTGTGAGTATCCAACATACTGACTCATCATTACTTACCTGTATTATCATCTGGAAAGAGAAGAAACTTTATTCTTTTGGTAAAAAGAGCGGTTACTTCTGTCTGCTTGTTCTGGTACACTTCAATTTTTTTTTTGGCAAAAACAAAAAATCATCATTAACTGTATACTAATCTGATATCAAATGATTTTTTCAACAGGATTGGTTTGAACAATACCGGGAACGAGTGATTGAAGCCGAGCAAATGATACTGACTACCCTAAATTTTGAACTTAATGTGCATCATCCCTATGATCCTCTTACATCTGTTCTCAGCAAATTGGGCCTATCACAATCAGTTTTGGTGAATCTGGCCTTAAACTTGGTCAGTGAAGGGTAAGTGTTCTAATTCCACTGTTTTGTTTAGTGGCTCTTAGATTTTCTTACAGACAGCGAACCGTGTTAGTTCAGTGGCATGATGGAGTAGCTTTTCTCAAATGCAACATGGGAAGTAGTTTTGGTTTGGACTATGATATTGCATGTTGATTTTCTAAGGGTAGTTCAGCTGAGGACATGGTTTAGGATTTTGGAAGTGCTCTCGCTGCTCTGCTGTGATGGTTATTTGTGCTTTATCATATTTTTATGGTGAGTATTTTACTAGTTATAAGGTTTTTTGGGGAGTCTTTTGGCCTGGGAGGAGGATATGCTGGGTTTTTCCTTTCTCTTTTCTTGGTTTAAAACTATGTGCATCTTATGTCAATAGTTTTCTGCTTTCGAGAAGCTACTCGTGTAGTTGTTCTGGTATGAATATTGATTCTTTGGCATGACATATAATTGCAGGGCCTACACAAGATTAGCGTGCTCACGTGTATGATATTGTTACCTGGCGGATTGATATGCTGTGCATGGAAAGTTTTTTTTTTTAACATCTCAAGTTGAAATTGCCGATATGTTAAGGATCACATATTCCTGATTATAGTCCCAACATAGTAACTTTTGTTTACCATAAAAGATATCAGCAGAACCTGAATATACACACTTGGCTTTTTGGCATGACATATCATTGCTGGCACAAGATTACCGTGCTCACGTGTATGATATTGTTACCTGGCGGATTGATATGCTGTGATTGGAAAGTATTTTTTTTAACCTCTGAAGTTGCAGCCGGTATATTAAGGATCACATAATCCTTATTATAGTCCCAACATGGTATCTTTTGTTTACCATAAAAAGATGGCATCAAAACCCGAACACACACATTTGGCCTCCCACTCCCCTTTTCATACTTCAATGAGTGTCAAGCCTTCTTGGACAAACTAAAGTTTGTCAGTAGCTGCTTATCCGATATTGGATTGGTATGGCATGGATCAAATGCTGTGGGATCCTGTTTCCCTCCTTGAGTGATCTTTGCCATTTCGTCTTCTCATCTGTCACATGTTTTCCGGTAAATTGTTTTTTTCTTTCTCTCTTTTTGTTATTCATGTTGGCACTAACTCTCCCTTATTTTTCCACCTATCCCATGTTTTATGTTTGAGAGTTGCCACATATTATCTTATAAAACATTTTTTTTGTGTTTTCCCTACTTGCCTAAAAAAGTTGGGCATGCTTGGTTTCTGGCTCAGTCTCAAATGAGCAAAATGTTTTAAATAAAAGCTCACAGATTTGTGTGAAAAGTGTAGCCTTTTGATACTGTCGACTCAATATGATGTAGACCTGCATATTGTGGCGGATGTTGATTGAAGTCTGAGAAATGGCCAATATTAGACCTTGCTACTATAAAACAAACTCATGATCACACCTGACAACTGCAAGAGTCCAGTGATGCCATGGGAATACCCCTAACTGTGAGATCTTCTCGCCATGATGGGTTTTATTGCTGTGTGCTGTCCATAGGCACAATGGTTCTAGCCTTTTAGGCAATCCATTTTAGTGAGCGCAGGTATGCAACCATGAAAGTCTCCCTATTTCGAGGTCCTTACCATCGCCAATCACAAAGTAGCAGGCCGTATGGACAGATTCTATTTAAACAAAAGATTGCTCACTTGTTTCTTTCTCTAGTCACCATCAAAGGCCTCACTTTGAGCTGGGTGTGATAAGTGCATGCATAGACAGTGGACTCAGTATTTCACTGATGTCGTTCGAGTCTTGGTATTACTGAAGATTGGATTCTACCCTCCTCCTCGCCCCTTCTGTGAGGGTCCTGTTTAGCATGAATGAAACTAACCTTATTGGTCTTGGAACCCGGTTTTGAATTCTTTCCAATGTTGGGTTTGGGGTGACAATAGCAGCTGCCTGTGGCTTAGCAGTGCTGGCATTGGCCAGCACCGTGAGTAACTGTTAGTCAGGTTTGGTATCCACCTGCCTGTGGTTGGTAACTTGAGTTGCCGGGGGGATCTTTTTGGCAAGTCACAAGATTTTTTGAGTTGAGATTCTAATATTTTTTTTGGTAAGAAAATTAATCATCAGTGTGTTCAAGTTGCCTGAAAATTGTAAGAGTCCAGTTATGCCAACATGCTTTTGTCATTTCTTTGAAATTATTTTTCTTAACTCCTACAATTCTATTTTCCAGATAATGTCCATTAGAGCTCTTAAACTACTGATAACTGTGGTTTCATTTTTGTTCTCTGAAGGAATTCTTTCAGAACCTTTGGTCATTTGTATGATGCTACTATTTTCACAGACTAATTAAGTTCCAAGACATGTATCAGGTGCCACCTTACTGTTTTATCTGTGGTAAAAGAAGCTACTGGTAGCTTTTTCTGGTGCTTGCTAGAGGATTTGGGTGGTGGTTTCTATAATTGTTGGGATAGCATGTGCTTGATGAGCATTAGTGCATACATGTCAAGCTTTCCAGATTGAGTTGCTGAGCTGCTTAATAAATAAATAAATAAAATGAATGAGTTGCTGAGTAGAAGGCAGATATTTCGGAAGTTTACTTATTTGGGACATGTGCAGCATATTATTTTTTCCCCTTTTTTGTATTGTATGCATCTCGTGGGCTGAAAAGCCCCTCCAGCGGAAATTGGGCCTGGACCTTTGTTGTTCTAGATGAGTGTAGCATGTTTGCTATAGTTTTGGTACTCTTATCAGCAATCCTGCAGGGATTCTTGCAAAATATTCTTCCTGGGTTGCTGCTTGTTTGGTTGGTAAGATGAAATGTCTCTTATTTTTTGTTGTTGCTTGAATTCAATGCTTTTCTCATGTATCTCTGCATCAGTGCTCTATCAGTTACAGAATATACTAAAGGAAATGAGTTATTGCTGGTTCTTATTAGTGTAATGGAGCTACTTGGTTTGATTTTTTCTTCATTTTGCTTCCTATGCTTGTTTGTAGTGGTTTTGGCATCTCTTGAAAGTTTTTTTGTTTCATCTTGTTTTGCAGGCTTCGGAGCTCACTGTGGCTTCAGTTCAAACCCCATCATATTGCTGCTGGTGCTGCTTATCTTGCTGCCAAGTTTCTAAACTTGGATCTTGCTTCTTACCAGAATGTTTGGCATGAGTTTGACGCCACGCCAGCTATTCTCCAAGGTAGAGTCTTGATTTTCATTCATATTGAGTCGAACCAAGATTATGACTTCCATTGTTATCATCACTAATTCATCGGTTTTTGTGAATGTTGTATGCAGATGTGGCACAACAGTTGATGGAGCTCTTCTAATAAGAGTATGGAATTGCGCAATATACTTTAGATGGTTGTAGTCAAATCCCCATGCTTGGAATAGCAAGCCAAAGGTCATTACTGTGTTTTATGTGAGAATGGTGTGCGAGAGCAGTGAATAGATACCAGGTAGGCCTACTTATGCTGGCATTGGCAGTTAAAGTACAGATTTTAATGAATCTGTAATTTTAGATGTCCCAACTGGCCATAGGAACCCCATCCTTGTCAAGTGACAAATTAGCTGTTCATAGTTCATTCTTCCTTAAGACGAAGGGGTTGTTATAACCCACAGAAACCGAAACCGAAGTTCCAAAAGCAGTGGTGAGCGGGTGAGGTGGCAACGGTTGCTTGCCCCTGATGTGGGAAGGGTCTTTACGAAATCTTTGCCCATCTGCGTTATTCAACTGAGACTTTTGTCATGGTTCGTCTGTGCCTCTTGCACCGTTTCTATGGAGTTGCTTGTCTGATCTGCTGACAGACATGGATTTACTTGAGACTGGGTTTCACAAACCATTGTTGGTGTGGGCAATGTGCAAAGAGTCCCTCATCTGAGATCGAGAAGTAGGGGGTACTTTGCTCTATGTACCTATTCGCTTCTTGGATACGAAGTCCAACTAGTTACAGTTCTACATCTGGGATAGAGTTTTAAACTGTTTGTAAGAAAGTATTTCGAGGGAGTTATATTGAATCTTTCTTCCAAGAAAAGGAATGGTAAAACAATCTGGGTTTCTATTTTTCATTTATAAGGTGATAGTAACTGGTTGGGTTCTTCTCGATCCTTGTTCGTTGTGTCTTGGGTTCGGGTTTCTTTCTCGGGAAATCTCAGGTTTGATTTTGGGTTCTACGCTTGAAGGTGATGAATGGTCTGGTCTTCAACACTCGTGTTACTATTATTGTTATTGTAAAACTCCTTTCCGGAGGCTAAAGGGTTATCTCGTGATCATCACTGGTGACTTCTCCCCGAGAATGAAAGCGGTGAATAATGAATAATATATCATTATATATAGTGGGCCAAAAAGCATGATTGGCCATGAATTTTGATGGAGTAGGTGGACGGGTAGAGACCTGGAGAAAAGATTATGATAAGATAACCAATGATTAATGATGGGGAATAGAACTAAGCTCTAGCCCTGGCTGTGTCCTTTAAAACTCAGAAATAATGTCACCTTCATGTATCATAAAATTCATAAGATTGCGTAAACAACATACTGTTCTTGGAATTTAATATTTATTAAATACATTATGAGAGGACTTCTTATAAGTTTTAACTCTAGTACAACCGTACAAAGATTAGGATCTGAAACGATAAGACCGAAACGTACGAGAAAAAACATTGAATGAACTTCCAAATCAAATGGAATAATCCAAGACTAATTAGGTAAGAGGAACAAGATGGGTAATAAATATTAATAGAAAATGGATAATTACACGTAAAACAATAATACATTCTCATACTCCAAGAGGTATATTAAAAATGGATAAGTCTTTTACTCTTGAGACTATAATTAGTATTAGTGAATTAAATACTGAGTCAGTTCAATTTAGGTCGATTTTGGATTAGATTGGATCTACCTCACCTCCAACCGAATTACAAACGAAATAGTTCAGTGAAATTTAGATTCATATATATTCAATTAGTAACAGACTAAAATCGACAATTTCAGTTTAAATTTCAATTTTACACTAAAATATTTAAATATTTCAATACTTCAATTCAATTATACATTAAAATAAAAATAAAAATATTTTGTCCCTAAATTTAAATTGTTTTATTTGGATCGGTTAAAAAGTTTCAAAATCTTATCGGATAAATTTACTCAGCCCGTTATTGAGACCTCGCTTGAGTGTATAAACAAGTCTCTTGCCTTAAATGCTTAACCCCCCACTTCCAATTTCCCACCCATGCTTAATCCCCACCCAAGCCGGCACGCTGCAGGACGACACAGCAAGCAATCCAAACAAGAAAATGTCACACGGACCTTTCTTTTTAAAAAAAGCTACAGAACTTTTCACATTTTAGAAAAAGAAGCATAGAATAGAACAGAACAATAATAAAATGCGTCTGCATCTTGTAGCTGCAAACAATTATTTCTATAATCGCCCCAAAAGAAACGACGACCGCTCTTTATCAGCTCAAGTGCTCAGCCTCAACCGCCATTGCTTCTGTAGTGATTTCAGTGCATCCCATCTTACCTCAAAAAGTGTGCCAATGTTTCTATCTTTTTGGTCCCATCTTTAGTTTCCTTATATCTGTTTTAGCTTACTGTATTTTCCCGGGAAAGAAACAAAACAAACAAAAAAGGAAGTCGTATTTGCTGGCTGGATATAGATAAAAGAGCTCTTTAGTATTTTCAATTTTGTCATCACTGTAACCAAACGGAAATGGAGGCCGAGTCAACAACAGCTCAAGCTCAACGTCGTATCAAAGCAATCAACGCTCATCTAACCACCGTAGACGGCGATTCTCCGTCGTCTCAGCTTCTCCGTCGTAACCCCACTGCCGGCGAGTTCTTCTCTGGTAACACACGTCCCATAATAAATATGTATAACACACGCCCAATGTTTCTCTCTACCATAATATATATGTATAGTGTAAAATATACGGATGAGTGCTCTTGCTGCTTTTACAATTGAAACGAAAACGTTTTAGACGGTTAGATTTGAAAAAGCCGTTTCTCTTTCGTTGTTCTTTATCGAGGTTGGGTTAAATAACAAAATCTATGATTGGGGATTGGTGCTTTTTGCTGGGGACATTTAGTAGTTGTTCTGATGCTGCTGATTGCAAAGATTCCTGTTAAGCGTTACCGATTTGCTTATAAAGAAGACGCCCACCTTTTAAAGATTTTTTGTCCCCTTTAACAACCTTTTTAAAGATCGGAGCTTTGGGATGAGAATCGTGTCTATTTAGATTATACCCAACGAAATTAGAGTAGAAATTATGTCCATGTCCATTTCCATGTTTTTTTCCCTTTCCTTTTCTGTGATAAAAACGGGTCCCTAGTCCCACTTCTTAGTAGACTGATAATGGGTGTAGTCAGCTGTATATATGCGCCACCGTAGAAATTTTGATAATTGGGTAGCTGAGAGCTTTGGAGAGCCAGTTATAAGTTCCATTGATTCAGTAAATAGATTGTTTAGTTGGTTGTAATTTTTTAAGAGTTGTTGAGATATGCAAATCACCAACTTCTTCCATGCTATTTGGCGGTGGTCCAAAATGGAAGTTTTAGGTAAATCATGCCTTCTGTTTTCAGGAGGATCCCTTAAGATAGAGTGAGTTGAACCATCTACTTTGAACTTGTAGTTATTAAGGTAGAGTGAGATAAGGAAAGGAATGATATAAACTGGGATGAGTTTTGAAGGAATGGTAGAAGACACATGGATGTTAATTTTGAACGGGATTTGTTGACTGCCACGGCCTTAATATGCGGGAATCAGCTACAAAGTTATGTGATGCCAAACTGTTTGTAATCTAAATCTATGTTAATCAACCTGGGTTGATGTGCTTGAGTGCTGTTTCTATGTTCTTCTATGATGTCTTCTATTTTTTTAGGTTCACTTGTCATCATTTGGTTACATATGCCTCTCTTAATATGTTGATGCTGGTGTTGCATGTTGAACAGACCAGGGCTACAGTGTTGTGCTTCCAGAGAAATTGCAGACAGGAAAGTGGAATGTGTATAGGTAGGCAGTATCAACATTCTTGAAGCTTCTGTTGATTTCACCTCCAGGCTGTCCTTTGCTCTTGTTCAGTTTTCCTTGTTTGTTTTAAGACATCCTTTATTTTTCCTGGCAGGTCTGCTCGCTCCCCTTTGAAGCTTGTGAATAGATTTACCAATCATCCTGAAATTGGTACATTGCATGAGAATTTTGAGTAAGAATCCTTCATTTTCTTGGCTTTTAGATAGTTTAGTTCCTTCAGTGCCAGAATAAGTGCCTCTGTCTTGTGTAGCAGCTTTAGCTAACCATGGTTTGAAGCTAAATAAAGTTTCTCCAACTGTATGACTATAGGCGATCAGTTGATACTTTCCGGGACTACAAATATCTGGGTACTCGAGTTCGGTTTGATGGAAGTGTTGGAGAGTAAGTTCCTTTGAGGTTAAAAGCTCGCAATTTGTTTCATAGCTGTGTTATGTGTTTTAATTCATTTATTGCAGGTACAAATGGATGACTTTTGGAGAAGCAGGTACTGCAAGGACAGCAATAGGTTCTGGTCTACTGCATCACGGAATGCAAAAGGTGAATGTCCCACTAGCAACCATATGCTTGAAATTTGGATTCGGTGAAATTGGCTTGGATCTTTAATTTGTATTCCCCTGCCACATAAAAATATATAGTTGAATCCCCTAGAACTCTAGAAGCCTTCCTCTGCATCTAATTGATTGTTTTTATTAATGACAGGGATCTAGTATTGGAATGTATTTTATCAACAGACCAGAGTGGCTCATTGTTGATCATGCTAGTTCGGCATACTCTTTTATATCGGTTCCGTTATATGACACTCTTGGTCTGTCACTGTTTAGAGAAGAACTTGCTTTTAATCTCTGCCTGAGCAGTTATTAGGTATTAAAGTCAATTAATGTTTCCCTGCAGGTCCGGATGCTGTCAAGTATATTGTAAACCATGCTGTTGTACATTCAATATTTTGTGTGCCAGAAACATTGACTTCGGTAAGATGCTATTAGCTTATTGAGGATCCCCTGCAGTAACTATGTTGTGAGTCTTCATGCGTCTTATCATGGTATTGTTTGGGAACTGCAGCTAATGAGCTTCTTGTCAGAGATACCAACCGTGCGTCTAATTGTGGTATGAAACTCACTCAATCTTTCTTGACTCAATATTGGACCAGATTTTAGTAGTTTTATGGATACCTGTTTGGAGAATTTAGGGAAAAAATGTTTGCTCAAAATTGATTCCCCAGTTTCATATTTTCAGTCTTTTCATTTGCCTGTCCAATTAAACAGGTTGTAGGAGGTATAGATGATCAAATGCCATCTCTTCCATCATCAACTGGAGTTCAGGTTGTAACATACTCAAAGCTACTTAGTCAGGTAATCAAGATTTTTCTGTCACTGTCGGTTTCCAGTGACACTTATGCTATTCGAATGTATCTTCTCCCTTTTTAGTAAACCACAATAGATGAAAAATGAACACTCCTGAACTGATACATGAGTTCTCGTGGACTGTTCTATCACCATATCTGAATATTGGTTGGAACAGAACACCCCCAGCCACATATGTTTTACTTTGCTTTATCACTAATATAACTCTTTCCTCTTGTGAATGGCCACCTTTTTAGGGCCACAGTAACCTTCAACCTTTTTGCCCTCCAAAACCTGAAGATGTCGCTACAATTTGCTACACAAGTGGTACCACTGGGACACCAAAGGTATACTAACTTGGCCCATAGGTTTCATTTCTGACTTTCATGATGCCGGTTGCTCTTGGAATTGTTTAACCATTTGTAGAGACTACAAGAATGTCTTATTGTTGATAAACTCTGTCTAGGGAGCTGTATTGTCCCATGGAAACCTTATTGCAAATGTTGCTGGCACTGCTATTTCTACTCAATTCTATCCATCAGATGTGTGAGTTTTACTAGTTTGTTACTGAAGCACTATCACTTGTTAAAGCAACTGATTGTTCGCCTTTAATGAATTTTTCCTGTTATTTCCAGTTACATATCATACTTGCCTCTGGCACACATCTACGAACGGGTGAACCAGATCATGACAGTATATTTTGGAGTTGCTGTTGGATTCTACCAGGGGGTATGAGACTCAACCTACAATTTTCTATTTGTTCTTGAATTTCTGCTGTAGCGTATGTGCTTCTCTGTATTTTTGCTATCTCCGTTGACATGATCATAAATTAATTGAAATAAATTTTGCTCTAGATTCTTATAGTGGAGGGCTGTCCAAACTTCAATATCTATCTTCCTTTTATAGGTTCGCCTGTTTATTTGATTGGTGCATAGTAAGTGGTTATGTTATAAGGGTCACTTCTGCCATTGTTTTACGATACACGTGTTGTCTCCAGAATAGCATTTTTCTAGTAAAATAGATCATGCTATATTGTTTCAAACATTTAGTTTTTGACATCAAATAAGCATACATCAACTTTCGCAATATTGTCAAGCTTATAAATTTCAAATCTTGATTTCCGTATCTGAGGGACACATAATTGGCTGGTTTTTTTTCTAAGCTTGATTTGAGAAACTCCTAGTTTCAACCAAGAATATTGAACACTTGCTTCTACCTCTGTATGCAGGATAATTTGAAATTAATGGATGACTTAGCTGCTCTAAGACCCACTATATTCTGCAGTGTTCCTCGCCTCTATAATAGAATATATGCCGGGTATATTTTCTATTCCTTGCTTCTGAGAGTAAAATCTTTTTCATCTATCTTGTTCATATGGCAATTGTGTCAAATATCAAACGTCAAATACCTTGGTTTGCAGTATCACAAACGCTGTAAAGGCTTCTGGTGGATTAAAAGAGAGGTTATTCAATGCTGCTTATGAGGCTAAAAGACAAGCATTGCTGAATGGTATAGGTCATTGCTTTTCTAGTGTTACATTAAGCCAGCAACTTGTTGCTGTTTGTTAATATCTTTTGATTCATGCAGGAAAGAATCCATCTCCTATGTGGGACAGGCTGGTGTTCAATAAGATAAAAGAAAAACTAGGAGGACGAGTACGCCTCCTTGTATCAGGTGCTTCACCTTTGTCTCCTGATGTTTTGGAGTTTTTGATGATGTAAGTTGATTGATCTGGCATATTAAACGTTATTAAGAAAGTGCATTTTCTTTTTTCTTTGTATACTTGTGCTTATATCTTGATTAATTGGCAGCTGCTTTGGTGGGCGAGTAGCTGAAGGATATGGAATGACAGAAACATCTTGTGTTATAAGTAACATGGATGAGGGCGACAGACTAACTGGCCACGTTGGTTCTCCTAATCCAGCATGTGGTGAGTTGTAATTTTTTCACTGTATTGATATATTATATTCTTCCATGTAAGGTTATTTTTCTTATCATGTCTTATATTATCAGATTTGTTTTCCTTGGATAAGATTATTATCATTGTTTTTTTTTTAACATTTTCTTTTTCTGTTTCAGAGGTAAAACTTGTCGACGTTCCAGAGATGAACTACACATCCGATGATAAACCCTACCCTCGTGGTGAAATCTGTATAAGAGGTCCCATTATTTTCCAAGGCTATTATAAAGATGAAGCACAGACGTACTCACCTTGCCCATTGGCTGGCTCTCTTTTTTTTTCCCGCTGTCCAGTTAGTCAAAACCCAGATCTTACAGTATCATGGTGTTTTGCAGGAGAGATGTAATTGATGAAGATGGATGGCTACATTCTGGAGACATAGGATTATGGCTACCTGGAGGTCGTCTAAAGATTATTGACAGGTCGGTGTTATAATTCTATGTTCCCTCTGTTGAAATAATAACAGCTACTCTGCATAGCTTTTGCTGCTTGCCTTATGCTTTGGAAAAATATTCAACTCGTGAGCGTTACGAACGTACGAGTCTATTTATTGCTACATATGATGCCACCAGCATGTTTTCTGTGAGAAAAACATGGTAAAAAAATCCTCTTCATGTTGTATTTTGAAACAGAAAGAAGAACATTTTTAAGCTGGCACAGGGAGAGTACATAGCTCCAGAGAAAATTGAGAATGTATATGCTAAATGCAGCTTCGCTGCACAGTGCTTTGTGTATGGTAAGCAAATGAAGTCTTACCGTGGACCCTTTCTGTCTTGCCTGTCATTCTGAGTCAATGGCTCGCGTTTGTAGGGGACAGCCTGAATTCTTCTTTGGTAGCTGTTGTTTCGGTCGACCCAGATGTGTTGAAAGCATGGGCTGCTTCTCAAGGCATTAAGGTGGTGCCTTGCTTTACTCGTATTCGTCTCTTAGGAAAGACTTGGTGGTCTTTTCCAGAAATCCCTTAACTATATGATGACCCTTCATTTCTGGTTGCAGTATGAGAATTTGGAGCAACTTTGCAACGATCCAATAACTAGAGCTGCTGTTCTTGCAGACATGGATGCTGTCGGAAGAGAAGCACAGGTACTGCTTCCAGAAGAAATTTCAGATTAGCCTACGCGTTATAACCTTGCTTTGAACTCTTACCTTTAACTCCTCGAGACTGAGTGATTCTCTTGCAGCTGCGAGGTTTTGAATTCGTGAAAGCAGTGACACTTGTGCAGGAGCCATTTACGTTGGAAAATGGTCTACTGACACCTACATTTAAGGTATTCTCAAACCCAGAACACTCTTCAAACAGATGAACACCATAGAGAATCTGCGTCTCACTATACTTGTTGCATACTCTCAGATCAAAAGACCTCAAGCACAGGCATACTTTGAGAAAGTGATATCGGATATGTACGCGCAGCTCGCTACATCTGATCCCTCTCCTAAGTCAGCACTGTGAAAAGGAGAATGCAAGAATCAGCCACACATTTCATGGCAGCATTTCCTCAACAGCAGAGGATATACGTAACAATTCCTGGAGCAGTCCTCACCAGCAATAGTATTTTTTTTTCACCCCTTACTGCTCCTCACCTCTTGTTAGTCAAAAATAAAATAAAATAAAATAAAATAAAAAGGGAAATATGATTTGTTGTTGTTGTTGTTGTTGTTGTACCTCAGCTCATTTGATGAAGTATATTGTGCTGAAAGAAAGAAAGAAACATTTGATTAAATATACATCTTTATGGTCTTGATTCATTCTGTATTATTTTAGAATAATTAGCTATGCAAAAGGTATAATTCATGTTGGAATTTTTCTTTTCCTAAAGATTATTTCGTCGTAGTAATTTTGGTGGTTAGAGCCTAGGGACGGTAGGTCGGTCAGACAGCACGTGACTTTCGGGTGCTGGGCCTTAGTGTTGGGTAGGCGAAGTATCCGCGGTCCGAAGAAGAATTTTAAATGGGCCAATGGCAATGGACGGCTAAAAAAAAAAGACTTTTTAACTAAACAAAACTAAAGTTGTAATGTTTGATGTATGAGCAAACAGCGCAACACTTGCCACGTAAGAGAACAACTAGTATTGGCTTGTGCGCGATATAGTAGTGCTTAGAATAATTATTAACAATTATATCGACACTGTTAAAAAATAATAATATATATTATATGTAAATAAGTTCTAAATGCATACGTGAAATTACAAGAGTTACGGAGGAAATTTTAAAAAATTTATTTATGCAATCACAAATAATAATAAAAAAAGTTTTAATTTAATTATATACTTTAACGGTTAATCTGAATACAATTGAAATATTAATTTCAAATTAAATTTTCTTATAAATTCTTTTAGTAATTGTAAATTAGGCAAAATATTTATTTTGTGAATTCATTACGTATTGTGTGGATGTTTAATTTGTGTCGAAGTCGAAAACGAGTCTAATATGAGAGATGACAGAAAATAAAAGTGTTCCTACTTCGTAGGATGACGGTGTATTTTTTATTTATTTTTAACTTGTGTGGTAGGCCAATAAGTCAATTTTTAGTTCCACGTCACCAGTACTCACTAACAAAAAAAACATAAAGAAGTTAAAACAGAAGTAAACTATCGCATCCGCAACAATCCTTCATACTTCATAGCAAAGGAAAAAATATAAAAAATCATAAAATAATAACAAATAGACTTTCAGTCAAAGATTAACCAGAAAACTGGAAGACGCGTAGAAAAAAAAAAGTGAAAATAAAAAACCCAGCGAAACTCACAGAGAGAAAGGTATAGTCGCCCCTCTCTCTCTCTCTCTCTCTCTCTGTCGATTTCGCTCTCTGTCATCAAGAGTTTCACTACCTCGGATTGGGCAGTGATCTGTTTCTGCTGTTTCTCAATTGCCGTACGGGTTCGGATTCTGAAGCATTTTGTTGACTGATTTGAATTAGGGTTGGTTAGTCAGTGTTTGAGTTAGAGGAAGATTCTGGATCGATAGATAATGTTTTCGGATCAAATACAAAACGGAATTGAGACCGCGAGGTTGGTCTGGTCACGGATTCCGAATTCCGATGATGGTGAGCCTGATGGTGTTAGCCTCCTGAGCACTAGTAGTAATGGGAACGTGGTTGAAAGTCTTGACTATGAAGTTATTGAAAATTACGCTTACCGCGAAGAACAGGTTCTTAAACTGAAAACCTCTTGAGTTTGTTTGAAAGTATTTGTTTTTATCCTGAATTGTTTTTCTTTTTTGGATTGGTGTGTAGGCACAAAGAGGGAAGTTTTTAATGGGATATTATGTGGTAGTAAAGTGGTTCTTTGCGTTGCTTATTGGCATTGGTGAGCTCACTCGGTCCATATAGATTAATATAATTCGTGATTTTTTTTCTTCCTTTAATTAACTAATTGTTTGGCGCAACATCAAAAGAAATGCTTTGGGCGAGCTTGAGATTCCTAGCTTTAATCTGTATCTAATGGATAATTGCGAATCACTGTGATTGATTTCAGGTACTGGACTGGCTGCAGTTTTCATTAATCTATCAGTTGAGAACTTCGCGGGCTGGAAGTTTGCATTAACGTTTTCGATAATACAGAAATCATACTTTGCTGGCTTTGTATTATATGTACTAATTAACTTGGCTTTAGTCTTCTCGTCTGTATATATCATTACTCAATTTGCTCCGGCAGCAGCAGGATCTGGCATTCCAGAACTCAAGGGTTATTTGAATGGTAACTAGGCATTCTCTCAGATTTAGCCTCTTTTAATCTGCCTTGGAAGCAGTGCTGATCGGTATAAATGTGCAGGAGTGGATATACCTGGTATTTTGCTCTTCAGAACCTTGATTGGAAAGGTGTGGCAGGCACTTTTTGGAGCATAATACTCCTTTGATGAGATCCACTTTTACTTCGATCTTATTAGTCCCTTTTAATGTGTAGATATTTGGCAGCATTGGTTCAGTGGGAGGCGGGCTTGCTTTAGGCAAAGAAGGTCCTCTTGTTCATACTGGTGCTTGCATTGCTTCTTTACTTGGACAAGTAAGCACTCATTGCTTTTGGAGTTAACTGTGTTATTGTACCAAACTGTAGTAGGCTTTGTCCTTTTAGTGATGCCCTTCAACAAGAACATCTCTTTTGTTAATTTAGGGCGGATCAACAAAGTATCATCTAAGTTCAAAGTGGCTACAAGTCTTCAAGAGTGATCGTGATCGCCGTGATCTTGTAATTAACTCAACCCCTCTAATTCTTATAGACTAAAGTTTGAATCGCTTGACGGTGGTTTTTGGTACACTTTGTATTTTAGGCCCTTTTTTTAATAAAGTAAGAAAATTTTGGAATATACATAACTTCCTGGTTCCAGATGATGTGCTGAAACAGTCTTGTTCTGGTTTCTCTGCTCATTTTTTCTCTTTACGTCTCATGTTTGAAAAGGTGACATGTGGATGTGCAGCTGGAGTTGCTGCTGCATTTAGAGCTCCAGTTGGTGGTGTATTATTTGCGTTGGAGGAGGTTACATCTTGGTAAGTGAGTTTAGTTCTCTGTTATGCAGTTGAAAGATGAAGTTTCAGTGTGACACAGAAAACTTGTTATCCTTTAATTTCATGTGGCATAGCATCAAATATATAGTTTGTGATCATGGATGTAGTAAGAAATTATATTTTGCCATAGGCTCAGACATTTTGTCCTATAGTGGCAGTTTGGTCTGCCTACATTTATTGATGCACTAAATATTGATTTTTGTTGTGCTTTGAAGGTGGAGGAGTCAACTTATGTGGCGTGTCTTTTTCACTTCTGCTATTGTTGCGGTTGTAGTGCGTACTGCAATGGGATGGTGCAAGAGTGGAAATTGTGGGCATTTTGGTTCAGGAGGCTTCATAATATGGGACATATCAGGGTTAATATCTGTGCTGGCCAATTCTCTCAGGTTTTTAACTTTCTTGAGCATTTAATGGTTTCTTAATACAACGCTTATTATTTTGTCTGGTCAGTGCTCAAGAAGATTACTCTTTTGAGGAGTTGCTCCCAATGGCAGTTATTGGGATCATTGGTGGTCTACTTGGTAGGTATCTGTAACCATTTTACACTTAGTTCTGAAATTGTTTGCAAATATTTTTTCAGGTTCATTTTTTTCATTTTTTTCTTTTTGTTCAGGAGCTTTGTTTAATCAACTCACTCTTTATATAACCTATTGGCGTCGAAACTATCTGCACAAGCGTGGGAGCCGTGTTAAGGTAAGCACTAGGATGATTATGGTGGTTGCGTTCTGTTGCTTGTGGTTATGTTGGTTCCTCCAGTAATGTGGTCTTATGTTCTTTTCAATCACTCCAGCAAACTAAAACTACACTATTGTTACAGATTATTGAAGCATGTCTCATTTCTGTGATAACTTCAATTATTTCCTTTGGTCTACCACTTCTGAGAAAGTGCACTCCGTGCCCTGAGTCAGATCCTGACGCTGGTATTGAATGCCCTCGGCCTCCTGGAATGTACGGCAATTATGTAAATGTGAGATACGGCCTTATAATATGTTCTTTCTCTATGCTCACTGGATGTAGTCTTAGATCATCCTTGTCTAATTATCCATTGTATGCAGTTTTATTGTAGCAATAACAATGAATACAACGATCTCGCTACAATTTTCTTCAATACTCAGGTTTGAATAGGGTCCTGAAAGCCTTCGTTTCTTTACATGTAATTTCACATGGTGTCTTCGTGGTTTCCTTACCAATAAATTTATTTTTATTTCAGGATGATGCCATTAGGAATTTGTTTAGTGCAAAGACCATCCATGAGTTCAGTGCCCAAAGTCTATTGACATTTCTGGTATTGCAACAATTTATTTTCTTTAACTGCCACTATGTTTGTTGTGTTGACTTTTTCTTATTGCCGAATCATTTTCATCTGTACACTGCCTGTTATTCTGCTCCTCTTTTTTTCTTATTCTATAAGTTTACTGCATTTTGCTGTTATACTATTCAAATACTCTTTTGTGCTGTGCCTTTTTATTGGCAAGTCAGTGAACGGATTTGGATATATTATTTTTCTCAATTATACTCTAATAACATGCATGTATTTGAACTTTGAAACATTTTTATCTTTATAACATGGCAGGTAATGTTCTATTCCTTAGCGGTGGTGACTTATGGTACAGCAGTTCCAGCTGGTCAATTTGTCCCTGGAATAATGATAGGGTCAACATATGGGCGCCTTGTTGGGATGTTTGTTGTCAGTTTTTACAAGAAGCTAAACATTGAGGAGGGAACGTAAGTGGCATGATTTGATTCTATAAAATTTCTGCCACTGAGACGTCTACTTTATTGGTGTTAGATCTTTAGATGCTTGTTTATAGACCCAGGATGGAGAGAACTTCTGTCTCTCTCTGACAGTTCTTATCTATGGTCTTGTGCTCCTTGCTTAATGCTTTGCCACTTCTCTAGACATTGTAATTTGGTGGATAGCATATTTAAGCTCTAAGATGTTTTGTGTGCTCGTTGGTGGATTTCTAGATATGCCCTACTCGGAGCTGCTTCTTTCCTTGGAGGTTCAATGCGGATGACAGTCTCTTTATGTGTTATTATGGTTGAGATCACAAACAATCTGAAACTTTTACCTCTTATCATGCTTGTTCTGCTCATATCAAAGGTATGCCTTTTGAATTGTTTTGAATATTTCTTGATGGATGTTTTGTGGAATTGCTGAAGTTGTCATACTGCAGGCTGTGGGTGATGCCTTCAATGAAGGTTTGTACGAGGAACAGGCACGACTGAAAGGCATCCCATTACTTGAATCTAGACCCAAGTACCAGATGAGACGAATGACAGCAAGGGAAGCTTGTGGTAATCAGAAGGTGATTTATTCAAACTCTTCATCCTGTTGGTAGACATGGGGCTAAACCCTGATGATTGGCATTTGATAATCTTACCTATGTGTAGATTTCACTAAGTTCTGATATGTCTATTCTCTTAGACCTGCAAGTGCTTGGTTGTGTTATGTGGAGTTGTAGAGCATAGAACCATAAACGAGAGCAATATGGTTTTGCTGCGTAAGCCTTGTATTGCCAATCATATTTGGTCGCACTGCACCTACATTCTCAGTCTGACCTTGTTTAACATACCCTGTATTCCCCCCACCGTCCCACCCCTTCTTTTGTTGTCTTGGTTTCTGTATTGATTGTTGTTGTTTGCATGTGCTGCCTTTATAGGTTCTCTCTTTTCCTCGTGTCGCTAAGGTTGCAGATATAGCTGCTATTTTGCGGAGCAACAAACACAACGGTTTTCCGGTATGTTTTGCCTCATTTCTTGATTATAGTTATGATTCAAAAGAATTTCATCCAATGTTTTCCTCCACTTAGGTGATTGATCACACGAGAAATGGAGAAACACTAGTTATTGGACTGATACTTCGCAGGTAGGATGCTATCTTATATCTGAGAGAAGGAGAAGCTGTATATTGCTTCAGTTAAATAATTTCATTTTTTGGTGTCATTGCAGTCATTTGCTAGTACTTCTTCAGTCTAAGGTAGATTTTCAGCATAGTCCTCTACCCTGTGATCCAGTGGGTGTATCCAGACCAATAAGGTAAGTGTAGTTTGATACTCTAATTTTGAATTCATTTTTATCTGGTTTTTGATTGGCTAATGCTGATGGTTTTTGTTGATTCCAGGCACAACTTCAGTGAATTCGCAAAACCTGTTTCCAGTAAAGGAATTTCGATAGAGAAGATTCATTTGAGTTCAGATGACTTAGAAATGTACATAGACCTTGCGCCATTTATGAACCCCTCTCCATATGTTGTCCCTGAAGATATGTCTTTAACAAAGGTGGTGTTATTTCTCCTCTCGCTGCGTTCTCACATTGCATATACATTTCATTTATAACACGACTAACTGGCATCATGTTGATGGAGCAGGTATATAATCTTTTTCGCCAATTAGGGTTGAGACACATCTTTGTTGTCCCTCGTGCATCTAGAGTAGTTGGCTTGATTACCAGAAGGGATTTGTTAATAGAGGTACTTTAATGACACTAAGTTTTTCCTCTCTTTTTGCAATTTGTGGATTGTCTGGTGATTGAACTCTCTGTCTTTTTTTCCCAGGATGACGAGGATCCAGTATCCACAGAGCTCTTATCAACCAGTGTAAGGTCTCTATACTGCTTTTACTCATGTTATCGTTGCTCGCTGTAATTTGTAATGCATCTGATAACCATTACATGACAGGGCTCATAATCATGATAAAAGATTGTACACTAGGAATGCGGATGTGGAGCGACCACTCCTCAACGGTCTTCTGGTCCAAGACGGTATGGTTGGTTGAAATCGCTCTTCGGTCCTCCTCGTTTGGATCACAAACCTTGCTGATGCTGCCTTGTTCCCTTGTCGTTCTGCTCCCTCCGCTTTACCTGTGGCATCAAATTTTGTTAGTGTTTTTAGCTTCACTTTCTTGTATTCGCGCGCAGGGAATAGGTTCGGGTACCCCACATTCAGAGGGTCGTGATTCAACAATGTAGAATATTTGTATCATATATTCAAAACAAATAAAATGATAACTTCTAGATGGATGTTACAGTTTCAGCACCGATGATGAAAAAAAGTTAATAATGTTTTTAGTATTATCATATTATGTTCAAAATTGTCCATGGCTGATGGCTGTGGCACAAATCAATCACCTCCTTTGGACTCTTGCATACGCGTTTGTATGTGGGCTCATATATTGTACCTGAGGCCCATACGAATATGCGAGAGGCCGGGCAATAACCCAAAGGTTTACAAAAAAAAATTCTGTATAATTTCGTTCGAGTATTATTAGACATATTTATTAATAAATCTAAACCGAATAGGAGCTGAACAGTAGGATTTGGAAATTTTTAGAAGAGCAGCAACTTATCTTCTTCCTTATATAAAATTAGAAAGCTACGTTAACAAAAGTGATAAAATTAAATAAATTAGTTTGGATAAAATTAATCATTTATCACTCACATAACATATGCACTAATTTATGTCCTAATATGGAAAGTCAAAATCATAACGGTCAACGCTGGATTCATTTTGTTAATTAAAAAACAAGATAAGAAACAAACCGAAAAAAAATTGTATTTCTATGCCTGGAAATTGGAATCCTATAGACGTCGTTCCTCGTTGACTAATGATAACGTAAATCCCGAATTTTTGTGTGGATAAATGTACCGAATTCCGTTAGTGAAAAGAGATAAGTGTATGTGGCAACAGGAAAGATTAATCTAGATAATGTTTCCTAAATCTTTTTTTTTTTGTGTGAAAGGAATGTTTCCTAAATCTTAGGTTGTCCTAATCCCATTTTTAGGTTAAAAACGGTTTGTTTGTTATAACTTTGTTGTATAAAAAAATCAGCCAAGAAACATAATTTTTTGAATTAAGCACATCTTTGTTCTAAGATCAAGAACAATAAATAAATAAATAAATAAAAATTACCAGACATTTGTCACTGGTAACATTTCTAGATCAGAAAATTCCTTCTCTTGAACTGATTTTTCTTGTTTCTTGATCAGAAAGAATCATGGGTTTCGACGTAGAGAAAGAGAGCAATGGAGCTTTTCCTTCAAAACTGACAGCTTATGTGGTGTTCTGTTGGTTTCTTGCTGCCTTTGGTGGCTTGATGTTTGGTTATGACATCGGTATTTCAGGTATTTGAATATCTTTATGTCTCGTTTTTCCTGTGCGTATATTATAATTTTTCATCTTTTACACGTATAGTTAAATTTGAATATGTGAATGTTTCATTTTAGTAATTTTTATAGCGCAAAGTACTAGTACTTTATACGAGTTTCATCTAAAATGTTTAAATTATTAGTAGATCTACTAATGCTTTGCCCTAATAAAAAAGTGAAAAAGGTATTAGTTTAAAATAGAATTTGGAATTGTCTCAGGTGGAGTGACAGGAATGGATGACTTTCTGATAAAATTCTTTCCAAAAGTTTTTGAAAGAAAGCAGCACGCTAAGGAGAACAATTACTGCAAATATGATGATCCATTCCTTCAGCTTTTCACATCATCACTGTATCTCGCTGCACTTTTTTCGAGCTTTGTCGCGTCGAAGGTGTGCTCAAAATTCGGTCGGAAGCCATCAATTCTTGTTGCTTCAATCTTATTCATGTCAGGGGCCGCCTTAAGTGCCGGTGCTCAAAACATGTGGATGCTCATCATCGGCAGAATCCTGCTAGGTTTTGGAGTAGGATTCGGAAACGAGGTAAAAAGTTCAAAACTTAAAACCATCATGTTCCTACACTGTAATCTAATAATGGAGTTTGATAAATTGGGTCCTGACATAGATAAAAAATGTTGTAGGCTGTTCCTCTGTTCCTGTCAGAGATAGCAACGAATGAGCGCCGCGGTGCTGTGAACATTCTGTTCCAATTTTTCGTTACCATTGGGATATTCATTGCAAATCTGGTAAACTATGGGACTTCAGGAATGCATCCTAATGGATGGAGAGTATCGCTGGCACTCGCGGGTGTGCCTGCTTTAGTCCTATTTATAGGTTCATTAATCATCACTGAAACCCCGTCTAGCTTAATCGAGCGCGGAAAGGACATTGATGGGAAGAATACACTGAAGAGGTTAAGAGGAGTGGACAATGTTGATGCTGAGTTTGAGCAGATTAAGGCCGCGAGCGAGATAGCCAAGAAAGTTAAGCGTCCATTCAAGAAACTCATGGAAAGATCCAACAGGCCTCCCCTAGTCATAGCTATCATGCTACAAGTCTTCCAACAGTGTACAGGAATCAATGCTATAATGTTTTATGCTCCTGTCCTGTTTCAAACTGTCGGATTCAAGAACGATGCTTCGCTTTTGTCTGCTGTCATCACTGGAATTGTAAATGTGTTAAGCACTTTGGTCTCGGTCTACGCGGTCGATAAGCTTGGGAGGAGGAAATTGCTTCTTCAAGCTTGTGTTCAGATGTTTATCAGTCAGGTATATAAAAAACACTCTCGAATTCTGAATTTTACAGCCGTAGCATAAAAGGTCTGCTATCAATCTACAATCTAAAGTTCAAAGCTTTTGCAGAAAAAACTATAGAAGTAGTCTAAAATGACCTAATATGTATCTTTGTTGTGCAGGTTGCAATTGGAGCGATTTTGTGGGCTAACCTGCCTGCTACAGGCACACTTACAAAAGCACAAGCACTTTGGGTTGTGGTGTTGGTTTGTTTGTTTGTCATGTCCTTTGCGTGGTCATGGGGTCCTCTCGGCTGGCTCATACCAAGCGAAACGTTCCCCATGGAGACGAGGACTGGAGGGTTTGCTTTCGCGGTCAGCTCGAATATGCTCTTCACTTTCCTGATTGCTCAGGCATTCCTGTCAATGCTGTGCCATATGCAAGCCGGAATATTCTTCTTCTTCGCAGCGTGGATTCTTATAATGGGACTCTTCACCGTGTTCTTGCTGCCGGAGACCAAGAATGTGCCGATCGATCTCATGGCTGAAAGAGTCTGGAAGCAACATCCTGTCTGGAAGAAATTCATGGATTAGTCAACAACGGTCTATGCAAAAACAAAAAATAATTACTATGTTTTATGAGCTTTCAAGTAAAGATTAAGGAAGGGAAAAAACTACGCTAATGTCTTGTAAATATCTCGTTTTATGTCTTGAAATTGTTATTGGTTATTTATTTATGTGAATCGTTAGGTTCTCTAAATAAAATTATACTTATGGTTTGTGTATTTTCTTCCACCTCTTTTATTACACAAAAATCAACTGGGTTGGTTTAGAGGTAGGGATGGTACGGGTATGGACGGGTATGGGTATATTAAAATGGGTATAGACGGGTATGGGTAAATATCCAATTCATACCCAAAATTAAATATCCATTATTACCCATACTTAATATGCCCCATGCCCAATTGGGTATATAATGGATATCCAATTCACCAAATTATTTTATTTTTTATAATTAATAAAAAATTCACTATTTAGATCCATTTTCACCAGTTAGGCTCGTTTTTTATTATTTTGGCTCGTTTTTTACCGTTTTGACTAAATTTTTTACCATTTTGCCTCGGTTTTTATCATTTTGACTCATTTTTTCCTCATTTTTTACCGTTTTGACTCGGTTTTTACCATTTTGACTCGATTTTTTACCGGAACAGGTTGTAACTTAATACTATATCGTTTCTATTTTTATATTTTTAAAGAAAAGAAGAAAGGAAATTATCAATATACCTTGACGTTATCAGCGTTAATTTAGGTAATTTGTCGTATAATTGAGGATTAATCCTATTTATCGATTCATTCTTTAGATAAGTAAAATAAAATACATGTTATTAGTTTAAATTTCTTTTAAAAATGTAAAAAAAATGAAGAAAAAGTGGTTAATCGGTTCACCTGGCGCAATTGGCATTCTAATTTCTACCAATTTAAATCCAAACAGTCTGAAAGATTGAATTAATCAACCTGATTTAATGTCCCATTTGCTAACTAATTCATTGTGGTCAAACTGTCTGATTTGGTTACAACTTGTTCCTGTTACCATTAATCCTCAACTATAAAAATTAAAACTGCAAACTGTTGTGTTGCAAACTGAAAGGCTCACTAAAAGCCTGTTAAACTTTACAGCTAACCAAGAAACTCACTAAATTTCTCAACTGGGTGCATCAGACCACATTTCTTTCTTCTAGTCCAATTCATTTCAAATATCAAAAGCTAAACCTGTTAAATTGTAACTTCAGTAAAAATATCCTAAAGCTGCATCCCTTTCTTTTACAATGAGGTAGCATTCTCGTCTACCTCAGAATTTAAAACAAAACTTGGAAACGTCGTCGTTATATCCCTGCATTCATTTCAGAAGAGCAAAGAGTTACAAAACTGACCAAGAAACAATTATAAGTTGCAAACTGTGATATAGAGAAGACATGTTTTATCAGTTACCTTAAGTAGTGTAGGGTCATGATCTTTAATAATGGTGGGTTTTTATATACGAAGTCTTTTCTCTCGGACTTGTCTATCTTCCCGTCTTTGTTCACATCGGCTTCCAAGAAAGTATGTCCAGGATAATTTAACCAACACAAAATTTTAGATAAATGCAGCCAACTCCATGTCATCATGCACCAGAACAATGGCCATCACCGCATTGTACAGTAAGTATAATATTCTTGAGTGAGGTCGAACGACCATAGACGAGTACAAAGTAACCCATGTTAAGAGGGGAAAGGAGGCTAGTCTGTCAAACCTCCTCCAGTTTGAAACCAACCACCACATATATGAATTTCAGTTACCCGGTTTATGCAGAAACTGTAATTATTAGACAACAAACTTGTTCATTTTGATTCCATTTGGGTAACAATATCAGATGAAAAGAAAGAAGGACCATGATTGGAAGGGTGTGAACTGATAACACGCTTGTCGAGGGCACGATCAAACAAATAATTACAACTTATCACATGCAACAAAATAGATTGAAGACAGTGGCAAGAGGATCGATCCACAGAGATTGGTGAAGACTTACACTAGACAAGGCCAAATTTATAAAATAAAACAATAAAAGAAACAAAACAAAATTCAATGGCTGGATGGAGAGAAACTGATTCAAGGTCTTGAATGGATTCAAGGTCTTGAATGGAAACACAAAACAAAAACACGAAAAGTAACAAACAGGGGGGTTTTACTTGACTAAAATAAGTCAGCCAAGAGAGATTGGGAGCTAACAATTTTAACTAAGAAAGTAGTATTCGGGACCTTGAATGTCACGTTCGGGGTCCCGAATGATAAAATAAAGCAAATAAGCAAATAATTTCAGAAATAATAAAACAGAGGGAAAATAAACACAAATAATCAGATAGAGAAAGATCTTAGCAAAAGGTATTCTTGGGTTGCATTCGGGGCCCCGATTGTCATCAGCACAGAAATATTCTATTCAAGACATCATAGAAATGACATAGGGACCAGATTCCTCGGATATCCCCTACTTTTCTCTTAAGAGAAACTACCCCCCGTTTCCACATATGAGGTAGTCTTGACAGTTTGCCATCCCTCCAGGCACGAATGCGGGAGGGCCATACTCAAACTGCCCATGAAGCTAAGAAAAGACATATCTAGAGCTAAAAGCCCCTCAGTTTGTTAGGCTCGTGACCTCGCTCTAATCAACTACCTACCCTATCTATTCGAGACCACTTCAGCGCAGTCAAGACTAAATAGATGCCTACTTGGTCCATGCAACTTTTCTTTCGTATTTATCACAAAGATGGCAGCATTCACACAAAGTAATAATCAGTTGATCAAACCTCTAATTACCCCAAGTGAAATTATAATTAAAATGATAAGCAATTGAATATGGTATCAAAAATATATTAAGTATGTTTAGGCCTCAAATCTGCCCCTGCAACCCTTGAATAACCATTTGCTAAGAATTAAAGATTTAGCTACTCATGCTTGAAGATAAATAAATAATAATTAAAGAGAGCATAATAAAATAAAGAGATTAAGGGAAGAAGACTTGTTACTAAACGTTTGAAGCCCGGCGGCAAAGGAGGAGAATGCTAACAAAAACTAGAGAGAAGTCTAAGGGTGTTCTTCCTAAAAACTACATGATCATGGATGATCCAAGATGCCCTAAACTCCTCCTATCATCCTCTATTTAAACTAGAAAATACAATCACAAAATATCTTCTGCCCAACTAAGGAACAAAATGCATTTAAAGAAAGCCTATAAAAATGGATCCATGCTCCTTAAAGCACAAAGCTGAAAAAGTATAAAGTTGTCTGGTTTTCCCAGCTTTGGCAGGTCTGGACTGGGCTCAAGGGCTGAGATGGTCAAAGCGGTAGGTATTTGGTGGTCAGTGCAGACTGTTGGAACAGTGTCATAGGAGGCATATGGAAGCTCTAGCAAGAGGACACGTGGACATGTCATTCTTCGCCCTTCGGGGTCCCGAATGGGGAATCCAACTCGGGACCTTGAACGCTGCTTTGGGCTCGGGACCTCGACTCTGGTCTTGAAGCTCAAAACTGCACAAAATGCTCCAAAAATGTACCTTTTTGCATAAACCCCCATTTTAGGCCTAGATCTGCAATAGTAGTGAAAACAAGGGTAAATTAGCAGAATCATGCCTTAAATGGGTGAGAAAATGGGGAGAAAATCGTGCATAAAAACATGTTATCATGAACTGTGATGAGTAAAGCACCACACAATTTAGATTGAAAACATAACTCACCTTATCTAGAATTATCTCCACCGTCTCGTCAGCCAGCTTCATTTCGGATTCGCAAAGGAGTGCAATCAGCATTTGCTTAACCTGCCAAAATCAGGTACAACAAAGATGTGCATGATAAGTACCTTTCATACAATAGTGAGACATGAAACAAATATAACCAACGTGTTGGACTTTTTTCTACAGCAAGTTTGTGTTTCTAGGTACCCTTAGCCACTGCAAAATCCTTTTAGGATAACATATTTCAAGCTTAAGTATAACCAGATGGCACAACTGACAACGAAAGGAAAACGTTTGATGATGGTACATGATTATACATTGAATGAAACTGCAAGCAAATCCAATCAACAGCTAAGTTTAGAGTGCAATGAAAATTGCAGAGACATAGCATGGAAATGAGAAAGAGAATCTCTTATTTATGCAAAATCAATTGTATAATTTTATTCAACTCATAATTTATCTTTTCTTCTTGTGAAGCATTGGGATGAAAGACATCAAGTGATCTAACAAAGTCGCCGAAATCTGATATCTGCATATGCTTATTTCATCAATGAAAAACTCATAACCAAATCCATCTCATCTTCCTCACCTCACATATATAAACCCCTCAACCCCCCCCCCCCCCCCCTCCTCACCTTGACGGTCCCTTCTACAGAGAACAACAAGCTTCAAAATTAAATCAAAAACAAAAACAATATAGTATTAATTTTTAATATTAGTTTTAATTAGTATTAATTAATCAATTAACCAAATAGAGCATAAAATCGTTACCAGTCACAACAACTATGCAAGCTCTGTACCCTTCTCCTCTCAAGTCCCTCCGAATCCGTCAGCTTCCCCAACGCCGTCGGATACAGCCGCGCTGATTGGCAGACCTCCTGCGCTATTCTAGCCAGCAAAGTCCTCTCCCAGGAACAATCCGACCAGAGCAGGAAATGTACCTAGAGGTGTATTTTGCGGCGATTACTAGTGCAGGCGATGAAAGAGAGGCAATGAGAGAGAGGAGCTCTTGTATATGGTCGGAGAAGAAGGAGAGGCGGCGAGGGTTCTGGTATGTGGAAGTCGAAGGGTCTGTTTGGCGTTCCGGTTTTGTGGGAAAAAGTTCTGTGGAAAAAAAGTTCTGTGGGAAAACGATTTCTGGGAAACGGAGTGTGGTGTTTGGTAAAAAAATTAAAAAGTGCTGTGAGATACCTGTTTGGTAAAAAAGTTGGGTGGGAAACATTGGAGTATAAAACCCATTTTTTAAAAATTAATAAAAATAGAAAAAGTGGATCTAGAATTACTTATCTTGAGATAGAGATTTTATTGGGGTAGTTTTAATTTATTTTGTTCATTATATAGAGTAAAAAAATTTAATTAAATTGAAAAACAAAAAAAAGCAAACCACTGTGGAACGCTGATTAATAAATTAAATTAGCCAATTTCCTTGCTTGGTGTACTGGTGTGTAATGGTGTTACCAAACACCCATGTATTGGTTTTGGGTTGGGTACCCAACTCCCAACGCCAAACGGCCACGAAGTGGAAGCTGGAAAAATCAATAAAACATACATATACCCGTTCGGGTATTTTCGGGTATCATACCCGGTTATACCCGAACGGGTATGAGTAATACCCAAATCATACCCAGTCAAACCGGATATGGTTTGGGTATTACCCGATCAAACAGGTATGGGTATAGGCGAGTATCCGGGTATGGATACCTGTTGCCATCCCTATCTAGAGGTGCGAGATTGGGGGATCTGGGGTTCAAATTCTTGTAAGAAAGGAAAAACTTTTAATAAGTAATTAGTAAAAATAGTATAGTCACGAGTACAAATTAAAATTAAAATGCCTGGTCGTATGCTATTATCCAGCAGACCAGAACTAATCCCACTCCTACGCATAAACGAGTGGTTAAGACAGTGGTCAGATTGTATGGGCCTCAGGTACAGATCAATCACCTCCTTTGGACTCTTGCATACGCGTTTGTATGTGGGCTCATATATTGTACCTGAGGCCCATACGAATATGCGAGAGGCCGGGCAATAACCCAAAGGTTTAAAAAAAAATTCTGTATAATTTCGTTCGTGTATTATTAGACATATTTATTAATAAATCTAAACCGAATAGGAGCTGAACAGTAGGATTTGGAAATTTTTAGAAGAGCAGCAACTTATCTTCTTCCTTATATAAAATTAGAAAGCTACGTTAACAAAAGTGATAAAATTAAATAAATTAGTTTGGATAAAATTAATCATTTATCACTCACATAACATATGCACTAATTTATGTCCTAATATGGAAAGTCAAAATCATAACGGTCAACGCTGGATTCATTTTGTTAATTAAAAAACAAGATAAGAAACAAACCGAAAAAAAATTGTATTTCTATGCCTGGAAATTGGAATCCTATAGACGTCGTTCCTCGTTGACTAATGATAACGTAAATCCCGAATTTTTGTGTGGATAAATGTACCGAATTCCGTTAGTGAAAAGAGATAAGTGTATGTGGCAACAGGAAAGATTAATCTAGATAATGTTTCCTAAATCTTTTTTTTTTGTGTGAAAGGAATGTTTCCTAAATCTTAGGTTGTCCTAATCCCATTTTTAGGTTAAAAACGGTTTGTTTGTTATAACTTTGTTGTATAAAAAAATCAGCCAAGAAACATAATTTTTTGAATTAAGCACATCTTTGTTCTAAGATCAAGAACAATAAATAAATAAATAAATAAAAATTACCAGACATTTGTCACTGGTAACATTTCTAGATCAGAAAATTCCTTCTCTTGAACTGATTTTTCTTGTTTCTTGATCAGAAAGAATCATGGGTTTCGACGTAGAGAAAGAGAGCAATGGAGCTTTTCCTTCAAAACTGACAGCTTATGTGGTGTTCTGTTGGTTTCTTGCTGCCTTTGGTGGCTTGATGTTTGGTTATGACATCGGTATTTCAGGTATTTGAATATCTTTATGTCTCGTTTTTCCTGTGCGTATATTATAATTTTTCATCTTTTACACGTATAGTTAAATTTGAATATGTGAATGTTTCATTTTAGTAATTTTTATAGCGCAAAGTACTAGTACTTTATACGAGTTTCATCTAAAATGTTTAAATTATTAGTAGATCTACTAATGCTTTGCCCTAATAAAAAAGTGAAAAAGGTATTAGTTTAAAATAGAATTTGGAATTGTCTCAGGTGGAGTGACAGGAATGGATGACTTTCTGATAAAATTCTTTCCAAAAGTTTTTGAAAGAAAGCAGCACGCTAAGGAGAACAATTACTGCAAATATGATGATCCATTCCTTCAGCTTTTCACATCATCACTGTATCTCGCTGCACTTTTTTCGAGCTTTGTCGCGTCGAAGGTGTGCTCAAAATTCGGTCGGAAGCCATCAATTCTTGTTGCTTCAATCTTATTCATGTCAGGGGCCGCCTTAAGTGCCGGTGCTCAAAACATGTGGATGCTCATCATCGGCAGAATCCTGCTAGGTTTTGGAGTAGGATTCGGAAACGAGGTAAAAAGTTCAAAACTTAAAACCATCATGTTCCTACACTGTAATCTAATAATGGAGTTTGATAAATTGGGTCCTGACATAGATAAAAAATGTTGTAGGCTGTTCCTCTGTTCCTGTCAGAGATAGCAACGAATGAGCGCCGCGGTGCTGTGAACATTCTGTTCCAATTTTTCGTTACCATTGGGATATTCATTGCAAATCTGGTAAACTATGGGACTTCAGGAATGCATCCTAATGGATGGAGAGTATCGCTGGCACTCGCGGGTGTGCCTGCTTTAGTCCTATTTATAGGTTCATTAATCATCACTGAAACCCCGTCTAGCTTAATCGAGCGCGGAAAGGACATTGATGGGAAGAATACACTGAAGAGGTTAAGAGGAGTGGACAATGTTGATGCTGAGTTTGAGCAGATTAAGGCCGCGAGCGAGATAGCCAAGAAAGTTAAGCGTCCATTCAAGAAACTCATGGAAAGATCCAACAGGCCTCCCCTAGTCATAGCTATCATGCTACAAGTCTTCCAACAGTGTACAGGAATCAATGCTATAATGTTTTATGCTCCTGTCCTGTTTCAAACTGTCGGATTCAAGAACGATGCTTCGCTTTTGTCTGCTGTCATCACTGGAATTGTAAATGTGTTAAGCACTTTGGTCTCGGTCTACGCGGTCGATAAGCTTGGGAGGAGGAAATTGCTTCTTCAAGCTTGTGTTCAGATGTTTATCAGTCAGGTATATAAAAAACACTCTCGAATTCTGAATTTTACAGCCGTAGCATAAAAGGTCTGCTATCAATCTACAATCTAAAGTTCAAAGCTTTTGCAGAAAAAACTATAGAAGTAGTCTAAAATGACCTAATATGTATCTTTGTTGTGCAGGTTGCAATTGGAGCGATTTTGTGGGCTAACCTGCCTGCTACAGGCACACTTACAAAAGCACAAGCACTTTGGGTTGTGGTGTTGGTTTGTTTGTTTGTCATGTCCTTTGCGTGGTCATGGGGTCCTCTCGGCTGGCTCATACCAAGCGAAACGTTCCCCATGGAGACGAGGACTGGAGGGTTTGCTTTCGCGGTCAGCTCGAATATGCTCTTCACTTTCCTGATTGCTCAGGCATTCCTGTCAATGCTGTGCCATATGCAAGCCGGAATATTCTTCTTCTTCGCAGCGTGGATTCTTATAATGGGACTCTTCACCGTGTTCTTGCTGCCGGAGACCAAGAATGTGCCGATCGATCTCATGGCTGAAAGAGTCTGGAAGCAACATCCTGTCTGGAAGAAATTCATGGATTAGTCAACAACGGTCTATGCAAAAACAAAAAATAATTACTATGTTTTATGAGCTTTCAAGTAAAGATTAAGGAAGGGAAAAAACTACGCTAATGTCTTGTAAATATCTCGTTTTATGTCTTGAAATTGTTATTGGTTATTTATTTATGTGAATCGTTAGGTTCTCTAAATAAAATTATACTTATGGTTTGTGTATTTTCTTCCACCTCTTTTATTACACAAAAATCAACTGGGTTGGTTTAGAGGTAGGGATGGTAATTGGGCGGGTATGGACGGGTATGGGTATATTAAAATGGGTATAGACGGGTATGGGTAAATATTCAATTCATACCCAAAATTAAATATCCATTATTACTCATACTTAATATGCCCCATGCCCAATTGGGTATATAATGGATATCCAATTTACCAAATTATTTTATTTTTTATAATTAATAAAAAATTCACTATTTAGATCCATTTTCACCAGTTAGGCTCATTTTTTATTATTTTGGCTCATTTTTTACCGTTTTTGACTCAATTTTTTACCATTTTGCCTCGTTTTTTATCATTTTGACTCATTTTTTCCTCTTTTTTTACCGTTTTGACTCGGTTTTTACCATTTTGACTCGATTTTTTACCGGAACAGGCTGTAACTTAATACTATATCATTTCTATTTTTATATTTTTAAAGAAAAGAAGAAAGGAAATTATCAATATACCTTGACGCTATCAACGTTAATTTAGGTAATTTGTCGTATAATTGAGGATTAATCGTATTTATCGATTCATTCTGTAGATAAGTAAAATAAAATACATGTTATTAGCTTAAATTTCTTTTAAAAATGTAAAAAAAATGAAGAAAACGTGGTTAATCGGTTCACCTGGCGCAATTGGCATTCTAATTTCTACCAATTTAAATCCAAACAGTCTGAAAGATTGAATTAATCAACCCGATTTAATGTCCCATTTGCTAACTAATTCATTGTGGTCAAACTGTCTGATTTGGTTACAGCTTGTTCCTGTTACCATTAATCCTCAACTATTGATCGCGCGTCGAACACGTCAAATATAAGTGTATAATAGATATGAAAAAGGGGTAGAAATACAACTTATTACTTGTCCACAAGGAACTTGTAGATGGTGGTAAGAGGATCGTCCACAGAGACTTCGGGGGATTTGTAGTTCTTGGTTGACTTCCTCGTCACTGAGTTTGGTTGGCTGGTTCTGAAAATTAAAAAGAAAATAAAAGCAATTAAATAGTTCAAAACAGTCTTGGTCAAAGGTTTGGCCAAGACAGGGGGTCAAGATTGAAAACAGTAAAAAGAAGGTTCCCGGTAAGAGCATGAACAGGCTATGTTCTTATGATTCGATCACTGATTCAATGGTGTTCATCTCGATATCTGCAGTGCTGCTATAGATAAGACAACACCCAACTCAAGTCTACCCTCGGTTGTCAGTCGAGGCCTACGGCTGTTAATCGGGTCTGAGTTGTATTATTCATTTAACTGGGTCTCCCAAGATAAAATCTGAATTGTCAGTTCTAAACTTAAACAAGGAAGTAAAGAAACCAGAAAATAAATAATTACAAAAATAGAGATTATTAAGAGTAATTAGATCTCACGAAATATAAGAAACATAGCCCTCAAGCTCTTACCAAGAATGGTGATTAGCTAGATGTACTCATGAATGAATTATAAAAATACTTGCTTGCATAAATAAAATAAATCCATGGATTCAAAGAATTAAATCCCGGAGCAAAAATATATCAATGTCGAATTGGGGAAGAGGAAGAGAGTGTGAGAAGAGGAGGACAAGTTCAGCTATAAGTAAGCTAAAACTCCTCTGTCCTTCTCCAACTCAATCTCCTAAATAATCTCCTAAATAATCTCCTAAAATATTATCCTGATTTGTTTTGAATAAAAATAGGAATTTAAAATATATAAAGATGGAAGGAGATCCTTGATAGGATTCTTAAATAAATATCTTCTTGATCCTTCTCTTTCTTGCTGGACAGCTGTGATTTTCCAGCTCGCATGGCCCAACGCCGCTGCTCATGATTCCTCTCTCGCGAATCAGTCTTGGCCGGAGTCTTGGCCAAGACGATCTGGTGGTGCGACACGTTGAATGCGAAGGAGTCTTGGCCAAGTGCTAGGCCAAGACTCGGGAAAACAACTTCAGTGCTCCACAAGTCATATTCTTCTATAAATTGCCTCTAGACCAGAACTGCTAAGATATGGAAAATACAAGGATAAATCAGTAGGTTTACTGCCCAAATAATAAGTAAATGGATAGTAAAAACATGATGAAATGCAATGTAATCAACTATAAAAATTAAAACTGCAAACTGTTGTGTTGCAAACTGAAAGGCTCACTAAAAGCCTGTTAAACTTTACAGCTAACCAAGAAACTCACTAAATTTCTCAATTGGGTGCATCAGACCACATTTCCTTCTTCTAGTCCAATTCATTTCAAATATCAAAAGCTAAACCTGTTAAACTGTAACTTCAGTAAAAATATCCTAAAGCTGCATCCCTTTCTTTTACAATGAGGTAGCATTCTCGTCTACCTCGGAATTTAAAACAAAACTTGGAAACGTCGTCGTTATATCCCTGCATTCATTTCAGAAGAGCAAAGAGTTACAAAACTGACCAAGAAACAATTATAAGTTGCAAACTGTGATATAGAGAAGACATGTTTTATCAGTTACCTTAAGTAGTGTAGGGTCATGATCTTTAATAATGGTGGGTTTTTATATACGAAGTCTTTTCTCTCGGACTTGTCTATCTTCCCGTCTTTGTTCACATCGGCTTCCAAGAAAGTATGTCCAGGATAATTTAACCAACACAAAATTTTAGATAAATGCAGCCAACTCCATGTCATCATGCACCAGAACAATGGCCATCACCGCATTGTACAGTAAGTATAATATTCTTGAGTGAGGTCGAACGACCATAGATGAGTACAAAGTAACCCATGTTAAGAGGGGAAAGGAGGCTAGTCTGTCAAACCTCCTCCAGTTTGAAACCAACCACCACATATATGAATTTCAGTTACCCGGTTTATGCACAAACTGTAATTATTAGACAATAAGCTTGTTCATTTTGATTCCATTTGGGTAACAATATCAGATGAAAAGAAAGAAGGACCATGATTGGAAGGGTGTGAACTGTGATGAGTAAAGCACCACACAATTTAGATTGAAAACATAACTCACCTTATCTAGAATTATCTCCACCATCTCGTCAGCCAACTTTATTTCGGATTCGCAAAGGAGTGCAATCAGCATTTGCTTAACCTGCCAAAATCAGGTACAACAAAGATGTGCATGATAAGTACCTTTCATACAATAGTGAGACATGAAACAAATATAACCAACGTGTTGGACTTTTTTCTACAGCAAGTTTGTGTTTCTAGGTACCCTTAGCCACTGCAAAATCCTTTTAGGATAACATATTTCAAGCTTAAGTATAACCAGATGGCACATGATTATACATTGAATGAAACTGCAAGCAAATCCAATCAACAGCTAAGTTTAGAGTGCAATGAAAATTGCAGAGACATAGCATGGAAATGAGAAAGAGAATCTCTTATTTATGCAAGAGCAATTGTATAATTTTATTCAACTCATAATTTATCTTTTCTTCTTGTGAAGCATTGGGATGAAAGACATCAAGTGATCTAACAAAGTCGCCGAAATCTGATAATCTGCATATGCTTATTTCATCAATGAAAAACTCATAACCAAATCCATCTCACCTTCCTCACCTCACATATATAAACCCCCCCCCCCCCCCCCCCCCCCCCTCAGCTTGACGGTCCCTTCTACAGAGAACAACAAGCTTCAAAACTAAATCAAAAACAAAAACAATATAGTATTAATTTTTAATATTAGTTTTAATTAGTATTAATTAATCAATTAACCAAATAGAGCATAAAATCGTTACCAGTCACAACAACTATGCAAGCTCTGTACCCTTCTCCTCTCAAGTCCCTCCGAATCCGTCAGCTTCCCCAACGCCGTCGGATACAGCCGCGCTGATTGGCAGACCTCCTGCGCTATCCTAGCCAGCAAAGTCCTCTCCCAAGAACAATCCGACCAGAGCAGGAAATGTACCTAGAGGTGTATTTTGCGGCGATTACTAGTGCAGGCGATGAAAGAGAGGCAATGAGAGAGAGGAGCTCTTGTATATGGTCGGAGAAGAAGGAGAGGCGGCGAGGGTTCTGGTATGTGGAAGTCGAAGGGTCTGTTTGGCGTTCCGGTTTTGTGGGAAAAAGTTCTGTGGAAAAAACATTATGTGGGAAAACGACTTCTGGGAAACGGAGTGTGGTGTTTGGTAAAAAATTTAAAAAGTTCTGTGAGATACCTGTTTGGTAAAAAAGTTGGGTGGGAAAACATTGGAGTATAAAATCCATTTTTTAAAAATTAATAAAAATAGGAAAAGTGGATCTAGAATTACTTATCTTGAGATGGAGATTTTATTGGGGTAGTTTTTAATTTATTTTGTTCATTATATAGAGTAAAAAAATTGAATTAAATTGAAAAATAAAAAAAAGCAAACCACCGTGAAACGCTGATTAATAAATTAAATTAGCCAATTTCCTTGCTTGGTGTACTGGTGTGTAATGGTGTTACCAAACACCCATGTATTGGTTTTGGGTTGGGAAAAGTTGGGTCGGGTACCCAACTCCCAACGCCAAACGGCCACGAAGTGGAAGCTGAAAAAATTAATAAAACATACATATACCCGTTCGAGTATTTTCGGGTATCATACCCGGTTATACCTGAACGGGTATGGGTAATACCCAAATCATACCCAGTCAAACCGAGTATGGTTTGGGTATTACCTGGTGAAACAGGTATGGGTATGGGCGGGTATCCGGGTATGGATACCGTTGCCATCCCTATCTAGAGGTGCGAGATTGGGGGATCTGGGGTTCAAATTCTTGTAAGAAAGGAAAAACTTTTAATAAGTAATTAGTAAAAATAGTATAGTCACGAGTACAAATTAAAATTAAAATGCCTGGTCGTATGCTATTATCCAGCAGACCAGAACTAATCCCACTCCTACGCATAAACGAGTGGTTAAGGGTCTGTTTGGCGTTCCGATAGGGGTGTACACGGTCCGGTTCTTGGGCTAGAACCGGACCGGACCGGAATTACCGGTTCTGGGCCAGGACAGAACCGGACCGGACCGGACACTTCCGGTCCGGGTCGGGCCGGGCCGGTTCTGACCCGGAATTTTTTTTTTTTTTTTTTTTTTTTTTTGGTATTTATGAGGAGGAGTTAAGTTTAGAAGGAAAAAAGAAAGTGGGAGCCAAGAGGATTTGAACCTCTACCCTTTAATATGGTAGGTGAGGTGTTAACCATTAAACCAAATGGAAATTTTGATATCATTGTGCATATATATATATATATATATTTCCGGTTCTACCAGTTCCCGGATTTTAATGGTTGGAGAACTGAAACCTTAATTATTTATTGATAATAATTAATAGCTATATTATTAATAATTAATGGTCTTATTTTATACATATTAACTATATAAATGGCTATTACAATTTACAACTATATATTACTAGTATGTGTCATCTTAACTATATAAATGGCTATTAAATTTTTTTTTCTTAGGTAATATAACATCCTTAATAAAATTCTGTATTTAAAGTAACAAATAAAAAGAAAAAAATGAGGACTTTTAATTGATTTTAAAAGAAAAAAAGAAAAAATGCATAATACATTAGTAATTTAAACATTAATACAATTTAAATTAAAAGCATAAAACTCTAAACAATTAGTCAATTTTAATTTTATGACAATTGATAATACTCCCTAAACTATATTATTAATAATTAATGGTCTTACTTTATACACATTAACTATATAAATGGCTATTACAATTTACAATAATATATTACTAGTATGTGTCATCTTAACTATATAAATGGCTATTAAAAATTTATTTCTTAGTTCATATAACATGCTTAATACAATTTTGTATTTAAAATAACAAATAAAAAGAAAAAAATGAGGATTTTTAATTGAGTTTACAATTATATTACTAGAAAAAATATATACATACATGAGAAATTTTAATATAATTTAGAAGGAAAAAAGAAAGAGAATGAGTTAAGTTTAGGAAAAAAAAAAAAAGTGGGAGCCAAGAGGATTTGAACCTCTCCCCTTTAATACAAAAGGTGATGAGTTAACCATTGAACCAAATGGAAACTTTGATATTATTGTACATATATATATATTTATATATATGTATTTATATTTTTTTTTATATATATACTTCCGGTTCTACCGGTTCTCCGGGTCGGTTCCCGGATTTAGAGGGATGGAGAACCGGACCGAACTGGAAGTTCCGGTCTGGTCCGGTCCTGGTCAAAAAAAACCCCGGGTCGGTCCGGTACGGGTCAAAAAAATGCCGGTTCCGGGTCGGTTCCCGGTCCGGGCCGGTTCCCGGTCCGGGCCGGTTCTTGTACAGCCCTACGTTCCAATTCTGGTCCGAGAAGTACTTTGGAAAAAGTTCTGTAGGAAAAGGACTTCTAGAGAAAGTGTTGTGAGATACTTGAGGTGTTTGGTAAACATTTCTTTAAAAGTGTTCTGGGAAACGAGAAGTTGTTTTTGTTGTTTGATAAACACTACGGTTAAAATTATGGTTTGAATGTAAAATGACTATAAAAGTCACCGTTCTATTTCAAATATTATTAATATAAATTATTTAAATTAATATATTTTTAAAATAATTAATTAATAAAAAAATGTAATTAAATGGTATAAAACTCATTTCTAAAAATTTAATAAAAATAGGAAAAGTGGATTTAAAATTACTCATCTTGAGATATAGATTATATTTTTGTAGTTTTTAATTTATTTCGTTTATTATACCGAGTAAGAAAATTAAATTTATTGAAAAAGAAAAAAAAAAGTAAAGAGAGAGAGAGAGAGGCAGAGGCATTGCTCCGCCCAAAACCATCAGAAACCAGCATTTTGCTGGTTTTGACCAAGAGGCTTCTCATGAAGCCCATTGGTATTTGGGTTGCCAAAGGGCAACCCTTGACTTTTGGTTCTGAAACCCAATTTTCTGGGCCAGAACCTTAATGCCAAAGGGGAACTAAGACAGTGGTCAGATTGTCGTTAAATACCGGTAGTGACACAGACAGAAGAAGAAACATCAGACAAACTGACAATTAATTACTTCCATCTAATTACTCTGCTGATTACACACACACAAAAAAGATTTTAAATTTTGGAGAGAAATCAAGATGACGGATGTTGAAAAGTATGGAGCGTTCCCTTCGAAACTCACTGCTTATGTGGTGTTCTGCTGGATTTTTGCTGCCTTTGGTGGCCTAATGTTCGGTTACGACATTGGAATTTCGGGTACTTTTAGTCTAAGACCTCAAATTCCATTACTTTAATTAGTTTCTGTAGTAAAAATGAGAGATTTGATGTTGATTTTTGCAATTTTTAGGTGGAGTGACAGCAATGGATGACTTTCTGAAATATTTCTTTCATTCGGTTTATGAGAGAAAGCAGCACGCTAGGGAGAACAATTACTGCAAATATGATGACCAAAAGCTTCAGCTTTTCACATCTTCCCTATACCTTGCTGCTCTTTTCGCGAGCTTCGTGGCGTCGAAGGTTTGCTCCCGGTTCGGTCGGAAGCCAACAATCCTTATTGCTTCAATCTTCTTTTTGGCGGGTGCCGCGATCAGTGCCAGTGCTGTACACATGGCGATGCTCATTGTCGGCAGAATCCTGCTTGGTTGTGGTGTAGGATTCGGAAATGAGGTAATAAAGCTTAAAAAATTAAAAATTTAAACCAGAAAGATTCATTCTTTAGTGTAAAATCAATGTGAAAAGATGTCACATTTGCAGTTCTAATTGATTTGAAAAAAATGTATAAATTTCTACACAGGCTGTTCCCCTTTTCCTGTCAGAGAGCACCAGCCAATCGCCGCGGAGCTGTGAACATTTTGTTCCAGTTTTTTGTCACAATAGGAATACTTATTGCCAATCTTGTCAATTATGGCACTTCTAATTTGCATCCATATGGATGGAGAGTGTCTTTGGCAATCGCTGGTGTGCCTGCTTTGGTCCTATTCGGAGGTTCCTTCATCATCACTGAAACACCATCAAGCTTAGTTGAACGCGGAAAGGACAGCGAAGGGCTACGTGTGCTGAAGAAGATCAGAGGAGTAGACAATGTTGATGCTGAGTTCGAGCAGATTAAATCCGCAAGCGAAATAGCCAAGAAAGTGAAGAATCCAGGCCAGAAACTCCTGGAACGCTCTAGCAGGCCGCCCCTAATCATAGCCATTGTGTTCCAGATCTTTCAACAGTTTACAGGAATCAATGCCATCATGTTTTATGCTCCTGTTCTGTTCCAAACTCTCGGGTTCAAGAACGATGCTTCTCTTCTGTCTGCTGTCATCACTGGATTGGTAAATGTGCTCAGTACTGTCGTATCAATTGCCATGGTGGATAAGCTTGGTAGGAGGAAATTGCTGCTTCAAGCTTGTGTGCAGATGTTAATAACTCACGTATACACACGAATCTCTACGCTTCATAATTTCTTCCTTTTTTCTTTCGCAGTTTCTGTTTACGAATTCCAGACCCATAGTTTGTTGATGTACTAATTCAGTTGCATTCTCTTTTCATGGCGCAGATCGTGATTGGAGCGGTTTTGGCAGCTAAACTGCCAGCTACAGGGACACTGCCAAAAGCAGCAGCAATTTGGGTTGTGGTGCTGGTGTGTTTGTTCGTCATGAGCTTCGCTTGGTCATGGGGTCCTCTTGGTTGGCTCATACCGAGCGAAACATTCCCTATCGAGACAAGAGCTCTAGGGTTTGCTTTCGCAGTTAGCTCAAATATGCTATTCACTTTTATCATTGCTCAGGCATTCTTATCGATGTTGTGCCATATGCAAAGCGGAATCTTCTTCTTCTTCGCTGCTTGGGTAATCGTGATGGGATTGTTCACCATATTCCTGCTGCCGGAGACGAAGAATGTGCCGATTGATCTCATGAATGATACGGTCTGGAAGAAACATCCTGTCTGGAAAAAATTCATGGATTGATGATGATGGTTTGCTTGGTCATTTTACTTTTTGCTAGCTCTTTTTTCGGAACTAGATAGTTTGGGCGGCAATTTTTTATATGAAATTAAATAGTTTGTTTTAGATCTTGTTTATAAAATAATTTTAGTCATTTAAAATAGATAATTTAATATAATAGAATTTAAATATTATTCAAAGGTAATATATAACCAACCATATAAATTATTAAGCATACTAATAATAATTATTAATAAATAATGTAGCTTAATAGTATTTAAATATTGTTCTAAAGTATTATAATCAACTGAATAAATTGTTAAGCATACAAATAATAATTATTAATTATAAAGTGATTTTACTATTTTTCTTATTTGATCTTTTTGATCAGTGGTTCATACTCATACAATTCATCAAATTTCTTGTTCTTGAGTCTTGTTCCCTTTCTTGTCTCTTTTTTGTCTTCAGCTTCGATATGTTCATTAATGAGTTTAAATCTTATATCCCTCATCGTTTGTGTTTTCTGCTCCTCTTCAATGTCTTCGTCAATGAGTATCGGTGTGGGCAAAATAATTCTTTCATCATCTTATTTTTTGTCTCTTTTCTTTTTCATCTTGGTTGATTTTTTAGCTTGCTCCTAATAAAGCAATGTGCAGCCTACAAATGGAATCATCAATTTGACTGATTTTGACAGCTAATTGGTAAAAATAAATAAAAAATTAGATGGTATAATTGAGAAATTTGAATCATTGTCGACAATCATAAATACATACACATATGGATCGAACTAAATAAATACAAATATTTATATAGTACTTAAACTAATTAAATATTGGATTCATATAATAAATATATTTTTGAGATACTCCAGGAAGGAATGATGTTGTTCAATAAAGGTAAGGGTATATGTCGGACAATCAATAATGGTGATTCTTTAGGCTTTGGAAATCGGCAATCATCTACAATTCGAAAAAAGAGGAGTTTAATAGGTTACTTTTTAAAACTCAAAACAAAACCACAAAAGTATAAATTTTAAAAAATCAAAAAACCATAAAACACAAAATTGAATGTACAAATGGGATGAAATTGATTCGTTAAAGTGTCGCGTGATTGACAATAGTAATTTCATGGTCAATAATCAATAAACAAACAAAACAACCTTATTTACTCCAAAAATATGAATAGAAACCCAAAGAAAAAACAGAATACAAACCTGCAACATAAGCATCAATCAAGCAAAATCTCAATTCGGTTATCAATTACTAATTGATTCGGTTCTAATCGTATTTTTACCATGACTTTGAAGAATTACAATGTAGCAATCTTTGATAATGGTGATTCTTCATGCTTTAAAAATCGGCAATCGTTCGCAATTCGAAGAAAGAGGAGTTTAATAGGTTATTTTTTAAAACTCAAAACAAAACCACAAAAGTATAAATTTTAAAAAATCATAAAATCATAAAACACAAATTGAATGTACAAATGAGATGAAATAAGATGAAGAAAACAAACCCTTACTTATAAACATAACAGAGAAGTTCAAAACATTGTATCTAAGTATAAAAAATGAAAGTCAAAGTAACAACAGGAGGACTTGTTAAGTCTGAACCTCGCCAGCAACAACAGTTGTGTAAGCAACAGAATGCCTCGTGCGGGATGACCTGGAGGCGGCCGATTCAGAGATTCTGAATTGTACGATTCCCTCTTTTTTCTCTCTAGCAATTCAAGAATTGAACCGTAAGCAAGAAGTGTAGTAGTTATATGGGTTAATGGTCCTTGGAATTTAAGGTTTTGTGCATAAAAATATTGTTAGAAACAACAGGATTAATTAGTGATCAAATTAAGAACTTATTAAATTAATTAATTTAACCATGTCGGTTAATTTAATTATTACCAAGGTGGGTAAGAACTGTTGCAAAACTGTTGGAATTGGAGTGCTTTGGCAACTTTGAGTGCCAATACTCCTCACGTGCTAACACTCCTCACGTGCTAACACTTGTTGCAAAAACAGTCTATAGCACAACACAAAAATTGAATATAAATGTATGAAAAGAAGATAAAACACAAATTAAATGTAATTAATTGGTTTGTGACTGGATGCAAAATCTGAAATTTATCATTCGTTGAAACTAACCTTTTGAAGGCGAAGAAGAAGAGTGATGATTTAATAGGTAGGTTAATTAATTGAATAATTTAATTAATTAAAATATATTTACTAAATTATTATTTAAAAGTCTATTACACTCTTAAAATTTTAATAATTTAAGGGTATAATAGTAATTTAAAGAAATAAAGTCCTTTGTGCTTTTTATATAGTATAGATAGTTAGGAGAACTTAGATTCAGAATTGTCAGTTTTTTACATTGTAATCACTCATGTGAGCTCACATGGCCTATCAATAAAGATTTCAGTCCTTGCTTATTGATTCCATCAAACGGAGCAAAATAATTTCATAGAATTCATTTATTATCTTGAACAGAAATTGAATAATACAAAATGAAACCACAAAGATGAACTCCTAATTCCTAACTTGGTTAGTTTATAAAAACTCGACACGAGGGCTGCAAAAACAGTCAGCTACCATCAACTTGCCTTGTTTTGTGGATGAAAAGATCGTAACCTCAAGGAGCCCCCTCGAATCGGACCGATGTTCAAGCAAACAGATGATTTCTCTATCTTTGATCTTGTGTAATACACTATTTTGTGAAACTGATGGTATTTTTTCCTCTTCTTTTTGTTCATTTCATCCACAAACGAACATTTGAAATCCATATTACCCCAAAATTTTCAAAATTGCCAAGGACAGAACCTACTATCAGTATCAAATCACTTTCATCAATTTCCTATATTACGGCAAAGTATCTTAACAATTCAGATGACTTGGGATACCGGCGATACAACCAGGTGGATAACCTCAAAAGACGATACAAACATTTAATTTAATGCTCGTCGATCAACCAGGCGGATCAAAATCAAATCAAACTCCTTTCCAATCTCAATCTTCTCCTTCTTCTTCTTCTTCAGATGCCTCCTTTAACCACTGCAACAATGACAATTCGTGAAGTTACGAATGAGCCATAGCTCGAAATACATTGCGTGATAGCGTTTACGAAAGATGGCAACAAAACAGTGATGGCATAGAAAAGATGGTTTGAGCAGACTTCAAGTTTAGTATTACAGGAGGATGTAAGAGCATCATATCTTACTTGAATGAGTTTTTCTGACTGCTTCACAAAAACTGTGTCTGATTCTTCTGCATCTTTTCTCTCATCAGACCATCTCAATATGGCATCTTCATCTATAATATCTTTATCATATAAAAAATGCAAAATCTGACACAAAAAGAGAAAACTTTGGTGCATCAAAAGTAAGCTTTTGCACAGAGATCCATGATGATAAATTTTATCAAAGACAAGAAGATACCTTGGCAAATAAAGGTAAAAACTCCTTCAAAGATTCTAGACATGTACAGCTCTTCGAATTTGAGTATCACTTCAATCTGTTCATCATGAACGACATCAAGTTCATTCGCAGTCCTTCTCAAACACAAGGAATTACTTATAAGAACCAATAATTTAGTTCATCCAACGTCCGGGATTTGTCAACGAACAAAAACAATTCGTAAATATGCGGCCAGGGCGCTAAGTTAAGAGGGGAAGGACAATGGCACACAGAAACTACGACAGAAGATTCAGAAATTGTAGCTACAGAAATGGAGAAGTGAAGATCATTGGGCCATAGATTTGTTGGGCTGACAGCATAGGTCTTTTTTTTATTATTATTGTAGAATATTGTTTCAAGCCTATAGATCTCCTTAACCCACATAGCCTATCAACAAGGCATGTTTAGTTCGAAATTTGAAATAGTTGGCACTATGATTATATACCCGGTTGGCCTTGAAAAGGGAAAAATCATTTCCACAAATGGAGCAATTGATTGAGATCAAAATTTACCGTTACAATTACTTTCCCTCGACCATGGTTAAATTTTTAAAGAGTGACTCTTTTAATATGATTTTCTCAAATCTCCGGAACATCATAATTCAATAAAGTACATTTATTTTCTTGAACAGAATTGAATACAGTAATATATGCGAGAGTGTACAATCCCTAACTCGTCAACAATCCAAAATTTTGCAATAGAAAATGGCACCACAAAGATGAACTCCTAAAAACTAGACACAAGAGCTGCAAAAACAGTCATAACCAAAGCAAAATTGCCAAAGAAACCCTTCAAACTAGTCCTCAAAGAGAAGGCATTGCTAGGGGAAGCCCCCGGTACCTTGGCGGAAGCAACTGAAGGAGACGGCACCTGCTGATCGGAATCTGAAGGAGCCGGAGCGGCTGCTTGATTGACGTCGCTGCGCAGAACATTGATATCAACCTTCTGTCCGGATTGGCAATGACCGGGCACGCCGCAGAAGAAGAAATGGTGGCCGTGGTTGGTGATTTTGACGGAGTCATTGCCTGTGGTGTAAGTGGCCAAAGGGGCAGTGGTATTGCATGCTCTATACATTGCGTGTGTCACTCGCATCACGTTGTGGAATTGGGGATTGTACTCAAAAACTGTACAAAATTCATCACCATCAAACGTAAAAATGTTTCAAGTTAGAACAACAATACTATTGCAGGAAAATTCAAATAAGCTAAACAAGGATTAGTGACGTGTTAACACATTTGGAATATTGATTAGTGTGACTGTGATGTTGATGCAATCATTAGAGCGTGCGACTGCAAAGAGTACATAAGTTAGGTACTTAGGTAGGGACCAACATCTTAACACATAAATAAATTGAAAAAGTGGAGTAGTTGACAAGTACAAATAAATAAAAACAAATAAAAAGTTACTAGAGGGTGGAGCATTACATGTCACCCACTTGCCAGATTTCACTCCTGTCCTTGTCCACGTGGATTCCAACAAGCCAAATTTCACTGCTGTCCTTGTGCACGTGGATTTCAACAAAAGTGACAGACACTAACACTACAACATGCTTGTGATGACAGCAAAACTGGAAAAATACTAAGCAGCACTCACCATCTATGATCATGGATGACAGACAAGAAGCTCAAGCCATGGCCGACAGAAGAAAAAAAATATAAATAATTATCAGAAAAAGAGAAAAAAACTCGCGAAAGTAAAATCTGGGCCGGAAAAGGGGTTCAGTGTCGTGGATCTAGGCACCAGTCCAGTAAAATCTGGGCCGGAAAAGTTGTCATCAATATCCCTCTAAATAAGTGATCTACCACCCTTCGGCATGGGATCTAGTAAGTTGATCTATACCAATATCATATAGTAATTAAGTACTAGAAAAATACCCAAAAAAAATTATGGATTTTGTAGAACTTAATTAAAAAGTCCCTGCAAAATTGTGATGGCTACGGAAGAAAAAGAAAATGGAACGAGAGCCCTAGTCCGGAATAGTCCACATGAAAGATACAAAATGGAAGAATATATGATACAGAGAACAAAGAGCAAGATATGGAATAATCGGAATGGAACTTACTGATGGTATCACCAATTTGGAAGGTTTTAGTGGCAGACCACTTCTTGTAATCGATATTACCAATGGTGGTCCAACCAGCAGAATCGCCGACCTTGTACACAGCTCCAAGTATCGCCGGAAGCAACGGCAGAAGCACCAGCAGGGCCGCCAAGGTTCTCTTAGCCAAACCCATCATCATCAACAGACCCTTTTTTCTTTTGTTGGTTGGGGCTCTTTGCTTAGTTCTGTTTGAGTTATGACAATGGATGGAGAGCCTTTTCCTCTGCCTTCAAAGCCGTTTATAAGTTTTTCGGACTCGCACGCACAGAAACAGATTCGCTACTCTTTTTTTTCTTCTTAATTGTTTATTATTATTACTATACTTATTCATTTATTTTGTACTATAAGAGTCTTCTTTCCAGTGCAAAGTGAAAAATAAATACTATGATCTTAATGAGATTAGACTGATGATCTGATTGATGTGACAGCGGGCCTATTACTACTGGGCTGGGCTCACCGTAAGCCGAAATTAAAAAGACTATAATAGCCCAGATTGCGTTGTCTTGTTTTTTTTTATTTAAATGAGGAAGGCAAAAATGGCATGGAGCGCACTGTTTTTTTCCCGCCGGATGTGGGTGGAAAAGGGCTGCTTCCTTTTTCTTTTCCAGCACTGGTCACGCAGGCAGCTAGGCTTATTACACACTTCTTTTTCTTTCCCGCAGTAAAATAGACTTAATTAATTATTAAACAGAGTTCAAAACTAATAATTTAATTATTAAACACAGTAGTTTTCTAAATAAACATGCACAATTAATTCTCACCATGATTTCCATATTTAAAGTTTAAACAGGGGCTTTTACTTTGTTGGCAAGAATAATGAAGCACAAATTATGGCATGGTGGTTTACAACCAAACGTGTGTATTTATGGTTGAGACAACTAGTCAACCACCATACATTTGTAAAGGCTTGAAAGGAAAGGAAAGGAAATGGTTAGACTTAGCCACTCAGGCAACCATGATGATGTCTTCTCGTTTTCTGTATTTTGGGTGAAGGTCATCATAGCGATGCCCATTCCTCACCTGTAATCCATAAATACTTTATTATATTTATTTGAGTCATATGTTGCTTTGTATTGTGCCTCAGAGAAAGAGTCTTGCAATACACTTTTTCCTATCTAAACTACTTCCTCTTTTCAAATTTGGCTCAATTTTGAATTAGAATACTCTCGTATGAGCTACTCTTTATGAGTCTAATCAGACTCGAATGAGATTAGTTTCCTACACATAAAAAATAGAAAAAATATGTGGAGAGATCGAACGAGATTAGTCTCGAATGTTGGATGAAGTATGATCACAATGGGTAATAAAAAGATACCCTAAATTTTCCTTTTTATGTTTTTACTCTTTCTGGATCGACCTACCGAACTTATTAATTTAGTAAGGAGTTTGATGAACTTTAACTTTATGGGCCTATTAATACACCTGGCCCAATAATTACAAGTGAGGCTTACGAATTATTGGGCCCGTAAGAAGCCCAATTTTATGGATAATTGTATCTCGCAAGATCTGTTAATTAATAAACGGAACTTTTTGCAGAAACACTTCAAACACACACCAAACAAAACTGAGGAAGGTTTAAAACATCTGAGGGACAAAGATTCAATAATTCTACCGAACAAGAGAAAATATGATCAGTTGCAGACCAATACATGTGTTAATGGAAGATTTTTCTTGAGCAGACGAATATTGTAACAAGAGTATCCTTCCCATAATTGTAAGAGAACATGGACTCCTCCAAGTTCCCTTCAAAATAGTTCTGTAGAAAACAAGGGTTATATAAGAACCTAATCATTTCTCTAATTTTCTGCATCACTTTTAGTTCAGTGATCGCAATATTGTTACTAGAACCACCAGAATTTACAACTGGTTCGCAGGATCAAATCCGTTTCCACGCCCTTTCTTCGTTGTGTTGTAGTTACCATTAGTTCCATTTGCTCTCTCTTCCTCGTCCATGAATCTCTTCCAGAACCAATGCTGTTTCCATACTCTCTCTGTCATCTCTTCAATGGGTATATTTTTGGTCTCCGGCAGCAGAAACAGCACGAAAAACGACATGACAAGCACCCAACTAGAGAAGAATAGGAAGATTCCGAACTTGAAATGGCAGAGCATGGAGAGGAAAGCCTGTGCTATCACAAATGTGAAGAGCAGATTGACACAAACAGTTACACTCTGTCCAGCTGACCGAGTCTCCAGCGGGAAAGTTTCACTCGGTATGAGCCATCCTAGAGGTCCCCAAGACCAAGCGAAACCAGAAACAAAAGTACACACCATGGCAACTACTACTATTGCCACACCGCGGCTCAGGTTATCGGAGAAGTCAGTGACTTTGAGTCCTAGTATAATTGCTATTACCACCTGAGAGAAGAACATCTGGATGCCAGCTTCCAGTAAAAGCACGCGACGGCCTACCTTGTCCACTGAGTAGATCGATACAACTGTCGAAACCACATTGACTGCCCCTGTAATGACAGCAGAGTAGAGTGCAGCATCGCTACCAAATCCCACTGTGTCAAATAGGACTGGAGCATAGAACATGATCGCGTTGATTCCTGTGCATTGCTGGAAGATCTGTTGAAAAGAAAAATCAAATTTACCTTCATCAGACCAAGACATTATAACATAGTAAGTTATGTTCAAGCATTTAATGTCCTGAAGGAAAAAAAAATCTATGTGATAACTACTTGAAAGTGGGGTTGAGTACCCTCAATGACAATGCTGAAGATTGCAACTGCACATTTGAATTATCAATTAAGGAATACTGACCTGCAATGCGACTGCTATAACGAGCTGGGGTCGGTTCCTCCTCTTGAGGAGATTCCTGAATGGATGCTTCACTTCTTTAGCAAGACGGCTGGCCTCAACAAGGTCCAAGAACTCTGGTTCAACCGCCTCAGTGCCTCTGATCCTTTTAAGAGCAGCTTTCCCTTCATCAAGGCGACCACGCTCAACGAGACTGTTAGGAGTTTCTGAGACCATGAGAGATCCTAGGGTCAAGAGAAGAGCAGGAATGCCAGCCAGGCCCAAGGACAGTCTCCAACCCCATCCCCCTTTGATTCTGTTTGCAAAAGGCCAGATACCAATATCAATTAGAAACAAATTAATTTAAGAAATTGGGATAAAGGTGTGATCTTAGAAATTGGTAGTAATTTTAGGAAGCGAACTTACTTTGCAGTTCCGTAATTGATAAGGTTAGCAAATAGAATGCCAATGGTGACATTAAGCTGGAACAGGATGTTTAGACCTCCACGTATCCTGGTAGGTGCTATCTCAGACAGAAACAATGGCACAGCCTGTTACACAACAGAAAATTCAAAATGGTCAAATAAGGTAGCACAATTCCCACTAACTACCAATTTGAGAAATTAGAAATCTGCAATTTTTTCTTGTTATAGGAAGATTCAACACTCTTTTTTTCAGCTAAAACTGCTGGATATTCATAAATATAGTCCTCATTAATTGCTTGCTTCATTTAGATAATCAAAAGTTTTGAACCCCAACTTATCAGTTACCAAATACCATCAAACATCCTTCAAAGTTCAAATACAACCTTGCATTAAAAACGTTTCTTAATTGAGCTTTGTTTGTTCACATTACTCAAATTAACAATTGAATTTGAGGTCCAGTCTGATTAGAAAACAGAACAAAATTCTTATGGTCCAACTAATTACAAATGAGATAAGGTAAACAACTCAAAGGTATTCCTTATGCGCACACAAGCAATGACTTTAAAAATGGGATAACAAAGAACTCACATTATTCAACAAAAAATCCAAAAAAAACAAAAGACTTTTCAAAAGGAAAAGAATCCTACAGTAAGGAAGGAAAGATGCCATGAAATTGGGGGGTTCTAACTTTTAGCAATTTTTATTTTTCTCTCCCCGTAAATCCAAATCTAAACGTCCTTGTCATAGAGATTGTTTTCATAAAACAAGAGAAAATTTCACTCACCATCACGTGTAAGATGGCTAATGGCTTAGAAGTTAGAATATAGTTAAAGCCAGAGAAAAACAAAAGTATGATCGATCATTTATTTTTCTTTTCTTTTTATCATAATAACCATAGGATTCTCTTTTCGTCCAATAGCTATGGCCATCAGGCCACGGCACGGGAACGGAGCGGTGAAATCCTCCGTGCCAGTTAGGTAATTGGCCCCGACGGTAATGGATTAGGCAACTACCAACTTCCAGAGACAAACTGTCGGCAACCAGACCTAAAACACCATTATCCAGCTTTGAATCCCTTAATTCTTAATTAATTCTCACATGAAATACATGAGACTCTAGAATAATACATAACCTCTTTATTTATTTATTTTTTTGTTCAAACATAACCTCTTAAATTAAACCACATGAATTAAATACTCATATATTGTCAAACCACTCGAACCACTTTCAACTACTACTAAGCATAAGCAGGTGATTAAGCATTTAATGAAGAATTAATTAGTTAATTTAATTTACCTGATTGGCGAAGCCAACTCCACAGCCAAGTAAGATTCTGCCGATGATGAGCATGGCTAGATCTTGAGCGGCGGAGTTAAGCACAACGCCGGCGATGAAGAAAAGTCCGGCGATCAACATGGTTGGCCTCCTACCGAAGTTTCTAGTGGTGTAGGATGCGAAGAATGTCGAGGTCAATCCGGCCAAATAAAGTGATGATGTGAAGAGCTGCAGCCCTTGATTATCATACTTGCAGTAATTGCTGTCCCTCGCATTCTTATCTTGTGTCCTCTTATAAACCACCGGAAAAAACTTCTGCAAGAAATCAGGCATCGATGTAACCCCACCTGCCACCATGTCCATTATTATTACGTCATTTTCCGGTCATCTAAGCAGGGTGAAATGGTAATTTAAAAATAAAAATAACAAATTCAGTTACGGGGAGAAAGATAAATGCCATTTGAATTTTGAAAAAAAAAACAATTCATGTTACTCTGCAACTATTACAGTTACACGCAAGGTACAGGTCTGTCAAAAGTCAGCATAATTGGAGTTACAAAACTGCCCTCATCTATGTAGAAAAACGGAGGATATAATCGTAAATTTTGACTCAACAGAAAGGCATATTTCCTAGTTTCGGGGAAGGAGGTAGGCAACAGAAAAGCTATAGACATCCATTGTTGCTGGAAAAAATCACAGAAAACGAGAATCCTAACCAGCAGTGGATGAAATTAGCATTACTAACTTCATCTCAATCCCCTCGTTTCTGGTTGAGGAGATAAAACGAAATGCAGATCAATTAACAAAATTGCGAAATTAAGAAACCGATCGAACGATCAGGAAGAAGATGAAAGGTACGATACCTGAAACGCCAACATCATAGCCAAACATGAGACCGCCAGTTGCAGCCATTATGCATGAAATGATCACGATCGGAGTGATCTTCGCTTCAAACTCCACTCCTCCGGCGGGCGCCGCAAACCCTCCGCCAGCCATGATTACGGTCTAACGCGCTCTTAAGCAGTAATTAAATGGGCTAATTAAAAGAGTGAAATGAGAGAGAGATGGGGAACAAAAAAGGAAAAAACGCTTGTAATTATGAAGTGGATTGTGGTGAGAGAAGTGAGTATGCTGTTTATATAGATGGAGGCGGGAGGAGGAATATGGATGACGTAGTGGGAGCCACCGCCAGATGCTTGCACGTGGCATTTTTGGTTTCGTAGACGGCTGGAGAGTCAACCAACGGCACTTAATGATACTCCATGGCTAATTGAAGTCATGAACCTGACTTTATATTATTTGAGTGTACCATTTGATTTGACCCACCTAATCAGCCATGGTAATACGGTGTTTGAATTTATTTTTCATGTGAACTGAAAAATATACTCTAACGGTATTAACTGTCTTTTTAGCACAGTAATTTTCAGTAGGTTTTACACTAAAAAGTCAAGTAAAGTATACAGTAATTTTTCGTAAGTTTTCGCCAATTAATACCGTCCGGAGAGAGTAGTATTATGTATATTTTATAATAAATGTGAAATGTAAATTACCAACCAAGAAATAAAATATGGATACTTCTTATTTTAACCAACTAATTTCTACAATTTTTTCAATTATGGATTAAAAAATTTACTACTCCATCTGTTTTTTGATAACTACCGTTTTTTTATAGATTCTTACTGTTCATAATACTTGTCATTTTATCTTTTTCGAGGTATATATTTTGTGCATATGACAACAAAAAAAGTATGCATCAACCCAATTTGACGATGGTGTGGTAATTTGAATAGAAATTAAAAAAATAATAATAATATGAAAAAAAATAAAATAAAAAATTATTATTTTTAATTTTTTACTATTTTAAAACGTTTGTTATTAAAGAATAGAGAATAACTGAGAACCTATCTTGGAGAATATTGTTTCAATTAAATCGCTGGTATAAACAATTTAGGGTGTTAATTGAAAATGAGATAAATAAATTGTGAAGTGATTTTTTCCAAAAATAAATAACAAACCAAAACGTTATGGTCAGTTCAAGTCGTATGCAAGTTGTCATGTTATGTGTGGTCGTCAGCTTTGGCGCGCGGACTGATGAGGGGTTAGAAAAATCACTGGGTTCACATTCTATTGAATAGGGTTTATAAATTTAAATTTAGCTAATAGTTTTATATGTTTCAAACCTAGTGAAATGGTACCTAACTAAAAACTTTGAAAGAAGCTTGATTTTAACTAAAATTGAAAATATAAAATCGAATAATTTATTTTGCTAAATATTTAATCTAATATTAAAAAAAATTAACACGTAAAACATAGACTCGTAGATTTTTACTTTTATTTTAAAAAGTGACAACAAACACTATTATTTTAAGGGGAATTTTTGCGAGAAAAATTTAAATGTCTAAAGAAGACTCAATTATACCCTTTTATTACAAAATAATAAAATAGTAAGATTTCACCAATTTTAAGAATTAACTCTATCTCTTGGAATTGTGTTGCTGCAGAAGGAGAATAAGAAAAGGTAAAATAATCAAAGTTATACAGAATCTGTGGGCAACTAGGAATGAAACACTTCATATTTCATACCTAGAAAAACGAAAGACCAAACAAACCATCGAGATTAGACCACATTATAATTTACTTACTCAATCCAAATTCGAATTTTCATATAAAAAGAAATAAACGAAACAAAAGTATGCATCCTTAATATTCCTTATCAAAGATACTTACCATGCACCTACCATCCAAGAGAAAACTCCATCTTTACGATATCCACCACTTATATGAGAACGATGTAATACGTCAATCTGCATATTAATACGAATAATAAATAATATTTTATGGGAGAAATACTAATTAGTTGATGACTTTTAACGATTAAAATTAAGTTCAATATGTAATTAGTGATCATGGAGGGTCCATGTCCATGTTTCCCACTTACAAAACGTGGGGCACGGCATGGCATGTGCTTCAATTCATATCACATAATATCATTCATAAAACCCTAACTATTTGTTGATATCGTGAAAAAAATCTTTTTTGAAAGGAGATATCATGAAAATTTATTGTTATTGTTTATCATTTTATAAATTATTGTATTTGTTATTATGATATCGAAGTGGTTGTATTGTACTATATAGTATTACTATAATCTGCACCTCAAAAAATATTGTTACATATCCGCTTCATGATCACTACCAATTGTTGCGTATAAACATATGTTCTACCCACACGAGTAAACACAATTACATAAACATCTTCCACCTCAAACACAACAATTTCAAACTATTATCCGTGTTTAGTTTCCACAAACTTTCAAAAAAATTGCATATTTTACACTATTATTATACGCTACACCATTACAAAACCTCACAATCACATTCAATCAAACTTACTATGTTTATTTTCTATTTATAGAGAGGAAAAACTACACAACTATTATTAATTTGTTTCCTTTATGATCACAAACATTATTACTAGTATTATTAATTTGTTGTAAAATTAGCTATGACTATGAGCTATCCATATGGATTATGGAGGAGGCGCCGATTTCGAAGAATTTATTGGGTGTCCAAACCATGGCAGCACTAAAATGAAATCTTTGATATTCGGACATTAGTTTTGGATAAGAAGAAAAACAATTGGCACTCACGAGTCTCAAAGTCGCAACAACAACTAATTTTGTGCACGAAAACGGAGACTCGCGCGGGGAAAGACAAGTCAACGTACGGAAGGTTGAGAGACCTTTTGCAATCTCAATTCTTCTCCCACGGAATTTACACTTCAATTTCAATAATGTTTTGTAACGAGCATTTATTTTTCGGTATTTTTTTATATAAAAAAATTAATATAAAATTTTAAAATTTTAATTTAAAAAAAAAATACATGTCCATTTTTTTATGTGGTACCCTACAATATACTCAAGATTTATCGATTTTTCACATTTTAACTTGTAAACTGACTCTTCTTGATTCTTCTTGAAGAATACTCCAAAAGATATCCACGGGTTTCTCTTGGGCGGCTATAAAGGTGAATATGGATTACAGCGAAACATGGGGTGGGCTTTGATGATGTCTTTTAGGTAAAGGTCCTTTTTGCGAATTTGGACCGTTCAACATTTGTTTTCCCACAATTTTTTTGGTCCAGCCCATTCTTAGCAGACAACTGTTCATGTATACCAACAACTAACAAGCCTTTTTCTTTTATTTTTAATCTTGTTACGTTTTTCTGTAAATAATTTTTTTATTTTTCTTCCATATTTTCAAAGCTGTTGGGTGCTCAAAGCCCAATAAAAGTAGGCTTAAAGCCCACCAAACACTATATATTTCCTTTGTTGATTTGACTTTCTATATTATTTAAATTCATTCATAGATTGATTTTCTAGTTGATTGACATTATTAACAAGGGCGTTATTGAAAATATTTTTTCACTAAAATAAGATGGTGCTATTTATATAATAAGTGTTCCGCTCGAAGAACCTGAAGAGTGTGTAATTGTCATTTCTTAATAAAATTGATTATTTTTATCAATATCATTTGATAATTCGGTGCTGATTATTCGAGATTTAAACTGAGCAAGATCCTTTGGTATTGCATCCAGGTGGCATAACACACGTGTCACCATCGACAATTCCTCAGCCGCTACCACCAACAAATAGTTTTATCCCATTCTTTGAATTTAGAAAGATTAAAAATAAACAATCATGCAAGGTTAGGTCAAAATAATACAATAAACAAAACCTAACATCTAATTTCCCGGTCCTTTTATTTAAAATTTGTTTTCTTGTAACTTGCATCCCAAAATAAGGAACACAGAGAGAGTATCAAACTTTGATTATTGTATTGTTTTTTTTGTGGGAAAATAATATTATAATAATAACAAAGTGGTGTGAAAGTTACTGTATGATAACTACACGCCTTGTCCCACTTTGTGGACTTTCTTTCTTTAAAGTTTGCACCGTCAAAACTTTAGTGACAACCAAAAATTCAAAATGTAAACTTACTAGTTAATATTTTTAATTCAGATAGTAAATTTGAGTCTGAGAAATAATGAAAATTTATGACGAGGGTCACCATTTTCATAAAATTTAATCATACTCGAATAATTTTTTTGTAAGAAATGAGTGTACGTCAATGAAAGATTAGCATTTTACGCGGCACTAGTGTGAGATAAAGAGAAATTTTAAATACTCTCAAAATATCTGGTTATATTTAATACTTCACTCGAATAAATGATAAATTTAATCACTCATAAGATTTATCTATATGATATAATATTTCAAAAGTATATAAGTAATAACTCAATAATAAAACTAGCCTTGACTTGATTAATTTAATTAACTTAGAAATCTCACATTGATCCTTAACTTAGAAAGGCCAAAACTATTTAGAAAATATTATTTGAAAAAACTCTAAAATGTTGTAAGAATGTGGTCGACATAACTTGCATGCCAGCGTGTACAAACTTGGTCATGCACTGATGCATCACACCCAAAAATGTCTTTGGCATCTTGCAAATCTCTTTCCTGGGTTGTTATATTTACATACAAAAAATAAATATCCATGAAATCAATCTTACTATATCCAAGAAATATCAAGGACTCATGTGAAAAATAGAAACAAAAACAGGTAGGATTCTGTAAATAATGTTTTTTAATTAGCCATTTTAAAACAAGTAGGACTCATGAGAGTATATTGTTATCTCGGTATTGTAAAAACGTGAGCTATTAGAAATCTGACAAATTTTTTTATATTTTTTCCCCAATATTCTCTTTATTTTTATAATATTTTTTTTTTTGAATTTAGTCGGATCCTAAAAAAATAAAATTTTAAATATAAATACTTTCCATAAATTTTTAAATTTAAAAGCACTTCACGACAATCATTTTTAGTAAAAAAAGTTATCTTATACGTTTTAATTAAATGTCGTTCTGGAGCTTCAATTTTAACCAAAAATAAATATCGTTCCCGACTACCAACTCTAAAGATATTAATGTTGCCCTTGCTTGCGTTTGCCATCGACGATGGTTCAAGCTTGGCTCAGCCAGGAGATATGGAGCTCTACACGAGACCAAATCTGGAGGCGGTGGTGCTGCATGGAGGAGAGGGTTACACGAATTGAGACGGAGGTGGAGGTGGTGATGGCCGGAAAATAAAAGAGGTAGAGATGGAGGTGGGTAGAGGCAGAGGGAGGAGGGTGAGTGGCTGCTGGATTGAGAGAGAATAAAAGAAGGAGATTGATTTAAGATTTAGGTTGTTATTGTAAATAATTAAAAATAGGCTGAGCCAAACCACAAATTTTATCCTTTTTTTTCAGCCATAAAACTACAATTTTAGCTGATGGTATTTTCGTAAATAATGTAACAATCCAAGGGTATAATAATTTTTTAGCCCATTTTCAGCCATAAAATTATAATTTTAGCTGATGGTATTTTCGTAAATAATGTAACAACCTAAGGGGATAATAATCAAAAGTGTCTCGATTTTTTTGAACCAATTATTACCTTAACATGCGTGAAAATACTCAAAACGATGTTTATTTTTGATCGGAAAGAGTATAAGGTTGTATTAATGTTCAGTATTAGTAGTTTTTATTACTAGCACTAAGTATGAGCAATAAGCCTATGTCCTCTTCCATTAGTCAAGGCACATAAACCAAAATAAAGAAAACGGTGTTACGACTTCTGGAGTTGTTACTGACGGCTAGGGTTAGACATGCGGTCAAAAACATAGCCACGGAGGCAACAATGACGTCGCTTCCGACTGTACACGTGGCGTCTCATGAGGATTTTACGATAGCGAGGGAATGAAAAATACTTTCATTTCGCTTCATAAAGCGACAAAAGAAGAAGGGGAAAGGGGATCAATTATGGTGGGTCAACCTTTTTGGGTGTAGGGTCCATCTGTCTGACGTGGCCACCATGGTCTTCTAAATATATATATTTTTCTTTTGGTTTTGGTACATTGACAAATCTGGATTAGAAAAAACTCTGTGCCACCCACCATGGCAGGTTCAGGCCATGAAATATCTAACCCTCATTTAATATACTACTAATAACAACACTATCTGACGAGGCTGTAACGCTATCTTTTCCTTTCTTTCTATATAAGAAAAAAAATATTTTATTTACAAGGATAGCAAATAACAAGATCCAAGGCGACGAATTAGTAAAGAGAGAAAATACACGTGTCGATAAAGATTCTGACACGTAACGAAAGCGACGTTGCCAAGCTGGACTGTTACTTTTTTAATTCAGTGCACGAAGATGTGAAAACTCCGCTATAAGCGCGTGGACTGAAAAGCGGGATTGTTTGTTTCCTTTTTATCCAGTCACATTTTTATTTATTTCCTTTTATACAAAAAGAAACTAGCATTTAATTTTTATTTCCAATTTGTAACTGCACGGTGAAATTTATCCGAGCGAGCAAGTAGGCTGTGGTTAAAAATAATAATTTTATATAGTGGGCCCAGCACACGTCAGCAACACAAGCTGCAACCATCTCGCGAACGTGACAATAGGCCAACGCGAGGAAATAATTTCTAGATCGGCAGCTAACTGTGTGGGGCCCACACTTCTCGGAAGTTCCGTGACCGTGACTGCAGTTTCCTCGACGCTGCTCATTCAATCTCATCCGTTGGATGGGATTGAAATCTACGGTTCTCCAAAACAGGCGCATTCTTCAACATGCCAGCTAGGATTTGTTGGTTAGTTGGTATCTTGGGCCTGGATTTGTTTAATCGATGTGATTGCCAGGTCAGATATTGATCCGACGGTGGCTACAGTTTCATTCACTCTCCAGGCCAGATCGCATCCGTCAGATTTTAATATTGTTTGTTTCTTTTTGCGGGCCCGGATAAATAGTTAAAGATTAAAATCTCTTATATTTTAAAAATAAAAAAGAAACGTGGAACCACAATAATGAACTTGACCGGTTGGAACGATATTTTTCTGCGGTCATCTAGATTCCTTGTGATCGTCATGTTGCTTTTACCAATGTACTATTTACCAATGTATATGTTGTGCAGGGTGTAGATTAATAGATAAAGAATTATTATAACTTTAAAAAAACTCCGCATTACAATTTTTAGGTATATGTATTTGCGGTAAAAATAAAAAATGAATTTTTTTACTGTACTTCAAAATTATTCTGTTTAAATTAAAAATAGTCCACCTTCAATAAGAGGATAAGCAGATACCTAACACCAAGGGGAGTAGCGGGTCACGGCATCTCTTTGGGAACTTGAAGGGTTTAATTTGATAGGGTAGTGATTCGTGGGCAACAACAGTATCGCACCTCACTATGCAATACTACAAGACAGTACACTCAAATTACTCAATAATAATTAAATAAAATAATAAATCAGTAATGGAATAAATAATTTATAATTAGACATTTCTTTATTTGATGGGTAAAATAAAATATTGCAGGAAAATGGGGGTAGTGAGTAAAAACATGGGTAGAGAAGCTTGAAAGGTAAGGCAAATGGCTGACACGTGGCGGTATGATGCACTAAAAAAGTTAAGTGGTCATAGCACAAACCTTATTAAACGGTATAAATTCTGCCATGTAGGCACTTTAGCCAAGCACAGCCGTTGGATGTGTCGGGTGATTAACGCCTTAGATCTAATCATGCCCACAACTTTTCCAATCCTAGCCGTCGGCTAGGTTTTGACGAGAGTGAAATAGCTGAAAGGATGATGAAAAAGGAACACAAAGCAACAACAACAAAGAGATAGATAGATAGAGTTTTTAGAGAGAAGGCAGAGAAGCTGAAAGAGCCTAAAGAGGCCAACTAGAAGATAAGTGAGGGGGAGGATTTCATTTCTTGGAGATCTTTGTTGATTTAAAGATTCAATTTGTTTGTTGTGAAATTCCGGTGACTCAGGATTCCATTTGCCGGTAAATTATGCTGAGTTTCCGGTGATGAGAGATAAGGTTCACCTTCTTCGTTGGATTACAGATTTGTCAATACAAACCACAAGCAGCAGTAATGGATAGAAATAGAGAAGCAAGGAGAGTGACTATGGCGGCCAGTAATGGCTTATCTAGAAGGAGACACAGAAGCAACAGCCTAAGAGACTCGCCAGGTTATAATCCTAACCAGATCTAAAAATCTAACAAAAACGCCATGCCGTTGTTTTCATCTGATTGGTTTCTTGTTTTCTTTGATTTCTACAGAGGACGATGGGCCGTTGGAGTTACAGGAAACGGTGAGGTTGAGAGATCGAGGGCCGGGGAAAAAAGATCGGGACCGAGATAGAGAACGTGACCACCGAGAGCGAGACAGGGAGAAGGACCGGGATCGGGATCGGATGAGCAGTAGGAGTAAGAGGAGGAGAGGTGATAGGATGATGCACGGGAGTAACAGGGAGGATGGAGGAGATGACAGCTCAGAGGAGAGTGTGAACGATGAAGAAGATGAGGATGATGATGATGGCAGTGGAGTAGGTGGAGGTCCTGGAGGCTCTTCCATGAGGATGCTCCCACCGAATCCTACCTCTTTTTCTTCCTCTTCCATGTCCAATCACCACCATCGCAAATCGTTTCCGCCGCCGGCCAAAGTTTTTAGAACTGGGCCGACGTTGACGGTGGCAACGCCCCCAACGACGACAACCCCATCCCCGAACGCAACACCATGGAAGGCTCCGGATGAAATGATTGGAGTGTCGGTGCCTAGAAAAGCTCGGTCAGGTAGAGAGGTGGAAGAGATTTATTTTGAACACAAAGTTTAAGATTTCAACGCTCAGATTGGCGGATTTATTGATGTTTGGTTTTCCTTTGTGCAGCGTCTACTAAGCGGTCGCATGAATGTTGGGCTTCAAGTGGCGGTGGTGTAGTAGGCGGTGAGCAAATTCACCGTCAAGCTTCAACGTCTCCGGCGAGATCGAGTGGCCCCGGTGTTGCTCCCATGTTCGCATCAGCTTCACCCTCTCCGGCTCCAGTCTCTCCTCCCTCATCTTCTAACGCCTCAGTAAAGAAAAAGATGGTCAGTATAATTTTTTTTTTCCGTTCCATTTTGGGGTTTGATCGAGTAATTAACCTCTGTTCTTCGTTTTGTAGAAGCCAAATGGACCAAAGCAGAGGCCTCCAAAATCATCTACCAAGTCCGTGTCATCAGCGCAAGATGAGATTGAGATCGAGATCGCTCAAGTGCTTTTTGGGTTGGGAAGACAGCCACAGGGCACGGCGAAGCAAGAAATAATGGGAAATGATTCCATCAAGTTTGATTCGAGAGACGTCAACAACAATATTAATAAGTCTTCTTTTGATGCTAAATCAAGGGTTTCTTCGCCGATCTCCAATTCACCTTCTACTATAACCTTAGCTCCTTCTTCTATTCCCCCAACCACCAATTCTAGCTCATCTGCTACTCACATGTCCGCAATTGGTAAGTTCTTTGAGCTCCCATAATTTTTATTTTTTTTGTTGTAATCAGAGTAAGTTTTTATACTTTCGTCCTTTTGGGCAAGTCTCATTTTTTAGGCCTATTGATGATTTTTTTGGTGCTTTTGGTATGGAATCTGCAGCGCCTAGGAGGAAGAGGCCTCGACCAGTGAAGTATGAGGAGGAGAATCCATCAGCTTATCCTGTGCGCAATAGTCCCATGTCCTTAACTAGTAAGGCTGAAACCGATCAGCCTGCAAAAATCGATGTTTCTTCTCCCAATTTGGAGAAGAATTCCATTGAAAATGGAGGAATTTCCTACGATTTGTCAGCTTATCAAGTTGCTCAAGTGTCAGCTGAGCCTAAGCCAGAGGCAGTGAAGCCGGAGAACAATACTTTATCGGAGTCAAAGCCGGTGGCTGAAGAATCTGCAGGCAGAGATTTGACTGTAAACAGAGAGGAGCCAAGGTCCCCAAAGAAAGAACCATCTTCTGGGCTAAGATTGGATGGTGATCGGGGGAGTTTGGCAGGGACTAAAGGGTGAGTCAGAAATAAAAACCATCTTATTTTTAATTTTAACGATTTCTCCTCTTCTTACTAAAAAAAAATCTTCTAAAAATTTCTCCTACTGTTTAGGAATTCTGCGATTTCTGAGAGTGAAAACCATCGAGAGGAGAAGTTCCAGATAGATCTGATGGTCAGGATCTTTCTCAGTTTACACCATTAATATTTGCTTGTTTTGGAAAATTTTGAGTGAGAGAATTCTTTTGATGTATTTATTAATTTATTTACTTTTCCTTCTGGGTTACAGGCGCCTCCTCCGTCGAGATCATCTCCAGAAAGGGACAGTGAGATTGATTTTGTGGCTATAGTTCCTAAAAAACCTAAGCTGCAAGATGTGGAAATGGTGAGTGGGCCCCACCCTATGTGTCTGTTTATTATCATCATCACACGTCTATTTGTTTGGTATGATGGGATGTGTAGAAAATTAATTAATTGTGTTTTGGTTAAATGAAACAATGTACAGGAAATGAAGCCTGTGGTCAAAGATGATGAGAAGAAAGCAGTGAAATTTGGTAAAGATGATATGAATGCAGAACATGTGGAGAAAAAGACGAAAGTAATTGCTGAAGAACCTGAGTTCCCAAAGCCAAGTGTTAACAGAGAGAGGAATATTGATCTCCATTTTGATTTAGAGAAGTCTGATAAAGATAATGCAAATGCTGCTGGAACTGGAAATAAGCTCCAGCACCATGGCCAGAAGCTGCAGCAGCAGCAACCCAATGCTGAGAAAACTGGTAATTTTTTTCCTTCGAGAACAAAACTATTTGTTCTTCAATCTCCCAAATTGGGTTTGCTGAAAAGTTGAATTTCCCTCCCCCCCTCTGCTTCCAATTCTTCAGTTCAAACTAGTTCGTTGCCTTTGGCGATGTCCTTGGCGAGCTGGCCTGGTGCTCTTCCTCACATGGGGTAAGGCTGGCTCATTTTCCTACATCTTTTTTCTAGTGTTTCTTCTGAAAACTGACTCTCAAGTTATGGGCAGGTATATGGCTCCTCTGCAAGGAGTTGTGTCTATGGACGGAAATACTGTATCCTCCACTCCTATCCAGGTAGATAAGTTTTTCTCATTCTCTCTTTTTCTCAAAGTCTTCTCATCTATTAAGGCAAGATTCTGATCCATTTTTTTTTCCAGCCTCCACATTTGCTTTTTAACCAACCGAGACCAAAGAGGTGTGCAACCCATTGCTACATTGCTCGGATTATTCAGTGCCACCAGCAAATTGCCAGAATGAATCCTTTCTGGCCTGCTGCTACTGGATCAGCTTTAGCCTATGGGCCTAAGCCCTGCAATGTCAATGTTCTGCCCTCCCCAGAATCGCATGCAGGTAGGGGTGTGAACTCTGTGCAAGATAAGGGGCAGGGTATTGCAATATTTCCCGGTCCCGCTGGGAAGGAGAAGAGTTCTCAACCTTCAAACATTGTAGACAATACCCAAAGGAAGCAGATTTTGCTTCAGCAAGCTCTTCCTCCTGGAGCACCTGGCAATATGTTGGTACGGGTTTACTGTTGGTTTCTCTATACTTTTTCGCTTTCGGGTTTTGGGTGTTCAATATAAGTTTTTAATTTTTCTCCTGGAATGGGTTTCAGCATGGGCCAGCTTTCATCTTTCCTTTGAGTCAACAACAGGCAGCAGCTGCTGCAGCTGTCAGGCCTGGGACTGTTAAGTCTCCACCAGTTGCCGGTAGTGGAGGTTCATCAAGTTCAGCATCAGTCAGTGCAACAGCAACAGCAGTTGCCGGTGCTACAGCAATGAGCTTCAATTACCCGAATTTGCCTGGCAATGAAACCCAGTACTTGGCGATTTTGCAGAATGGGCCATACCCAATTCCAATTCCTGCACATGTTGGGGCCACTCCACCTTACAGAGGAGCACATACCCAGGCATTACCTTTCTTTAATGGGTCTTTCTATTCTTCACAAATGCTCCATCCTTCACAGCTTCAGCAACAGCAATCTGCCGCCTCTCAGTCGCAGCAAAGCCAACAGGGTCATCAAAACCCAAGTATTTCTAGCGGTTCTTCATCATCCCAGAAGCATTTACAGAATCAGCAGCAGAGGCCACATGGCAGTGGCCTTAATGGTGCCAGTGGAAATTTGCAAGGATTTCCTGCTCCCAAACACCAGCAATCACATTCATTGCAACTCCAGCAGCGGCAGCAGACACAAAGTCAAAATGTCCCTCATCAGGCTCGCCAACTTGAGAGTGAATTAGGTGGTGAAGATAGCCCTTCAACTGCTGATAGCAGAGTTTCTCGTTCAAACATGAGTATTTATGGGCAGAATTTTGCAATCCCCATGAACCAACCAAACTTTGCTTTGATGACTCCTGCATCAATGGGTGGTGCAGGTGGCAACCCTGGCGAAAAGAAGCAACATTCACATGCACAGGGTTCAAAGCCTGGAGTTGAAGCTTTAACTTCCCAGCCTTTTGCCATGTCATTTCCCTCCATTAATGGAACAAGTTCCCCTGGCTTTGATATTTCTTCAATTGCACAAAATCATGCTTTTATTCAGAACCTTCCAGAGGCTACAAGGCATAGTTATCACTTCATGGCAGCTGCTGTTACTGCCCAAGCAGCGCAGCAGAAAAAGAATTATCGAATTTCTGATGAAGGGAAGACTGGGGGTGATGGTTCAAATTTGGAAGAGGAGAGAAAGGCCATGGCAGGAGGAAAGGCTCCTCCAAATGCAGCTCAGTTAATTGCTTTCTCCCGGCCAGATCTAACTGATGCATCTGCATCTACAATGCCAGGTAACACTGTAATTGACAGCTCAGCCCGAACTCTTAACCTTAGTTCCACTGCTGCCCGGGCATCTAGTTCAATTATGTCAGCTGCTATCAGCAATGCCAATACTCCACCTGTGCAGCAGCAACTGCAGCGTAACCATCAGCAGCAGCTGCTGCAACAGCAGCAGCAGCAGCAGCAGCAGCTGCTGCAACAGCAACGTCAGATGCAACAGCATCAGCAGCAGCAGATGCAACAGCAACAGCATCAGCAGCAGCAGGTTATTCAGCTTCAAAAGCAGCATCAATTTGCCGCTGCAGCTGCGGCTGCTGCTTCTGCTCGGACTAAAGCACCAGCAACAAGCAACGGGAGTGTGTACTCGGACCACCTCTCTTCATCTCCATCAATGGCTACAAAGTTTCCTAACACACTTCCTGCATTTCCTCAAACTCTTGTCCAAAGCAGTAGTAGCCCAGTGCAATCTCCTCAGTGGAAAAATTCTCTGAGGACCACCACCTCCCAAATTCCTCCTCCCTCGCTTGCATCGGCTTCACCATCTCTCAAAAACCTTCCTCAACAACAAGGCCGGACCCAACAGGGACATGCGCAGATATCTTTCTCTGCTAACCCAAAGCCAATAGCAGTACAACAAGGTCAGGCTCCACCTAGCAACAACCAATCATCATCTCCCCCAATGGTAGTTAGTTCCCCTACAACGTCATCAGTTTCTAAGGGTGCTGGTGGGAGCCCAAGAACTTCTAGTTCTGCAGGGAACAAAGGTGGGCAATCTTCTTCACTATCATCTCAACAGGCAAAGAATTCCCCATCAGTGCCTGCTCAAAAATCATCTCCAGCTGGTGGCAGAAATTCCCCATCTATCCTTGGTCATCCACATAATGCCCCTTCATCTAGCTCTGGAACAAAGCCTCAATTGACACAGCAACAACAACAGCAGCTACCCAAGCATGCATTGCAGCAAGCCCATATGCTCTATACGAGTACTTATATGCAAGCCCAAGCTCAACATGCTGAGCGTACAACGAATAGTGGATCAGCTGCAAGTGGGTTCTATCTCCAGAGACACCGTGGTGAACACCAGCAGCAACCACCTGGTTCATCTGCAAACTCTTCATCGGGGATGTTGTCCTTATGTACTCCTGTCACTCTTGCCAACACGAGTACTACGGATCCTGCCAAGGCAGTAGCTGCAGCTAGCAATATGAAAGGCGGTGGTTTAGCTTCCCAAGGTCTTGTTCATGCTCAATTTTCTGCTGCGCAGTCCGCTGGGAAGCAACAACATCAGCTTCTACCTGCTGGCTACTCTTATGTTCATGCCTTACCTAGCACAGTTCAGGTGAAACCTTCAGAACAGAAACAACCTGCTGGCGAATAAACTGGGATTCCTAGTGCTTGAATGGCAAAACCCCTGGATACAAAACACTCAAACGAGAATGATTTGGTTGGGGGATTGTTAACTTATGAAGGGAGAAGCGACCTTGCCAAGAGGACGATGATAATACGATGTCTGCTAGTCCCCCGAGACAAATGATGTGTATCGATGCTAACATTCAAGGGAAAAGCTTGAGCCATTTCTCGAGAGGCCCACGATTTTGGTGAGGAAAGTTAAAGCAGCAGAGGGGGGGGGGGGGGGAGGTATGTCTTCCCGTGGAATGTGGTGGTTTGCTCCCATTGTTTATTACTAGCTGCTGTACCCTTGTGTTCATATTCTGACGGTTGAATGAGTGAGTACTCTCAAAAGTCTGATTTAGTTTTGATTGGTTGTTTTGATGGGCAAGTAAATCATGTGGGAAGTGAGAGGAAGGGGGTGTAATCAGTAACGTTTGAATCAAGTGTTTCTGTTGGTGAAAGGGGTGAAAGATGGTTTTAGTAATAGAGGTTCTCTTTTCTTTTTCTACTTCAGTTAGGTTTTTTTTTTCCTGGTCTAATTTCATTTTGCAGACAGGTGTAGACATATATATTATAAATATATGCAGGATGCAGGGTAGGGGAGGGGAGGGTTTATGTGTATATGGTGGTCTGGCATATATAATAGCAACCCTCTCAAATTTTTTTATATTAAATATCTGTCCCCATCTTTGTTTTTTTCTGTGCTGTTCTGATGATGACGTGCTAATGTTATTTGTTCTTTTTTCTTTTTCTGTGTTCAATTCTATTACCACTAACCTACAAACTACAAAGTTAAAAGAAGATGCTGAGATTTGCTGCCCTAGCAGAGGTTTTCTTGTCCTTTTTGCCTCTTTTTGGTGTTATGCCCTGTCCTATTTGCTATGCTTATAGTGATAAGGAGATAGATGTTGTATGCAGAAAGAGTGTCGCGGTGGATCCACAGGCACGTAATAACCTAATGGCTTTTGTACAATTATGTGGTTCCCACACCAAAAGTGTAAATTTTGTGTTCTTTTTTCCTTTGCTTTGCTAGTTGTAAAAATACAAAAACTAGTAAGTCGAACCCTTTGACAAAAGTTTGGTGTTATGTTGAAAAAGGGCGCGTCGCTCTTGTTCTTGTATCCGACGCGTGGCTTGTTGTGTCGATTTAGTTGTTTGGTGGGTGGCTAATGCCTAATTAGTAGTATTTATTAGTATATGGTTGTGATAAGCTGATAAGTTTATCTTTACCACGTCACTCTATTCTTGTTCCAGAACAAGAGAGGCAGTAATCTTTGCTTCAAAACAGTGGTTATTAATGGAGAAAAATAAGAGTAAAAAAAGAGAGTAGAACCAGATTTTTCAAACGCATCTTCCTTCCTTCTTTCCTTCCATTGGATGATAAGTTGATAGAGAGATACTCCTGTGACTGTGGTCCCCACCAAGTAACAACTTAGTAGCTCCTACCATTTCCTTTCTTTGGTGAGAGACTATGGGCCCACGTGCTGCTGTGGGGCCATTGTGCTTACTTAGGCCGCCTATAACAATATTCTCATCTACACACGTGTTCCCATGTCTTCTTCAGTTTTCTTTTTTCACCAAAAGTTGAAGGAAAAAAAGAAATTTCAAAAATCTTACCCCTCTTAGGGTCTGTTTGGCGTTTCGATTGTGGTGAGAAAAGTGTTGTGATAAAAGTATTATGGTAAAAGTACTTCTGGAAAAACTAGTATGCTGTTTAGTAAATATTTTTTAAAAGTGTTGTGGGAAACGAGAAGTTGTTTTTGGTGTTTGATAAACACTTCTTTTAGAACTATGGTTTGAGTGTAAAATGACTATAAAGAGCATCAGTCATTTTTAGTGTTTTTTTATTTACATTATTTAATTCAATCTTTTTTCCTAAACAAATAATTTAACTATAATTTTCTAAAATATGCAATTTTAACCTTTTAATTATAAAGGACAATTTATTTCAAGCATTAAAATTAATATTTTTTAGTATATATATAGATTATTTAAATCAATCTATTTATATCTTGGGGTAATATGAACATCAAAATAGGATTAAAATACCCCGTCGGTCAACAAGTTTTACATATATAAATCACAATTACATATTCATAATTAAAATAGTTTTTATATTGATTTGTTTCTATAATTAGCATCCTTAAAAAAAAAGGAATTAGTGGCGCTCTGATTTTGGATTTTTTTTAGTTTACAGATTATATTTAATTACAAATACCGGAGGAGTTTAGGATTGGAAAAATAGAAATTATGTTTAGGATTCAGTAATTTACATACTTTTAATTACCTGTGATTAATGAATGTGATTAATTCCAAACTAGTGAATGCGAATTAGTTTGGTTTAAGTAAAATGCCAAATTAAATGGAAATAATTTCATTTGGTCGAGAAAAATAGAAATACTCCATAATTTTCGTGTTGTTACGTTGGTTAATTTTTTTTTCCAATCAAATTGAAAAGTATTGTAGGCAATGAAAGCAAACATTAATCATGGGAGATTAGCCGATGCTCAAAGATTTACTACAATTGCAAAAAGAAACTAATAACTAGCATAACACAAACTTGAAAAGTAAGCAAAACGGTGGTTTTGGAACCCCAAATTTCATAATTAATGCATATGATGATTCTAAAACACTCAAATGAAAACAATATCCAGTAGCATTAAAGAAACTAGAAGTCTTGCTACAAAAACCGAACTCAGATATCAATCCTCTTTCGCAATGCATAAGATGACATATCACATGAACAAGTTAGGCCTTGATGCCTTGTATGTTGTCTTCAGCTTCCTGGTTGGTGGCCTGACCTTCCTGAGCACCAACGGGAACTTGATCTTGGAGTTGTGGAACTGCTTGGTGCTCTCCCTCTTGCAGAGCTTGGCAGGGACAGTTGCGGTCTTGATGATCTGAATGCAAGGGAATCTGACTCTGTGTCGAGAAGTCATCTCAGTATACATCTGCTCCACTGCCCAATTGAGAGTAGTATCACGGTACTCCTTGTACATATTGTGGTAACCAGTTCGACTCTGATACCTCAGCCAAAAACCATAATTCTTGATCTTTGTTGGGCTCTTCTCAAAGATCTGTAAGATAATTATTAAAAAATAAGTGACTAAACATGCAAGAGAAAGCTGAAACTATACATTTCCAGAAAACAAAACTGCAATGAATAATCAAAGTTAGCAGAAGTCCCTGTACGTTTAAAATGCAACATGTGTCAAACAAAAGAAGACTTTCTAAATGGAAAGATCTCCTCCCACAACCTATTATGGTGACCAAGGCCAATGTGACACCCTAAGAACTACCTATTACCAGAAACACTATCAACCAACAAGAAGAAATACGCAACCTGATAAAAGAAGAAGTATATGTCCAGCAGAAATTACAAACACATGGCAAACTAACCACAGCTGCGTTTTTGCAAACCTCATAATCCAAAGTCAAAATGAGCATGTTCAGGGCAACAAAACCACTATTTCTAAAAAACCCAGTTGAGATAATCAAATTATGCAACTTTTCACCTAAAGATCAACATTGACAATATTCATCAACAAAGTTTCATCACAATCATCAAAAACATGTAAATTTTACTATTACCGAACAGGGATTCAACTGCATTAGCATCCTTGATTCCTTCAGTAGCGTGTTCAATCTGAAACAACCTTCTTTCTGGATACAAGGTGTTTATTCCTTATCATACTCAAACCTGCATAACCCACAAAAATAACGAAACAATGTAAAATCAAAATCCAACGAGACGCCTCAATGAAGGCAGACAGTGAGACTGAACAATCACCATCTACGATATCTTGTCACTGTTCAGCAGCCAGAGGCATCACAGTAAGAAGTTCAGACAAGTCCGAGTTCAGTTAATTGAATCAGTGGATCAAATATTACAGTAGCTCGTCTAGATAGAATAAACTTCCACCAATTAAAACTAAAATCTATCAAACCTAGTTGTATTTAGTGTATGCTAAATCATCATCAGGCTTTAAACTCAGTATCAAAATTCGCTAAAAACTACAAGATTCTTCAGTATAGCTCAGTAAACAAGGGATCAGTCACAAGCTAAAACAATTAAAGTTAATTACAGTCCACCAAAATACAAAGGCAAAAACAGTACCTGGGTATTCATGGCTTTCTTATTAGCTTCAAGCTGACTTCCTGCACACAGATCAGGCGACAAACAGATCAAAATATGAAGACAAGCCCATAGATCTCAACAAAATTACAGTAACAATTACTGAATTAGAATTAAACCCTAACGAGAATTTCAATTAAATTATTATCATATACATATTAAAGTAAATTGAAATCCAGAAGAATAAATCATGATGGTTTCAATTAGAGACACTAATACACAAAAATCACAAGATCAAAAGAAAAATAGTGGATTAGGGTTTAATTAATTAATTAATTACCCTTAGCGCCCTTTGCCTTCTCCAAGTTTCGCTCACGGGCCATCTTCGCCTTCTGGCCGTTGCCTCCTCCCATTTCTTCTTCTTCGCCGAAAAGAGAAGACGGAGATGGAAATATTAGGTGATTCTTCGTTAAGGGTTAGGAGTTAAGACAGGCACAAAACATGAACAAAGGTCTGTGCTAGAACGAAACTAGGGGAACGACGTCGTATTTCTCAGTTTAGTTTTTGGGCCAGTGGCCAATCAGTACATAGATTGGAAGGAACGACGACGAGGACGGTGGCTGCCAAGAGGAAGGAACGGCAGACGGAGATGGTAAGGATGAGTTTCCGATGAGAAGAGGAGAGCGAGGTGAGAAGGGAGGGTGAGAGGAGAATGAGGAACCCTAGATGTCCAGGGAGAGGGTGAGAGGAGAGGAGGATGAGAGGAGAATGAGGAGTTTTTTGTTTATTTATACCTGGTATTTTTGTAAATAAAATGAACTCACCTCAATATTTTTGTCCAAGTGAAAATAAAACTCAGCTTCCCGTGTCCATTGGAACGCAGCTTTTCCCACTGCTCTATTTTTCACCAATGAGGAATGGAGGCAAAATACAAAGGAAACCTATTGGGAAGGTGTTTACCAAACACCTAAAAATGCTTTTATGGTGGGAAAAGTTGGTTTGCAACCCAACTTGCAACGCCAAACACCCACTTAATCATATTTTACGTTAGGTTCTCAAATTTTATTTTTGCAGTAAAATATTGTCAGTTTCCATCTTTTTATTTTAAATGAAGTAATTATTTAAACTTGACGCCAACAACTATATTAACCATAATTTACTAGTAACTTTTAAAAAAAGAACAGTAAAGTGCAAACTAGAATTGAAAGTAATGCGCAAATTAGGTGGAATTAATTTATATATTTTAATGCAATAAAACTTTATTTTACTACTTAGATCTTTTTATGGCGGGGACCATTAGTACCGTACACTTGGTGGTCCGCTCTCCACATGATTTAAGTTTAGCATCACATGGGAAATTAAGGAGCAGAGTAAATTAGGATTTATCTGCTTCCTTTCGGCCGCTGTCTCATCCGTTTTACACTTTAATAATTTCTCCAGTAGTGACCATAACTTTGAATATTATGGTGATTTTTTTTAGTATTAGAGTGTTATATATACACACCTGAAATGGAATGACAAGGAGAATGAATAAATTGGAAATAAATATTATAAAAAAAGGAGAGAAATCATTTGATTTGAGGGTAATATGGACATACAATAAATAACTCCACAAGACACAAAGACATGAAAACGGAGGACCCTACCCTACCTGGTGTGAGACTCCACCATTTCCCTTCGGGTGGACAAAATGGTCCGGTTCACCAAATCAATCAACAAAACATACAAAATCCAATTTATTAGTTCAAGTACACAAAAGGTTTTAACAATAAGAATGTTTGTATATAATAATTACATTTAACCATAAGGTAATTTTTTAATAAAGTATTTCTCTTTTAGAGCCCCTAATATTGCTGTTATGGCGTTATAATTTACTGATTATTTTACGAGTTTTAAATGTATAAAATAAAAATGGTGTTATTTCCGACTTTCAATAAGTACTGCTAAAATTCTGACCATTGATTATTCCCATCTTTTTACTGCATTTCCGCAACAAAAAAGGACAAAATCGATCAGAAAAGAAAAGGTGGGGGGGATCTTGGATGGACCCCACTCTTCTGTTTTATGACAGTTCATGTCAGTAACGTGAAATTCCCAGCAAGCCCATACCTCATATCAACGGTACGCCCCACCTACTTCCATCCCACCGGAGATTACGCCTCCTTTTGAATGTTTTGACTTTTTTTATGTTTTAGGAGAGAAACAAAACATCTTTGTTTTGGAATTAAAAAGGCTTGGTCAAACCGTGCACACATCATACTCATATTGCCGCATTTCCATGCAAATCGTAATGTCCACGTCTTTGAATTGATTTTATCTGAATTTATCTTTTATTTTCTTAATATTTAATTCATAACTCAAGTCCAACCTTGTTTTACTTATTGTTCTTTTTTTAATTCCCTAATGCATGTTGACGTTATTTTAATAGCAATTAGATGTCGTAATAAATAAAATTAAGAACCGACTAGATATACTTAATCTCCAAACACCAAATTTGACTTATTTTTATCAAATGACATGTTATTTAAGACTAACCATATTATTGAATCAGCGAACTCACAACTAGAGAAGCGATTGAAGAAGCGCGAGTCATTCATGACGATAAATCCATAAAAGGCTCCAATATGCATCAATCAAGAGCAAATGGTATCTAGCAGTTTGCCAAAAGAATAACAATAAACGCTCCCATTCCAAATTTCCAGAGGACTTGCGGGGAATAACAAGACCAAAGACTACCCTAAACAATGCTTATCTCACCACCATCTGGCATCCTGCAGTTCCTATTTCTATACAAGAATCTAACAGACAGGGTCACTGCTCATGTAGAGAGAGAGTAGTCCCTGGGTGAATTTAGTAAGAACCAAAGTCCCACTTTCAACTTCACTACTCCAATTGTAATGGGAAGGAAAAACAGAAAAAAACATAATGTTGTTCTTTTTCATGACACTTTTCTTGGTTAGAACTTAGAACCCTAATCTGAATGTGTCGAAGTGGATGCGTTGTTTGTCAATGCAGCCAGCTGCTTCTCCTGCTGCTTTTTAAGATACCTCTGTGCAGTTGCGTTAACGATCTTGAAAAAGAAATTCAAGAGCATGAGCCACACCACTGTGTTCCAAACTGCAGCAAATGAGAAATCCCATTTTTTGACCTGGGGAAGGAATGAACAGATGAGATTCATGTGATCAAAGAGGGAAAAAGAACTCGGTATATAAATACAAGAACACATTAGATGGTTACTGTGGCTTTAGCTCAATGGGTTACCTTCGTATTTGAGGGTACAGGCGCAGGAGCCATATATTTTTCTTGGGCTGCACGAATTTTGGCCACAATGCCAGGCAGCACAGAAGCCATACCAGGTACAAAGCTTAGTACCCAGATCAACTCATTCTCTATCCATTCAAGGAGTTGATTGTTACAAACAGAGATGATGAAAACTGTCTGCCAAAGTAAAACCCAAAGATCGATTAGGAAGCATTCATGCATTAACACTTAAAGTTAGAAAAAAGAAAAAAAGGGATGTATCATTCATTCACAAAAGTAGTACAATTTGTCGATCAAAAATTACACACACAGACACAAATTCACTCATCAATGCAAAAATCCATAGCCAGAGAACTGAATCTTTAATCTTGCAAAGGCAACCAAACCAGGGACCATTCTCTTAAATAGTTCAAGATGTAAAGAGCATAAAAATCGTATCATCACTAACCTGTATGTGAGTTTTGATAATTGCCTTTCCAATTAAGGTTGAGAGAAAGAATTTCCAAAATGGAATCCCAAATTGTCCACACATAATGCCAGCAAGGTCAAACAGAGGATTTGGGACCTGCAAATACAGCACTCATTCAGTAACTTGCACAGAAAACATCATCAATAGGTCACAGTAAGGGAATAAGCTTTAAGAAGTGAACCCTGTTGATGACACATAAGAAGCAAATTAAGTGTCAAAGTTTCTTTAAATATCACGATAAATGAAGTTCACATAATTGTCAATAGGTTTAACCAAGAGGCGCAAGTGGGAATAAATCAAACTAACCGAAGCTAGCACTAAAATTGTGAAGAAGTTCAAATGTTGGGCGTGTGACAGAAACCACCGTTTGATAGCTTTGAGGTGAGTAGTTATGACTCCATCACCATCTGCTGAGGAAGCATCCAATTCTTCCATTGCATCCAATTTGCTACCTGATAAACTTGCTGCATGAACAGAAATGTTAATATAAACAGTGATAGCGTCTGCTACGACAGAATTCCTAAAGTCAAGAACTCGCAATCTTAGAACAGCCATCACAAATTCTCATATCCAGGAGATAGAAACAGAAAAATGATTAGCATCCATAAAAATAACCTAGCAGAAAACTAGATTGGAACGCAATCGGTATGCCACAGAGAGGAAATCCACATGGATCAAGTTGCATCTGATTTTGAGTACAGAAGCAGGACACAGAACTTCATAACTATTAAACTTTTAAAGAAGTATTCTCAGATCTTGGCAGCCATGGATTGATTACCCAAGGGTGTTCAAGAACATTTACAAAACTAGAAACATATTGAGCCACAATTGATACAGTCTAGCCACATGGTATAAATCATTTTCAGCATCCAAAGATCCCCATAATCTAAAATCCAGATATGAATGTTGATGCATACCAGCTCTTGAAATGAAATACGGAGGAAGCTCTCCAAGTGCAGTCCCAATGCCCCACAAAACAGCCTCGAGCTGCACCTGTGGCAATATGCTACTAAGTGGAACCCGCAATCCATGTGGTGATGTTGAAAAAACTGGCTCTCCAAATTCGTGACAATTTTTGTCAAGCCAAGTAGGTCCTGTTTTCAACTGTATAGTATCATAGGGAGCAACTTTTAAATCAACTCGGCCACACTGCATTGCCTTTATCGTGAAGAATGCAATATGAGGACCCAAATAAAGGACAAAGGTATGCAAACCAGATCCTGAAATTCAAATATATCATGTTTTAGGGGGGGGGGGGGAAGAAGATAATGAAAAGTGGATGATGAAAGGAAGAAAGACAATAGATCAGACCGACTGAAATGCAAATTTGAGTACTGAAAGACAATAGATCAGACCGACTGAAATGCAAATTTGAGTATTCTCAGATGGAAGTCTTAGCTTCTACCTTTTAGTAGCGTGTTATAACAGTTTTCCTGAGCATTTGAGTTAATCACCTAAGCTCTTGCTGTGCCTCCCTCCTCCCTTTTTACATAATTCCCCAGCTATATTTTTAAGACAGATGAGGGACTCAATCCGAGGTCTCAGCTATATCGCATATACATCAGGGGGGTTTACAAACTAGAGTAAACCAGAACCTTAATTCATTTTGACATTAGGTTTTCAATTCTCCCTCATGAAGGCAGAGGTCATATTACAGACTTCCACAAGCTACATAGTTACACCTAAAGTTATGTTTATCAATAAATTCGTGCATATAAGTTATAACTGTGCATCATGTAGTCTGAAAAAATATATAATCATAGCAATCCACATGAGATGCTGTGTTCTTATTGAGCAGAATGACCATCAGCCAATTAATTTTAAATTTTCTAAATAACTTAGTAGCCTCCCCCTACATGTCCAAATCTTATTCTTCCATTCTTTAAAGTTATGCCTCACATTCACTTCTACTTCCCTATGGAAAGTTAGAAACAGAAACTAGAATGCCACCATACTCTCTAATTATTACATCGAGAAAAATGGCCATTATAGTCAACTCCTGGAGAAGTTTTGGGTTAAAAGGTTGACCTGATGGCCTACAGCCTAATCACATTACAAAAATAGGCTGACAGTACAGGGTTTAATCAGTTTTTAGAGGAACTTCCTTAATCATTCACCAGAAAGTGTAAATAAACTTAATTCGCCTATATGATGAGCACTCTTCTAACTTTCTAAGCATTAAGGCTTCCTATCTTGATCTGAAATTGCTTACCAAGACCAATTGAAGATGCAACACCAAGTGCTATCCACCATATTCCAAATCGCACATAGTTTGAGAGTTCCTCGATATGCTGAAAAGATGAAGCAAAAAGTTATTGTTACTCCAAAACAAGGTGCCACTGACAGGAATATACACAAAACCACCTACAACATCATAGACTGAAAAACTTAAAGAACCTGAGCTGTTTTGAAAGAAAGCTGTAATACCTTTTCATGAAGGCCATCAAATGCGACAAGCAGAACTCCAATAGCACCCACCACAATACTTAAAAGCATTAGCCATCCTCCTTTTGCCAAAAGGTATAATACTGATTTCTTGCAATACTGAACCATACCCAAAATAAAATACTTTAGCGTTTTTAAGGGTTGGGTTGATAGTGTGAGATTTTCTAGCTCTTGTTGGTGCCTCTCTTGAATACCTGTAAAGTGCAGCAATTTTCTCAGCTAAAGCTGCTAAACGAAAGATGTAAACTCTCTGCTAGGCAGCACTAATAACAGATACAACCCAGTAGTTGCCCAACTATCAAATCACCCCAAAAGCATAGAAATTTCAGCATGCGCACATGATAGCTCAACAAACAGCTCCAAAAACAAAAGTTTAAAACTTCAACACTACACCTAGCTATTATCTCCAAAAAAAAAGATTAAGATAGAAGCTATTCTAAAGATTCACATTCCCGCCATTCCTACTGCAATGATTGTTTCATGAAAAAAACACGGACCCAAATAAGGAAACCAACAAAACACACTGTATTAGATGTTCCCACATAAAAAAATCAATAACCGCGCAAATCCAGCCAAATGCCAACATGCATACATATGCCATTCAACCCAGTAAACCATAAGCAAGGAATTAACAACCCAGCTTACTTGCAATCGACATGTCGGAATATTGAGAAGATGAAGATGATGATGAAGGCGCTCGTTTACCAGACCCCATTACTATCAACACCCGCAATAAATAGGAACAACCAGAACAAAAATACAGCAGTTTCTACTTTCTCAAAAACAACAACAGGCGGACATAGGAATCAATAGATATCAGATTTCTACACGATTACGCAACGAAGAAGAACAGATCGAGATGAATTGGTGGGTAGCTAACAGTTGCTGTTTGATACGGAGCAGATCTAAGAAAACGGCAAAAAGGGCATGGCGGAAAAAAAAAATGGTGAAGAGGAAGTGTTTGCGTGGAGATCTACCAATGGAGGGAGCGATAGAGCATTTATCGCTGTAAGTGTACGAGAAAAATCCCTCCGCAGGACCACCCAACCAAACAAAAACGATACCTTCCTCTGTTTTGTAATTTTATTAGGAACAACAAAATACAGTATGATTTAACTTTTTTTTTACCTTTTTTTGGGAGAGAGATTTACGGTGAAAAAAAACTATCTTAAGATAATTTATTGGCCGTTATTTTGTCATTATTGGTAAAAAATATTTAACTCCCTCCCTTATCAAAAAAATTATTTTTTTAACTATATTATCATATACATTTAATCTCGTTGAGCTCAAATTATTATTTTCTTTTTAATTTTACTGATCGTATATAAAATTGTAATTCAACATGTTAATATATAATATCTTAATAACCTAAGTTATGAGTTTTTTTTTAATGATAATAAATAATAAATATAAATATTTAAAAAAAGAAAGAAAAGGATCACATGATTTTACCATACAATAATAATTTAATAAAGTGAAAGGTATTAATAATTGAATATGATGATTCAAAAACTGGTTGGGAAAATATCAAAATAAATGGAGCAATCATAATGTGCATGTGCCGTGTATCATGGTTCATGGGCTACAGGCCCAAAACAACGCAGCAGAAGTCTCTTTGCTTTTTTCTAACAAGTATAATCAATTAGAGTTTGGTTGACATATCCACGAAATAAGAATTATGTTGTCTATAATAATTTGAAAATTATGCAGCAAGTGTGTTTTTAGCAAATCAATGTTTTAAAAAGCGACACTTGGTTGTTTTTTATGTAAGAACTTAGGTGAAAAAAGAGAGGAGGAAACATTAGTATGAAGTTCTTAGCTGAATCTCATGACGTCAGCGAGATTGGCCCAACGGATCTTGGGCCCAGACTTCCTTATTCTGTGAAGCTTGGTCGAAATAGGCCCAACTATTCCTGAGCTGGGCCTGAATGATTGAAACCAGTCGGATAGAGGAGTATATGTTTTGCTGAATGGTTATGCAAGCAAATTACTCTTCAGCTGAAAATAATTCCCAAATTGAGTGATTCCTCAAAGGAATAATTCTGTACATGGACGGTGACATGCAACATCCTTGTCGACGCATTACATCAAATCAAACGTGTCGGTCTTTAATTGGTGAAACTTGTAATTAGTTAAACAATTGTCAATGCCACGCACCATCTCTATCTATCTTTATACCACCTTTTCTAATCTCTACTATATATATTATGATCACGTGTAACACGATCAATTTGAAATCAAATTAAATGGGACGTCTACTCTTTGTTGGTATTAGTTTAATTCCGTTAAATTCCAATATTTAATTTGGTGTACCTAGCTAAAAGTATATAAATTAAAGTAATGATTACAATAAATTAAATTGTCACAACTGATTAATTTCCTAACCACTAACTTAATTATTAGATTTGACCAAAATATGTAAATGATCAAGCATGATGATATTGATGTGTATCTTATATAATTGAAGAGACCATTAATTAAACAGGAAATTAGCAATTCTTATCAAAACTAAAAACTATTAAATGAATTAGTTCCCGAACTACATCGAGACGAGCTTAATTAAATTTCAAACTTGGATCGTTATGCAAATAGATTTTACAATCTAGCTTACTAATAGAACTTATTAAACGAGCTTTAACGAGTTTTTTCTCAGATTAAACTTTAAAGTAATTCACGAATGATTCGACTTATTTTTAGCATAAATGAAAAAGGAGAAAAAACTAAGCGTGATTCCAAATTCCAATTAAAATGTCTCCACATCACGTGTGAACGTAACAAATCCCTGCCCTAGGTCATTTTCCGTCCACTTGATAACAAGGCTGGCAGGAAATTAAATAAATAATGAAATGTTTTCTAGGAAAAAATACAAAAAATTGCTAATTAAAACTTATTTTTTCACATAATTTAAAATCTATAACCTTAATCCCTAACATTTAATTTAATTCAGTCAAAGTACTAACACTTCCATTAGCCGTAGCGCTATGTAAAAAGTAGTATATTTGCATATGATACATGGAAATATAAGTATAATTTAAACTAGTTTTTAATGCAAATCTTAGCAGAAAATCCAACTTTCCACAATTTCGATCGTTAATGTAAAGAGTGTGATATGAGTGTTTCAGGGCAAAATTGAATAGGTAAGAAGAAATTGGATCCTTTTGTATCTTTCCCCTTTGAAAAAAATTATGGTACAAACATTGAATTATGGGATAGAAGAATCTGGTTCCTTAAGTATCCAGTAATAAATAATAAAGAGACAAAAGGACAAAAGGACTCGATTGAATTAAACGGTCCACCCGAAAACTCATGTCTCGGGTGCAGCCTTGTGCACCCATGGCCCGAGCCAAGGTGCCTGGCCAGGCGGGGGGAGAGAGGCACTACCCTAAATTCTCGTGCCGAGGGACCGTGCCTGGGTGCCAAGGACCCGTAGGGTACCATTTCGGACAGAAAGACAGACCTCAAGTCACAACACAACAACAATTCAACAAATCCAAGTAATTATTATTTTTATCTTATTTTATTTTAATTCTTAATCAATTAATTTGTTTCATCCAATCACCAATTGAGCACTAAACAAACACAAAGTAACAAATTTTAATATTTTTATTTCTTTTGATTCTATCCAAATATTAATTTCATTCGAGTATGGTTCGATTTTAAATAGATTGATTCTCCTAAAATAATTTTAAAATTTAAATTAGTGATGAATCTTTTACGGCTCGACCGTAACCCTTTTACCTTTTAAGCCTATATATGTTCAATAATTTCTCACTCCCAAACCAAACACCTTACTCTAAGAATCTTTAGCTACCCATCTGTCTCCTTCATCAGTTTTTAATTGGGTTTCTCTGTTCTCTTCGTGGAGAAGAGGCAGAAAAAATGTTGGAGAATGTATTCAGCGTCTTCTGTGCACAGCCTAAAGCTGATGCAAAAGCCATTACTGCAAATGAGGAGGATAGCAGAGTGGAGATAGAGAGGTCTGATGAGAGCAGCAGCAGCAAGAAGAAGATGAAAGGGACAGTCGTTTTGATGAAGAAGAACGTCTTGGATTTGCATGACATAAAAGCCTCATTTCTTGATCGGCTTCATGAATTGTTTGGTAAGGGTGTTTCTTTGCAGCTCATCAGCTCTGTTCATCAAGACCCAGGTCAGTCCCTTTCTCTATTTCTTGAAAAAGGAGCTAACTTTCTTGTCTGGCAGCAAAAAAAAAGTCATTTTTTTCCTTGGGTTTGTTGAGTTTTGGCAATTTTGTTTAGTTAATTGGCCAAAGTTTTAAACTTTTTTTATGATCCTGTTCTGATCAGGAAATGGGTTGAGAGGGAAAGTTGGAAAAGTGGCATATTTGGAGAACTGGGTGAAAAGGATTACACCAATAACAGCTACAGAGACAGTTTTTACTGTTACTTTTGAGTGGGATCATGAGAGTATGGGTGTTCCTGGAGCTTTTATCATCAGAAATCATCACCACAGTCAACTTTACCTCAAGACAGTAACTTTAGAAGATGTTCCTGGGCATGGTCGGGTGCATTTTGTCTGCAATTCCTGGGTTTATCCCACTCATCGTTACAATTGTGACAGAGTATTCTTCTCAAACAAGGTAATTATAGGATTTTACCTCAAAAAAAATTGGATAATATTTTCTGTTATTTGGGCAAAAGTTGTAGCTGAGTTGATAAGTGCTATTTCTTTTTATGAGGTATGTTATTGAGTTCGATCATGATGGAGCGAGAAATGGAATTTCTAAGACAGATTGTAACGAAAAATATTTGTTGTTATCTTGCTTTCTGCGCCCGTTCTCTGGTGAATTTTGCAGAGATAGATGTACTAATTTCACTAAAAAAAAATTGGAAAAGAAGAGGACACTGAAAAAAAGAAAAGAAAGAGCCAAAAGTGCTTTTATCATCAATAATATGTCAAGGTTATGACCCGAATAGTGTTTTTTTTTTTGTTTTTTCATGAGAATTCATGCCTTTAATGATAATCTATTGAAAAAATCTTATGCTCTTGTTTCCCTCTTCTGTGGAGGAATCAGACCACACTTTTATTCCCAGCTAAGAATTGCACCATTCCTTTTTTGAAATGAATCCAGAAAGTTGTGGAGTTGCTTCCCTTGTCATATTCTCTATCGTCTTCTTTCCTTTGAATTGAAGACATATTTCGCTCTTAACATGTGTTATGGGTAAAAAAAAGGTTGGATTCACTAACAATTCTGTCAATATTGTGTTAGACTTATCTCCCCGGCCAAACACCAGAGGCATTACGGTTGTACAGAGAAGAAGAGCTCGTAAATCTCCGCGGGAATGGAACAGGAGAGCTCAAGGAGTGGGATAGAGTATATGACTATGATTACTATAATGACTTGGGAAGTCCAGACAAGGGAGAACACTATGTACGCACCATTCTTGGTGGCTCGGAAGAGTATCCATATCCACGAAGGGGAAGAACTGGTCGAAAACGAACAAAGGCTGGTCAGTAACTAACCACCACTAAATACTTGTGAGTGAATTCTTAGATTTTGTTTACTTTAGTTGCTAACCTGTTTCTGTTTGTCTTAACAGATCCCAACAGTGAGCGCAGACTGGCGCTACTGAATCTAGACATTTATGTTCCGAGAGACGAAAGGTTTGGCCACTTGAAGTTTTCAGATTTTCTTGCCTATGCTCTGAAATCCATCGTTCAAGTATTGCTTCCGGAGATCAAATCTTTATGTGACAAAACTATAAACGAATTTGATACCTTGGAAGATGTTCTGAAACTCTATGAAGGAAGCATCAAGTTGCCAAACAAACAAAAAGCCAGGAAAATGAGACAACATATACCATGGGAGATGCTCAAGGAAATTGTTCGCAATGATGGCGAACGATTCCTTAAATTCCCAATTCCTGACGTGATCAAAGGTGCATGGAATTTCTTCTCTTTTCCGTTTCTGAATGAAAGGGCTTGAAAACGCTTAAATTTGTCATCTCTCCAGCCTATTACTGACAAACCATGTGATTTCCTGTTTTGGTTGAACTTGAAGAGGATAAGACTGCCTGGAGGACAGATGAAGAGTTTGGTCGGGAAATGCTTGCTGGAGTCAACCCAGTCATCATCAGTCGCCTCACAGTAAAACTCTACTTCAGTTTTAATGGATGACCGCTGACTTTTACCCTTTTAGCCATGATAACAGTAAACCATGTGCAGGTGTTTCCTCCAGCTAGCAAGCTAGACCCAGCATTGTACGGGAACCAAACCAGCACAATAACGAAGCAGCACATTGAAGAGAACATGGATGGGCTCACGGTAGACCAGGTACTATGATTCTTTAGGTCTTTCATTCCTCTACTTACGATGATAGCAAAATCATATTTCTCCCTGGAATAATGTATGCTTCAATTTTTTCCAATAGGCAATTGAAAGCAACAAGCTGTTTATATTGAATCATCATGATGCTTTGATGCCATACCTTGGACGGATAAACTCAACATCCACAAAGACTTACGCATCCAGAACAATTCTTTTACTGCAAGAAAACGGGACATTGAAGCCATTGGCAATCGAGTTAAGCCTACCGCATCCACAAGGGCCATTGCACGGGGCTGTCAGCAAGGTTTTCACTCTAGAGGAACATGGTGTTGAGGGTACAGTGTGGCAACTTGCAAAAGCTTATGCTGCTGTAAATGATTCTGGATACCATCAGCTCATTAGTCACTGGTATGATCGCAAACTCGTAAAAAGACTTGTTTTGGTTTACAAAATATACCTGAATGCTTCAAATACATTTATGCTTTCTGTCCACAGGTTGAACACCCATGCTGTAATAGAGCCATTCATAATTGCAACAAACAGACAATTGAGTGTTCTTCACCCGATACACAAGCTTCTGCATCCCCACTTTCGCGATACAATGAATATAAATGCATTGGCTAGGCAGACCCTCATTAATGCTGGAGGGATACTAGAGATCACTGTCTTTCCAGGAAAATATGCTTTGGAAATGTCTGCTGTTATATACAAGAACTGGGTTTTCCCAGATCAAGCGCTCCCTGCCGATCTGCTCAAGAGGTAAACCAAAAACCATAAACTGTCTAATAGTCTCCTATCCGTAACTATTGATTCTTCGATGAGAACAAAAGATATGATCCTGAGTTCCATTACATTTCAGAGGAGTAGCAGTTCCTGACTCAAGCCAGCCGCACGGCCTAAGACTGCTGATTGAGGATTACCCCTACGCTGTCGACGGTCTAGAGATTTGGTCCGCAATTAAAAAATGGGTCGAGGAATACTGTAATATCTACTACTCCTCAGACGATTTGATTCAAGCAGACACTGAACTCCAGTCATGGTGGACAGAGATTCGCAATGAAGGTCACGGGGACCATAAGGACAAACCATGGTGGCCAGAGATGCAGAACCGAGCTGATCTCATTCAAACATGCACAACCATCATATGGATAGCATCAGCCCTCCACGCAGCGGTCAATTTCGGGCAATACCCATATGCCGGTTACCTCCCTAACCGGCCAACCGTAAGCCGCCGGTTCATGCCGGAGCCAGGGACACCTGATTATGAAGAACTTGAGAAAAACCCAGATGGATTTTTTCTCAAAACAATCACAGCACAGCTACAGACCTTACTTGGTGTTTCCCTCATTGAGACATTATCAAGACATTCGACGGATGAGGTGTATCTTGGGCAGAGAGACACACCTGAATGGACGGCGGATGGGGAAGCGATTGAAGCGTTTGAAAGATTTGGGAAGAGATTGCTGGAAATAGAGAACAGGATAATGGAAATGAATAATGATAAGAGATGGAGGAACCGGGTCGGGCCGGTGAAAGTGCCGTATACTTTACTGTTTCCGAACACTTCCGATTACTCTAAAGAAGGTGGACTCACCGGCAAAGGCATACCTAACAGTGTATCAATTTAAGGTTTTCTGGTTCGTATGTAAAGATTTTTCAGATGGGTGTGGTGAATATTGGTTTTAATTATTAATTAAATCAAATAAACAGAGATTTTGTATTAAGATGTAATAATTTCTAATGCCAAATCGAAAAAACATTCTGCAGAATAATGATTTTTTCTCACCTCTTTTTTTGGCAACCTCTGTTCAACAGGTTTGAATACAGAAAGAGATATCGTTCTCCGATATTTCAGACGCCCACTTCATTGGAGATGATGACTCAACACAACAGTGCCACTTCTTGCAAATAGTGGTGGGAAAAGTCAAAAAGCACGTGGAGACTAACACGGCGTCGTTCATTTATTATCTCTGTTGACTTGTGATAAACAAATAGTAGTAGTATTTTAGTATTAAGGTTGTGTTTGGCTTGAATTTTTTTTTTTTTTCATCCTAGAACTAATGATTCCAAAATAATCTTGACCACTAAATTTGTGTAAACTAGGTGAGAGCATTAACTATATATGTATTTTGTGTTTTTTTAAAAGGAATTGCAACTTTAAATTAATTTAAATCAGCGGTAACAAAAGACAAGATCGTTTCAGGACATTTTTCTACCTATATATAATTTAAATTCGAATCTCACTTCTGTTTATAAAAAATAATATACCGTTGAACGGGACTTGAACTCTTTGTTTTCTTTAAATGTAAATGGTCATAAACTAAAATAGAATTCATAAAAAAATATAATATTTTTAATAAAAAGAAGATTTTTTTTAAAAAAAAATATCATAATTTATGCGTTTATTATTTATAATTTTTATATCACCTTCATCAGTTTGTATAGTATCTTAATTAGTACATTCAGCTTGGATATAAATTTTCATATAAATGTTTGAAAAAAAATACAAAACAAAACGAGATATTTGCTCAACAGATCTTAGGCCCAAACTTTCCGATTCTATGAAGTTTGGTCCAAATAACGAAAGTGGCCCAACTTCTCCTGAGATGGGCGAGTCGGATCAATAGCAGGTAGTAGGAACTAGGAAGGCTTATGCCTCTCATAAATGTTTTTGCTCTATGGTTTGCAACCAAAAATACTCTTCGGCTGAAAATTATTCCAAAAGTGAGTGATTTCAAAGAAAGTATATATTCAGTAAACGTGATGTTTTTACTCATCTTTTGGTGGTTGCGAATGATTCGACATTCTCATGTTTTAAACTAATAGATCACAGTTTCGATCTTTATGTATAAAGAAATTACTTATGAGCATGGGTTGTTCAACCGAGAATCAGTTGACTTTCCGGTCAAATTTTGGCCGGAAAATCATTTTTTTGGTTGAATTAGTAAAAAATCAGTAATCCAGTCGATTTAACCATAGATTGTTTGAACCGCGGCTGGTTTTACGGTTCAACAATTTGTTTTTTTTTATATTTTACTTCAAACTTTAAATGATTATAACTTTTGATCTAACCGTTAGATCGAGCTTAAATGTGATCCGGACATGTGTGAAAAAATTAGCAATTATCAATCGTTTGGATCAGGTAAACAATCACTAAATGACCTCAAAATTGGGTCTAACTTTTTTTTAAAAATAATTATACTTTCCTGTTTATTTTAAACCTAATATTATTTATTCCTAATTTTCTCTTATTCTCTAGGTTACACATTTTGTCACTAATTTATAAATGTCATTGTTGATTTTACATTTTTCAATCAACTTCAAAATTAATAATTCTTTACTAAATTAAATAAAAATTACATTTTTTAAGAGAAAATGAGTTTAAAGTTATATAAAAATATTTAATATTTGTAATTATTAAAAAAATTGAAGTTATATTCTAAAACAAATATATAATACTCCCTCCGGACACAATTACTTGTCACTTTACTATTCCAGCACGCATTTTGAGGAGGCCGAATGACTCACTATTTGACCCAAAAAAATCCGTACTTTTTTTCTAACGTACGTTAATCCTTAACGTACGTCCGAGAAAAAGTACGGAACTTTTTGGGTCAAATAGTGAGTCATTCGGCCTCCTCGAAACGCATACATGAATAGTAGCCAGTGACAAGTAATTGTGTCCGGAGGGAGTATTCTTAATTAGGTTGAACCTAGAGTTCGACCTTGGTGAACCTAAGTTAAACCTTAAACTCTTAATTTTTTTACCTCTCTGGTTCAATCTCTTGCTCTGATTTTGAAAACCTTACTTATGAGTACTTTACCTCTTAGTGAATTGTCCATGTACGAACGAGATTGGTCCTAACTCGGTGGGTTTATAAGTACATGTTGTTGATATCTAAAAAATTATTAAATCAAAAGTGATGAATGATTGGCCAAATTTGTCTGAGGAATATTGTCATTAATTTAAATTATCCTACACTAAACCGCTTTAAATAAAGAATCAATCACTCTGCTTCGACGGCCGGCGAGACTGCTTGCTCTGCTAGGGTTACCTCGGTCAGTCTTTTTCTACCTTCAATTTTTTTTGTTGCTTAACCATACTATACATTTTGAAATAATGTAGGCTGATAAATATAAAAAGTAGGTTGTTGTTGTTATAAATTATACAATTTGAAATCTAAAAAATAGGGACTTTAAGTGTTCGAAACTTCGAACATAGTTATAAATTATAATGGAGAAAAAATAGGACAAAGATATAAAAAAATAAGATTTCTTAAAATTTAATAGGATAAATGTTATTATAATGAAAAAAATATAAATTTTGAAAAACATATATCACATCTAAAGAAACTAGAGCCCGCATGTAAGTTATAGCATAGCTAGTTTGCGTATGTCCTTTTTACGAAAGTGTTTAAATATTCTCAAAATATGATATGCATAATGTTTCGAGTGTAGTATAACAAAAAATTTCTTGTTTTCAATACCAATAAATTTCATGTATATCCAAAATCAATAAAAGAAACTTACCGCATATAAAATCAATGAGTACTTCATGGAAATTAAACTATGTCTATCATGCTTATCTAATAAGAATATATTTTTTATAAAGTATGTTATGAATTCGATTCGTGGTAAGGGAGGAATGAGATTTATATTACGATATGTAATATAATATAAAAAATACATATAAAATAATATATTCAAATTGTTTTTTTTTTCAAAAGCCGGCATGAAGAATGAGAAGTTATGTATTAGTGTAACATCTAAATTAATCTTCGGTAATCACTTTTTGATTAGCATCTCAATCGTAGAACGAAACGAAACAACTTTCTCCTGTCATACACAATCTTAAATTATGTTAGGCTAAACGTACCCTCATTTCACACACACATCTGTTTAGTTTATAGTGTAAAACATATCTTTGTGTGGAAGATTCTCCTTTGTTTTGGTTTATACCTTATATAAAAAGATGAAATTAGTGTGGTGTAATTGTAATAATAATTAAATAAGCCAACGCCACGTACGATCTCTATCCATTCTACCATCTTTTTTTGGTTCTGATGTTATGGAATCAGCCACGATTGAGGCTATATTGACGCTTGCCACTTGCTCATCAATGAATTCTTCTTTAATTGCTTCCATAACATTGCCGATTTTTGTCCAACAGTATCTGCGGCCTCTTCTTCGTTTGCAATTGAATCAGGAACAAACATGTTCATCGAATCATCGAATCATCGAATTCGACGATGAAGTCGTCTTATAAATCAAACCAATAATCGATGCTTTCCATGATGGCTGGCGAAGAAAATTGAAATCCCTAATTCTATGATGGAGGAAGGAGTAAACAGAAGGAAATTTGAAAACTGTTAAAAAAAGGACGACTGAAGTAAACCCAAATAGCTATTTCCCACCAAATTGAAGTACCAATTTTCGAAGGATTTGGCTGAGAAATGAGGGAGAGGCTTGATGGTGGGAGAGAAAAATGGGACTCGCGCGTTGCAATTCCTTTCAAGGGCAATAGGGTCAGATTTATGCAAGAACTGTGTGGGAATACGAGAACGACATTCTTTTCCCATACAACGTCAAATCATAAAACGACATTATTTGCGAGACGGAGCGAGTATATTTCATAATGTAACATGAATAATCAAGTCTAATTTGTTATAATTATTAATTTGGTGTACCTAAACATAAATTAAAGTAATAACCGCATCAATTTTAAATTTTCAAGTACTCATTTCTAAAAAATAAATTAATAAGTTGTGATAACCGATTAATTTCAATCAAAATATGTAACGATAGTGCTATCCTCACACCCTTTCATCTAAAACTCACATCACCCATTATGTAAAAGATGAAGCATGATGGCATTGGATGTGCTTGTTATACCAAACCACATCACCTAACTTATATAATTAGAGAAACCAATAATTAAACAGTAATTATCAACTTCTTACCAAAACTATATACCATATCACATTATTGAGTAACACCAACTATTAACGGAAGTTTGGTATTGAAATCTTTTGTGCATGTACGTACTTATGTTCCTAACTTCTTTTATTTTGCACGAAGAGTTAAAAGGCAAAAACAAAAAGTTGATGCCTAACTACATGATGCTTCACAAGTTTGAACGAATTAGTTCTTGAGTCAAATCGAGCTAAATTTAACTAAATTTCAAACTCGAATCTTATAGCAGCAAATTTTATAAAAGCCTAAATCTAGCTTACTTACCAAACGTATGAAACAAATTTAATTTAACGAGTTTTTTCTTAAAAAAATTGACAAAAAAAAAGTTTTTCTCAAAGGAAACCTGCAGTAGTAACTCATGATTGGTTTGACTCATTTGTAGGATTAAAACAACAGTTAAATTTGATTCAACCATTTAATCATTGACCTAAAAATTTGGCCGTTCCATATCTGGTCTGATTTTGATAATTTTAGTTATTGGCTACACAAAGTGAATAAATGATGATTGATAATTAAACTTCAAAATTTTGAACTCAGTGCCATATAAAACATAGATCTAGACTAGAGTTGTAGTTGGAGGCCAAAATTGAATAGATAAGAAAAAAAATTATGCATTTCCGGTCTTATATTATATGTTTTTTTTAGTCTTGGGCACAAGAATTACAAAAATAATTAGACACAACTTTGGAGAATAATTTCTTTTATTCTATATTAAATAAATTAATCATTAGATATTTATCTTTCTCTTATATATTAAATAAATTAATTGAATCCATAGGCGGCTGGAAGGATATATTATGAAACCGAGGGAATACTGTACAAAAATTGAATCCATAGGCTGGATTGGAAGGATCTCTTTCCGCAAGTGTCCAATGATAGTAAACAGACAAAAGGACAAAGGACTAAATCTAGTTAAATGAAATATCCAAACCTAGTTGCTAGAACTTAGACGGGTACCCTTTAGGTTTCGGAGAGAAGACCTCGAGTCAGAACAGAACAAGTCAAGGAATCTACTAATAAGTAAGCAACAGTTTCTATTTTATGCGGGAAAATTCAAATCCATCAGGCATGTAGTGGGTTATTCTTTAATTAGTTCTCATTCTATCAAAATTTAACTCTAATCTCGTTAGATTAATAGAGTACTACAATCTCTTTTTTGGTATTTTTTTTCTCCTTTTGGATGTCTTTTCTATATTTTTCGTAGGACATTTCGTTTGAGTATGATTAAGTCCTAAAAATGACGACTATTTTCAATATAATGTTTCTCATTTTTTAGATACGAACTTAAAACGTAGGTTAAAGATGAACACGTTTTCTATCACATGTCAGTAGCTCGTGGTACTTTTAAGCCTATATATGTTCATTATTTACTCACTCCCAAACCAAACATCTTCCTCTAAGAATCAGTTTTTAGAATGTTGGAGACTGTTTTCAAAGTGTTCTTTGCACAGCCTAAAGCTGATGCAAAGGATAACAGAGTGGAAATTGAGAGGTGTGATGAGAGCAGCAACAGCAGCAGCAAGAACATGTTGAAAGGGACAGTTGTTATGATGAAGAAGAATGTCTTGGATTTCAATGACATCAAAGCCTCATTTCTTGATCGACTTCATGAATTGTTTGGTAAACGTGTTTCTTTGCAACTCATCAGCTCTGTCCATCAAGACCCAGGTCAATCCCTTTCCCTATTTCTTGAAAAAGGAGCAAACTTTCTTGTCTGCAAGCAAAAACAAAAAAAAACTTGGTTTTTTTCAGTTTTGACAATTTTGTTTAAATTAATTGGGTAAAGTTTTCACCTTGCTTGGTAATCCTGTACTGATCAGGAAATGGGAAGGCTGCATATTTGGAGAAATGGGTGAAAAGGATTACTCCAATAACAGCTACAGAGGTGGTTTTTACTGTTACTTTTGAGTGGGATCATGAGAGTATGGGTGTTCCTGTAGCTTTTATCATCAGAAATCACCACCACAGCCAACTTTACCTCAAGACAGTAACTTTAGAAGATGTTCCTAATCATGGTCGGGTGCATTTTGTCTGCAATTCCTGGGTTTATCCCACTCATTGTTACAAATACGACAGAGTATTCTTCTCAAACAAGGTAATTATAAGATTTCACCTTAAAAAAAATTCGACCAGTGAACAAAACACGAGTTATAGGTAAAAACTAAAAAGTGTAGGAGTCACTAACAATTCTGTCAATATTGTGTCAGACTTATCTTCCGGGCCAAACACCAGAGGCATTACGGTTGTACAGAGAAGAAGAGCTCGTAAATCTCCGCGGGAACGGAACAGGAGAGCTCAAGGAGTGGGATAGAGTATATGACTATGATTACTATAATGACTTGGGAAGTCCAGACAAGGGTGAACACTATGCACGCACCATTCTTGGTGGCTCGGAAGAATATCCATATCCACGAAGGGGGAGAACTGGTCGAGAACGAACAAAAGCTGGTTAGAAACTAACCACCCCAAACTCGAGAGACAATTCTAAAATTTTGTTTAGTTACTAACCTGTTTATGTTCATCTTAACAGATCCCAACAGCGAGGGCAGACTGGCGCTACTGAATCTAGACATTTATGTTCCAAGAGATGAAAGGTTTGGCCACTTGAAGTTTTCAGATTTTCTTGCCTATGCTCTGAAATCCATCGTTCAAGTCTTGAGTCCGGAGATCACATCTTTGTGTGACAAATGTATAAACGAATTTGATACCTTGGAAGATGTTCTGAAGCTCTATGAAGGAAGCCTTAAGTTGCCAAACAAACAAGAAGCCAGGAAAATGAGACAACATATACCATGGGAGATGCTCAAGGAACTTGTTCGCAATGATGGCGAACGATTCCTTAAATTCCCAATTCCTGATGTGATCAAAGGTGCATGGAATTTTTTCTCTTTTCCGTTTCTGAATGAAAGAGATTGAAAACGCTTAAATTTGTCATCTTTCCAGCATATTACTGACAAACCATGTGATTTTCTGTTTTGGTTTAACTTGAAGAGGATAAGACTGCCTGGAGGACAGATGAAGAGTTTGGTCGGGAAATGCTTGCTGGAGTCAACCCAGTCATCATCAGTCGCCTCACAGTAAAACTCTACTTCAGTTTTAATGGATGAACGCTGACTTTTACCCTCTTTTAGCCATGATAACAGTAAACCATGTGCAGGTGTTTCCTCCAGCTAGCAAGCTAGACCCAGCATTGTACGGGAACCAAACCAGCACAATAACGAAGCAGCACATTAAAGAGAACATGGATGGGCTCACAGTAGACCAGGTACTGATGCTTTAGGCCTTTCATTCCTCTACTTACGATGATAGCAAAATCATATTTCTCCCTGGAATAATGTATGCTTCAATTTTTTTCCAATAGGCAATCGAAAGCAACAAGCTGTTTGTATTGAATCATCATGATGCTTTGATGCCATACCTTGGACGGATAAACTCAACATCCACAAAGACTTACGCATCCAAAACAATTCTTTTACTGCAAGAAAACGGGACATTGAAGCCATTGGCAATCGAGTTAAGCCTACCGCATCCACAAGGGCCACGGCACGGGGCTGTCAGCAAGGTTTTCACTCCAGAGGAACATGGTGTTGGGGGTACAGTGTGGCAACTCGCAAAAGCTTATGCTGCTGTAAATGATTCTGGATACCATCAGCTTATAAGTCATTGGTATGATCCCAAACTTCTTAAAAAGCTTCTTTTGGTGATTAAAATAAACTGAATGCTGCTTGCGCATTTATGCTTTCTGTGAACAGGTTGAACACCCATGCTGTAATAGAGCCATTCATAATTGCATCAAACAGACAATTGAGTGTTCTTCACCCGATACACAAGCTTCTGCATCCCCACTTCCGCGATACGATGAATATAAATGCATTGGCTAGGCAGACCCTCATTAATGCTGGAGGGATACTAGAGATCACTGTCTTTCCAGGAAAATATGCTTTGGAAATGTCTGCTGTTATATACAAGAACTGGGTTTTCCCAGATCAGGCACTCCCTGCCGATTTGCTCAAGAGGTAAACCAAAGAACCATAACCGTTTTTGATCCTAAGACGATAACAAAATACATGATTGAGGATAACAAACCATAACTTCCATCACATTTCAGAGGAGTAGCAGTTCCTGACTCTAGTCAGCCACACGGCCTCAGACTTCTGATTGAGGATTACCCGTATGCTGTCGACGGGCTACCGATCTGGTCAGCAATTGAAAAATGGGTTGAGGAATACTGCAATATCTACTACCCCTCAGATGACTTGATTCAAACAGATGGTGAACTCCAGTCATGGTGGACAGAGATTCTCAATGTAGGTCACGGGGACCATAAGGACAAACCATGGTGGCCAGAGATGCAGAACCGAGCTGATCTCATTCAAACATGCACAATCATCATATGGATAGCATCAGCACTCCACGCAGCTGTCAATTTCGGGCAATACCCATACGCCGGTTACCTCCCTAACCGACCAACCGTAAGCCGCCGGTTCATGCCGGAGCCAGGGACACCTGATTATGCAGAACTGGAGAAAAACCCAGATGGGTTTTTCCTCAAAACAATCACACCACAGCTACAAACATTAGTTGGCATATCGCTAATTGAGACATTATCAAGACATTCAACGGATGAGGTGTACCTCGGGCAAAGAGACACGCCTGAATGGACGGCAGATGGGAAAGCGATAGAAGCATTTGAAAGATTTGGGAAGAGATTGCTGGAAATAGAGAACAGGATAATGGAAATGAATAATGATAAGAGATGGAGGAACCGGGTCGGGCCGGTGAAAGTGCCGTACACTTTGCTGTTTCCAAATACGTCCGATTACTCTAAAGAAGGCGGACTCACCGGAAAAGGGATTCCCAATAGTGTATCGATCTAAGGTTTTCTGGTTCGTTTGTAAAGGTTTTTCAGATTGGTGTGGTGAGTATTGGTACTAAATTAATCCAATAAACAGATGTTTTGTATTGAAATGTATTATTTAAGCATCAGAAGTAGATGGGTGTAAGAACTAAGAATCATGCGATCATGCCCCCGCAATGATTTCCAATGCTAAATCGGAAAAAAAAAACATTCTACAGAAGCAAATAAAGGAGGGAAGAAGAATGGGATAGGAAAAATTCGATATTTTTACCTTTTTTTGGTTACTTCAATTCAATGTGCTAAATACAGAAAGACGGTGCAGGAGATGGCGAGGATCGCTCTTCATTCTCATTCACCGATCTTCTAGACTCCCACTTCAATGGAGATGATGAGTCAACAATACCACTCTGCAAATAGTGGTGGAAAAAGTCAAAAGGACTGTGCGTGGACACTATACGATGTCGTTTCCGTTATATTTTTATATTTTTTGTTTGGATCGCTTGGTAGCCTCTCTCAACTAATCAAGTTTGAGTTTTTTCATGACCCAAAAAGTGGTGACTAATCCTATTATTTTCTTCGTATGCAAAAAAAAATGTTCCTAGTATTTTTAAAATTATAATGAGTAAAGGAGTAGCAAAACAGGTAAATGGATGGGTAAGAGACAATTTATTAAGAAAGATAATATACATAATAAATATAAATGCACAAAAAATTATAATTTAAAACTAAGTGCGGCTAGTCGCCAATATTGCAATTGTCTTTCGCTCGTAATTTTAATTTTTAGGATCGTCCTACGTCGACTCGTATTAAATTGTGGATTGTGTTTTATTTTTTGAAATATCCCCTTAATAATTCGATATAAATTGGGATTAGGCGTGACGGATATAAAATTATCATTTGTAATTACAGGAAATTTTTAACAAACTGATATACTCCCATCCCATTTAGCCGAAGAAATTGGGACTGGACTCTGGTTGCGGATTGGATTGAAATCACAGTAATGTATATGAGGTCGCGAATGATTGACGCCCCGAATCTCCATTTCTCACCCAAATTTTCACCTGATTTCCCCCCCCAATTTGAACAACTTGGTTTGCAATCGCGTGAGAGAGAGGCGAGAGACAGCGAGAGGTAAATGGTCAGAAACCGACGAAAAATTTCTTAGAAACTGAGAACGTCAAGCATTGCCGATCGCAGAAATCTGATTAGAACGTTAGACTTTCACGACTGGAGGGAGTATTTATTAGACACATATAATGTACCGTTTTGAAAAACACTAACTTTTACTAAATTTGGTTGACACTTGTCTACTCTCTACCCAAACTAAGTTGTAATTTTTTTTAAATCAGAATATATTTAAATAAAATTAATCTCTTTAGAACGAGTGAACGATAGATAATACATTCAACGGAGACTAATTTTTAAGTGAAAAAAAGGAATTCTATAATTTAGAAAAACTAACTAAAAGAAGAAAAAAAAGTGGGTGTGGTGTGGGTAGAGAACGTATCAAAATCTAGCATTCTAATTGGCGTAAAACCATATTACCTTATCCATATCCCCCATATACTCTACACACCACCTATCTAAAAATCCCAAATCCTCCTCCGTCCATAACTCCTTTTTCTTCCATCTCAATTGATCTCACTCAAAGAACCATAGATTAGATCCCTCCCCCCCCCCTAAAAAAAAAAAAAAGCCAGAACCATCTCCATTCTCCAAATCCGTCATGGCCATGGCAACTCAAGCCTCTCTCTTCACTCCCGCCGCCTTATCCACCCCAAAATCAACCACCATCCCATGGAAGCCATCCTCATTCATGCCCACCTCCCTCCTCAAGTCCCAAAAACTCAGACCCATCAGGGCGGAGGCTGCGGCGGAGCCGGCGGCGACAAAAGAGGCGGCTGCCCCAGTGGGCTTTACACCACCAGAGCTGGACCCAAACACCCCATCACCAATCTTCGGTGGAAGCACTGGTGGGCTTTTAAGAAAAGCCCAAGTTGAGGAATTCTATGTCATCACATGGGATTCTCCGAAAGAGCAGATCTTTGAGATGCCGACAGGTGGCGCAGCGATCATGAGAGAAGGCCCGAATTTGCTGAAATTGGCTAGGAAAGAGCAGTGTTTGGCTCTTGGTACTAGACTTAGGTCCAAGTACAAGATTACTTACCAGTTTTACAGGGTTTTCCCTAACGGGGAAGTACAGTACTTGCACCCGAAAGATGGGGTTTACCCGGAGAAAGTGAACCCGGGTCGTCAAGGTGTGGGCGTGAATTTCAGGTCCATTGGAAAGAATGTTAGCCCAATTGAAGTCAAGTTCACTGGCAAACAATCCTATGATTTGTAAACTTGATGGTGATTTCAATCATCATGATGTATTTGTGTGATTATGTGCAATGTTAAAAGAAATTTTAATTAAATGTGTTTAAGTCATTTAAAATCTTGTTCTGCTTTAATTATTATAAAATCGGCTTAAAGCGTAGATATTATGATTCATGCCAAACATAGCTTACGAATCGGTTGGATGATATTTTTTATTTTTCAAGTCCATAAATATTTTAGAAAAAATCAATTCATTTAACAATTGTTATACATCTCCACAAAAGATTTTATTTGTCAATTTTATTTATGTATCCAAACATAGTGTCAGCCTGTCAGGGGTTGGAGTGTTGGGGCGGGCTTGAACTGATAAATCCAAGTGAGTTTGAGGAAGCTAGGCCCAAACTTAAGCCCAATACAGCTGAGTAATGAAAGTATAGTAGGACGAGATTATAACCACGCCAAGCAAGTTGTGTCCACATCAATGTGACACAAATAAAATGTTAATCGTAGTGATTATAGAAAAACAAAATGATCATTACGCCAATAGGCCCCCATGGAAAATGACATCTAACCAAATAAACAAGAATAAACTGATTAAATTAACTATATATTTACTGGATGATGTGAGATTAGTTAAACTAATGTGAATAGATGGTGTGATGAAAGTTAGAAGGAGATAGAGAAATTTAGGGAAAGGGATGGGCATGATTAAGTATTGCAACGGTCTGCGTGTACCATTTCCTTGTGAGCACATTTTTTTTATTTTTTTATAAATAAGATGACGATCGAATTGGTGGGTGGTGCATATCCTTATCAAATATCCTTGCGGGGAACATCAACAACACGATAGACTGAACATGACATATTAATTAACAACTAATTATTCCTGTTTGTTTTGGAAAAATAACTTTTTTTAAAAAAAAATCTGTTTTCTAGGAAAATAGATTATTTTCTGTTGTCTAGTGTTTAAATGCAACAGAAAAATTATTTTCCTGGGGTTGCAAATTTTAAACAAATCTTTAAATCGAGTAATATTTAAGATTATGATTGCATAAATAATAAACCTTATAATTATAGTTTAAAAAATTACATTTTTTTCTGGAATTTTTAGATATGTTTAGCTACTATAAAAGTTTAAATTACATTTTTTTCATAAAACTAAGTACATGATAGTAACACATTTACACACGTCATTATATTTTATTTCATTTCACATTGCATGTTACTAATTTACATTTTGATGATATCCACGAGGAAGACATGTACAAAAACAAATAGGGTGGGTGGGCCAGGCCCAACCATTTTTAGGCCCCAACGGTGGTTGCGGTCGTGGATGTGAGGATAGAATCCATTTCACTCCTGCTGCCGGTGCGGCTGACCCTTTCATCACCGCCGTTCCTTCCGGTGAGCATCCAAATTTCTGGAATCACCTGCGCCAGGTTCTTCACGTTCTCCAACACATAATCCGCTTCTTTGCTCTTCACCGTCCTCCCGACCTTAATTAATTACCAAACCAACATAAATTATGTTAAGAAACTACACAAATGTGACCAAGAAAACTAATTTTTTCACCTAGTTGGAGTTTCGAAATTAACCGATAAGCTTGACTTTTCATCCCTAATTTATTTTACAAGATTATTCCATCTTTATATTGTATGTTGATTATTTCAAATTATTAGTTTATTACATAAGGTGGTTTAGGGAGTAAAGAAATTAATTTACCAGAACAGTACGGAGACCAAGGGACTTTCCAGTTGCCACATTGCGCTCGTTGTCGTCAAAAAACAACTGCTACCATTAACCAGACACGGATTAGAATTTAGAACAATTTTTTGTTTAATTATTATTTAAATTAGACTGTAAATTAAATAGAACCATTGACGAAAACTATGAGAAATCAATATTGATTTGTGCTTGTCACATACCGTACGGCGAGGATCGATTTCCGCAGCTTGGAGACCAATTTTCATGGCGTCGATTGAAGGTTTGAGAAGTACCGGAAACTCATCCGGTCGACTCGATTCGGACAAATTTGGGTTCATCGTCTCGAAACATATGATCTGATCAAAACAATCTCTGATTCCTAGCCTTTCTAGGGCCTTGATCGCATGAATCCGGTCCGAATTGGTAAAAATCTGGAGACCCAAAAAGAAAACAAGAAATTGTTGTCAACACTCAATTAATGTTTGAAAATGTCAAATAAATTATTCAAAACCACCGGTCCAAATTCAAATAACTTACTAATTTTCGCTGCGGGATGCTACGGATGAGGTTGCGTAATTGCAAATCCGGTTTGATTAAATCATAAGGCAATCTTCCGTGCACGAAACTGTGGTAATCATCAGCATTGATGTCATAGCCGAGTGCCTGTAATATAGGATTATTTAGAAAACTGTAATTAAGCTCCAAATTAGCAATGGGATTATGTAATAATTAAATTTAGTTTATTGCTTACTCGCAAACCGGCGAGTGAGCTGCCGTAAGTTTTGAAGAGTTCAACCCGGAGACTTGACGCTTTGCTCTCTGCAAATCCGCATTTCTCAACAAGAAAGTCTGCAATAAAACATAAAAGTCGGATTTAGAGCTCTGTTTTCTTAATATCTTGGGTTTTTTTTTATTTTTAGTTTAGTGTTGATTTAAGCACCGTCGATGTTTTTCTTGAGAGCTGGACCTAATCCGAGCTTAGAAGAATACAGAGTGTCATCCAAATCTGTTCCAAGAAACCCAAATCAGAATTAAAAAAATAAATAGAGAAGTGACAAGACATTAAAGAAAAAAAATTCAAGGACTAAAAAGAAACTAAAGAGAACAAAGAGGTACCAAAAATGAGGCAATCGAAAGGGGAGACGGAGTTGTGGTGGGCTGTTTTGCTGCAAAAATCCATTGGATAAGAAGAATAGAGAAGTAGAGAGAGGGACTGAATGGAAGATTTTGAGAGTAATAAAGGAGCGATTAGAGGTTTTGATTTGAATTGGTGAAATTAATATCGATGTAAGAAGCAGGGGATTTCAGGCGACGACGAGAGAGGAAAGTGTAAGTATTTATAAGGAGGAGGGGAGAGTAGATGCTGACTCGATGTCCAAATCTGTTACCTTGACACAACGACACAAACGTGTTTCTTTACGACAACCGAGTGGATATGGGGCCAACGTGACACGTGTTTCATTCTAATCCTATGAAGTATGAACACAATGTCAGTGGACGAAAATGCCCCCGACGCGTCAACTCAATGCAAAGAGAGACCATACCGTTACCATCGTTTCCGTTTTAAAATTAGCTATAACTCAACTCGATCCACCGGTCAATTTAATCTGCACCCCCAAGTAGGATCGGTGTGGGTGATTTGTCATTGTATATTTATTCGTATCATGTTATTTTTATGTGGTAAATTTAAAAGTCTCAAATATAATTGTGGTTAAATTAAAAAATATAATTATATGTTGGTATAAAAATAATATGAAAATAGATTATATTGAGTGTTTGACCTTCATTTTTAGTTGTTATGTTTTGAAATTAAATAGATAAAAATAACATTAAGGTGTCTGCTTTTAGATGTTTAGTTTAAAAAAAATGTTGTTTTTTAAAATTTAAAATTTTATTTTATTTTAAAAGTATGAGAAAATATGCTTTTAAAAATAGAAGTTTGCTTATTTGTATTAAAAAAAATAAGAATATATTTATTTTAAACATTAATATAAAATTTAGTAACTTACTTAAAAAATATATTGGTACATAATATTTATTTTTTAAATAGATAAATCTGATGTATTTATAATTTTAATGTTATAAATTAGTATATAACAACATTTGGATTAAAAAAATTAACAAACTAATGACTTTCAAGAATCATTTCATTTTAATTAAAACAATTTACAACACAATACAGTATAGTAGTTTCTAACCAAACAACTTACTTATTTTATTTTACAGCACGATAACACAACACATAGCACAATGCAACACAGCACAGCGGGGATCAAAACGTTTATAGTATAATTGATTAGTGCATATTTTTTTATGAGAAAAGTTATGAGTTTGATCTGGTTTTATAATAATGATAAATAAAATTAACCACAATGTTTTATAAACAAATATTTCATGATGTGCTGTTAATTATTTAAACTTTATTTTAATGGAATTGGTTGAATAGTAATTACCTTTACAAACAACGTGATTTTCCTGTTTTTTTTTTAATGAATGAGTTTCATTAATGAAAGAAAGAAACAACTATCTATGTATAAAACAAATCTTGTGGTTGAATGGTTGATGGAAGCACAAGAGGAGTACACCTTGTCATTGTTGTATGTTGATGATGGAGTGGCACCCACCCACCCACCCACCACCACCACCACCACCACCACCGCCACGCAAGGAGCAGCATAGCTGGGTCACCATTTTGATCATTTAATCTTATTTTAATGTACAATTATTGATCATGATAATTTTTGTACAATACACCATATTTTGTACTCAAAAGATATTCATGTGACGACCCATTGGTGTCTTATTGGAAGGAAGAATCCTTGATAATCTATGTACCTGTTAAAATTAGCAAAATGCTTGATGTTTATTATTCTATGCAATTATTATATAATTTGTATAAATCATTTTCAATTATTGTGGGTCTATGTCTATCACGATGATCTTTCTCTAAATAATTGATCTCATTTAACATTGTTATTGGGGGAATAAACCTATTTTAAGTAATAACTTTTTAAATATTTTTCTACAAAATTCTGAAACGTAACCGACAAAACAGATTTAGCTTTTTGTAGTTTGGGCTCGATTTGATTGCAGCAGAAACAATTAGGTAAATGTTGGGCTTGAAAACTTCGACCCATCTTATCAGTAGTGGGCCGTTTAAAAAGATTCCTCGCGGGGCCTGGCTAGCTGATACTGTATTTCTCAAATGGCCTAAAAAGAAGGAAGGAGCAGAAATGGTAAATTACATACTGTGTACTGTGTAGAAAGAAGAAATTAAAGAGCAGCATAATTAATTAAGATATTATTTTTATTTTTGAATTAATCTCGTTCCAAATCCACTACTATTTTGGTTGCAGAGTGAAGATGGAACTTAATAGTGTACATATTAAACGTTCGTCTTATTTAATACTAGGATAACCCATAAAGATACGATTAATTTTAATCTAGTTATTAATCCTAAAATTCACTATATAATTAGTTTATGAAGTTAGTTATTTCGTAACTTCTGAAAACCATACACAAAGAATTAGATTGAATTAGACTGAAACGAAAGTTCTATCAAGACAGACAAACTATACGGGCAAGAAAAAAATAAAAAATTACAAAACTAAAAAGCAAATAAAAACCCGTAAAACAGAATGTAGAATTGCATTGGAAGTTCAATTTTGTGCTTTTGGTAGGGGATCCTTAATTAATTTGTATTATAAATCTTAATTAAGACCTCCAAATAATATCCTCTTTGATTTTCGTAAATTGACGTATACACAGAGGAAATTAGGGAATATTTCTGACTCCAAAGGTTTGATTTGCCCGCATGTTTTATTATGATACCCATCCATTAATCCATATCCATGTCGTTTCCTAAGCTTCTACCTTCTCACATTTACATGTTGCAAACATATTCATTCTTCTCGTGTAAATAAATTGTAAACGCTACTTTTTTTTCATCCGGCACATTAATTGATTCATTTATATTCGAATTCTGTATATTCGCCTACTTACTAGAAAAGATGGAGGGCGAGGGTGGCATGCCAAGCTCTACTCATCATCCATCCATCTCCATCACCATCACCATCAGATCATCACACCCCAGAAACACCTACCTTCAACACTTATTTTATAAATCTTTTTTCTGTCAAAACTCACAGAAACTTAACCCATTCCATCAATATATATACCAACCATCGATCAAAATTATCGAACTTATAATTAGCACGAATGAGCTAGCATTGCTGTAGCTCAGTAATACTTCTAAGGAAATAGAAAATGCAAGTTTTTCAATTTAAATCGTGGTATCTATATTCGGGTCATCGTCTTGGCATGTGTCCGGCTTCTTCTGATCCCGTGTTTTGAAGCCCAGTCCCGGCTCATTGTGTGGGGCCCACTAAGATGTAATATCTGCATCAGCATGATGATCCATGTGCCCTCACCCTTTTCAACTAAAGCCGACAAGAGCTGGGTCGCTTGCAAAAAAAATGTCCTCTCCTCCTCCTCATGTAAAAAGAAAAAAATGTTTTATTTATTTTTTACATAATATTCTATAATCATTTAAACTGAAATTAATAATAATAATCAAAAAATAGAAAACATAGGTTATTATTATTATTATTATTGGGTAATATATCTTCTATGTTTATATGAATAAGAGAGTGCACATGAGGTTGTAGTTCAACTGGTTAGCGCATGCCGTTTTTACGACGTAAAATTATGAGTTCGATCCTTAATATTGTAATGATAAAATTAATAATGTATAAGAGACTAATTATCACCCAAAAAAAAGAGGAAGAAGAATGAGGGACTGATTTGGACTCTTAATTGGACCAAATATTTAATTTAAAGCTAAATAAGTGTATTAGACTTTTGTCAACGGTCGGACCATAAACCAATAAATAAGAATTATAATGAAATATAGAATTTTATGATTTTACATATACCTCAATTTTTTTTGGGATGTATTTTAAGCTCTAAGGTTGAATGAAGTTATATTTCTAGGAAATTTTGGTTTTAGAATATGTGAAATATCTTGGTTTTAACCAAAAAAAATAAAAAATTACTATCTTGATGGACACAAATCATATATAATGGGCAACGCCGGACCACAACTACGGAGTTGAAAGTTGAAATGATTTCTGGTGATGTGAGTAATGGCAAATGGACTGTGTGGAGGATTTGCAACCTAACTTGGGCTTTGTATTGGAGCTGGGCCCATTTACAGGTTTTTGTTTAGAAATTTCAAATAATCAAATTTCTTGATTGATGACGTGGGCGAATCGGGATTTTTATTTCTTGGTAGATTCAGATAAATTATGCACTACTATTAGTTTCCACGTAGGCGTGTTCATATATAGTCCGGTTCTCTTGGGTTGATCCACCGTTATATAAGTAGATAGTATTTTTATTTTTTTAAAAACAATTCACTTTTTTATATTAATTTTAATTTTTTTTATCAATTTATCTTATTTTATCTCCAGAAAAGTTGTACAAACTTTTTACCCCAATAAATTATCCTAGCTTCGCCAATGGAAGTAGTAAATAACTTCACATGAATTCAGCACATATAAAAAAAATTATAGAGCATTCGTTACTTCAATTAGGTGTATATTTAAATAAATAATGTAGTTATACGTGGATGAATTATTTTAAGGTTTATCCTACCATCACCTTAATATATACTCTCTCCGTCCTTAAATAATGGACGTTTTAGGATAGTGAAAAAAGGTAAGACAATGATTTTTAATTTTATTTTATTTCACATTATTTCATTTTTTCTTCTAATTTTCACTCAAATTACCACACCATCATTAAATTGGGTTGATTAAAAAATAATAATTGTCATTTGCACAAAATATATGCTTCAAAAAAGATAAAATGATAAGTACTCCAAATAGTAAAAAAACGTAGGAAAAGCGACAGTTATTAAAGGACAGAGGGAGTAGTATTTTTAAAATTTAAATTTTAAAATTGGCTAATTTGTAACTATTAACCTAACGTGTAATTTCCTTATGTGAGGGGGTGAAGTGGGTAGGGTAACCTGAGACACCGGTGTAATCACGGCACGGTGTAATCACGGCATGATTGAGGGAGAGTAGCCTTGAGTCAGTGTATAGTCCATTCCATCATTTTCTTACAACCATTTAAGATGAAATTGTGTATCAGTATCACGTGCGGTACGGATGTTTACAGTTGTCATAGTTGAGAGAAGATGAAATTGTGTATCAGTATCACGTGGGGTACGGATGATATAGCATATTCCTGCGAGGTGAAACGAAAAAACAATCAAACATGTTTTTTTGAATAAGCTGATATTTATCAGAAAAGGTCATGAAGAACATGACACAATCAGACATGTTAGTTTTCGTCAAGGGGTTAATTAAGATAAGGTTATTGAGTGTCAATTTAGACTAAGTAAAAAAAAATATTGAGCGTGTATTTTCTGAATAAAGAGTGATATCTGGACATTTCGCAAGAATAGAGGATCATGCCAAGTAAAAAAACTACAAAAATTCAAATTAAGGAAATTAAAGAAAAAAAAGTTTATTTCAGTACATAAAAAAATTTATAGAGCATGTGGTATTTCAATTAGGCATGTATTTAAATAAACAATGTAGTTATACGTGGATGAATCCTACCATCATTTTAGTATATAGTATTTTTAAAATTTAAATTTTAAAATCGGCTAATTTGTAACTATTAACCCTAACGTATAGTTTTTTTATTAATTAATATGAGGGGATGAACAGAGTAACATAAGATACCGGGTGTAATGGAGAGTAGCATATATAGAAACGTTTTTCATTGAGTCAATGTATAGTCCATTCCATCATTTTCTTACAACCATTTAAGATGAAATTGTGTATTAGTATCACGTGGGCTGCGGACAGCACCATTGATTAATTGTGTACGGTTGTCACAGTTGAGAGAAGGTGTTGATATATATAGGTCCCAAAGAATATCATTTGGGACGCAGCGACAGAAGCGTAACGAGTGGTCCTCTGAAAGACGATGTCTGCTAACCTTCCAGTTATAGGCATACCTATTGCCTGATCAGGTGCATTTCACGCTTCTACGATTGAGTACGAAACTTATTCACCTGATCGTGTTTCGAATTACGCCCTTCAAGGCACTCACACGCAGATTAAAAAATGACCGTTCTATGTGTTTGATTACATATTTACCCTCAATTACTCTCTCAATTTCTCACTCGTTGCCATCCTCAATCTCAAACTCATTCAATGCAATCTCAATTTCAAACCTCCGTAATTTGATCAAAACCACCTCTCCCTTTTGATACAATTCGGCCCAAGCCTTGGCCCGATAAAAACCTCTTGGAGCTTCTGGAATGTTATTTAATTATTTATTAATTATTTATTTAATTTATTATAGTTATTTCTTATTTAGAACTTCTATTCCTATTAGCATTAGAACTTATAGTTTGAGTAGAACTTGTATTGGCGTTTAGCCTATATATAGAGCCGATTGTGCTCATAATACACTAAACTATTTTTGGAACCAATTTAAGACGTTGTCTTTTTAGAGAGAGTATCTCTTTTGTTCATGCGTGAACCTTGTCCCTGTTTGAGTTAGAACACTCGATTAGGTTAGCAAGTAAAACCCGAAAGTTCATCCTCATTGTGTCGTCGCCCAAGGTTGATATTCACAGGTTGAATATAGGTTGAGGGATCGATTCAAGAGCCTCACTTGAAATCGATTAGGTTGGCTGACACAGGTTGTCCTCAGGTCTAAGCTCGTACTCGTGAGTTTATCTTCCGCATCCGAAATCCAAGCCTAGAACTAGATCGGGAATTACTCGTTACGCAACTAGGATCGTATCACCTTTACTCCATGCAAAAATTAAATTACCACCCAAACTCTCTCCCTCGCTGCCAAATCACCAAATTTAAACCTCATCTCCTCAATCCCCAGCCCAAATTAATTCCACCCAAATCCAAATTAAAACCAATCCCCAAATTAAAACCCATCATCACCGCACTAACCGCCAACCACAACCACCACCACCGAACCCACCTCATTCTCAATCGGCAACCAAGCGAACACAAGGAGAAAAGTAATTTCTCCTTCACTCCCGCATATTCATCACCTCTTAATTTGTTGTGATTGCTTCCTATTTCTTTCAATTCACAAAGATGAGAGAGATCGAACAAAGGGAGATGGTGAATGGCGTTTCATTGATGGTAAGGGTGAAATGGTCAGAATTCATGAAAAATAGCATTGATAAAGGAGAACAATATTTAATTTGGACTAGGAAACATTCTTTCCCGACCAGAGGGAGTATTTACGAATTACCACGCACTAGCATATTCCGGTAAGGTGAAACAAAAAATAATCAAACATGTTAATTTTCATCAAGGGGTTAATTGACATAAGGTTATTAAGTGTCAATTTAGACTAAGTAAAAAAGCTTTGAGTGTCTATTTTCTGAATAAAGAGTGTTATTCGCAAGAATAGAGGGTCACCTCAAGTAAAAAAAACTACAAAAATTCAAATGAAAGAAATTAAAGGGAAAAAAATTATTTCAGTACATAAAGGAGTATTAATCAATTTCGTGAATGTAAGGTGCACTTTGAGTTTTTAGTTACACCGGTAGGAAAAATAATTTCAAAATTTTAAAACATTCAAATTTATAACCATTAATCTGTGGTTTTTTTATTGAGTATATGTGAATGAGTGGATAAGTTGTGATATGAAACGACAAATATATTTTCCTATTTAAGAAACAGCAATTTCTCGAGTTTACATTAAGAGTTTTCCAAACTTAGGCATGGCAGCAGCAGCTTTATCATGGAACTGGAAACTGATGTTCATCGTTTGTTTTACTTTGTCACCAATATTCTCAACCTCCATGCATGGTGATAATAATGTTCATCATCACGTCTTTGACCCACTTACACCACAAGAGCTCACCCTCGTCCAATCCATCGTAAAAAAACAATACCCCGCCTCAAAATTCCACTACGTCGGCTTAGACGAGCCGGAAAAGCCGGCGGTTCTCCGATTGCTATCCTCCTCCTCCTCCTCAAAAAAACCTCCTCGCCGTGCCCTAGTCATAACCCGACTCAACAAACAAACACACGAAATGATCGTAGACATCTCAACAAGCTCCATATTATCCGACAATGTTTACAGCGGACAAGGTTACCCTACCTTATCCGCCGACGAACAAACGGTAGCGATTCAACTGCCGCTAACTCACGGTCCGTTTATCGAATCGATTAAGAAAAGAGGGCTTAAAGTTTCTAACGTAGTGTGCTCTGTGTTTACGGTTGGGTGGTTCGGGGAAGTTACTGAAGGGAGAGTGGTGAAAATTCAATGTTTTTATAGCGAGGATACGGTGAATTTATACGTTAGGCCAATAGAAGGGGTAAAAATGGTGGTCGATTTGGATGAAATGAAAGTGGTGGAATATAGTGATAGTGCCATTGTTCCAATCCCAAAAGCTGAAGATACCGACTATAGATTCGAGAAGCAGAAGCCGCCTTTCGGTCCAAGAATTAATGCAGGCGTACCTGTACATTCAAACAGACAACAAATCCAGATCGATGGCCATACTATCAGGTTACTTGAGTTTATTTCTTTTTTATTTTAAAATGTTCGAAGGAAATATTGATGGACCATATAATTGTTTCAGGAATCTAACACACAACAAATTAAGACATCGATGGACCATTATAAAGACATCGATTGACAATATTACAAATATGGACCAGCATGTAGTATGGACAACCATGTAAAAGAATTAATTGATCCTTAGTGTAACCAAATTTGTATCATTATTATATAGGTTTCCTATTTGTGTATCCACACTCCTTTTATTTTATTAATTGCGCTTATTTGTTTTTTAATCATTTTTATAGCAATTTCACTCATTGTAATAAAACAAATATGAAAAAATTACATTATTTTTGTGAATTGTTGAAATATAAAGAGTGTGGATTGGCAAATAGAAGTAGGACTGTTAATTCGCTAATTTTTCTATTTCTCTTTTTCATGGTAAGTTATCGCTAATTCGCTACCAAAAAAGCTCGACAACTAGATTGAAATAAAGAGATTATTAGTAAATAATTAATAATCTCTTTATTTATATTAGTATTTATGGCTATATTTAGGTGTTTGTTTTTAAAAAAAATTGGGCTTGGTTGGATTGCAGATGGGTGAATTGGAAATTTCATTTATCATTCGATTCTCGAGTCGGACCGGTTATATCTCTAGCATCAATCTATGACCAAGAAAAGAGTGAATATCGCAGTGTGTTGTACAAAGGACACGTGTCAGAGCTCTTTGTACCATACATGGACCCCACCGACGAATATTACTATAAAACTTTTTTCGATTGCGGAGAGTTCGGATTCGGCCAATCAGCTGCCTCCTTAATCGCACATTCCGATTGCCCAAGTGGCGCCATTTTCATGGATGGCTATTACACAGGTCAAGACGGCGGCGTTGTTGAAATTCCTAACGTATTTTGCTTATTTGAAAGACATGCCGGCGATGTCATGTGGCGACACACCGAATATGGAATTCCAGGACAAACGGTAACCATTTCATTTATTTCAAGAATAGGAAAAAAGGAAATTGTATAGAGTTATAATTTATTTTTTCAAAAAAATAAAGTAGATCAGTCAATCATTCTGTACTTTGCAAAAAGATTTCTTGTGCCTAAGGGATACTATTCTTCACTGGATTTTTTATTGTTAATTTATAATTGGATTTTTTTGTGCAGATAAATGAGGCTAGGCCAGATGTGAGTCTTGTAGTGAGGATGGTTGCCGTAATTGGTAATTACGACCATATTTTGGACTGGGAATTCAAGCCTAGTGGATCCATCAAAGTTCAGGTATGGGCCGGACCCTAATCAAAACTAAATTCTAGGCCCAACTTTAAACGACGACCTAACATTACGCCTATAACTCTAATCTACGGTACAGGTAGGACTAAGTGGAATACTAGAAGTGAAGGCGACGACATTAACTCATGCGAATCAGATCACAGAGGAAGTTTATGGTACAATGGTCGCAGAAAACACAATCGGTTTGTACCATGATCATTATCTGACATACCGTCTCGATCTTGACATTGATGGAGTAGACAATTCTTTTGTCAAGAAAAAACTCGTAACGAAAAAAGTGTCAGGAAACATTTCTCCTAGGAAGAGTTATTGGGCAGTTGATGCACAAATTGCTAAGACAGAATCTGATGCCAAGACTAAAATAGGCATCAGCCCATCAGAATTGTCTGTGGAGAATCCAAACAAGAAAACTAAAGCAGGGAACAGTCACGGGTTCCGGTTAATACCTGGGCCATTGATCCACCCACTTTTGGTGGATGATGATCATCCTCAAATCCGTGGAGCATTCACCAACTACAATGTGTGGGTTACTCCTTATAACAAGTCCGAGAAATGGGCCGGAGGGCGATTCGTCGATCAAAGCCATGGGGATGACACATTAGCTGCTTGGACAATGAGGTACTAGTTAATTTAAGGTTAATAATTTTGTATCTTTAAAACCTGATTATACTCGAACGATATAGTAATCTTTTGTTTTGATTTTTGGGTTTTGCAGGAACAGGGAGATTGAGAACAAGGACATTGTATTGTGGTATGTGATGGGTTTTCATCATGTTCCTTGCCAAGAAGATTTTCCATTGATGCCTACCTTGAGTGCTGGACTTGAGCTCCGACCGACTAATTTCTTCGAAAGCAATCCCGTGCTTAAGGTGATAATCTCCAAGCCGAATGTGGCTAATTGTTCTGCAACAACCTAGCTAAGCAGTCCATTCCATTCTCATTTTCCACTACAAGAACAATATGCATGAAATAAAATAAAAATGTTTGAATAATGTAGTTGCTGTTTCTTGGCAATTAAGATTATTGCTTACATTTGTATCTATATTGTAGCCTCGGCTCGGACTGCAAATTATGTGCAATATTTTCATCGCAAACAATCAGATTACACGTATTTTCAAACTATTCGCAAGGATCACATTAAAACAACAAATTATCATAAAGATCAAATTAAATAAATACTATCACTATAGGGACTAATAGTCACAAAATTATCACAAGGGCAAAATTAAACAAACATTACTACATATAAATCAAAATATCATTTAACCACTACTAAATACGAAATATAAATATATATTGATATGTGTTTTCTGATGATTTTAAAATGATTTTAAATATATCTCACTCAGTTTATTTTATCTGTTGATTATATTTTTAGTTAAATGAAGTTATATTTCCAAGAAATTTTGGTTTATCAGGATAAATTTTGAGTTGGGATTTTAAACTAATAAATTATTTTTACCAGTTAGTCTAGTTCGTATTAATAATTAAAGTTTAGTTGTTTTAATATTTTTTGATAGACGACCACATATATATATATATATATATATATGGGCCGGGACAAGAACTGTGTGCAACGCCGGACCACACTAACTACGGGCTTGAAAGTTGAAATGGTTTCATGTGATGTGAGTAGTGTCAATGGACTTTATATGGAGGATTTGCAACCTAACTTGGGCTTGGAATTGAGCTGGGCCCATTTAACCAATCGTTCGGCTGTTTCAACTACTCGTTCAATTATAGTTGCTAGTCCTTTTAACTAACTTTGCCAACATCTAAAACATATCATGTGCAGTTGTGCACTTATATATACTGATAGCCGCTCTTTTGCAAGATTAATCTTTCATTTAATTAAGTAGGTTATCCAAATTTGGAATAGAAGTACAAACCCCTTTATACATCTTTCTCTCTAACACGTGGAACGTAGAAAGATTAAAAAAAGCATATCATAATCATATGGACTACGCAACTATGCATTGCACACGATATGCTATTTTAATATTTTGTTTGTAACTAAGCAATGTTGTGATTTAACCCACAAGTTACGTGAGACTAGTGTGGTCTAAGAAATGACATAACACTCAAGATAAAATGTATAATTTTTCATTTGAAGAGAGTTAATTTAAATTAATCGTATATTTAAGAAACAATAAGTCTCGAGTTTTTCTTCAATAAGAGCGTTTTCAAATCTTATCGTCATGGCAGCAGCTTATGCATCATGGAATTTATTGCTGATCATCTCATTCTTCCTTTTCTCTTGCTTTAGTACTTTCTCAACCTTCGTACATGATCATCATGTATTTGACCCACTTACTCCACAAGAACTCACCCTCGTCCAATCCATCGTCCAAAAAGAATATCCCGGCTCCAAATTCCACTACGTTGGCTTAGACGAGCCGGATAAGCTGGAGGTTCTTCAATGGCTATCCGAAGAATGTTTACCTCCTCGCCGAGCTCTAGTCATTACCCGGTCGAACCAATAAACTCACGAAATAATAGTTGATGTTGTTGGGTGTGCGAACTAAAATCCCACATCAGAAAGAAAAGAGAAATAAAAACTAAATATAAGAGGAGTGAATCTTCTTAATGGAATGAGGCCTTTTGTGAAAACCGTGCGGGCTCAGGCCCAAAGCGGATAGTATCATTCCATTAAGAATGACTCGATTGGTCTTTATTTCTCCAACAGATATTTCAACGAATTTCATATTTTCCGATAGTGTTTACAGTGGATCAGGTTACCCTACCTTGGGTTCCGACGAACAAACGTCTGCGATTGAACTGCCGTTAATTGGGTGGTTTGGAGAAAGTAGTGAAGGGAGAGGGAGGGCGGTGAACATTCAATGTTTTTACACGGAGGATACGGTAAATTTGTACGTTAGGCCGATAGAAGGGGTAAAAATAATGGTTAATTTGGATGAGATGAAAGTGGTGGAATATAGTGACAATGTCATTGTTCCAATCCCAAAAGCTGAGGGTACCGATTATACATTCGAGAAGCTGAAGCCGCCTTTCGGTCCTGTGACCAGCGGTGCAATCATACATTCAAATATGACACAAATCCAGATCAATGGCCATACTCTGAGGTTATTCACTTTCAAGTGCATATGTCAATTTTACTAATTTAATGCGATAAACTTAAGTTATTATTAAAGCCACTAATTAAAATCTAATTAACTAATCATTTAACAAGTTGCAAAGTTAGCGTATGCTGATTTTATGACGCAAGTCATGAATTTAATCTTTAGTATTGTAATAATAATTAATAATATATAACCAATTTTTTAAATAAGTAGCAAACTTTGATTTTTGTTGAACTGTAGATGGGTGAATTGGGAATTCCATTTAGCATTCGATTTTCGAGTTGGTCCGGTGATATCTTTAGCATCGATCTATGATCAAGAAAAAGGAGAGCATCGCAGCGTGTTGTACAGGGGACACATGTCAGAGCTGTTTGTGCCATACATGGACCCCACAGATGAGTATTATTTCAAAACCTTTATGGATGCCGGAGAATTCGGGTTCGGACAATCCGCTGCTTCGTTAATTCCGTGTGTTGATTGCCCAAATAACGCCATTTTTATGGATGGTTACTACACAGGTCAAGACGGTGCCGTAGTGGAAGTCCCCAACGTATTTTGCTTATTTGAAAGACATGCAGGAGATGTCATGTGGCGACACACTGAGTTTGGAATTCCAGGACGAGTGGTAATTAATCACTTCTCTTCTCTTTCTCTTGTGTTTTTCTAAATTAAAGATTTTAAAGTTTAAAGAACAAAAAACAAATCATGCAATTATCCATTTTTAGGGTTTCACCATACGGAAAGATACACGAGGAGATAAAAAATGAGTTGTGTTTACTTGATTAGTATTTTAATTTTTTTGGTTTACCATTTTTTTTCTTAATCAAGATCTTAAAGAAAGTCTTTTAGGAATAAAAGAACAAAAAGAAAATCGATTCAAGTTGTAAATCTACAATTTTCTAAAGTAAAAAGTTTTTTTTTTTTTATAAGTGGTAGTTTCACAAAACGAAATTTATGAAAGGTTATATAAAATATAAATTGTGAAAGATTATGATTACCATTATTGTTGTTTATTATTATAATAATAATAATCGTGGGTCCATTTTTGCAGATAAAATGAGTCTAGGCCAGATGTGAGTCTTGTAGTGAGGATGGTTGCCACGGTTGGTAACTACGACCATATACTGGACTGGGAATTCAAGCCCAGTGGATCAATAAAAGTTCAGGTATGAGCCGGGCCGTATTTAAGATCATATACATTTTTAAGTTTAAGATGGGCTCAACATTAAAACACACGAAAAATACTATGGTAACAGGTCGGACTAAGTGGAATTCTGGAAGTGAAAGCGACAGAATTAACTAATGCAGACCAAATAAAAGAGGAAGTTTATGGTACCATGATAGCAGATAACACAATCGGTTTGTACCATGATCATTATTTATCATTCCGTCTTGATCTTGACATTGATGGAGTTGACAATTCTTTTGTCAAGAAAAACCTCGCAACGAAAAAAGTGTCAGGAAACATTTCGCCTAGGAAGAGTTATTGGACAGTTGATACTGAAGTTGCCAAGACAGAATCTGATGCCAAGATTCAAATTGGCCTGAACCCATCAGAATTGTCGGTGGAGAATCCGAACAAGAAAACTAAGGCAGGGAACAGTTACGGATACCGGTTGATTCCCGGGTCAGTGGCACACCCTCTTCTGGTGGAAGATGATTATCCTCAAATCCGAGCAGCATTCACCAAGTACAATGTGTGGGTTACTCCTTACAACAAGTCTGAGAAATGGGCCGGAGGGCTATTCGTCGATCAAAGCCATGGCGATGATACATTAGCCGCTTGGACAATGAGGTTGATTACATTCTTGGACAATAAACCGGCAATTCTTTCTTTTGACCAATTATAATGCTATTTCCGTTTCTTTCCGGTATGTGCAGGAATAGGGAGATTGAGAACAAGGACATCGTGTTATGGTATGTGATGGGAATTCATCACGTCCCTTGTCAAGAAGATTTTCCAGTGATGCCTACATTGGGTGCTGGATTCGAGATCAGACCGACTAATTTCTTCGAAAGCAATCCTGTGCTTAAGGTTATAACTTCCAAGCCTATGAATTCAAGTGCCTAATTCTTCTGCAACGACATAGTAGTCCATTTTCATTTCCCACTATGAATGTTTTCTGCAGCAAGAAATTATATATAAGAATGTATGAATAATGTACTTGCTGTTTCATCAGTTGTGTGTCGATCGTTGCTTGGAATCTTCGTGTATGTCGCGATCTGTAGTCTCTTGTTGTAAAATACTATGCAGTACAAACTATCCGATTACTTCCGTTTGGAAAATGATATCGTTTTAGAAAAAAACACACAAATTAAGGAAATGATTATTATATATGTTGACCATCAAAACTTAAACGATATTCTTTTAGATTTATGATTTTGATCATATTTACCCGATTCAGCTTATTTCCCACGAATTTTAAGGTTGAAAATTTCTGAGAGGTTTGGCCAGACCTGGAAAATTGAGGCCCTTGCCAAGAAGATTTTCCAGTTTTGCCTACTTTGAGTGCTGGATTCGAGCTTCGACCGACTAATTTCTTTGAAAGCAATCCTGTGCTTAAGGTTATAACTTCCAAGCCTATGAATTAATGTGTCTAATTCTTCTGCAACAACCGCCGAAATGTGGCTAACTGTCCTGTAAGAACCTAGTTGTTTCATCAGTTGTGTGTCGATTGTTGCTCGGATTCTTCGAGTATCTCGCAACCTGTAGTCCTTGATTGTAAAATGGAGTGCAATTATTCGCGCGTGTAACAAACATTTCATTGCAAACTATCTGATTACACTTTGCATTCTATAGTATTTGGACATCGAGTTTGATGTGCATTCCCAAAGATAACTTTTTTTTCTGAATGAAAAGCTAAGTTTAATTAGTGTACATTTGATCATAGAGCAATGGTGGGATTCCTACTTCTAGAGTTCCATCCAGCATTTGAGTTACTTTTTTCATTGAAGGTCTAAGGATTGGATCAGGATGTATGCACCATAATCCGACCAGCGCCATCCTCTCAAACCTCTTGAAATCACTCACAACTTCAGGATCATGCCTCACCACCGTCTCCAACTTTCCGGAAATCGTAGAACTCAGTACCCAATCGACCAGCACAAGATCAGCCTCTTCACTCTCCTCCTCAACCCGGCTGGACTCTATGTGTCTTCTGCAGCACAATATTTCCAGCAGCATTACACCAAAACTGTAAACATCTACTTTAGATGTCACCGGCGCATTTCTTAGCCATTCTGGTGCCAGATATCCAATTGTCCCTCTGACATCAGTTTCAGTTCTGGTCTGATCCTTACTCAAAAGTTTGGAAATGCCAAAATCTGCAACCTTAGGTGTGTAATTCTCATCCAGCAGAACATTCTCAGGCTTGATATCGCAATGGATGATCTGTGTTTCGCACTCTTCGTGCAAGTAAAGCAGTCCTCTAGCTGTTCCAAGCACCAGTTCTGCCCTTAGACCCCAGTTAGGTTTTTCTCCTTCCCTGAATAGTAAATTGGCAAGTGAGCCATTTGACATCAACTCGTAAACCAGAAGTCTTTGATTGTTCTCGACGCAAAAGCCCAACAATCTTACCAAATTCCTGTGGTGTGTCCTGCCTATTATCTTGAGCTCTGTCATGAACTCATTCTCACCTTTTTCAATCACCTTCTCCAGTTTTTTCACTGCAATATCAATCTCCACATCTTTTACGCGTAGATTCCCGCTATAAACTCTACCAGAAGATCCTCTACCCAGGGTCTTACTGAACCCATTCGTCGTGTCATGTAGTTCCTGATAAGTAAATTCTTTGAAGTTTATGCCTATAGAATTTCTGTTGGAGTTTCGCTTTCTTGACACGAATCTCTGACTAACAGGATGATAATAAACAGCAGCAATTCCGGACAACAGTGCAAGTATGGCACTGACTATGAGACTAACTTCTAAGAAGACTCTCCCGTTAAAATCACTCTTCTTTTTACCTTTTGGAATTCCAGAATCACTCATCTTGATTGGCACTTTCACTAATGCTTTGATCCCTTTGGTGGAAGCACTTTTTCTTGCATTTAGCAAAGGCATCCTTTTCTTGATGCACCTAGACTCCACCAAGCTTGCTGCCATGCTGTAGCAGTCATCGATGAGAGCCTCTATGCATCCTCGCAAATCAACATTCCTTACTCGAGCCAAATCCGCGAAACTCTCGAACGGAAAGTCAGCATCATCTATCACCTTAATTGTGAAGTTCCTCATGGAAGGGTTTGCACAATAGTTCACCACATTTTCAGGGCGACAGCCTTTGGGCACGTCGTTCGAGTCCAGAGGAATGTATCCTGGTATGCAGTTACAGGTTGCAGTTTCATTGTCTGCGGATGAACACATGCCATAGACACCACATATAGCATTCACCTTACAGGGCTCAAGAATGGCCCTCCACAATCTTGTCCATCCGATAGTAGTACCGTTTGATTTGCGGTAAACAAACTGTTGGAAGTTACCAGAATCATCGATTGTCGCTCGGTGATAGTAGTCCCCAACTGGACCTGAAACATTACTTGTCAAAGAATAAATACTGTCACCAGTTCCATTGACCAGATACATGAACGCGGTTTGATTGAATACCAAACTGACATTGTTTACTTGAGTTCCTGTAAACCAATATCCTGGATCGGCAAAACGATAGGCAGAAAGTACCAAATTCCCATCAAATTGCATTTCTAGCTTGAAATTTCCAGTTGAGTAATCCGAAAACCCTTTCAAATTGGAATAGAGCTCTCGACCATTGGTTAGAACCTGTCCTGGCAAGATTGTGTCTGTTGGAGAATCAAAGCTCTGCCAAATGATTGCGGAACGCCCGTCTCTCAGAACAAAGTTGCCATCATTTTGCATAAAGCCTAGGCTTGCACTTGCTCCGCCGTATATAGTTTGCACACTACCATTTAAGTAGGTAAGCAAAAGCTGGCCAGAGAATGTTAACCTGACTGTGGATCCAGCTTCTGCAGGATTGTCGCGGTTAGCGGACCAAACTAAGGTTCTTTCAGGAATTTTTGTAAACCAAACTCCAACTAGGTAGAGATTGTTTGAGGTGGAGTAGAACCCAAATGCAAAATCATCAGAAAGAGATCGCCAAGTGTCGTTCGATCCAGCAGTGATTCCAGTACCTAAGCTTATGTTCAGAGGAATCTGAGCATGTAAACCTTGGAAGTAAAAGAATTGTATTACAAGGAAAGAAAGAGTTATCTTGACAGCCATTGTTTGAGGAAAACTTGGCTGCCACTGCAGAAAAGAAAGAAGACAGCAGTTCTGGTCTTAAACAAAATCAGTCATAGACAAAGACTTTGAACAAGATAAATTATCCATGATTAATGCATTCCAACTTCCAACCACGTTTGCTTGACCTTCAGGTCAATAGACACCAAATTAGAATTGGTCACTGCAAAATTATTGCACGGTTGTAGTTTTCTTTTCTATATTATTATTTTGATTTTTTTTTCAAACTTTGCTACTTTGATTATTATTTTGACCAAAAAGGGTAAGATTCCATCTGGCAGAAAATGGAATGAAGTTAGGAAATTGAGTGGCCTAAATTCTACTGATTTGTCCATTAAAAGCAGAAAAAAATGCAATCTAGAAAAGTATGCAATGCTTAGAAAAGTCAAGATTCCATCTTGCAGAAAATGGAATGGAGTTTGAGTTAAAAGGACTGGCACTAGCAAAAAGGAGAAAAAAGAAGAAGACTTTGAACAAGATAAATAAATTATCCATGATTAATGCATTCCAACTTCCAACCACGTTTGCTTGACCTTCAGGTCAATAGACACCAAATTAGAATTGGTCACTGCAAAATTATTGCAAGGTTGTAGTTTTCGTTTCTTTATTATTATTTTGATTTTTTTTTAAACTTTGCTACTTTGATTATTATTTTGACCAAAAAGGGTAAGATTCCATCTGGCAGAAAATGGAATGAAGTTAGGAACTTGAGTGGCCTAAATTCTACTGATTTGTCCATTAAAAGCAGAAAAAAATGCAATGCTTAGAAAAGTCAAGATTCCATCTTGCAGAAAATGGAATGGAGTTTGAGTTAAAAGGACTGGCACTAGCAAAAAGGAGAAAAAAGAAGAAGGAATGTACATGAATTGAGCATTTACCAAACTGCTTGATCAGAAACAATGCTTAGAAAAATTCAAGGTTTATCTAATAATTCCTCAGTGACACGAAAACTTACGGAGTGTTTAAAAATAGAAAGCATGAACAGTACAAAAACTAACAATCTTAGTTAAAAGTTAAAACACATGTGGGTCAATCAAAGGTGGAACACGAACTTCAGCAGTTCCTTCCAGCATCTGGGTTACCTCCTTCATTGATGGACGAATCGATGGGTTCGGATGCACACACCACAATCCAACCATTACCATTCTCTCAAATCTGTTGAAATCATTCAAAACTTCAAGATCATGACTCACAATGGCTCCTAAATTTTCAGCTCTTGCATTGGCTAGAACCCAATCCGTTAGAATCATGTCATCGCCCTCTTTTGTTTCGTCAACCTGGTGCAATTCTATATGCTTTCTGCAAAAGATAACCTCCAGCAACACGACCCCAAAGCTGTAAACATCAACTTTAGTCGTCACAGGTGCATTCTTGAGCCATTCAGGTGCCATATAACCCATGGTTCCTCTGACTTTGGTGCTTGTTCGAGTCTGATCTGTCATCAGCAGCTTTGCTAGGCCAAAATCTGAAATCTTGGCAGTACATTTTTGGTCCAGAAGTACATTTTGTGGTTTTATGTCGCAATGTATGATCTGGGTCACGCATTCTTCATGCAAGTATAGTAATCCTCTGGCGATTCCAAGCACAACATCAGCCCTTTGATTCCAACTTGGTTTTATCTCTTGGCCGAAGAGAAAATCAGCCAAAGTTCCATTCTTCATTAGCTGATAAACCAAAAGCCTGTGATTTTTCTCATTGCAAAAACCCAACAGCCTAACAAGGTTCTTGTGATGGGTCAGACCAATTACTTGCACTTCTGTCAGGAATTCCTTTTCGCCTTGCTCGATAACTTTTTCCAGTTGCTTCACCGCGATTTCAACCTCCTCATCCTCCAATTTTAACACCCCACTGTAAACAGTACCAAAAGCACCTCTTCCGAGTTTGTTCTTGAACCCATTTGTTGCTTCGTGCAATTCCTGAAATGAAAACGCCTTCAGATTTACCTCCACAGTCTTCGGCTTTGGAATCTGATTCTTACCGAGATATGCCTGTACAAGAGGGTGATGATAAATGGCAATGGTTGCGAAGAGTACCGCCATTATGGAGCACAGAGAAAGGCCTGCCAGCAAAGCAATCAAGGGAGGAGAATTGTTTTTGTCAGGACCTTGAATATCCTGAGTGCTATTTACCTTAGGAACTTTTATGAATGCCACTATATTATTAGTAGAAGGAAAGCTCCTTCTCCCATTCAAAAGAGGCATTCGTTTCGTGTAGCAAACGGATTCAACCAAAGCACCAGCATGAGCATAACAATCATCCATCAAGGCCTTCTTACAATCATCTAAACTTGCTGGAGTGATTCTTGCCATATCTGCAAATTGCCCATTTGGGAAATCAGCGTTGTCTATTGCGACAAGTTCGAAATCTGAAGCTGTAACGGTTGGCGCGCAAAAGTCCATCACTGAATTAGGATAGCATCCTTTCGAGGGAACGTTCGGATCCCAAGGCGAGTACCCAGGCAAGCAATCACAGGTGGCAGTTTTGTTATCAAGTGAGGTGCAAAAACCATACACACCACAAATGTTAAATGCAATGCAAGGCTCAGTATCAAGCGCCTGCCACACAATTGTCCATCCACTCCCATTCCCTTTTCGGTAAACAAACTGCTGCAGATTTCCATGATCATTGAGCGTTGCTCGGTGGTAGTAGTCTCCGATTGGGGCGGGGACTCGAGCTGTCATGGAGTACTTAATGGAAGTACTGTTCACAACATAGATAAAAGCTGTAGTCTTGTTAAAAATCATGCTCACATTTTGATTTCCTGCGGTTAGAGTGAACCAATAGCCAGGATCAGCAAACTTGTATGCAGAGATCACAACATTGCCATCTCCTTGCATTTCAAGCATATACCGCCCGGTTGAGTAATCAACTGTGCCATTTGCATTGGAGAAGAGCTTGTCTCCCTTGACTAGGTCTTGGCCTAATAAAATTGTGTCGGTCGGAAAATCAAAGCTTTGCCAGACAACTCTGGAAGAATTGGTCCACAAGACTAAGTTGCCATCATCTTGCATTGAAGCTGAAGTGGTGGATGTGTCATTGCTGATCAAGATTTTGGTTCCATTAGAATGAGTGAGCACAAGTTGGCCAGTGGGAGACAGAGTGATGGATGAGCCGATTTGAGCTGGATCGTCGCGGTTCGCAGACCAAACAAGAGTTTTTTCTGGGATTTTATCAAACCAAATCCCAACTAGGAAAAGAGCAGTAGGGAGAGGATAGAAGCCGAAAGCGAAATCACCAGAGGGTGATCTCCAAGCAGAACTGGTTCCAGCTCCGATGGTGGAACCCAATTCGGCAGAGTTGGTGTTAGTAGATAACTGAGCAGAAGAGCCAAGCAAGAAAGGAAGTAGCAGAAGACATCTTACAAAGTTTGCAGCAAGATCCATTGCTGCAAAACCAAGGTGGAAAGAAAGGAAAGGTGAGATTTTTATGGAGACCCTTTTCTTGACACGAGTTTATAATTGAAAAGAAGAAATGGGTTTGCACAATTCTGTACGTTTGTTCGAAGGGACTGAGTCAGTCAACCATTATAGGATGAAACAACAGAGGAAAAAAGTGTCGAAACTTTTTGTCAGAATTTTACAAGTAATTTTGAATTTTGATGAAAATGCATCTATGCAATCGTGAGTAGTGACACAAGATTCAATAATTCTTAACTGTAGATTTAGTTGGAATGAGTCATGGCAGAGCACAAGCATTGAATATCTCCGTAGAAAAATGCGTGAGTATTGACTATTCTTCTCCACAATTGAGTTAAATTATGGAAATGTTTTAAAATTAAGAATACAATAACAACATCTCCACTCTAGTTTTTTTCTTTTATATATTTTATTGAGTCGTGTATGTGTATCCATCAATGAAATTAGTCTTGACTGGACAAGGGGCTGCTTTCAAAGAAATTTGCAGGACGGAGCTCAAAACCGCCGTGAATCGTAGGCATCACCGGAAAATCTTCTTGGCTCGGTACATGATGCAATCCAATTGTATACCATAATACTATATCTTTGTTTTCAATCACCCTATTCCTGCAAACCACAATATTTCACAGCAATTTCACTCACCAAAAGAATATCAAAAAAAGGAAATGAAAATAAATACCATCAATCTATAATCAAATATTAAAAATCTGGTTCAACTATAAACGCTCTATACAAAATGACTCTTTCTCGTACCAAAACCTAAGATGGTAAATAAGTCCGTACAACACGACTTGGGGTATATGACAATTTCTTCTAGTGATTTTCTATTTATAATTTTTCTCACTTTTGTCTCATTGTTTTTTTTTTATAAAAAAATACAAATAATTGGAATTTTACAAGCTGAATAAATACAAGTTTATTATTACCTTTCGCTCCAAACAGCTAAGCCATCACCTCCTCGGCTCCGGTCAGCGTAAAACCCAGCAGGCCATCTCTCCGACTTGTTATAGGCAGTCACCCAAACTTGATATTTGGTATAAGCGGCCCTAATCTGTGGATAATCATCATCGGAAAGAAGCGAATTTACAGGTTGTCCGCTTATCAGCCGGTAACCCACTTCATTCTTTAGCCTCGTCTTCCTTTCCGGATTCACAATCAATAGTTCGGCTGGCTCTAAGCCGAGCCGAGTCCTTGCCTCAGCTTCAGTTTTGACAGTTTCCCTTATAACCGTCCAATAACTTTTCCTCGGCGACGGCGCGTTGGTCACACGCGCTCTGGCCGTTTGTAGTTTTGCTTTGAGGAACGAGTTACTTCTACCGTCAACGTCAAGATCCAGGTAGTAGGTAAGGAAATGATCATGATTAACGGCGACTGCGTTCTCCGTCACCAATGTGCCGTACACATTTTCTGTTATCTCGTCGCTATTTATATATGACGTGGCTTTCATCTCCAGAATGCCCGTGAGATGCACCTTCAAGAAATAAACACCAAAAAGATAATAACATAAACCGTAACATTTCACAAGACTACCTCAATCTATGATGCTCAAGAACAAAAACTAAGTGTTTGAGATCGAATCATATGAGCCAGAGGTACCGCAGCTATTCGATTAAAGATTAGTTTCGATCGTATTGAGTGAGTCTGTTTTGTAAGATAAAAAGTGGCGTTAATTACCCCAACTTTGATGGAGCCGGTTTTCTTGAACTCCCAGTCAAGAACATAATCGTAGTTACCGACGGTCGCGATCATTCTCGCCACCAGATTGATTTCCGGTTCTCCACTTCTTATCTGCAAAACCAACCAAAAATGTTCAAACACAACAGATGAGAAAAAGAAGAAGAAAGTCCACAATATCCAATTTTTCTTACCACTTGCCCAGGAACATTGATCTCTGTATGTCTCCAAGCCACATCACCACTATACCTTTCAAAAACACAGATTACATTTGACATTTTCTGGGCCTGCCCATCTGCTCCAGCAACATACCCATCTAGATACTTGGCATTAGGGGGACAATCCACCAGCGGCTGGAGCGTATCTGCGGATCGCCCGAACCCGAATTCACCAATATCCATGAAAGTCCTGAAATACCATTCACTTGTTGGGTCCATGTACGGAACAAATGTCTCAGCTACGTGACCTCTGTATAAAACCTGACGAAATTTCTTCATTTTTGGATCAAACACAGAGGCTGTTGAAATAACTATTCCTGCTCGAGCATCGAATGCTAAATGGAAATCCCAGTTACCCCATCTAACCTTGTGACCATCCAAACTGAACCCGCCATCCGAGACATTATATGTTACAGAATTAGTCTTTTTCTTGGAGCGGAAATCGGTACCTTTTGCTTTAGGCAATGGGACTGTGATTCTGTCAAAGAAAGCTGTAATTTGCATTGAATCAACATCAACTATCATGCTAATTCCCTCAATTGGCCTTGCGAATACATTAACCGATCCTCCTCGATAGAAGCAGGAGATTCTAAGTGCTCGTTTTGTAACATGTTCACCGTACCAACCAACGGTGAACGGTACACAAGAAACTTCTGATAAATTTAGGCCTCGTTTCGTAATCGATTCTTTGAATTTCTGATACTTCAGAGGTAGTATGCTCGCTCGAAAAAGCTCGTTGAAAGTAAGAGGAGGGTACCCATTACCCGTGTAGACATTATCTGATACGACCGATCTCTTGCCCAAATCGACAATGACTTCATGAGTATGACCCTCAGCTCGAACAACAACCTTAGCCCGACGACGAGGTTGAATTTGTTTATTTTGGTTCGATGAAGACATCCACCGGAGAACGTCTTCTTTGTCTGGTTCGTCGAGGTCAACAACATGAAAGGTTAGATTTGGAAGATTCCCAAGGTTGGATTTTTGAAGGATGAGCCTTATTTGGTTGATTTCATTTGGATTTAGAGGGTCTAAAGGGTGATAAAGACTAGCTATCAAACAGCATCGAAGGATAAAGACTAGAAATAGCAGAGGAATGGTCATGGGTGCTGTTTTTTTTTCTTTTCTTTTCCAGTTTCCATCGGCACTAAAATAGTAATTAAGAACCAAGTCTTGCTTAATTGTAACACATTGCCTGCATAAAGAGTAAAAGCATAGTTTAAAATTTTAAAATTATATTTCTTTATATGGGATCCATCCTTTTCTTGGACTGAAAGGAAGAATAAATGACTTGCATTTGCTTCAAAATTGCGAAATGATCAAAGAACATGGTTGACTAGCTGTGTATGCTTTCGTTAGGTGCCAACGACCGAGTCACGTGCTTCAAGTTTCAACATCGACTCGCGTGGGCTCACCGCTCACCTCACCTTCTTGCTTTTACTTCATCTTATATTGTATATATTCCTAAATCAAAGCTTACAGTATGCATTGATTCCAGACTTAAAAGCATTATTTGGCCGTCCTACATTCTAACGTTTTTCAAATGCAGAATTAAATAATTACAGATTCGGTACATGACTTGTTATTTTCCAACATGGCATAATCTTTTCTTTCACACATCATCAATATCACTTTCTCCATCAATTAGATTTAATTCTCCTACAGTCCATTTCAACGACAACAACAGCATCCAAGTTCCGATTTTGTACTCTAATGGTGTTGCTTGCTCCACATTGACAACGCACCCGTTTTCAACCGGGTTCTCAATTTAGGACCCAACAGGTCTTCGACAAACTAATAGTAGACCATCCCAGATCCAGCGGATCCAGATCCAAACCCAAACCAACAAGTTCAGATTTCAAAACTATCTTTTTCAAACCACACTCTAATCCCGATCTACGGCGTTCAAGAAGAGCGTAGACGAGAGTTTTGCAAAGTTAGATCTGAACAAGGACGTCGTTCTTTCCCGAACGGAGCTCTGGAAGGCATTCTAATCCCTCCGCCTCATCGAATCTCAAGCAGGCCGCGGATCTTGAGGCGTCAAAGATCCATGGTGAAACACTGAAACATAAGTTAATTACCTCCTAGAGGCTAAAGTTCTCGATACATAATTTTTCATAATCATGTCTAAAAAATTAGGTTAAGACTAGCACAGTAAGTAGTAGTAACTATAAAATACTCGTTGCACACATTTTTTATTATTATTTAAATACTCAACAATATAGTGCTCTTATCCGAAATAAATAACCAATAATTATAGAATGCTCTTCTATTTATTTATTATATTTATAAAGGAGGAGGAAGTGTCTGACTTTTTCTTATAAGAACCAATCTAATCAAGAAGAACTGTTGCTTCATTTGTATTTAGATGCGCGAAGAATTGAACCGAGTTAAGCAACTGACAGGCGGAGGTGGTTTGACTTTGAGCACCGGGTTGCTGTCGAAAAAATGAGCTGGCCGAAGCTCAAATCCACTGCTTAGCGTTGACATAATGGGGAAATCTTCTTGGTATGGTGCATGATGCAATCCAAAAGTGTACCACATCACAATGTCCTTGTTCTCTATCTTCCTATTCCTACATTAACAATTCGTAACAAATTTGTGTTAAACTAACTGAAAAAAAAGGAGGAAATTTCAGTTCCAATGGATGTAATATGTTTTTGATCTGGTATTGCACCTTAGGCTCCACGTCGCTAGTGTATCTTCTCCATGGCTTTGATCAACATATAATCCGCCAGCCCATTTTTCAGATTTGTTATATGGTGTGACCCAAACATTGTACTTGGTAAATGCCCCTCTTATTTGTGCATAATCATCGTCTGATAAAAGAGGTCCCGCAATCGAGCCTGGGATCAGACGGTAACCAACAAAGTTCCCCATTTTGGTCATTTTGTTCGGATTGACGACCATCAGGTCTGCTGAGTCTAACCCAAGCTTAATCCTCGCATCAGACTCTGTTTTAGCAGTTTTGCTAACAACAGTCCAATAACTCTTCCTGGGTGATCTGTGATCCGTGACTCTGGTTGTCTGAAAATTGGACTTGACAAAGGAGTTTGCATCACCGTCCACGTCAAGATCAAGATGGTATGTGAAGAAGTGATCATGGTATGCACCCAGAGTGTTCTCTGCTACTAAGGTACCGTAGGCTTCCTCTTTAATCTGGTCATTATGTGTGTACGTCGATCCCCTCACCTCTAACAAACCAGTTAACCCAACCTGTGACGGAAAAATATGGACAATAAAAGAATCTGTCAAGGAAACATAAGGCTTTTCTAAGATTATACTTCCTAACTTGCGCAATCATAGGACTGTAAAACAAACTAAGTTTGAAGCTTACCATGACTTTAATTGAGCCACTCTGCTTGAATTCCCAATCATTGATGTAGTCATAATTGCTAACAGTTGACACCATCCTCACCACCAGGCTCACTTCAGGCTGAACCTCTGTGTACTGCAATAACATTGCTCAACACATTCAATAATTAAGTATAAAATGCAAACTCCCCAAAATTAACAGTATACTAAAAAAGACATACCACTTTTCCTGGGATTGCGAATTCGGTGTGACGCCACATTATATCTCCAGCATACCTCTCGAAAATGCAAACAATGTTAGGCATTTTTATCGGTATCCCATTATAACCGGCGAAATAAGCATCCATGAACACTGCATTTTCAGGGCAGTCCTTGTGCGGCTCCAGTGGTGCTGCACACAAACCATACCCATATTCACCAGCATCAAAATATGTCCTATAGTACCATTCTTCTGTTAAATCCATATACGGCACGAACACCTCCGACAGGAAACCTCTATACAAAACTTGACGATTTTTTTGCTTCTCAATATCAAATATTGATGCCAAAGATATAATTGGACCTGCTCTAGCATCCACACTCAAATGAAAATCCCAATTCGCCCACCTAATAAACACAATTTCTAGTTCATTAACGACTATTGAACACTCATCAACTCATTAAAAACAGGATTAATTTTGAGCTTAGTCATTACCTTATTCTGTGTCCATCGATTGTGAAACTTGGTCCGTCAGGTTGCACCATAGAGATGCGTTTCAGCTTTTTACCAAACGGAGGCTTTTGCTTCGATCCTCTGTAGTCAGTTCCATCTGCCTTGGGCACTGGAACGATTAAGCGATCGATAAACCCTATGATCTTCATCATTTCCAAATCAACGGTGACCGTGACGCCCTCAATCGGCCTCATGTACAGATTCACTGTACCGTCCAAATACCAGCACATGACTCTCATCACGCGCTTGATCATCTTCTTCTCTCCATCCCAACCAATGTTAAATCCCAGACAAACAACATCTTCAACCTTGAGCCCTCTTTTCCTCATCGACTCCAAAAACGGCGGATACTTAAACGGCGCCGCCGCCGCGGCTTCTTGCTCTTCGGCGGTGAACAGAGGGTAGCCATAACCGTCGTAGATTTCGTCGGAAATAATCTTGCGAAGTGAAAAGTCGATGATGATTTGATGAGTGGTTTGGTTGATGCGCGCGATGAGAAATGCCTGGCGAGGTGGAGGAATTCTGGGGGTAATTGGGTCATTTACCCAAGAAAGGATTGTGGGCTTGTGTGGTTCTTCTAGGCCCACATAGTGAAATGCCAGGGAGTGAGTTGAGGGGGAGTATGAACTGTGGACAAGCTTTTGGACCAAAGTGAACTCTTTAGGAGTTAAGGGGTCTAATGGGTGTTTGTGTGGGTGAGTGAGTGTAGTGAAGAAGATGGTGGAGAGCAGATAGGAGGAGAGATTTTTGAAAAGCTGAGCCATGTTTGGCATTGGAGAAAGATCCGGCAATTGTGTGCTCTCACTTACACTTGATGTATAAGTAAAGAAAAAAACAGAAATTCGACTAGTACTGAATAAATAAATAAATATTTTATAACAAAAGTTGTACTCCATCGCAGGGAAATCAATTATAGTTTTTAGGTTTTTGTCTTCTTGTTTGTTGGCCCCAAAATACACCAAAGATTCTGTTCGAACAAGGAAAAAATCAGAATACCTTGAAGCCTTGAATGGAAGAAGAACTGAACTGATCTGATCTTGGAGAATTCGGAGACTAATTTAGTACTGATAACTGCTTCTTTAGATAGTGGGTCTTTATTTGGGTTGATAATTCACAATGTGGGGAGAGGGTGATTTAATAATCTTACGAGCTTATGGGGATTATTTTGTCGTTTCTGAGTGGCTGTTTGGGAGTCTGGGTTGGGTACCCAACCCAATATTCCCAGACTGAAATGACAAGAATAGTATTTGGTAAACACCATTCAACAAATAAAAAAGTGCATTTTTGGGTGGTCAATTGAAAAAAATAGGAGTTTAGGGAATGGAGCATTTTCTCTCTCTCCTTTTTTTTTTTTTTTTCATTTCATTTTAATTTTTTTACTTTATATAACCAACAAAATAAATTAAAAACTACCACAATAAAATCTTTATTTCAAGATAAGTAATTCTATATCCATTTTTTCTATTTTTATTAATTTTTTAAAAATGGGTTTTATGCCTTTTATGGTTATTTTACCAAACACCTCAGATATCTCACAGCACTTTTAATTTTTTTTACCAAATAGCACACTCTGTTTCCCACCCAACTTTTACTCACAAAACTTTTTCCCACTAAACCGGAACGCCAAACAGACCCTAAGTCACCTGCAAATAGGGATGTCAATTGGGCGGGTATGTTAAAGCGGGTATGAACGAGTATGGGTAAATATCCAACTCATACCCGCAACTAAATATCCATTATTATCAATACCCAATATGTCCAATACCCAATTGGGTATGTAATGGATATCCCATTACACTTACTTATTTATTATTTAACTTAATAAAATTATTTCACCAAATTTTTATTTTTTTATAATTAAGTAAAAATTTACTATAATTTTATTTTTTTTATATTATTTTTTTATAGCATCATATTCCGTAAAACCCATTTATAAAAAATTTAAGAAAAATATGAAAAGTGGATGTCTAATTACTCATTTTGAGATAAAAATTATGTTTTTATAATTTTTAATTTATTTTGTTCAAAGTATTAAGTAAGAATATTAAGTTTTTATTACGAAAGAAAAATAAAAAAGATGAGAGAGAGGAAAGAGGAGAGAGACAAAACCAAGGAATTTTTTTTCTTCAAAGAAGTTGAAAAAAATGCGGATATTTTGCGGGTATTGTGCGGGTACCATACCCAACTATACCCACAATTATAAATACGGGTATTATCTATACCCAAACCATACCCGCAATTACGCGCTCAAGCGGGTAATTACGGGTATGGTTATGGGTACCCATTGTCATCCCTACCTGCAAAACACCGAAGATGCTTTCGGCGTAAAAGCTCCGACGATCAAGTCAGTAAATATGGTGAAAGTAAATAATGAGGGAGAAATATCGGGAGTGAGTAGGTATTTGGGCAGAGTTTCAGTATGTGTGTATGAAGAGGTGATAGGGGGGTTTTATAGCCTCGCCCTATGGGTCACTCTGAACAAGTGTCGTTCAGGCTAGGTTAGCCATTACCGATACCTATCCTTTTTCCCGATAGTTTTCCCAGTGTGTTGTATTAGTGATATACTTACCCGGTAGAAATTTGCTAGAGCTGGTATGAATAACTTTGGCTAATGTTAAGGATATATACCAGAAGGTACATATAACTGGACCCTTATTGGTAATGAAAGGTCGTAATTGCTCTTAAAGTGCTTTATTTGTATTGCCACGATCATTTTGGCCCATTAGAAGAGCAACTGATCTGCCCTGCACTTTGTGTTTGGGCCTAGAGCCCAACTTTATTAAACTTGCAAGTTTTCTAGACACAAATAATTTATAAAAAAAAAATTAAAAATATATTCCAATGAAGCAGCAGAGTCTAGGAAACTCTAGAACAAAAATGTCACCTTTGTGTTTATATTTCTAGCACAATCACTCTCCAAATCTCCATCCCATCACTCGTACCTTCCATTTTTTTTCACACTCTGTTCTCTTTCTCTCTAGATTTCATCGTCACTTCTTTCTCACTGCTAATTAAGTTACCATCTTCACTTTCTAAAGCACGTCTTCTCGCATTTGTAAATCAGGTTAGTATCTTCTTTTTCTCTAGTTATTTTGCTTATTCATCCTTAGTTACAACCATGGTTCATTAATTACCTTAAATATTTTTGGACAATTTTTCTTTTAATCGTTGATGTTCATTAGTTCCATTTTCTAATTTCTATTTGATTCAGTTTTGTTTGATGCCCATCATATCTAAGTAGGAAGTTATGCTTTTTCTGGTGTATTTCTTCTTCTTGCGATATGTTGATGCATGCATTAGTGGTGCCGGCCGAGGGTTGATTGTGCTTAGATATGAGTACATGGTAGATATTTTCTTAAGAGAGAACAGTTTGTGTGTTTTGGACACTATGTGTGGCGGTATGTTTTAATGGAAACATTTTGAAGAATGCCTTAGAGGTGTTTGTTAAAAAACCCGTTTAGTATGTACTATATTTAGAATGCCTCAGGAATTGTTGAATGAGCTTGAACGTTTTCAGCATCGACTTGGATTTTCCTTTTGAGTGATTGGTATTTGGGTATTACTGGAAAACTGCGTTTGTGTGGGAAATTAGATTGATGGGTTTATTTATACGCCATGCTCAAGTATAAGTAAGTGGCAATTTTCTTCATGTTGTTTTAGATGTAGTACAATGGATATGATTAAACTATTTGCCATGAACTTTTTTGGCTCTGTCAAATCCATTGCCAACAAATTGGATAGGATCTCTTAGAGGGATCACAAATTCTCAGTTTGTCATTGAAATTAGATTTCCTTTACTTCTTTTCCCCATTGCTTGCATATTTGGTGCCATGGTGTTTTGTAAATGATAATCATGCTGAGATTGATTTACTCATTTTGTACGGAGTGCTCACGCCCTTAGCCCTTACTATTTCTGAAACTACAGGAATGGCTGAACAGCAGTACACTGTGGCTTCAGATAATGAAACTACTGGAGAGGAGAAATCTTCATCTGCTTTCCCTGAAATTGCACTTGGGATTGACATTGGTACTTCCCAATGCAGTGTTGCAGTCTGGAATGGTTCCCAAGTGGAGGTACTTAAAAATACTAGAAACCAGAAACTAATGCCTTCGTTCGTCACCTTCAAAGATGACGTCCCTTCTGGTGGAGTCAGCACTCAACTCTCCCACGATCACGAAGTGTTTTCTGGAGCAACAATTTTCAACATGAAGCGTCTCATTGGCAGAGTGGACACTGACCCTGTTGTTCATGCAAGCAGGCGACTTCCTTTCTTGGTACAAACAATGGGCATTGGTGTTCGACCATTCATTGCAGCTTTGGTGAAAAATGCTTGGAGATCCACCACTCCTGAGGAAGTACTAGCAATATTTCTGGTGGAATTAAGAGCCATGGCTGAAATGCAGTTGAAGAGGCCTATAAGGAATGTTGTACTGACTGTTCCAGTTTCATGTAGTAGGTTTCAACTGACACGAATTGAACGAGCTTGTGCCATGGCTGGGCTTCATGTGCTCAGGCTGATGCCTGAGCCAACAGCTGTTGCATTGTTGTACGCGCAGCAGCAGCAGCAGACTGTGCATGAGAATATGGGCAGCGGAAGTGAGAAAAATGCACTTATATTCAATATGGGGGCTGGGTATTGTGATGTAGCTGTGACGGCTACTGCAGGAGGAGTTTCACAGATTAAGGCCCTGGCAGGAGCTGCAATCGGAGGAGAAGACATACTGCAGAACATGATGGAATACCTCTTACCAAATTTGGAAAGCCTTTTCATGAGCCATGGACCCAATGAGATCAGAATGTTGGGAATACTTCGTGCTGCAACCCAAGATGCTATCCACAAGCTCTCCTCCCAGAACAATGTTCAGGTTGATGTGGATTTAGGAAATGGTTCTTTGATATGCAAGATTGTCAGCCGAGAGGAGTTTGAGGAAGTTAATCTGCCGGTGTTTGAAAAGTGCGAATCTCTCATCAGGCATTGCGTACGTGACTCTAAAGTTGACATAGGGGATTTTAGTGATGTGATACTGGTTGGTGGGTGTTCGTACATTCCCAAAATAAGAGATGTTGTGAAGGGTATATGTAAAAGAGAGGAACTCTACGGAGGGGTGAACCCTCTGGAAGCTTCAGTTTGTGGGGCAGCATTAGAAGGTGCAGTTGCTTCAGGAGTCAGTGATCCTTTTGGGAATTTGGACCTGTTGACAATCCAAGCTACTCCTCTTGGCATTGGCATAAGAGCTGATGGACAGCATGTTGTTCATATCATACCTAGAAGTACAACCATTCCCGCAAGGAAAGAGTTGTTCTTCACGACCACTCATGCTAATCAAACCGAGGCGATGATCCTTGTTTATGAAGGTGAAGGGACAAAAGTAGAAGGGAGCCATCTTCTAGGCTATTTCAAGATCACTGGCATTCCTCCTGCACCGAAAGGTATTCCGGAGATAAATGTCTGCATGGATATTGATGCGACAAATGTGCTGAGGGTCTTTGCTGGAGTGTTGATGCCAGGAGCTGGACCATCTAACGCAGTGACACCCTTTATGGAAGTCAGGATGCCTACAGTTGATGACGGGCACGGTTGGTGCGCTGAAGCCCTAAACAGAGCTTATGGATCTACTCTAGACCTAGTCACGGTGCACAAGAAGATCTGATGCAAATACCAAGTAAGTATGAAGGAAAACAGTTTGTACAAATATCTATAGTTAAAATATTTTGATCTTGTGTTTTGCTATAGAAGGGAACCTTGATGTTCTTCTTCTGATCATGTGGTCACCATAGTGGTTGTATATATGTGTGACGTACTCTTTTGCCCACGAACCACCATTAGCATTTCAGTTTCGCGATGTTTTTTGTTTGGTAGATTGACATTCTTGTTTAGCCTTCTCTACAATCACACCATCTGGAACAAGAAATGTTTATTCTTCTATACATTGTTAGGTTCCTGAAATGCTATATTTTAAGAGGTAATCCTTTGGACAAGGTTGTTTTGTTTTCATGGTAGACGGTTTGCAGCAAAGAGAATGGGTGGATAATGGGTTGTATCACGCTTGAGCTTAAATGGGTCAATAGCCCAATTTGTGTGCTGGGCCCTTTTTGTGCAGTACTCCCTCTGTCTTAATATAATTGTCGCCCCAAGAGTAAAAATTGGAGTCCCAGATTAATTGACGCCTTTGGGTGTTGTTCCATAAAATTTACAATTTTGGTCCTCAAGCTTTGTTTTTAACCGAAAAAGCCCTTGCGTGACAAACCGTGTTATACACGAGACGGGCGTCATACGGGGTAAAAACAGAAACCAAAACAATTAAAGGACCATATTTGAAATGCTTGCTGCACATGGACAGAAATGCGTCAGAAAAAGTTGGACCACACTCTCTCTCCTCCTCCGATTTCAAATGCGAAATAAAACGAGTTTGGTAGATCCGATCACGAAGTCGAACATAGATTCTTTCCGGAAATGACGAGACGAGCAGAACGCAGGTGGTTTCGGACGGAACGGAGGCCGGACGCGCCGGCGCGTGGTGGCGCGTGGCCGGAGCGGCGACGGCTTCGCCTGCTTTTGGCGGCGCGTCCGGCCTCCGAATGGTACCGTTCCACCTGGGTTTTGCTCGTCTCGTCCTTGCGCTTCTTTCTATGCCGGCGGTGAGAATGGGTTCCGTGGCGAGAGGGAGTATTTTTCCGGACAGAGGGAGAAAGAAAGAAAGGAGAAAAAAGAAAGAGAGGAGAGAGAAAAGGAAGAGGCACGTACCAGCTCTGACCCGCACAGTAACTTCCTTAATTTTTCAAAAAAACGACGGCGCGACATGTAAATTATGACGGAGGGAGTACAAGATTGGGGAATAAACAACTTAAATTTACTTAGAAGGGCAAATGCGGTATTGTCTTGTCTGCAAAAGTGCTTATGGTTAATAAAATTTACCTCGAGCAATTTGTTTATTTTGAATAAAAGTGTAGTTTGGTGTTCTTCCAAAAAAAGAAAAGAGGAGATTTTAAGTTTTACAATAAAAAGGATACTCTTTTTTCTGAGAACACAGGAATAGTCAACCAACGATTTACGATGTTGGAGTACTAAAACCAAATAAGCATACATAATCCTACTCAGTTAAACCTGCTCATTTCGTCACTAACTTCGTCCAATTTATTTTTGATGTAGATAAAATATAAAGAAAAAAGATTTGAATTTTCGAGATCTTTTTTTTAGGAAAAAAACAATTGAATTACAATTACGTCGATACTACTGAGACTCGCATGACCTATGAAACCCTTGAAATCGATTGAGTACGTGGTAGGATTAATTAGTGGGTTAGTGAATTAAACTTTTTCAAATAAAAATAACTGGATCGACTTAACATAATGGTTGTTACTCGTGCTAATTTTTTCGGATTTATCAGTCTAACCTGTCAACTCCATCATTGAAAGAAAAAAAGAGAATTAAAAATGACCCTTCCTAAGGTGGATACCATTTGTGTATACAAATCGACCCAATGTTTTCCATATTTTTGTAGACAGTCTTTGTAAACTTACTATTCCAGTAATTTTTTTCCCTTATAGTTTGCTGTAGTGTGTAGTACATGTAAGGTTAGGGTACAATGGTGCATTGATTCAGAGGAAAAACCCACTGGTAGCAGATGCTTAATTTGTGCAAGTATCGTGCTGACTCTGCTCCGTATCTATCACAATCGTTGAGATTTTCCCCTTACAAAAACAAACGAAAGGGACATTTTCAACTCCGCAAACGACAAGGATAAACTTCCAAGCAGACAACTTCTGTCCATATTGGACTCGGTCTTGAGCTTAAAAACAAGGCCCAAATTAATTTGGTAAGTCGTGAAGGAGCGATGGAGTCCAAATAGAAAAACTCCAACTCCCATTACATCACTTGTACGTAAAACTTAGAACCTTTGATATCGATAGCTGTTACCCCCAACGATATTTGTTTAAGAACTAGTTTTGTGGCAAAACTTCTTTAGAAGAAAAATATGAAAAATTAATGAAAAAAATAGAATTTAAGAACTAGTTTTTGGATAATTTAAAGTTTATGAGGGGAAAATATGAAAGATAAATGAAAAAAAAAGAACTTTAAGGATGTACTATTACGAGAGAACATAAAATTTAAAGGGTGAAAGTATGAAGGATTAGAAAGAAAATAGAATTCGAAGGACTACTATGAGAGAATTAAAAGTTTTAAGAGGGAAATTTAAAAAATTAATGTAAAAAGAATAAAACGCTAAGGACTAAATGTGAAAAGTTTGGGGGCATAGCCCCCGGTCATCCCTCTGGGTCGGTGTGAGTGGTTTAAATTCTCGAAATCGCAAAAAAAAAAAAAAGTTACGAGTAAACTCAGTGTGATATAATTAATCTTAAGTGAATAAATTTAGAGGTATATGGTTCTTAACTTTATATAAAAAAGAACAGCTACTAGTTCACTAGAAATGAGCTTCGTCGTTTTGAGTTTGACCTTCTGAGATTTCAAACAACAAACACGACACAAATTCCTACCCACTCACTCGTGGCATCGTTGAAATCGCAACCTAGCTATAATAAAATACTGTGTTGCAGTCGTGTAATATAAAAAGAATTATGGACCGACCAACTAACTATACAAATAGAAGAATCCATCAATTGCAAGTTTTCAAACTCCTTCTTAAACAAAGTCCAACAATAAAACAACTCCTAGATTCCAACGCCTTGTTCCGCCATAGCTAATACCATTTCCAATGCCTTGTTCGCCGTCTCGACCACGCTATCTCCTTCCCATACCACACCATCAAAAACCCAAAATCGTAAACTCTTTTTTCTTTTAGTATATATTTATAAAAATAAATTAAAAACATGCTATATAATCCATTAATTTGATCACATCACTCAAAATTAGACAATATTGGTGCATGCACAACATTTCACATCCCACCTCGCACGCAATCTCTTTCCCTTTGGTCAATCAATTTACGAGGCTTAAACATGCAACCAATATTACACCAAAAATTCCAAAATTAATTAATAATCACAATTAGCAGTAAATAATGACATTGGACGATACATAGTTAAGTAATGCGATATTTTCCCTATATACTAACTTCTCATGGGCATGATCATCAGAACCGTTGGGATACTGACATGTGGCGGCGTCTGATGTGAGGAGAGACGATTGATATGAGTCCACCGAGTGGGGGGCGCATCTTTGCCCTATAAATCATCTCATCGTACGGCCGCCTGTAGAACTTCAAAAACGGAACGAACGTGTCTCGAGACCTGTCCGCTTTGCTGACGTGGCACTCCCTCTTGAAAAACAACGCTGGTGATTGTAGGAAAGATGGGCGTGGGGTCCGCGGTTGAGCTGTTCTGACGGGCTCCGTCACTCGTTGAGGTAACGGCGTTGACGGGAAGAGACTTTTCTTGGTGGGCCTGGATGGCATGATCCCACCGTTGATGCTGCTGCCACGTGACGACGAGCGGGACGCAGGTGATGCGAAGGAGTAGGACCGGGCGTTGAGAGGGGAGATGAGCGCGGGGCCCAGCGGGGATGGACCAACAGTGGGGCCGACTTTGGATGATGCTGACGTGTCGTTTGTCAACGTGAGGTACCAAGGTTTAAGCGAGTCAAAATGGTGGGACACGGTGAAGGAAAATCTTGATGAGGAGCAAGATCCAATCTTGGCCGCTGATTTGATTGAGGAGTGGTCGAATCGGAGGGAGGAGGCTCGTGATGGGTATGATGAGAAGTCACTGAACTCGAGCGATTCCTCAAAGTCAAGAGACGATACCACCATCGTGACCGTTGATAGCTCAATGAATGGACGGACACCCTGCAATCATGAGATATAAAAGCAATGAGGACAAAGCCCTTTTGTCATGCACAATCACATACATAAGTGAATTACCAAATTAGGCAGCATTTCAAGTTATTTACCTTCCAAAGATAAGAGAAGAGAGAAGGCGGGTCGATCACAAAAGCCTTGTAAAGTCTGCCCGGATAGTACTCCCCCAATATTTTCAGTGTTGCTAGAAACAAGTTCATAAAAGCAGATGCTGATCTGAAAAGGCCTGCAATTTCAATAATCAAACCCATTAACATGCTTCAAAATAAAATTATTTACTTCCAATTTCAATTATTGAAGCCTGAGAATTGCAGAGAATAAAATTCAATAAACATTTTTCCAGTAGGGATATGGTCAATTGTAGTTGGGACCAAGAATAATTCAAGGAAGTGTGTGCTGCAATTCCCGATAATACCCCCAGAAATAATGGACGATGAGGGTGACACTTAAAGGGCACTCCGGACATTGTCTCAGGAATATCGCAGACCTCTGCCGGATCTCCGACATAGCTGCCTCTGTTCTGTTCCTTATTAATACCGCTGCTTTACAAGCGTGCGGAACAGAACAGAACTTATAAATACTAATACTACTCGTTTTTTTAAGAGAGAAAATATTGAAATTTATTTATTTATTTTTGAAAAATGAAGGAAGAAGAGGGAGCTTTTCATTTTCCAATGGTGAGGAAGAAAGCGACTTACTGGCATCGAACAGGAGAACAAGATCTTCAGTGTTTCTTGGCATTGTTCCTATGGCCACTTCCAGCGTAAACACCAGCAAACGAGTAAACCTGTAATTGATTTCCGATAAATAAAACCAGCAAATTAAAGAATGCAACCTGCTATTAATTTGTATCATTAATTACTTACAGTTTTTGTGAATTGTACTTTTGGTAGTCTTGCTTAATTCGGAAAATCTGAAACAGAGAGATGGGATCAAAAGAAAATGTTAATCATATACTATCATTTCTTCTTCTGGAAAAAAGAGAGCAATAAATTAAGAAATAATTGGAGATTTATTAGTACCAAAACGGGTCTGGATTCTCCATCATGACCAGCCACGTAAGCAACTCCCTCTGCTAGTTCACTTGAGAACTCATCTGCCATCAAATTCTCTGCATTTTTCCAAATCAACATTTAATTAATTATGAGCCACTAAGTAAAGTCACGTTTTGTTTTCTATATGTAGTAAGTAGAACGAGTGGCGTGAATGATTAGTGGATATTCACTTCTTAACGCTCAAATATTCAAAAACTAAAATTTTAAAATAAAATAAAAAAAGGAAAAAGAAAAGCAAGATTCCAACGTAATGAAAACAAAAAGAAAAGAAAAGAAGTTCTTGAAACAAGAAAATAGTGTGCTCTATACAAAAAGAAAGAAAAGAAAAGTAGCATACCAATGCCTATAGTCTCTCTCCAAGAAAGGCAAGCTCTCAAACTCTTTGCAGCCTTCTTCACATTATCACTTTTTGCTCTTAGAAATCTCTCTACACAACCATTGTTACAGAACTTCTCCTGTTCAAAAAAACAACCAAAGATTCAGTTAAATTACTCGAGTCTCATCTTTTAACGGAAAAAATAAAATAAATCAAGAAATTACCCACAACACATGTATATATGCAGTAAAAGGAAAACAGACAAGAACATGAGCAGTACATATTGTATGACCAGAACAGGAAACAAAACAAAAAAACAAGATCAAGAAAAAAGAAAAGACCAAATTAATTACCTGTTTCATGGTGAGTGGAGCTTGTTTTCTTACAAGGTCGAGAACAGCTTCAACTCGCTTGTTGTCCGCTATTGTTGGTGTCTGGTCTTTCTGTTGTTGTTGTTCTAATTTCTTGCCCATTTTCGAGGAAGCAAATAATGATATGATGATGAAGAGGGGAACAGCAACACAACAGAGATATTATACCAAACTTCTTCTTCACGCAACCATTAAAAACTTTGTTGTGCGATTGTTGCAGTGGTGGAGAGAGAAAATGAGAGATACTAGTACTGCTATAGTGCTATTGATTTAGAGAGAGAAGGAGATGAGATGTGAGAGTGTAAACTGGAAACTTTGAATAAAGAGAAGGGAGGGAGAAGGGATGTCTTTTATAGCAAAAGACGGCGTACTTAACGACGTTATACTTCAAAAAACATTATTTAAAATGACTCCCCAATGTCAATAGCGAAAATAAAAAGAAAAAACTATACAGTATATATCAGTAGTTAATGATGGGATGGCGATTTGTAAACGGAAAACGTCACCGCCACCGGTAGTTAATTTTTCTTAGTGACGGTCTTTTATTTGCCTTTTTTGGACATGCATTTAATTTTATTTTTGATTTCACCCTCTCTCTTTATTGGGTTCATTAAATAGATCATTTATGGGAGATGGACATGGACTGACTGCGAAGTTGACCCCCAGGTACAATCTGTAACTTTGTGTATGTACGTACGAATGAGGTTGTATTCAATAATAATAATTTATTTTTGAATTTGGGCCTGAGGTAAAAGAGAGCCATCCACAAATACTATTTGGTCCGACCGTGTTAGTTCTTTTGGGAAATTGGTTCGTGTTTTTGGTCATTGTTAGCTTGTAGTTGTAGTCAATAAAATAGAAGAAAAAAAAGCTCCCTCTTTTGGCTATACGAAATGGAGAGTAATAGGAGGTGATTTATGTCTTAACGTGCAACATGACACATAAATATAAAATCTGGAGTACCAATTTAAATTTCACTTTCATTTATATATTAAAAAAGAAGTACCACATTACATTGGTTATTAATTACGAGTTTGTTTAAGTCTTTATATAAAGTTCCATACAAAACAAGTACTACGTACGAGTTTTGTTGTAAACACATAATCCCAAAAACAAAGTCAAAACCTTGAGATCCGTCGTCGTCGTCGACCCATAATATCCAAGAAAGCATCTAAGCTAAGTCCGTTGTTGTTACGGCGGAGATATCCCTTTTCCAATACAATTGGCAACACTGCCCCTATTCCCCGGGACTAATTTCTCCGCGTGTCCCAGTCATCACTACTCTTAGTCCTCTACTACTATTACTACCATAGAATCCACCCGTTAATTAGTTTCAGTCTTCAAAATTCGTCATTCAATTCTCCTTAATTGATAATTAATGGTCGTGGGAATCACTTGATCAGCTTGCACCAAGCCCTTAATAGTATCCACAATTCGTGGTTCTGACAAACTGAACATGTAATTTAGTAGTTGTTTGTTTTGATGATAAATATGAAGCATAAGCTGAAATTTGAGTTTTAGTCCCACGTCCTCGATCCGTTTATAATAAAAAAACGTATTTTAGAGACCATCTTATAATCTGGTCACCCCATTGAGTGTCAACTAATTCAGACTCGAATCGAGTAGGATTCTGAAGGACGACAAAACTCTCATTTACAAATTTTAACACAATTATATATATCAAGTACTCGAACACGAGACATCTTCTATGAGTAATTTTTTAACTTCTTTTCACAGTTAATTATAAAAAACATGAATGTATCTTTCTCTTAGAATCAGGCAGGGGTAGAATGGTAAATGGCTACTGCGGCAGTAAAAGGGAACCGTCGTCGTCATTAGCTGGGTTTAAGAAGGGAAAAAAAAGGAGGAGATTTGTGTGGGGTTTTAGTAGAGGGTTAGAGGTAGCTAAAGCGTAGTTTAGGCTGGTAATTACTCGAATTCCCCAAAGCTAAAGCGAATGCTTTATCGTGCTAATTAAACTAATTAATTACTTAAAGTTGGTAGTTTGCAAAAAGAGTTTTTTGGTTTGTCTCAATTCAAATATGCAAAGATTCTCCCTCACGCCTAACCTAATTTCCCCATTCGCTACCATTTTTTTCTCTGTTCACATCTCACAAACTCAAAGTAAAGGAAACAAACAATATTAGATACGATCGAATGATAAAAGAATCGTCTATTTAGTTTGAAAATTAGAAAAAAAACATGATAAATAGAGTTGTATTTGTCAATTTCGAATATATTTGAATAAGATTAATATTTTACTAGAAAAACAAATGACTAGCTTGAGAGATCGAAACAAGAAAAACAATAAAGAAAACAATTAATTTTAAAATGGACCGGAGAAATTTTAAAATATAAAAGTAAAAATGGGTATTGTAATATAATAGTGTTTGATTTTTCACCAAACTTTGTCTTGTTGGGTGTTTGGCTAATTGGGCCATGTATATATGAGGTGATGACTTTCGGATATGATTCTGCTGCCACGTACGCATCCAACGTGGCCCAATTCTACCAAAGTTGCTCCCTTAACTTAATCCTCATTTTCACCTACCCCTTTCTTTTTTTCCTTAAAATTTCAAATTTTGAAACACAACCCTCTCCCTCCCATGTAATAATAGTAACATTTTTACATAGTTGAATCGTACAAATTATTTTTTTATATATATATTTATAGACTATAGTGCTTCCTCTCTTACTTCTACTCTCTCTGTGAGTGTAATTTTGTAATTTTATTTGTGTACAAATCCAATTTATTACTCCCACTTTATCAGTGTTTTTTTAGATTCGGGCACACATATTAAGGAGGACTTGATAACTCATTTTTGAGACGATTTTACTCTTTATCTTTTTTCGAATTTACCAACATACTATTCGTGTAAAGACAAAAAATAGTGGGGTAGGAAAAGAAAAAGTAGGGGCATAATAGTTATCTCACCACTTAAATAGCTAGAAAGACAAATAATAGTGTGCTTTTTCAAAAAAGCTACAAAGACACTTATAAAGTTCCGGAGGGAGTATGATGCAACATTGTGAAAAGGACGGCTGACGTGTGAACGACGTTAGAGGAGTGATGATTGACGGCAGATCTGGAAGCCAACCCAACAAAACAACTAATAATGCAACTTTTTTAGGATTTTAGGAACCGTTATAAAAGGTCCATTATTCCCACTTCTTGCGACTTTTTGGCGGGCTTGTCGACCATAGCTTCCACGTCAATAAGCCCATTTGCTTAATGGGCCCCATGGCTCTACAACTGCACTATGGCCCCCTCCTTTGAGAAAAAAAGATCAACCTTCTAGATCAACTTTATTTATTTTATAAAAAAATGTTTAATTTTATTCTTCAACTTTTTAAAGCTTAATTTTCAAACCAAAAAATTGAGGCCGTTTACACATATCTTCAACTTTCTATTCTGGTAAGTGTTTTTTTTACGTAAGCAATTTAATTTAATTAACTGTAAATGAAAATCTATAACCTTTGTATAAACAATAAACAATAAAAAAGAGTAGAACACAATTCTAACGCACGTAATTCATTGGTTATCTAATTAATAACAAATGTATTAATAGAGAATTAGATTTAAATTTGAATTTCACATCCATTTATAAAAATAAAAAAACAATTTAGCCCCCGAATAAATTAAATAGGGAGGAGAAAGAAATGTAAATTAATAATTGAAAGTGAGAATTTTGAAACTAGGGTAAGTATGTAATAAATTAGATTTGGACGATACCCGTTTGATTTGAGTTTATAGTCAAAATGATATGATGTTTTGTAAGATTGAAGAGATGAAAGAGAGCAGACTCCAGGTCATCCCTATTATTATGTCTGGAATTGGAGAGTTAATATATATATTATATTATATTATATGTTTTGTGTTGTTTTCCTTTTGTATCATTGTGTCGTTGTTAAATTCTGCGGGTCACTTTCAGTACATCAAAGGGCCATGCAAGAAATAATTGGGCCATATTTTTTGTATCCAATTCATTTTTTAGTGACTAATCCAGACTTTTATCGTAAAAACTCTTTACGATTTTTTATTTGAACTAACTAAAAATTAAAGTTTATTATTGAGTATTTTAAAGAAATTGCTTTAAGAGGAAACAGTATTCCTCGCCATCTCGTTGGCTCCTCGCTCAAACTTTAGTTGGTAGTGGAAGAAGCCAGAAATATATTAATTTATTTTTTCTTCATAGGAATATATTTAAATTGTTTATTCCTGTCTTTTTACTATGGGCCGATTTCTACTTTTGGAATATTATAGATCCAAGAGGAAGATGGGCCTTCTTTTACTTGAGCCCATCAAATGGTCAGATGGCCCAATGTCTTTACAATGCCCATTAAAAGAATTTCTAAAGAGTAAAGACATTTCCTGCTATCAAACCCAGCATCAAAGTAATTGTCATTATGGATTCATGGTTTTAGAATGTACACTCTTCATAGTCATTGTTATCTTTGTCAATATTTTTTTTTTCAAACTCTATTTTAGAGTGATTTATAGGTAATAATTATTTTCATATTTTATATGCATCGATAAAAAAATATAAAAGCAATTTCGAAACCCATAAATATTTAATTTCTAAAAATTACTTAAACTATAGTTAAAACTTAACAGCGGAGCAAATACTATAGAGATTTGAAATATTAAATGCATTCTTTTTGTGGCCATCAAAACAATAATGATACGTTGAAAGTTCTCAATCTCACATAGTCTTTTTCTTTTCATTGTTTTTTAATGCCACACGGTTGCACTTTTAAGTCACCCAATGGGACAGGTGGAGGAGATTCTTGTACAAGACTCAAGTTGTTAATAAATAAGCAAAAGAAGAGGAGGCAAGATTTACCTGAAACACAAAGACCACGAGGGCTGCTGAAAGCTTGGTATTCAAAAATAGTATCGAAAAAAGACCCAAAACGAGGCTTCATCCTGAAGGGAAGTAAGTTCAAGATATGGTACTACTTCATGAAATGAAAGAAAGAAAAAGTGTCTCCATTGATTTTCGATCTTTTCAGCTATTCTTTTTACATTTTCTATACAGTAGATTAATCATGTTTGAACACAGTTAATTTCTGAATGAACTAATTGATTCTCACAACATAATTTTTTTATTTTTTAAATTTAAACTGAAGAACTAGATTAAGGACGAATATGTTTTTTACCATTTTTTTTTTTTGATACTTGTGGGGAAGTGTACAAAGGACTGGTGATTGGTGGGATTGGGTGCTTATGTAAGAAGGGAAAAGTGTTCGAAAATGACACTACACCACCAACAAAAAAACCCAAAATGTGAAATGCATGATTGGCCTGCAAGGGAATGTCTATACACTTTCAGTTTTCCCCCCTCTATTTCTCTCTTTGTTAGTACCAATCTTTTGTTTTCCCTCTCCTCTCTCTCTTCTACACGAGATAAGGCAGAGCCAAGGCAAGCCAGGCCAGCTTCTCCAAATGGGGTGGCTTCAATCCCTCCTCATCTCTCCGTTGAAGAAGCTGTGGCTCCGTCTCCACTCCACTCCAAAGAAGAGTATGTTACCCTAACCTATTTTCTTCATCAGTGCTTCACTTATCGTATCAGTTTTCTTCCTTCTTTTTCCAATCTCTTCTCATCGCCATTGCAATATTCGGAGAAAGATCAAATCACACGTCAACCCTAATTTTGTACATCTTCCCAATATAATCAAATGTCGATTTAGAATATTTAATCCTTCAATTTCACTAGCATCAATTCATTTTTGCTGCATTTCATCCATTAATTGGAAGAATTTCACTAATTAACAATTTTTTTTTTTGGGTGAAAAAATGAAGCAGGAAGAGGGATATACATTCTGTACGAAGATGTGAAATCCTGCCCATATGAAGATGTACATGTCCTGTGGTCAATACTTGTGGAATCCCATCCACCTGCTCTACCATGCAAACAATGAACCCACCCCATTTTTTTACAGAATACTGAGACATGTTACCCACATATGTACATAGTATACACCATATTTATACACCATGTTTTATACTCCGGTGAAGGCTTTTGTGGTTTTCCCTGTTTTTCCATCTTGATTGAGTGAAGAAATATACATTAGATCACATCTCTTTTCTTGATCTCGCTTCATTTTTCTATCTTTATTCTCATTAAAATTATGCTGAACGCTTTCTTTCTAGGTGCGTTTAGATGGAAAATTAGTAAAGATAAACTTCAAGAATCAACACGTAATAGCATGAAAGAAAAAAACCTAAATCGTTCTATAATTTTTCGTTTAGAAGACACAAAATTAAGTTAGGGGATAGGAAAGCTCTGTTCTTTCTAAATTATAGCATTCTTTTCTAACTGTTGCTTTGTCGGTTTCAGCGGTTTGTCTCTACCTTTCATAGCCTCTTGAAGTTGACTCTGAAAATTATGAAATGGACTGAGCAACCTACTTGCTTTTCTAGATTTCAAGTCTTCCTCCACCCAATTAATTATACATGATTAAATTTAAGCAATCTCAAGCAGGCCAAGTCATCGGCTTAATTTTGCGTAGCAAATTAGGGATAGGTGGCAGGACAGAATCAGTATCAGGTCACACAAAAAATTATGTATATTCCTCGTTTTTAAATTATAACAATTACGTATTATGTTGTGGTCCTTGCAATTACCCAGCAAATTTAATATCTTAATTAAAGGAAATTCAAACTCACCATTTCTTTTGAACAAGGCAACAAATTTGTCCCTTTTTTTTCCATATTTTACCAGAAGGCGAAAGAAACATCTCATGAAATTTTTGAGTAATTTTACAAAACAATGTTTAAAATTACCGGCAAGGGAACATTAAGAGCTGTACTAAGTACTAACACAACCGAGTAAGATAGCCTTGTTTCAACTTCCTTAAGCAACTTCTAATAACTTGAATCTATTGAAGAGTTGTTATCAAATTGACCCATAAGTTTGAAGCAGAAAACACGTGGGCTTCGTTGTAAATCAAGCGACAAGCAAGTTCATGAAAGCGTTAATGACATCCATGATAAGGGAATGAGCAAATTACATATAAGATCGCAGGTACGTCGCATGAGAAAATGACATCATGTCTTGAGGAGCCCCAAAGCTCACACTACAAGAATGAGGTTTACCTTTGCATTCAGCCAGAAGGGAATAGTTCTGCATAAACAAGCATTTTTTAGCCAAAGGAAAGTAGCAAGTCACTAGATTTAACTGGTGATTAATATCAATTCGTGGTAAAAAACTAATGTTGGCTTCATTGATCAATCCAGGAACCTTTCCTAGCACTAACAGATAGGGATTAGAAAGAAACAAGAACAACAATTCCAGTTCAAAAGCACGGCATTCTCTATAAACCTAGATTAATCAGGACAAAGAACTTAGAAAAAGCAGTGCTTCAAAATGGCTCAGCATAAGGAAGAAGCATGTCCACAATAAGTCATTGCGTAACTTGAAAGGACGATACTCTAGCAACTCATATTGGTCTAAATTGGATATCAAATAACAGAAAATGAATACATGGTACCCCCAGTAAAGTTATACATATCTATTAGTACAATAATAACACACTTCCAAATCAGTGAAATTGAAGTATTCACAGTGATCCTAAGACTTACACTTCAGACAACATTAGGAACAGAAATCACGATGTTATTTAGGTTAAAGACGAACATAGTAAAGTAATGCTATGATTTATCATTCTAGTTGCAGCAAATGGAAAAACTTACAAGGTTTGTGCTCTGATGTTTTTCCAACAAAGCCCCTAAGTTACAAGGCTGATGGAGATGAATGCTCAATCACATTAGGCAACCAGTCCTTAAAGAATGACTGGCAACCCACCTCAGCTTGGGAAATAGCACCAAGGGGAGTTACTGTAATCTGAGACAAAAGAAAAGTATGGGGTCAATAAGGGGAAGCATGCTCACATATTATTTAGAAGGTGAAGCAAGAGTACATACGTATCCTTCTTTAAGAAATCTGAAGTCCACATCACCATCACCTTCTTCTAGTTGCCCTCCGATTACCTATAAAGTCGGGAGACCCTTTAAGTAAGTTAGAAATTCAAGGCAAGAACAATTTCAGAAGAAAAAATGAGAAAAGGTGACAAGGCAGTTTCTACACTTGAGAGTAATTTTACTACGGAACATCTTAATTTGTCAAGATACCAATCAACATCAAGCCAATAATGTTTGACCCCAGTTGGACATTCTCAAACTCATCAACTGTTCAACTCAACATAAAACTAAAATAAAACCAAACACAGGACAACTTAATCAACATTAATTCCACAGTTTTATTTGCTTTCCCAGTGGCCAAAATCAGGCAGAAGGATAGCAACTAAAGAGTCGAGGAAAAAGAAGATAATACAAGATTATGATGATCTCCAAAAGCAATAAGATCAAAATACCAGGAAAAACCCAGGGAACAAGAAAAGGCAGGTTGGTAAATCGATAACAAAGAAAGGGGCTCACATTTCTTTTAAACAAAAGATGTCCCTCTGATGAGTTTGACGTATCGCTCTCTGCGGGTGCTGCTGAATCTGTATCCATTGCCATTGTTGACAACATCTTTGCCCCTTGCGTGTTAGAAGTAACTTGGGCCCACCCCATTTTATATATGCTTGTACCCTGCTTGGTTAGCTTATACCCCTTTTTTTTGAGATACAAGAAACAACAAACACATTACAGCACAATACCAATCAATTGCATGAGGAATAAGTAATATCTCATGACAAAACTGATAAAAGGCCAAGACCACAGAGTAATAATGAAACGCAACTAACACAAAAAAAATATAAGAACAACGGAAAATCACATTATAGGACATAAAATGCCAAAGATAAAAGTTATAGTCTAATGGATTGGTATTGCTTGTAGCAGTCATTACATCTGGATTGCCTGTGAATCCGTTCTCTAAAGAAAGTTTAAAAGGAAGAACTGAAAGAAGCCCAGCTGCCTATTCTGTAGCCAGAGAGAGAACCAAGTATCATCTTACTTTCATGTCATTGTCAATGTCACAACAACATAAAACATCCACACAAATTCCATTAGCAAAAAAGAACCATATGTATTTATGTAGGAATATTTGCATGTTGACACAAGAGTTTAAAAAAATTAAAATGGGGGAGAGGGGGGGGGGGGGGGGGGGATTCAGAACAGGGTTCAGTGGATAAGCCAACCCAGTGGAAAAACAAAAACAGGCACTTTAATCTTCAACATCACTAGCCATGACTAGTGGATCCCCTTTGTTCTAAATGCTACAGTATAAGTAGAGTGCTAACAATCTAGTCTCAAATCTACCTTATGATTAGCCACATCAGAAGGAACATCTACGTTCAAGAAGCACCTCAGAGGATATGTTTGCTTCTTAACCTCTGTGACTATTGCATTTACGATTGGCATGCAAGCTTCAGCAGCAAGGGTGAACTGCTCAACATTGCTTTTACCTCCAACCCTACAAGAAACAGTAACAGTCACACGGAAGACTTCGAGCCACTCTCGTGCTTATAATACTACTACTTGCATAAATAATTAAATCCTTAGTGTGAGAAATGTGTACATACCAATCATATGACACTGAGATTGAAGGTATATCATTAAAGAATGCCTCTCGAGCACCAGCAACAGTGCCAGAGTAAACTCTGCAGTTCCAATACAAGACCCATGAGCATAAACCACACCAACCACAAACAAAATATACAATTCACAACTTAGTTACCAAACCATCAAATCACTTCAGTTCCTATGAATTTACACAACTTGCATGCTATCTATAAACATTAAGAATTATCAGCAGCAATAAGTAATAACACTAACATGTGATACCCGCAGTTGCTCCCCAAGTTGATGCCACTAATTACCTGTGCAAATAAACAGAATTATCAACTGTACCACATGCTTATTCTTTCTTCAAAAACGAACGACTAAATTAACTAATAATTAACTACCAAATCAGGAATTGAAGGGAAAAGTTCTTTGGAGATGCCCAGAGAAGTACAATCCGCCGGAGTCCCTGCAACCTCCCTAATCAGAATCCACAAATTTTCAAAAATTTTTTTTAAAGGAAAAGTGAAATCGTAGAGTTACGAGGGAAAGATGAAACAAACCAGAAACCGCGAACGCAGTTGCGCCTTCGATAATTACAGGACGAGCTGAAACAGGATGGCGCCAAGTGATGCTATGACTAACAGCGGACTTCTCCCTAGACGATCCGCACAGGAATGGCGGCAGAGGAAGAGTAGATAGCGTTATTTACAAGAAAGCCAGAGGATGACAGTTAAGGAAGTGAATAAGAGAGAGCAGAGAAAGAAACTTACGAATCAGGGGCGCAAACGAGGACGTTGTAGCGATGGGAGGAGACGAGGGCTTGGACCAATGCTCGCAACCCCGGCGCGTCAATACCGTCGTCGTTGGTGATCATCACCGTCGGCAGCTGATCGCCACTGTTCCCCATACTAAAATCAAACACTGAACAGTAGAATAGCCGGCGATTAACAATCAAAGTGAGAGTAACAGAGGCGCAGAGAAAGGAGAAATGATGGAATTTGTGTGAGGTTTTGTGCTTTTCTTCTCCCTATAGGGAATATGCTTTACAATTGGAATTGTTGCTTTTTGGTCGCGTCGAGAGGATAGCGGTTGATACAATGTTGATATTCGACGTAACAGTGCACTACTTGGAGAGAGAACCGCGGGCACTATCCGTATTCGGCTACTCGCGTCTATGGGCGCGTGAAAGTGAACTACCGCGCCTTTTCTTGTTGGGCCACTCTCCGATATCCCAACTCAGTGTGAGCTTAGGCCCATGGGCTTGGGTTGAGAATAAACCTTGAGCTCAATGTACGGAGTAAAGGGTAATCACGTGGCCCAAGTCCATACAAGGTTTTACCAAAACGGAGAAAATTCACTGCTTGAGATGCTTACTAGAAAGCATGAAACCAACTAGTAATTTGTAGTTCGGTACTACTTTTAATAAATTTAAAAAAAAAAGTTAAATTATGAGTTTAAATTCCCTAATTTGCGATATTTATATATTTAAAAAAAAGAATGCACAAATTAACTATTATTGTTGACGTGGAGTAAACTAGTTAGTATAGTTATTCATGGTACTTTATCCAATTTTATTTTTTAATCTTTATTTATAGTCTTCCCAAGTCTCTCCTTAATTAATTAATAATTACATTTTGTTTGATTGTATGTTGGTTAGATCTCGAGTTATCCGAGGATAATGTTTGTCACAGTGTATGAAGGCAATTATAAAACAATGACGATTTCTTCACCACCGCGAAATTGATACGTGACGAAGGCGTACAAGCCAAGTACAATCCTTGTACCCTAACCTCGGCACCTTACATTAGAGCTGTCAAAACGGGTCCGGGACCCGTGGACCCGGCCCGGTCCCGGCAATTCGGGCCGGGTCCGGGACCAATTTTTGGTCCCGTTTTGAGTCGGGCCGGGTCTGGTCCCGACCCGAAAAATTCCGGGTCCATCCGGGCCAGACCCGTCGGGTCTCGGGTCTGGACCCGAGACCCGCATTTTGCTAATCTTTTTTTTTTTTTTTAAATTGTTAACCTAATTTTGCATCCAATTACATCCCATCACCAAAAATCCAGCCCGATCCACCTCATCCGAACAGCCCAACCACCAAAACCACCACATCCCGTCACCATATCCACCCCATCCAATAACCCGTATCTCCCTCAGCCTCCTCACCGCCGGCCAAACCACCAACCACCGCCAAAACAGTCACCACAATCAACCAAAAAACTCATCTTGCCTCCACTGCCAAAACACCAAACCCACAAAATCCATTATTGTGAATCAACCAAAAAACTCATCTTGCCTCCACACCAGATCCTCTTTACTTGGATCTGTTTCCTTTATACTTTACTTGGATCTGTTTTTATGCTATTGTTGTTCCGAGGAAAACAAAAAAGAAAGAAAGAGAGTGAGAAGAGGGAAGGCGTAGAAGAGAGTAAAGAGAAGAAATAGAAAAGAAGGAAAATAGGAAAGAGAAAAAAAAAGAGATTTGGTTTGTTGTTTGTTGTTGTACAGAGAAGAAAAGAAATAAGATGAAAGAAAATGGGAGTGAGTGGTCGTGGAAAAGGAGAGTAAAAAGGAAAGAAGAAAGGAAAAGAAAAAGGATTAATTTATTAAAAAAAAAGCAAAAAAAAGGAAAAGAAAACAGTAAAAAAATCGGGTCCGGGTCTGGTCCCGGACCCGGACGATTTAGCCGGGCCGGGACCGGGACCAAAAATTGGTCCCGTTTTTATACGGGACCGGTCGGGTCTGTCCGGGTCCGGGCCGGGTCCGGGTCCGCGGACCCGGATTGACAGCTCTACCTTACGTAATGGAGCCTATTTGATAAATCTTAGAAAAATAAAGTTTGATAAGAACCAAGTTGGTGTTGTGTTATCAGTTCTCTCCCTCTGACTTCTGGGTGACCGGGCCGGACTTCTTGTTGCAACTTGTTTTTTTGAAGTGGGCCTCTAGAGACTTTTTAGCCCAGGCGTGGTAAACTGGCAGGATAAGACACGATGAGGCACGCCGATTAATAAAAAAATAAAGAACCTCTAAAGTTAAAAATTAAATAATATATATATATATATATATATTTTTACTTTTATAATAATTAAAAATTAAAATAAAATAGTAAAATGTACCTAACAAATTATAAAATTTGGACTGATAATTTAACAAATATATTAGATAGAAAAATATTAATTTAACATTTGTTTACAATTTAAAAGGTATACTCATTTTGGTAATAAAACAGATAAAAAACAAAGAAACATGATATTTTCTGTGCCAATTGTAACCAGACAAATTTTATAAGTATTTAAACATGGACGGTCCATGATTTGCAAGCTGTAATCTTTTTTGTAAGCTGTCGCATGCGGGTAGAGAAAAAGAAAAGAGGAGAGTCCGTGGCAGTATTGGTTTTACAATTACAGCTACTCGTGGTGACTGGTGAGATGGAAAAAAAGAGAGGCTTTTTTGTCCTTAAGTGGTAGAGAGAAGAAGAGTATTCTTGTGATATCCTTCGCCTCGTAGTCTTGTCCAGCGTTCAACGTTTTGTCCTTTTGGGTTTTTGATGGACTCACCAAAGAGGAGAGGAGATGCTTAATCACTTCATTTTCCTGTCCTAATCCTTTCTTCTGTGCACTTAAAATACTAGTTAAAAGTTCCAAGCTTTACTAATAATTCAGTTTTTATTCATAAATAATTTAATTAAAGATCTTGAATTTAAATTTTTATTCCGTAGTTACATTAAAAAATTAAAGAATTTTTAATCATTTTGAATGATTTTTAATAAAAAAACAAAATTTAATTATAAACAAATGAACAAACTGCAAATGTCAAGTTGTCAATAGTAGCCTCACTGTTGTCCGTACTGTTTATCTTCTTTATTACTCTATTTAATACTGTGTCAATCACCTAATAGTCTCCCCTCCTCTGTTTCTGTAGAAATTAGAAAAAAAAAGCACTAACCGTAGCTGAACGATTAGGAAAGTTAGGCATGAATGGTGTAGCAAGCCCTGAGCCCAGTTTCTCTGAATTTGTTGAATTTGATCCTACTGGCAGATATGGAAGGGTACATTACATAGCAGCACAACCGTCTTTCTTGCATTTCCTTGCTTTCTCATCTCTCCTTATCAGAAAATCTTAAAGTTTCCTTCTTTTTTTGTTTTGTGTTCACGCAGTACAGTGAAATTCTAGGCAAAGGAGCTTCAAAGACAGTGTATGGGCTCTTTTTAGATGATTTTCTTTGTCCATTTTCCTGTTCTGTTTCTTGAATTACTTTGAATTTGGGTTTCTTGGTTCTTGTTGCAGTTATAAAGCATTTGATGAGTATGAAGGAATTGAGGTAGCATGGAATCAGGTGAAGCTTTATGATTTCTTACAAAGGCCAGAAGATCTTGAGAGGTTGTACTGTGAAATTCACCTCCTCAAGACACTAAACCATGAAAACATCATGAAATTCTGTACTTCCTGGGTTGATGCTTCTAACAGAAACATCAATTTTGTCACTGAGATGTTCACTTCTGGTACTCTTAGACAGTAAGCATATATAATTACAATTTTCTTGCCTTTTCTCATCTGGTTTTTTTTTTGAATTCCTTCGATTTTTCAATGTGGACATGTTTCATTTTTTAATTCTTTGTGTTAGGTATAGGCTGAAACATAGAAGAGTGAATGTTAGAGCTGTGAAGCATTGGTGTAGGCAGATATTGAAAGGGCTTCTCTATCTCCACAGTCATGACCCTCCTGTAATCCATAGAGATTTGAAGTGTGACAATATTTTTATCAATGGCAACCAAGGAGAAGTTAAGATTGGTGATCTTGGCCTTGCCGCGATCCTTAAGAAATCCCATGCTGTTCGCTGTGTAGGTAAAGTTAGAATAAAAATTGCATCTACTCTTATCACAAAGTTATTTCAAGATTGTCATTTTCTTTCGGGTGATGAAATGCTACTTTATTGTTTCATTAAGTACTCAAGTGGACTTCTTGGTTAGAAATGTTTTCTAGTGAGTTTGCACAGATTTCGTTCGGTTTGGAACTGTCGATTTATGAGTTTCTTGTACTCTCTTGTGTTCAGGAACACCAGAGTTTATGGCTCCAGAGGTGTATGAGGAGGAATACAATGAGTTAGTTGATATTTATGCTTTTGGGATGTGTATTTTGGAGATGGTCACCTTTGAATATCCATATAGTGAATGCTCCCATCCTGCTCAGATTTACAAGAAAGTTATCTCTGTAGGAACAACAGATTCTTAATCTTGTTTATTTTTAGATTCGATTCTTTCTTGACCTCTCCATTTTATAAATTTCACTTCTTTTTTCTCTTACAGGGGAAAAAACCAGAGGCTCTATACAAAGTAGAGGATCCCGAGGTGCGACAATTTGTTGACAAGTGTCTAGCTTCTGTGTCTGTAAGGCTCTCAGCTGAAGAGCTTTTGAAGGATCCTTTTCTCCGAATCGATGATTATGGAACTGGTTTGAAGCCGTTACAATATCAAGAATATTCGGACGTAAGCCCTCCTGAAAGACAACCTCTCTTTGGATTTTGTAACAACAACGCCTCTTTGATCAATGGTTACTCCAATTACATTGGTTATGAGCCACAAAGTGAACCAGAAGACCATGTTTCTGAGCTTGAGACCAACGGAATCGACCTCTTCACTTCCCAAGAGGATGAGCATTTGGAAAATCTTGACATTGCAATCAAAGGTAGGAGAAGAGAAGATGATGGCATTTTCTTGAGGCTCCGAATTGCAGACATAGAAGGTCAGTAAAGTTCCAAACTTCTACTCTCCTCTGTTGTGCTTTAACTTGAATTGAATCTCTGAGTTTATAATCAAGAATAAAAGCTGTATGAATAGGCTAACCCTCATCCTATATGCAGACCGCATTCGCAACATCTACTTCCCATTTGATATCGAGGTTGATACTGCACTGAGTGTTGCAACTGAAATGATTGCTGAACTTGATATTGCTGATCATGATGTGTTGAAGATAGCCGACATGATCGATGATGAAATTACAACGTTGGTGCCGGAATGGAAAAGGGGAAAGGGCATTGAGGAAATCCCAGACTGTACAAGTGGAAGTTTATGTGAAAATTGTGCTTCACGCGGCTACCTACTAGATTATGTATCATCGAATAGCCCAGGTGCCGAACACCTTCAAGTCCTTCAGTGTTCTAAACTTGGATGTGCTGCAGTCCATGGCCGGTTCGAAGAGATTACATACCAAGTTGAAGGTTCAGAACAGTCTATTGATAAGGATTGCCCACCACCAGTTGCACCAAAACAACCTAGCCGCATCAATTATGCTGATATCTGGGCTCTAAGAGATCCTCCAGAATCAAGTCCACAGGGGGGAAGAGATGCTCATTATCCTGAAGCGCAGAGCATGACGGAACAATCCGTCTTCGAGAAGGAAGAGAAAATCATTAACGTGGACGTTCTTGCCGAGTGCGCTGCGACAAACTCCATCTCCTCAAGCCCCCTAGTCATGTTTGCTCACACGGATGATTACGAGAATGAGATCAGGCAGGAACTAAGATGGCTTAAAGCGAAGTATCAGATGCAGCTAAGGGAACTTAGAGATCATCAATTGGGAGTTAAATCAAAATCATCAACTCTAAGTCCTAGTTCAAATTATTCGGAGCAGAAGTTGGATAATGGAGTGCTGTCTTTTCCATTTGATTCGCTCGAAGCAAGGAGCGGGAAGCCTGAACGCCTAAAATTGCAGCCTACGGTGAAGTGTTTTACTTCTGATGCTCATACCGGATGCATGGATTCAGCAAATCAGAAATTCCTAAATAACATAGCAAGGAGCGAAGCTTTTAGTTCCCAGCAAATGCTGACTGCTAAGAGTTTCTACGCAGGCGCTTTGCTTCCACATTCGCTACACAGGGCAACTTCCCTTCCAGTTGATGCTGTAGATTTTTAAATTGGTGCAAGTCCTGCTCACCATTTCATCACATTTCACAGCTAAAGTAGCGATCAAATGTCAGTTGTACAGGCAGAGATGTAGCTTTTACAGTATTTTATGGTCCATTACCATCTAACCTGCAAGTAAACAAGTGTCCTCAACTCTGGCCTGTCATAAGTAGGATAATTACCACATCATTGGTCACTTCATCGGAGCCTCTTGTTATCATCGGTCAATGCCGGTAAAATCGAGCTTTTAAAACGTCAAATTCTTATGTAATCTTTTGATTTCTGTTTGTATACATACAAAGCAAACTAAAGCAGTACAAAAACGGTGCCAAAGCTTGAGTTGGACTACAAAAACAGAAACCCACATGCTCTGTTCCATTTGGCACTCAAGTTGCCAATTTTAGCAACACACACGTGGTTTTGAACCAATGGGCACATATAGGCTGACAATTAACATGTGGACTGTGGAATTGCATAGTTTTTCTTTTCACATACGTAAGTTAAGCGACTCGAACTTGAAAACGGTAGAAATAAACTCATCAATGTTGAGTATGATTTTTGAAGTAATAACTTTCACTTTTATGGAGGATTTAGGTTTGCAATCATGGCTGAGGAAAGAGACATGGAGAAAGTTAGATGAAGATGAGGTTTTTTCCTTTATCTCAATTCTCATAATTGCTCTTTATTCAAAAGTGTACAAAAAGATGGAGTAACTGAAAAGATAAACATTATACAAAAGAGTGGTTCAGTAACATTTTACCAGTTGCATGATAATAAATACAACCTGTATTTTTCATTAATGTCTTGCCACTTTAAGGCTACTGTCAACCTCGCCGTCCTAACCTTCTCCACTTAAGTTGCCACTTTAAGGTTTCTTCAAAGGACCGAACAATGTCTTTGCTTACACATTATTTTCATAAATGGAAGTGATTTCCACCAGAAATAGGGTTTACGGTCCTCTGTTTGACTTAATTAAAACCTATGGTGGAGATAAACTTCAGTCCTAGCCTCCTATATAGAATCTAGCTCGTAGCAGGCTAACTTTCTAAGGTTGCTAGTTCCTCACTCATCCTCGAGTCTGAATAATAGAAAAATCCAAAAAATTGTAAGAGTTATTCTCTAAAACTGAACTCGTACGTGTAAAAGACTGATTGTTCATTATCTAAATTAGGCCTGATTAATTTGGAATCCGCAATACTGTGATTTTTCCACTTAAAAACCTTTTTTAAAGTGCAGTACAAGTTATCCAAGTCATTTGTCTTTAATTTAACTTAATTAAACATGTGACGTTAGATGAAAAGGTAAACTTTTCAACCAAGATTTTCAGATTATTTTGAGAGGAATAAATTATAAGGCTGTCTTTGCGTGCATAAGTTGATAAAGTTTTTTTTAATTTTATTATCAGAGGAGGAACTGCTGGGCCTTAACCTTCACACTTTTAGGCGGATAGGCCCAAAATTTGGAAGTCCATAACCGCACGACTAACAGCTCAGGTGGGCCCAAATTGGAAATTACTCCCTTATCACTAGGATGTTATCAAAAAATCTAACCGCCGGAGAGACCATGAAACTGAAAGATGAACCATAATGCTTAGAAATTGGACGAAAATGCAAATCCATCGGTTGAAATGAGTGACATTGAGTTTTATTGTGTGATGTCAAAACACGAAATGACTGTATTTTCTTCTCGGCATTTCACGACTAAGTAAACTTTTAGTCATGATTTTGAATGAGTGGTTCCAGTATCGAAGTTTTTAAGACTAAGCGATCAAGAGTTTGAATATTGACAGCATAATGTAATCAGATGTCGTCCTGGTAGCATAATATTACAATCCCTGGATCTCTCTCTTTAGTACCACTTCAGAATAAGAAGTTCAAATGGGTCTCAAAAGCGGGTAATTTTCCAGCAATTCCTCCTCTGATAAAATATCATTCTCATCCTGTGGAGTCCATAGCACTTCTACAGCCTACAGGAACAAGAATCAAACATAACAGATCTCAAAAAAAAACAACTCATGATTAATAGTAATTAGAGTCGAAATTTGAATTACTTTTTGCATCATTTACCATAAGTTTGCCCGAACTTATATTCAAAGATTTCAAGGCTGCTTTCATGTCATCAATGCTCCTAATTGTTGGGAGCTCATATGTTCCTTTGGCAGCTAGCAAGACTGTCACCTGAACGAATCAAAATAACAAGAAAAACTGAGAATTAAGGCGGAAAATAGCAACAACTTCCATCGTCTGCGCTATTTAAAATCAGACCAATCCAGAGCAACATGAGTTTACCACAATGTAATCTTTGAGTAGTTTGGTAGATTGAGGGATGAGTGGTCTTTTAATCTTGACATTGTTCACGTTTACGAGCGACTCTATATGGAATTTCTCACGCTCATCACTTAACAGCTCCTTAAAGCTCTTCTCTACACTTTCCCCTGTCATTTGCTTTTTCACCTGCCAGAACAGTTTTCATCAAGATTTGCAACTTGCTATTAGCTACACAATCTTATACAAAGAACAGGTCGTCTATATATATACTTACACGCGCGTGACCGGAGATGAAAAAATCTGAGTGCTGCAGCAGTACTAATACAGTTTCTGCTCCAAAAACAATTACAGAAATATCACATCTTCGCATAAATTTTCAATAAATTTGATGACCCAGAACAATATTTCATAAAGATCAAAACTTTAGTACAAAACTGTTCTTGAAACACCAAAGTAACCTGTCAGGATATGATGCCAACCCTTTAAGGAGGAAGTGTTAGTAGTATTGGATATCTCATTTAGTTCTCTTTGAACCGAATCAGCCTTGCCCGACAACCCAACCTTAGGAAACACAAAAGATAAAGAAATGGATACCAAGAATCACAAATTCAGTGTTTCATGTTCTAACCTTAATTGGTATTTTCTAGTGTCAAATCTTGCAAAACTTCCACCATATTGAAAAAAATGCGAGCTTTATTAATTTAAATTACCTGAACTATAAGAAGGCTGACTTTGTTCTCCAGATATTGATGATAGGCAAAAATTGAAAAACCTCCCACCACGACAATCATTATAGTAAAACCCACCCATGACGGGGAAACACCATCTACGACGACTTCAGTTTTGGAAAATGAAGAACGGCGCCGTTCTGAAGAGTAGGGATCGTGGATGAATCCAGTTGAATGGCGGTGGTAGTTACGAGAAGAGGAGGATGAACGTGATTTGGTGGAGGATGAACGTGATTTGGTGGAGAATGAGCCACCGCCCATTCGACCGCCGGAAGCAGAAAACGCAATGCGTAGATGGAGCGAGAGAAGCAAAAACAGAGCAATTGCAGTAACAATTGATGAATTTGATGGGTTCCTCATCCTAAAGAACATCTTTCTGTATGATTTTTCGTTTGGTTTGGGGATTGAAATATGAGGGATGGGATTTTGATGTTTGATGTTTGAGGATTGGCTGTGGCAGTGTCTTCAATATGGTTTGTTTTAATTTGGAGTTTGACAGAAAGCTTAGCATGGTGGGTTTCTCTGTTTAATTAAATTTCTGGGAAATCTAAATAGTTCCTCCGCAAGGAAAAGGAAACTTCCACACAAGAAAAGTAAGAGATTTTAATTATATTTTATACTCTCTCCCGTTTTAAATAATACTTTTAGCTAAGAAAATTGTCCAAACATTCTTAATTAAAAAATTGCATTTTAATATCGCCTATCATGTTTGGTTTCGTAATTGTGGATTTGGGCAAAAGGATAGAAGAGGAATGAAATAAAAAATAAGAGAAAAAACTGTTATGGCAGGTGAATTGGCAGGAGGATGGAAATAGGATGTCTGTCGCGGATATGGATATTTGTCTAATACCCGTAATTATGGGTAGATATTATTCGCATATTGTGGGTATTTTACGTGTATGAATATACCGACACCTACAAAGTGCGGGTATGAATATAAATATGGATAGTACATATCCACTTCAATACCTGTAATATGTATATATATATATAATATTTTAATATACAATTAATTTAATAAGAAAATAGAAGAAAGAAACCCTTCTATGCAGTAGTGTAGCATTCTTCCTCCGCCTCCTCCCCGGCGGCGATTACCACCATCGACCTTCTCAATACTTTTCTTTTCCTCATTGATTCCTCCCCTTCCTACACCACCGACATCTCCTTGGAACGACTCCTTGATTCCTCCCCTCGGACCATCTTGTACAACCTATTCCTTTGTTTGTTCAATTTTATTGGTTTTGAAACTTTTTTTTGGCACTTTTTGTCCATGCTCATTTTTTTCCCCATTGCATCTTGCTTAATTTCTAGTTTCTTTTCCTTTATTGAAGATGTTGTTAGTACCATTATATTATGGTACATGCTTACTGCATTGAACACATTGTAGAAAAATTTGTGTGATGAAGCTGGAAGATTGTCAATTGATTTTTTTTTTATTAATTTAATTAAAATTTGAAATTCAACCAAATTCGCGGATATCAGCAAGTATTCGCTGGTTATCCGTGGATATAATTGCTCTTCTCTTACCCGCTCCATATGGATGAGGGTGCGGGTGTGGATTACTCGCAAATTTACGGGTGCGGATATGGATAGTGTTTACCCGTTTTATATCCGCTCATTTGCCAACCTAGATGGAAGGGAAATACAATAAAAAATTATTAAAAAACACTAGCAATTATTTGCTTTAAATATAATGAATTTTGGTATTTTTTACGAAGATGAAAATATATTTTAAATAACATGTCATGTTAAATAGATATAAAGGTTTATTTTTTAATAAAATGACAAAAAGTACTTCGGTTTAGTAGACTACAAATATTTAGAGTTTTAACATAAAAGAAAATACTTGTTTTACTATTGTTTATATTAAGGTTCAATTAATTTAAATTGACAAGGCGATTAAATTGTTCGACTTTTCGCACAAGTTGATCTAATAAAAGATTTAGAGCGTTTAATTCTAACCTTTGACACAAACTTAGAGTTGCAAACTATAGTTTTTTTCTTTACTAGCGCCATCCGTATGCGAATTCAAGGAAGAACTACAATGTGCTAAATAAAGAGTTGCATTAGACTATTCGCTACATAGACATGACTAACTAAGATGGACATCCCATCCATTGTTGTTAATAAGAAGTCTAAATTTGCTGTTGGGCGTGAGCTTTTACTATTTTTTACAGTGGGGTTCAATTAGTTTAAACACAAGGTTTAATAAATGTAATTTGATCTGATTAGAAATTTAAGTGTGTTTAGTCCGATTTTTTTTATAAAAACTGAGAATGGGCCCAAATACGAAATATTAACAGTTACAATATTATTGAGCCCAAAGCTAAGTAGCCCAAAGAAAAGAAGCCCGGCAGGCCCGCATTAAGAAACCCTAGACCATCAAGCAACAACAATAAATTGCAGAGGAATAGCAGAGAGCCACAACGTTGCCGCCGGTCTTCTCTTCCAAGTCGGTCAGAACCCATTAACGCCAAGCAGAGAACTAGCTGAACCGACAGAAAACGTAAGTGCTTTGATAGATCAACTCTCATTTGCACACACGCATTTATCTTTGTACATTTGTTGTTCGGTTGGATGCAACTGATTCGTGATTTATCGCAGCAGACACTGCACCATGGCTGACAAGGCTGTCACTATTCGGACTAGGAAGTTCATGACTAACAGACTCCTCTCAAGGAAACAATTCGTGAGTTCGTTACCTCTATTTTATAGTATATTAGTACACATGTTCATTTTTTGTCAAAGAACGTTTGTTGGGTTATAAAATCAGTTCAAATGGTTTTGAAACAGGTCATTGATGTGTTGCATCCTGGGAGAGCTAACGTTTCCAAGGTATATGCATGATTATTGTCTTAGATTTAGTACTTGTTCAAATAGGTTGTTTGCTGATTTTGGTTTTGCTTTGGGTTTTTGGATGTCTTGTTACAGGCGGAGTTGAAAGAGAGGTTGGGGAGTCTATATGAGGTGAAGGACCCAAATACCATATTTGTGTTCAAGTTCCGAACTCATTTTGGAGGTGGGAAATCAACCGGGTTTGGGCTGATTTACGACAATGTCGATAATGCAAAGAAGTACGAGCCGAAGTACAGGCTTATCAGGGTAACATACTTCATTCTGGATTCCCTGGTTGTTCGTTGCTTTTGGATATGGAATTTGGGTGAAGTCTGGATGATAGTGATTTCAATGTTTCATCTATATGTTTGGACTTTCACTAGTCACGCACCTTTAACTTTAGGCTTTTATTAGACGATGATTACAGTTCTCTATTTTCAGCTGCAACCTGCATATGATACAAACTAGAAACCAGCTGTACCATCTTCATTCAATGCTTCCTTAGTTTCATAAGAAGTTTGTTTAAAGCAATGGTTCTTTTGCTCTGATCCATGCGGTTAAATGGGGCTTATAGATGGGCTATTCTTTTAAAAAGAAAATGGTTTGTATATGTAATATCTTAGGACCATCAAATAACTGTGCTGCAATAAATGTGACTCGTATCTGAAAGGTTGATGAATTGGCAGACAATATATAGTCAAGATGATGCTTTATGCATCCTAGTTGCTTATTAGGCTTGACTCATAGAAGCATTTAATTCCCATTTGGATGATGAACTATTATTTTTGTGTGCTTGACATGATTTTTATGTATGCGTGCTTTCCTTTGTGACATAATTGTTTCTTGTTTTGATGACAGAATGGACTAGCCACCAAGGTGGAAAAATCAAGGAAGCAGATGAAGGAAAGGAAGAACAGGTCCAAGAAGGTCCGAGGTGTTAAGAAGGTAATGATGCTTGTCTTTGGCAATCCTTTCTTTTTAATGTTGAGATTTTCTTAGCGCTACATACTAACTGTTGATTCTTTCATCTATGTGCAGACCAAGGCCGGAGATGCTGCTAAAAAGAAGTGAGATCTTAGTAATGTTGATGTTCCTCCTTTCAGGATTGCGAGTGGGCTCCATCTTTTTCCTTTTTCCCCTTGTTTAGTGACCAAATATTCCATGAAAGAGATTATGATTTTTGTTTTGGATTAATTTAATATTATGCTTGGTAGTTTACTGTTGGCTATGGAGTTTTGATTCCAATGTGAGGAGTTGCTTATCAAAGTAATGCTATGTTTTGTAGTTAACTGTTTGACTATTTTTCATTCTGGTATGAGTTGTTTATTGAAGTGATTCATGGCATGAGTTGTTTATTGAAGTGATTCATGGCAGTTTATCGTTACTAACAGGGAAAAGTAATTTTTGATTGACAAAAATACGACAACTAAAATTACAACAGTGGAGAATGTAATTGCTGTTAGGGTTCATCAGATTTTAATTTCTTGAGAATTTTGTTGTATTATTTCTGTTCCTATCCCGGTATGAATATGATTATTCGTGATCTAATGTTGAAAAGGCAGATCTTTCTTGTTTAAATTTTCATAATAACATGGTAGCAACATTATTTCGCTACTGTAAGTAAAAATCTAGAAAATTTAATCAAGATTTTCTAAACTCTCTTTTGGTCTGCTGTTAACATGGTTATATTAATGAACAGTATAATAGATGTGGTTTAAATGTAAGATTTAAAATTGTACTCTCTTTTTTCAGCCCCTAAGAAATGGAAAGAATCCTATATGGTTGAAAAAACACTGAACCTATTTTTTACCAAAACAGCTTATAAAAACCCAGGGGCCAGAAGAACCATGACCCCATTCGAATGATCTCATCAAAGGGAACAGAACCCAGGTTCACTTTCCACACCAGTTCTTCGTCACTTTCTTTCCAACTCACGCGCTATTCTGCGCATCTGAAACTCACGTCCCTCGTTAAATCATACCCTCGCTCACCAAATTACAGTCGAACCCAGGAAAATAAAAAAGGAAAAATTTCTCCCTCTGATCCTGCCACGTCATAACAATCCGAACCGGTGTCCGTTTGATTTGGAGGGAAAACAGAGAGAACCCAGAAAAGAATAATAAACATAAAAATAAATCGTATTTATTTATTTAAATTAAAAGGAGAATAATGATAATTAATTAAGTAACAGAGCTAACGCCCATTGCGCCCATTGGCGTTGTTGCTTATATTGCTGGGCCATTACAACACAAACCTTAAAAAAGGGTCTCCATTTTTGTCTTTGCTTTCTTCGCCGGGAATCCACGTCATCCATTGGTTTTTGCAGGCTGTCTCTAAACCATTGACGGAGACCCGCAAGGTACTGTTCCCTTTTGCCTGATTATGTTCTTATAGTTGCGGGTTTTTGTGGTTTTGGGTTAGATCTGGTGGGTTTTGATTTGGAGGGACAGATAATTAGGGTTTTGAAATCTGTTCATTTTGAACGTGTTGTGAAATTGGGGATGGTTTTGAGGGGAAGGCTGTAGAGTTGAGGGTTTTTATGGTTTTGCATGGAGGAAGGTAGGAGATCTGGTGACCCATCAGGGTTTGTAGTGAAGAACAGGAGTTCCTCTGGTTGTTTGGTTGTCAGAAAGAAGGGTGGTGATGTTGGTCCTTCTGTTTCACATAAGTTGTACGAATCAAAGAAGGAGAAGAAGAGGCTAAGGATGCATACGAGTGATTTGGGGTCCAGTGATGATGAGCTGTCATTGCCTGCACGTCGAGCAGTGGGGTCTGATACGATTAGGGTTTCTAATGGATTGAGTGGTGTTGAGGAGAGTGATATTGTGAGGAAAAGAAGTAGGGGGGAGGAGGTTAGGCGTAATGCAGTTGGTGTGATGGGGAGGAATGTGGAGGGTTTGAGTGAACGGAAGAGGAATAAGTTGGATGTGTTTGAATTTGATGAGTATAATGGTGATAGAGAACTGATGAGGAGGAGGCAGTTTGACGATGGCGAGATGATGGAGGGGAGGAGGATTTTTGGTGGGATGATGGTGGGGAGAAGTGGCACTAAGAGGGAATATGATACAGAGTTGAGCAGACATGGTGTTGTTGATCGGAGAAAGAGTTTGTACTGCGAGAAGTCAAGTGGTTTGAGTCATGGAGATCATGGAGTCCGGGAGGCAGCTCTGACTGCTATACCAATTTTGAGGGATAAGTATGACTCTGATGAACCTATAAGAGTTCAGGGGAAAAATGGTGTTTTAAAGGTGATGGTAAATAAGAAAAAGAAGATTGATGGGTCCCTGACTAGCTATGATCGCTTGCAAGCTCTGGGAAATAGAAAGGTTTTGAGGACCGAAGATACTCTGATGAGTAATGCCTTATTGCATCCTTCATTTCATTTGGGGTCTAAAAGTGTTGAGAAAACTCCAGCTAGTTTTCTGAAACCATTGCCAACTAAGACTAGTAAGGCCAGTGATATGGATTCAGAGGACAGTGATACATCATTGAAGTTGGGACCAAAAAGTGTTGAAGCTCGTAATCCTGTGAGGACTACTTTGTCAATGAAAAGGAAAAAGAATGCCAATATGGATTCAGAAGACAGTGATACATCATTGAAGCTGGGACCAAAAAGAGCAGAAGTTCGTAGACCCATGAAGGGGACAAGCACCATCGGAGAGAAAACTCCATGTACTCCACCCCCAGAAACTAGAGCCAAAGAAGGGAAAGTTAAGCGTGGCTCCGGTACAGAAAAGCAAAAGTTGCGTGAACGGATAAGGGAGATGCTTCTAGGTGCAGGTTGGACAATTGACTATAGACCTCGGCGGAATAGAGACTACCTGGATGCTGTTTATATAAACCCCAGTGGAACAGCTTACTGGTCCATAATAAAGGCATATGATGCGCTTCTTAAGCAATTGAATGATGATGAAATTGAAGCAAAAGCCAGGGCTGAAGCTTCTCCATTCACACCTTTAGCTGATGAGGTGCTCAACCAACTAACAAGGAAGACTCGGAAGAAGATTGAGAAGGAAATGAAAAAGAAGCAGAGAGTTGCCTCTGAGACAAAGAATGCAAGAGAAAGTTCAGGGAGAAAATCTTCTAACATGAGCTTTGATGAGGCGAGCATGGGCAGTGGCAGCCATGAAGAAAAATTAAGCACCTTCATAAAGTTAGGAGGCAAATCCCTGAAGGGCAGAATGAATGATAATGGTTCTGTCAGTGTGAGCTCAAAGGGTCAGAGTTCCTCTCATCGTTTGCATGATGGAGTGGACAAGAAAAACCCCTCCGGTTCTGATTCTCACCATGGACGAAAAAGTAGAAAACTTGGCCGATGTACTTTGTTAATTAGAAACACGAATGAAGGGCCAAACTCAGAGAATGATGGGTTCGTTCCATATTCTGGAAAACGAACACTGCTTTCCTGGTTGATTGATCGTGGAGATGTGCAGTTGAGCCAAAAGGTGCGCTATATGAATCGCCGAAGAACCAAAGTATTGTTGGAGGGGTGGGTTACTAGAGATGGCATCCATTGTGGTTGCTGTAGCAAGATCCTCACGGTGTCAAAGTTTGAGATTCACGCAGGGAGCAAGCTGCGCCAGCCATTTCAAAATATATTCTTGGACTCTGGGAATTCTATTCTGGACTGCCAGATTGATGCATGGAACAGACTGGAATCAGTTGAGCACATTGGTTTTCACGTTGTAGATACTGATGGTGATGACCCCAATGATGATACTTGTGGCCTTTGTGGAGATGGAGGGGATTTGATATGCTGTGATGGTTGTCCATCAACCTTTCATCTAAGCTGCTTAGACCTAAAGGTATACTTAAATTATCTTTCTTTTTTTATGTACATATTCTGAAAACTAGCATCCATGTATGTTAATCTTTTTCCCTTTTGGAGAGGAAGTGGGGAGGTGGGTCTACGGTAGAGCCCTTAGAACTGGGGAAATCTGAGGGTTGAAGCGGGCTTGTTGACCTTTTTCTCATTGTGGGAAAGCAGCATGATTTTGTTAATGATGACACTCTGCAGATGCATCTACTTTACATTACATTACATGACCTCTCTCTTGCAGCTCTTGGTCAAGTGGTTATTCTTTGTTACTTTTGATGCTAGTCTAATCCAGCTTCTTCATGACGTCATACTAAATTAATTGTGGTTCAATAGCATTTTTGTTCCATAGTCGTGCTTATGGCTTTGGCTACATATATTCTCCCTTTACTTGATGTAATCAGTCTTACCATCTCATTGTACAGATGTTACCCCCAGATGACTGGCACTGCCCAAATTGTACTTGCAAATTTTGTGGTCTAGTCCATGGGAGTATTACCCAGGGAGATGATGCAACTGATTCCATGCTTCTTACTTGCAGCCTCTGTGCAAAAAAATGTATGCATCCTTTCTCCTTGTGTTTTAATAATGTCTTCTACTTTTATGCTCTCCCCCCCCACCCCCCCCCACCCTCTTTGTGCTTGAAATTTGAATTTTCATCCTTATGCAGATCACAATTCTTGCATGCAAGACATGGATGTTACTTCTATGGATTCAGCACCAAGTTTTTGTGGGAAGGATTGCAGTGAGGTAATATATTTTCTTAGTTTCCTGAATTATTAGTTTAGTTCCTCTCTTCGCTGCCACTGGCTTGTTATTCTGGTTGAGATATTGCATTCTTGTCTTTTGTTCTATCTGTATATTGTATTAAGATGCATATGTAATGACCTATAAGCCTCATTCCTTGTATACAGATCTTCGAGCAGTTGCAGAAGTATCTTGGTGTCAAGCATGAACTAGAAGCCGGATTTTCATGGTCTCTCATTCATAGGACAGATGCAGAGTTGGGAGTTTCTCTTCAAGGACTTCCTCAAAGGATAGAGTGTAATTCAAAGCTAGCGGTTGCTTTGTCTGTTATGGATGAATGCTTTTTGCCAGTTGTTGATCGGAGAAGTGGAGTCAACTTAATTCATAATGTTCTTTACAACAGTGGGTAAGTGTCCTCTAATATTTGATCATGGGAATGTCTACGGTCACAAGTCGTTGAATATGGTTTCGCCTAGGAATGCTTGGTCTCAACATGATTGATAACCATTTCTTACTATCAACTAATAGCACTATGATCATTTTTAGGTATTAGGTTGTTACTGCAGATCTGAGATAGTTCATATGCCGTGAACTTCTTCCATGCTTGTTATTTCAGTCTTTTTGTGAGACTTGTTTGACTTGGTCATGTTTGTGCATTGCATCCTTCTTTGGTCATATCCAGCATATAGAGAGCTTGACGATTGACCAATAAGCGCATATCTTTCTTTTTTCCCGTTTCAGTTTCCATGAGAAGTTTCTAATCTCTCTTTACTTCAATCCTGATAAATTGTTTTGGGTGCCTCTCACATTTTTGCCTTCTTCTCACTGGATGTAATTGTTGTTCCTTGTTACTCGCTTCATCCAAATGTTGACATATCACATGACCTAACCACCTATATCCATGCAATGTAAGTGGCTCTTTTGATTAGTCTTCAGCTTGAAGGCCTGTTTGGCCTTACTGTGTTGTGTAAGGTAACCTTGCTATGTTCATGGATCATAGTAGAAAAAGCAACAAGCTACTGCTTTTTCTTAAAAGCAAATAGTAACTTGCTTTGGATAGAAAAAACATTACTACTCCAAATTCAAAGCTGTGCTCAAGCAAATGCTGCCTCTATCTTCTGTGGGCCCAAAAGATGCCGTGTTCTTACAATATTTAGCAGGGTCTTGTGCTTTGGATTGTAATATCATCTCATTTTCTCTTGGACCTGCAATAAGTATGCCACATGCATTGTCTTTTGCATTTCCATTTTGTTGCTATTAGCCAAGTTTGTTATTGTATGATGTTTCCAGAACCTGTTTCTTCTGTTTCCAGCTTGCCATAATGTCTTTTCAAAAAAAAATTGCTATAATGAACCAGGAACATGTTACTTTATGTGTTTGCATCTCATTTTATGCAATCTATTTTGTTAGAGTGTTGTTAATGACCTTTCTTTATACCTTTCTAGATCTAACTTCAATCGGCTGAACTTTAGTGGCTTCTACACTGCTCTCCTGGAAAGGGGTGATGAAATAATTTCTGCTGCATCAATCAGGTATAGAAGTATTGTTTTTTTTGTTTGTATTTTGCTTTTCAAGTGCTTTTATCACCTTTTTCGTGTAAAGGAGCAATTGTGAAAAGGAGGACTCTAGGAATGTAATAATATTGAATGGACTCTAGGAAGTACTCTTTTCTTGAAATAAGGAAACTCTTCATTTGTTTTTTTTTCCTTCAATAACCTTTTCCGTGATTTGTTTTCCTTTTGAACTGGCGTCCATGAGTTTTTCTTTTTCTTCACGGTTTTCTGTATATATATAGGAAATACCTAGTCCATAAAAAAAGGAAATGACTTTGTTTATGTTTGTTACGCTCGGTTTATTAGGATAATATAGTTCTGTTTGCTAATTGTGATATTGTTGAACTCCGCTAATTATGTCATTCGTGGTTCTCTAGGTTCCATGGAACGCGTTTGGCTGAAATGCCTTTCATTGGTACCCGTCACTTCTATAGGCGCCAAGGGATGTGCCGTCGATTGTTTGGCGCTATTGAATCGGTACGCAATACTTTGTTTTTCAGCAAAATTGCTAAAATCTAGTAAACTAGTCTGTCTATCTTTCCACCAGTTCTGTTTTCTACTGCCCTCTTCTCAGACCTGCCATTAATTATTCTTGTCTTCTTAGGCACTCTGCAATCTAAGGGTTGAGAAACTGGTTATACCTGCAATTTCCGAACTCATGCAAACATGGACAGAGGTTTTTGGTTTCACTACCCTTGATGAGTCACAAAGAAAAGAAATGAAGAACATGAACTTGTTGGTGTTTCCTGGTATAGATATGTTACAGAAGCAGCTATTGGAGCAAGTAAACTGTGATGGAAGCAGAGTTGTTAGCACAGGTTTTTACTCAAAAGTATTCCATTCTCTTTGCTTTCAACTTTGTTTTCAAAACTGCTTTATAACTCTTCGATTCTTTTAGTAGGCACCAAACAAATGGAGCTCAAAGGCAGTGTGCCTGAGGTGGCAAACAAATCTGATATGGATTGTTTAGCTGGGCATGAGCATGATGATGGTGTCTTGGAATATGGCAGTGAGAAGAATGAATTGCCTGCTGAAAAATCTGATTCCAAGTGCTTGAACGTTTCCTCAGATGATCCCTGTATAATGGGTAGTCCTTTGCATGCATCTCGTAATCCTGAAGGTCCTAAAAGTCCAGTATCACCTAGGGAGGCTATGGTGGATAGAAAGTCAGAATCAGAAGACAAGTTGGATGGATCTAAGTCAGACAATAGAGGCCTTTATCCCTCTGTTGAATGTCATGCTGTGCATGATATGGGCATCAAATCAGAACCAGATCACCGTGTTGAAGATAACACACAGTCCTGTGTCCAAGATGCTGGGTCCCTGGATAGTAGTATTCTGATGAGTCATATTTCAGATGTTTCTAATGAACTCCGGAATCAAGAGTCACGTGAGGATAATGTATCTGCGAATTCAGAATCAATAGACAAGTTACTGGAGTCTACTTCTGGAAGGAATTTTCTTATTGGCTCTGACGTAAGTGGCAATGAACAAGTGGAAAATAATCCAGAGTCGGTTTCTCTTGTCAAAGATAATTCCAGGTCTTGTATAAAGGGTGATAGTGATGATGCCTCTGTATTAAACCTAAACGAGTCTGCCTCTGATGAGATAAGGATTCGAAGCTCAGAAGAGAATGAATGTACCAATCTTCACCCAGAGAAGGAGATGAGTGGATTAGCTACCGAGTGGAACTGTGTTCTTGACTCCGAGGTAAGTAATCCCGCCCTAGAGATGGAAACTGCACCATTCTTGGATCTCCCTGTCAAGAGTGAAACTCCTTCTTGTAAAGAAGGCAATTTGGGAAACGGAGATATTCCAAGTGACCATATGGCATGCTCTGAAGCTATTCCTTCTGCAGTTAGGAAAATTGCAGGAAACTCCCCTGATAAGAATATTGAAACTTCAGGCGTCTCTGTTTCTATGGTGATTGTTGATTATGGGAGTTCTATGCAAATTAGTTCCGAGCCAACTGAAGTTGCATATGAGATGGAAGTCAAATCAGATGTGGCTTTAAACACAGTTCCAGAAGCAATTTCCTGCGAAGAAGGTGCACCTCATGCTCTTGGGTCTGATGTGAACAAAGAGGAAACCTAACTGGACCTGTGCCCAATAGTTCCGCCGGATTCGTAGCTGTTCCTACACATGACTATAGGGGGCTCCCCGAGAAGAAGCAATCAGTCATGTGCCGTTAGTTAGTAATGATTCTTAAGGTTTGGTTTTACATTAACCAGTATTATCGAGTTTAATTCTGATCCGATAGCTTTAATGTGGGCTCATGAAAGGGATTAATGGTGCAAATCCGTCGAAGTCAGCGAGTGGCCGCTGCTGTAAAGCACTTGCATTGGAGGTTGGAGGTTGGAGGTTTGAGGGCATGTATATATATCTGAATCTGCCAAGTTATGAAAGTGGCATCTGTCTGCAAGTCCTGTATCATTTTGATTTTTACATAGCACCGCCCTTCTCTTCTTATATTAACTTGTCTCTCGCTCGACATGAAAGTCGTTGTGGGGCAGATTTTGATTAGCAATTTTCTTGTAATTACGGCATCCTTCTTTTCGGCATCTCTCTTGAACATGTAAAATTTGTAAGCTGTAAGTTGGATTTCCATTGTAGTCTTTTGTTTCTATCTGCCACAACAGTAAACACTAATATTCTTTATTTGAAACGATTTTTATATCAAAAGATTTTTAGTTGGTGTGTAATTCTCATGAACAATATTTTTGGTCTTATATCTTAAAAAGGAATAAAAATTAACAAACCTTATAAAAACCACTAAAACCAACGGAGAAACACCTGCAGAGTCAGCTATTTTTAACCCAGAGAAATTCAAGTAGAAGGATCAACAATATCATTAACCCAACAGAAATTTGAGAGTTAACTATTTTTACTTGATTTGTGGAGGAATATCCTTGTATCAAGATAACATGGTTTTATCGGTTGTCTAGTTGGTGTCAAAAGTACCGGTTGAAATTCAGATCAAGTTCAAATCCACACGGTTTGTGCAGTAGGTTTATCAATAGAGAAACGTTGGCTACATCCAATCCCTTTATCTATTCAGTGTTGACACTTACAAAAACTCTTCAGCTGTATTTAGGTGGTTCAATATCTCAGCCTTAACCTCTTCAGGTAGGGATGCTGACGGACCGGCCTTGGAATAGAAACCAGCCAAACATCTTATTGCTTTTTCTAGCTCAACGTACGATTCCTGCACCAAGTATACCACAAGATAGAAGCAATTCAGCGATCGTAAGATAAGCAGCAATATTTTGTTTGCAAACTGTAAACAAGTTATAGCCAAAGATCTGTACCTCCCGCACCACTTCTTCTTGTCCCCTCCAATCACTCAAATACTCTTTGATAGACTCTTTAGCTGCATCTGCAGTCCGTCGAAACTTAGCATTATCCTTAGGATCTTCCTTTAACGAATCGCGCAGTGTTTTCACAACCTCGCTTGCTGACTTTAAATAACCCTTTGGCAGTATTTTCCCAGATTTAGTTCTCTCATTTGGATCAAAGAATGACTTAATGGCCCCCAAAACTCCTTCATCATCCTTCTCCTCCTCTTGTGGTTTCTCTTCAGCGCGCACTCGCAGAGGTGTTAAGATGCTGTTTAAAGTAAGAATGGTAGCGAACGAAGCAGTAGAAAAGAAGATTTGTCGACGGCCTGAAGTAGCGACTGGAGATGATATTACACCTAGATGGCAGCTTATCTGTTATGTTGTGCATAAGCTATCATGAAAGGAAGTCGGCATATGACATTTCCAAAATAAAGATTCTTAAGTAATGGTGCAGAAAGATGCATATATACATAGGAATTCAATTCCACAAAGAATCACAAGATAACTGCAAAAAGAAATGATATTTACATCTATTCTTGCAAAAGTTTTGACTTTTTCCAAGAATGGTGAGCCAATTGACATATAACATTACCAAAGTAAAGATTCTTAAGTTGTGTATACTAGTAATGATGCAGAAAGACGCAAATTCGCATAGGAATTCAATTCCACAATGAATCACAAGATAAAAGCAAAAAGAAATGATCTCTACACAATGGTGAGACAACTGTGCACAATCTACAGAACTAGGTTTCAAGTAAGTCTTTTAAATCACTATAGAGAACAACTCAACTACAATAGGCAATACATTGAACAAGAAGTAGGAAAGCTGTTACTTACAGTTATGGACATCTGAAGAAATTTTCTTCAATGTATTGCAAGTAACAAAGGGGTACACTTTTGCAACAATAATCATACCCATTATTGCTCCTTAATTAGCTCAACCCAGTTCAGTAACTAAACACTAAACCCTAATCCCATCCTACAAAACAATGAGAAGTCCCTGGATTAGTAAATTCAAATGGGTGTGGAAAAAATGCAAATATTTAAGCCACCACATTGCACAGAGACATTTCTTATGTTGATTGAAACTATATGGAAACGAAAATGGGACCAAAAATAAGAGAAAATGAAAACCCAAAATAGAAAGTAGAAGCAGTATTCATGGCTTTACCGTAATTTCGAACTCTGCCTCAACTTCCTGCGCCAGAAATGAACGGCCTTCCTCTTTCATGAACCCCAGAATTTATCCTAATGTACAAATTGGATATTTTATGCAAAGAAAAAGGGTAATGTTGGTATACAAATAGTGCAGGAGTTTCACTAACGACATTACCAGGCGTGCCATTTCATGAACGACACGCGCGCAACAAACGACGTCCTTCGTCTGCGATTTGATCTGAGGCTCAGAGCTGCTGATAGAAAAAAGCATCTCCATTAAGTAAACAAAAGGCCCGTCGACCGTCACTCTCCTCCTTCTCCTGCACTACGATGTTTCTTTGTTAGTTAGTTTCAATCAAGTCTTATCCATATCAAATCAAATCAAAATCCCTAATTTATACCCCGGTAGTTGATGATGACCGGTGGTGGTAGTAGCAGCTCCCACCACAAATCCTCCCCCCGCAACAACCCCTCCTCCTCCTCCTCCAACCGCAAATCGCGCTGGGACCCACCACCATCCAGTACACCGGCGAACAAAGGTAATCGTCCATCATCCGATCTAAAACACTCCAAACCCGCATCCAATGCAAATCCCTCGCCAAAGACCAAACCCGGCCCATCCCCAAGGCTCAATAACATCGCCAATACCCCTCCGTCCGTGTCCGCATTCCCTTTCCCGGAACATGACGCGCCACCTCCTCATCCCACCTACGGCTTCCATATGCTCCACCGTCGCACTATTTACCTCGCCGACGGCAGCGCCCGAACTTACTTTGCTCTACCTCCTGATTACCAAGACTTCCCCCCGCACCCACCTCTCCCGCCTCACCTTTCAGGAATAGGTTTCCTGAATCAATCCCAAAAGAGGAAGTACGGTGAAGAAGAGTTCAATAGTATTGCTAATCCGAATGGGATGGTTTACACTTTGGGGTCTAGTAATCGAGGCGCATTGGGGACGAGTAGTCCGTTCAGGAGGGATGGCGAGGAAGTGCGCGCGGGGAAGTACATGAGGATTGGTGGTGGCGGCAGTGGCGGCAATAGTGTTAATGGTGGTGTTCCTAGGAAACATGCTGTTGAAGTAGATGAGAATGGGGTGAAGAAGGCATTTTTGAATTTTGTCAAGGTTGTTAATGAGAATGAGGCGGAGAGGAAACGTTACTTGGAGGATGGGAAGCAAGGGCGCCTCCATTGTGCAGCTTGTGGCAGGTTTGACTCGTTTTAGACTCTTATGGACGTTTGATTGCATTGTTTGCCAATTGTGGATTTTTTTTTTTTATTGTTTTCATCATGGAATTGCTTTTATGGGTGAGAGTGAGATGCTGGTTGTGAGTGTTAGTTCACTTGAAATTCTCAGTTAAGATTGGTTTTCGTTTAAGTGTTTCTGATGTATATATTTGTCATGTGAAGCTTTGTGTTGGTTTTGTTTATGCATTGCTACTACTTAGCTGTTGGCTCACATAACCCTGCATTCTGTGCCCACTGTTTGTACTTCCGGTTTAGACTGAAATTGGCGAATGTTTTTCTTATTTTTACTTTTAGTTGCCATCCACATCAGGGAGAAGCTAAATTGATGTAATTTAAAGTCCTTTATATGCCAAATTACAGGTCATCCAAAGACTTCCCAGACATGCATGCTCTTATAACGCATACCTACAACTCAGATACTGACTTGCGTGTGGACCATCTGGGCTTACACAGAGCTCTCTGTGTGTTGATGGGATGGAACTACTCAAAGCCTCCTGATAACTCCAAAGCCTATCGAATCTTGCCTGCTGGTGAAGCTGCGAAAAACCAAGATGATTTGATTATGTGGCCACCTATGGTGATCATTCATAACACAGTTACAGGCAAGAGTAAGGATGGCCGAATTGAAGGTTTGGGAAACAAGGTGATGGATAACAAAATTAGAGGTATAATGACATCCTTGTTGCTTTGTTATGGACACTATTTTATGGTATTCATCTTGTCATGGGAATTTTTCCTTTCTCTAGGACTGTCTTTGTTGCGTTGTAGGATTCATGTAGGCTATGGGTACTTTCAAGTTACTGTTTAAGTGCAACCTCAGTTTGCTGTAGTATTTGCAAATTCTCATGTTATTTGCTTAGTCAAAATATCCACTATCATTTTCCTTAAAAGAAGGAAAAAAACATCCTTTTCCTTGATTATGAAAGCCTGAAAACTAGACCCTGTTGATGGTCGGGAATTTCCATATACATCTGATCTGCAAATGATGTAATTCTTTCGGTATTAGTATATTTGTAAGCTATCTTTCTAGTCATTTGTTTTAAATGCACTAGGGTTTATTTTAAAGTGTTTTCTTAAAGAAGAAAATGTATAGCTGCCTTTGATTTCAGACGTCTTTGTTAACTCGTGTATCTTTGCTGTCACTCTCTGGGGGAACTTTGTTTTGTTTGGATATGGGGTAGTATGTTTGTAATGTGTTATTCATACTCAGAAATTATTTCTCTTGTTTGCTTTATCACTAGTCAATATTTGATGAAATGATGAAATGCCTAATAGTTTTCCCCCCATTTTGTTATTTGGTTTTCAGACCTTGGATTTATTGGTGGAAAGTCAAAGTCCATGTATGGAAGGGATGGCCATCTAGGTGTTACTCTTGTAAAGTTTGGTGGTGATCAATCTGGTCTGAAAGATGCCATGCGGCTGGCAGAACACTTTGAGAAGGATAATCATGGTCGTAAGGCTTGGGAACGCATGCAGCCTGTGACATTGGGCAAGGATGATGAGAAAAATCCTAACCTTTTGAAGATGGATCGTAATGGGGAGAAGCAGAGGATATTATATGGGTACCTTGGAACTGTTGCTGATTTGTGCAAGGTGGATTTTGAGACGAGGAAGAAGGTCGTAATTGAGAGCCGGAGTTATTGGATGGCATGAGGTACAACTATGCGTTTTAAGATTCAATGTATCCCTATATTCTTTTCGCCATTTTATTCTGTAGAGGATAACCAAGCTACATGTATTGTATGCTGCTTACTAACTTCCACCGTCTTGGACTTCGAAATGCTGAATAATATTAGTGCTAACTAAGTGATTTACACACTGATTCAGGTCAAAATTATGAGACATTCCCTCCAATCTTTATCCACGCAATGTTTTAGACATGGCTTGGCACTATTCATGTTAGATGCTCTGGTCCGAGTTTGTATGGCGCGAGCGGCCACTGACCACACATGACTTCCTGATAAGTGGCGGCATAGGAAGTACATTAGTGTCATAGAAAAGGCTCCACTTGTTAGACTGTTGAAATCAGGCTTGTGATTAGAGTTCTCACCTGTGATTGAAATTATAAAAGATAGTGATTTGTGAGGCGAGTTATTCTGGTAGATTTTTACAGTTACTACGATTGTCTGGATGATGTTTCAAATTCCGGTTCCAGATGAGAGATGAGACGAGGATACATGAATGGATTCTTTGGCTCAGAGAAAAAACATCCGTGAAGCGGATTCGTTATCTTATTGTTATCGTCCTCTCTTCAATCCAAATTGTCCAATATGTCAATAATCGTATCGGTTTTACCTTAATTTCTCATATTGTTTGTCTTCATCTTCCCCTACAAACGTCCCCCATGTTGTGAAACAAAGTTGTATCTTGTCGGATCATTGACACAAGAGTTGGAGCAATGGAATATCCATCCGGCTTCTGATAGTTATGATGTGAAGTGAACTGCAAAGGAACTATTCCGCCTTGTAATGTTTAAAATCCCACTAAAATCAGTGGCATGATATATGGCAGAGCGACTATCAGTATAGGGATCGTGGGCCGAATCAACAAAGCCCATTGGGCTCTTGTCTCCACCACTATAGCCCACTATTAAGGAAAGGTTTTTGTTTGCCAAATTGAATCCACCAGGACCACCACCAGTCCCTTTTCTTAAATCATCATTAATTATTTTATCATAATCAAACAATAATCATGTATAACTAAACCAACCCATTCTGATGTTGTTTGCTAAACCTTCTCTCTTTCCTTTTGTATTAAAATATATTTTGGACATTCAAACACAATGATGCACCTAGGGGTGACAATATGGGACGGACAGACGTCCATGCACCAGTCCCATTTGTCCAATAAGTAAACTGGACGGACTTGTCCAAGTCCATTGAACAAGTCCATTTAATAAACCGACGGACAAGACCCGTCCATCTAAATTTGGACGGACGGGACGGGTTCCCGTCCAATAATAATATTTTTCCGGGAATTGATTTAAAAATTTTTTTTTTTTAAAAAAAAAAATAATGTTTTTTGAAAAATTATAATTTTCAAAAAATAAGAGTAATTTTTTTGAAAAATATTATTATTTTTTGAAAAAACATTTGTAAAAAAATTATTTTTAAAAAATTAAATAATAATTAACGTAAGCAACGAAACACACTTAGACCTCGGCTAATTTGTACCTAATTTATTAATTATGCCTACTGGTGAGGCATTAAGGTAATAATCATCCATGTCATGTGCATATTTTGAAAACTAAATTTGTTATAAATTATAGGATAAAACTACTTAAAAAAAACAGTATGTACAGATTATAAAATATTCCACTTAATCTCTCATAGTCTAAAAATTTGCAGTGTAAACTCTATAGTTCTCTCAAAATTTCAATCTTAAATGGTTTAAAAAATCAAAATAAATGATAAATAAGATTTATTTTATATTTTTTTCATTGTAATAAGTTCTACTATATTAATTATATTTTTTTGGTCCAAATTTCATACTTTATTGCAATTGTTTACTACTTGTTTTTAGATTTTTTAAACATTTAAAAGGTTAATATTGTAAGTTTCAAGAAACTATAAAATTTCTATTGCACGTTTTTTAGATTATAGAGTATTACGTGAAACATTTTGTAAACTATAATTTTTTTTAAGCTGAATCCATCCTGAATTATAGTAACTAACAAAAGTTGATAAAAATAGTACACATTGTGACCCTTTAGCGAGAGTTAGTTGATTTATTAAAATGATTACCTATCGATAACGTTTTATCCCTTAATAAGTTATTTCAATTCTAAAATGATTAGTCTTAATCAATGAGTTCCGTTCCGGATAGAAACCAATACTAAAGAAGATTTGATGGTTGATCGACCAGATTTGTTTAAGAGAGTCGAGACACACTGACGAATCATGAAAGCGATCCTCTACATGCATGAAACCACTGTCTGATTGCTTACTCTTCGAAGGAATTTCGTCGAGCAAAAAAACAAATTTTTTTAGTTAATGTTTTAGCTTTGAATTATGAGCCTTAAATAAAAGTCAAGAACTATAAAACTTTGGCAAATGTAACATTTTAAGAAACTAATGCAATCAATTAAAATCTTTATTATTTCTAAAACCGTATCAAATTCTTAAGTACTCCCTCCGTCCTTTAATAACATACGTTTTAGGATAGTAAAAAAACGTAAGACAATAAATTTTGATCTTATTTTATTTCACATTATTTTATTTTTACCTCTAATTTCTACTCAAATTACCACACCATCATTAAATTGGGTTGATTCAAAAAAAAAAATTATCATTTGCACAAAATATATGCTTCGGAAAAGATAAAATGACAAGTACTCCAAATAGTAGAAAAATGTAAAAAAACGTCAGTTATTAAAGGACAGAGGGAATATTATTTAACGGTTTTCACAAAAAAAAAAAAGAAGGTTTCCGGCCCTGAACTTTTGAGAAGATAGCTAGCTATAAACTATAAAAAACAACAATAGATGATTTACAAGAGTGACGATTACAATTCATTATTCATCCAAGGAAGTGACAATATAATATCTATCATATTTAGTTTATATTTACTTTTCTATAAAGTAGTGCTACGCATGCCTGAATCTCTGGGTTCTTCTCCACCTTAGCCAGTGAGACTACTGCTCTGCGGCCATTATTATGCACACAAAGTGTATAATATATAGTGTAGCATTGAAATTATTATGAATTGAATGTTTCATTTCCATAGTACAAAAATAATTCAAACTATACAGTATTTTTCTAATTTGTTACCGACCGGCAATTGCAAACGCCTTTACTTTATCTGACTCCACCCATGTGGTGGTCAGTGGGCCTGGGCCCACTCCTCATCCTCCAACCCAACTCACCAGTCACCACCACCACCACCACCACCACCACCACCCTCCTCTCTCTCTCTCTCTTTCTCTGTTTGCTTTTACCATCTCTCTTCGGTATCCGCGAAAGTTATCCCCCTCTTGTCAGCTACTCCATCCAACATTCACTCCTCTCTGACGTCATCATCCATCCCACTTTATTATCCTCCTCCGGTTCTCCCTCGTAATCCTACGCACCCTTCGCGCATTTTAGACTCTAGCTGCCTTTTGCTCTCAGTTGCCATTACACGTGTCCCTTGCAAGTTCACTCCACGTCATCCTCTCCTTGTCCTTCTCCACTCATAGCTTTATTTCTCCTCCTCTCTCCCCCGTCCCTGTCCCTCTCATTTTCTTCCCATTCTACCATTTCTAGGGTTTGTACTCTCTCCTTTTGGTTGCCAATCACTTCACGGAACCATTCCCATTCACGCCATGGGGTCGATCCCCGATCCAGGCGACTTTTCCGAGTTGACTCAGCCGAGTTTCGACGAGTTCCAGCGCCAAACCTCGCTCATGACCAGCTGCACTCTCCTCTGGAAAGAGCTCTCCGATCACTTCACGTCGCTGGAACAGAATCTCCAGAAGAAATCGGAAGCCTTGAAGCGGAAGCTCCAAACGCTAGACAATGAAACTAAAGCTTCACTCAATACCCTCAAGAAGCGGGAAGTCACTATCGCCGGCAGCGTGGAGATCGTGCTCGACCAAGTGGAAGAGCACAAGGAAGCTGCGCTTAAGTCACTTGAAAGTCCTGACGACGGCGAAGTAGACGACGGTGATGGACTGTTGGCTATTTTGAAGTCGTTTTGCTTGAAAATGGAAGCGAAGCAGTTCTGGAAGTTCGTGACAATGAAGAAGAAGGAAATTGAGGTGTTGAGGAAACAAATTCCGTTAGCTTTGACTGAGTGTGTGGATCCGGCACGGTTCGTGCTGCAGGCGATATCGGAAGTGTTTCCAGTGTATAAGAGAGGAGGAGATAGCGGTAATGACTTGGGATGGGCTTGTGTGTTGATATTGGAGAGTCTGATACCGGTGGTGGTGGACCCAGTGATAGGGAAAGCTAGGCTTTTGGTGACACCACGGGTGAAGGAGGAGGCCGATGAGATAGCAGAGATTTGGAAGAAGAGTTTGGAGGAGAGAGGTGGGATTGAGAATGTGAAGACACCTGATGTGCACACTTTCTTGCAGCATTTGGTGACCTTTGGGATTGTGAAGAACGAAGATTTGGATTTATATAGGAAGCTTGTAATTGGCTCTGCTTGGCGTAAGCAGATGCCAAAGCTTGCCGTCTCGCTTGGCTTGGGTGATAAAATGCCTGGTATGCTGTCTTCTTAATAGCTTCTTCTGTATGTTTGTTCATGTTGGATGTGCTACAGTTTATGCATGCGTGTCGTGGAACTGGATTGGGTGATCTTTATCAATAGGTTAGCGGAGAAGTTCTAGTAGTATCTTTTAGATGGATTGGTTTTGATGGAACTGCGGACCAGGAGATAGTGTCTAATTTATTGCGATAAAACACAGTAACATACCATCTTATAGAGAAATATGTAAACTGATTCATTAGCCATGCTTATTACAAATGCATGGTAGAGAAGTTTGTTATCGTGCGTGGCTGTTCAGTTCTCATTTTTAGACTGGTTTTCCTTGGTATAGTGAAAGTGATCCTGTTTCTAATTGGAGAGCGAAGAAGTTATTTCCTATAGTTGATATTGGTGGTAAATGGTATTAAGGATGTTTTGATCTTGTTGAAGTGCTGACATTGAAGTAATCTGTTGTTGATCAATGCAATTTTGTTGAATGGACTGTACTCCTAAGCAAAGCTTGCCCTGAAGTCTTATTGTGTTTAATACAAAGATAGCAATTTCATAAACTGACAAATTAGTTCATTGTTAATACTGGTACATCCTCATACACCTGAAACATGTTATCTTACAGTTATTGTCTTATTTGAATCGTTCTATGTGGGTCGCTATCATAGATATTTGAACTCGCTCTGTTTAATAGTAGCAGGATTTTTGCAATTGTATATTTCAATGGTTTAAATGGTTATTGTGTGCAGATATGATCAAAGAGTTAATTAGTAGGGGACAGCAGCTTGATGCTGTGCATTTTACTTATGAAGTCGGTCTTGTGGACAAGTTCCCACCTGTCCCCTTGCTAAAAGCTTTTCTGAAGGATGCAAAGAAGGCCGCGGCTTCTATTTTGGACGATCCTGATAATAGTGGTCGAGCTGTGGTACTTTTCCTTTATCCACTGTCAGTTTTTATTCTATGTTTTTATGTGCTTTTTGTTTTAAGGGGTGTGTATGTGCTGTTGTTTCGCCCCAAAGAAAGTTCACCTGCAAAATGGGCTTCGTAGGGTAGAGCTTTTTCATTTTAAGTTGAATTTGTTTCCTTATCCATCTCTTTTGTTATTGACATGTATGGGGTCTTGTTTAATTGCCTTGCCTCGTGTTATATGTAGTTTAAAGAAAATTCCATGCAGTTTTTGTGAGATGAGTAATAACAGTTTACTATAATATTTTACAAGCTGGTTGATTTTGAGATAAAATGCAACACTTGGTGTTGTATGGAATCTAGCATCTGGAATAATGTCTACCAAAGGCCATTTTCCATTGTCCTTTGTTGCAATGCAAGAAAAGGCCTTGCTATCCCTGTGATGTGCCTTCTCTTGAGGCTATTAGCATTTCTTTAAGCCATTTTCTTCAACTGTTTTCTTTTTATCACCTTGTTAAAAGAATACGAGAACATGAGGAAGTCATTAAACTACAATAAAAGTCTGTCAACAGTTATGGTATATGTGCAGCTCTCTTGATTGCTTTTGAAGTTGAGTCTTTAGAAGTAGGCTTCTTATTTTTCTCTCCTTTTGTAGGAACTGTCAATAACATTTTAACTAATTCCTAATTTATATTTTTCTATCATCGATTTTCTAGCAACTTGCTGCAAGAAAGGAGCAGTCAGCACTCCGGGCTGTCATCAAGTGCATCGAAGAGTACAAACTGGAGGCTCTTTTCCCTCCAGAGAACCTCAAGAAACGCCTTGACCAGCTAGAGAAAGCCAAGACAGAGAAGAAAAGGCCAGCTGCAGTCCCTGCCAACAAACGAACGCGTGCAAATAATGGTGGCCCAATGCCTCCGGCTAAGGCTGGTCGTCTCACGAATGCATATGTATCATCCTTCCCTGCACCCCCAACATTTGTGAGGTCTCCATCACACAGTCCATATGCCACTGCCATACCAGCATATGCTTCCCCTCCAGCTGTTTATGGCAGCAGGAGCCCACCATCTCCATATGCATACTCTCCAGAGGCTGCTCCCCCTCCTATGACCGCAACATACCCTGGAGCTCCTCTGAGCTATCCCGCGTATGGCTACCCTAATGGTTTCGCACCGACTTATCAGCAGGCTTACTACCGATAGACGTGACTACTCTCTGATGATGGTAACCACTGATATATGACCCCCCAATCTCATTTGCTTTTTTCAACTGGTTTGTTTGTAATCACTAACCGTTTAATGGTAGCGATGTGTGTGTTAATTATAACTCCTCTACTTCTTACTGCCTCGTGGTGGTGAGAAGTTATATTTCTAATGTTGATGGAAGCTTTAGCACTAGGTCAATGTGGAGTTAATCAGGATGGAAGCATAACAATGTCCATAGACTAAAAAGTGCCACGACTGTTTTCTAAGGATATTAGCTGTAGAAAGACTATTTCTTGCTGTTTTGTTCATGTTTTCGTTTTCTTATTTCGTCATTTCGCGTCAAAATCAAATGGGAACAACGCCCATCTTCTTTTTGCTTTCATATTTGAACTCAAAACAGGTTTGGTTTCTAGTCTGACACTTCCCGATAGTTGATGAATGGACCTGTGTAATTTACCTCTCGTATTTTGGAGCTACAGAAAAACCTATTGCGATGAAGAATTAGGACCTTGGGTGCTTTTCCTGTATTGTTTTTAACAAAAGAAGGTCAAGTCTATAATTCTTTTGCAACAGCTTCAGTTCTACCATTATTCGTTTCGCTGTGTTCTTAAAGAGAAATTTGAATACAAAACCGTTTAAGAGAATTTTTTCTTGAAAAAAACAGGGCGGCAAGAGAAGTAGAAATCGACTTGGAAAAAGAAAGAAAAAGGGGGCTAAACAATTCAAAAGAGGATAATTTTGGTGCGAAGATGTTGACAGTTGACCAATCAAGAGATTGTTACATGGCGTTTGGACATTTGTGGCTGTAGTTATCCACACTTTTTAACACCAAAAGCTTTGATTATCTTTGACTTAATCGCAGTTATTATTGAATCGTTAAGGACAAAACGTTGCAAGAAAAATATAATTCCTGTATTGAACAGTTGCACTTGTCTCAAACGACTTGTCGTTCGCTTTCCAACGACTTCTCTGAACTCGATGACAACGTCGTCCGTGGCCAGAGGCAACAAAAAGTCCTACAAACGAAGGTGCGCAAGTGTGTATATAAAAGCATTGGCATGGCGGGGACTCGAGAGTGAGAGACGATATCGAATTAGGCTTAGGTAGACTCTATCCTACTCCCGTTCAGTCGATTATACATTTTGTAAATTGTTTCACTCCATTCTCTTCACATCTTAACAAAGCGTGCCCGTGTCTGGTTGCTGTGTTACTCTTCTTTCCTTGCCCACCATCTGTTCGATGTTTTGCCCGAAAGAACTGAATCCTCACCTCCGCACTTCACTTCGCCTGTAACAATGGCATTACAAATATTCAGAAGACCCACTCATCTAACTCCACTAGCAAGACTATGCCGTTTCTACTTAAGGCGTCCTTCAATCACTGACCAGACAAACAGCAATGCCAATGGAGCATCTACAGACAAGAGGGAAACCTACCATCCTAGCAATACCTATCTGTCAGTGTCACCCTTATTTAACGATAAGACGCGTTCCCGCTCGGATACTTATGATATTGAGCTTGTCGACAACGACACTTGGCAGGTTTCGTCGGGTTTAGCCCATGCATGGCGAGGATTGGAGACAGAAGGGAAAGCGAAACTTGACGAGGAAGCATTGGATGAGGGGGTCTGTGATGTTACCTCAGTTAATGGTGATCCTGATTTTGATGAGATAGATAACATGAGGGTCAGAGGGAATCTTTTTTATAAGATTGACAGGGGCTCCATGGAGTTTGAAGAGTACAGTTTTGACTTCCATAGGAAGAAATCTTCAAAGGGAAAGGAGGATGATAGTATGAGAAATGAAAAGAAGGAATCTTTGAGACAAGAAAGCAAAATGAAGGAACACCCCAGTTGTAGTAGAGGTTTCGAAGTCGAAAAATCTCCCCAGATAATGTTAAATGACAGGGCTTATACTTTGGTTGGGGATGTGAGTGGTCTAAAGAAGAAGATTAGGAACCCAACATTCAATCAGCTTACTGGTCCTTACCATGAACCATTCTGCCTTGACATTAGTGTAACAAAAGGTTCAGTTCGTGCTTGTGTGATTCACCGAGTTACAAGCAAGGTGGTGGTTGTGGCGCATTCAATATCTAAGGACATGAAGTTTGACCTTGCCTCAACAAAGAATGCAGCTACTTGTGCTTCTGTAGGGAAGATTCTAGCACAGAGAGCAATGGAAGACGATATTCATGATGCTGTTTACACACCAAGGAAAGGGGAGAGATTGGAAGGGAAGCTTCATATTGTGCTTCAGTCTATCATTGAATCTGGTTTTAATGTCAAGGTAAAGCTAAAGCAGAGGCAACCTAGGAACGCTGGCCTCCGATATGCAGGTTAAAAGCTCTGCCACCTTGATTGGTTTCATAATGGCATACCCTTAATTTATGGCTCCCTGGTTATATTGTTGCAGACTAGTTACATTGCGACTAGTACTACAGCATTAATCTGCTTTTAATGGCACTATAGCGCATCAAGTCTCTACTGAGAGAGAGAACTACATCCACCATGAAAAAGTTGCAAGTTGTTGGTTTTGTTTTGATCTCGTTCATATATAGTGCTTACAACAACCAGAGAGATGCGGGAAACAAGCTGACTAACAGTTCTATGAGTTGAAATTATATTTAGCAAACTAGGCAACGGGGACGGCTTGCACATTCTTGAATAATTATGTTACAGAAGTATTGTTGAACTATGTTCAAATCCATCAATTTGACATTCTTTCTTCAGAAGTATCTCTTTCTTCATGTCATGCAGTGTTGCCATTTTGCAGCTTAACTCCACCACATCAAGAATCAAGAATTCACAGGGGGGTAGTTTAGTTAGCGACTTACTAATATATATCAGTAAGTCAGCATCTTTTCCGCATTGTGATTCAAATGCAAGCAACTAATTCAAGTAAGTAAGTTTGCTGAGATTCCTGAGAAATGTCATCTTATGATATATTTGCTAGTGGCATTGTAATGATATAAATGCTCGAATTTCCGATTAATTGTATACCTCAGGTCAAACCACATACAACAAGCAATGAGCAAAACCATTCAACATTCTACTAGAAAAACTATGCTGGAATTCATTGTGCAGCATTAAAATTATAATTCAGTCATTTGCTGTAGCTAGTTGCATGGACAGTAGTTCATCTTCAGGAATGGTCCTAATGTGGCAATCTGACCTTGGATACGCTGCACAGAGCAGTGCATAGCCACGCTCCACCACATCATCACTGAGCATCCCTTCGCTCTGATCGACCGTGCCGCTTACGAGCTTTGCTGGGCAAGTCATGCACACCCCAAGCTTGCAGTCATGAGGCACATCCAACCCAGAATCCAATGCCTTTGATAGAATGCTCTCATCAGGTTCCACCTCCAGCTCTCTGGTTTCTCCCTTATGCTCAATCACCACTTTGTAGGACCTGACTATAGTAATATTAGTCTTCAAGAGTCTACTTGCAGCTCTGTTGTTGAGTTTAAAGGAGGAGAGCTTGTTGTTGGGTGGTTTTTGCTTGGTGAGAGTGAAGGATGGAGATGGTGTGAAATGAAGAGTTGCCATGGCTTGTTTTTAGTGAGGCTGGAATTGAGGGAGAGGTTTTTGCTAGTATTGTGGTGGTTTGTGGTGATTGACCGGATAAGGTTTTGTGTGTGTGTGTGTGTGTTTTTTTTTTTTTTTTTAGTTCACAGCTCAGTTTTTGTTGGGTTTTCTTAACATGGGCCCTATTTTTTATATTAAAATTGAAAATACTCTCAAATATTCATTTTAGTAAAAGTTAAGCTGATAAAAAAAAGTTAATTTGTACCTAAATTTGTCAACATTAAATCAGACTCTTTACTTGATAATTCATCCAGGTGGGAAATTAGTTGTGCTTCATGAGTTTTGTCAAATTTATTAACGAAAATAAAGATTTGTTTCTTTCTAAATAAACGGGTTGATACTCAAATTCAAATTTTTATTGCAACTTATTTTATATCAGTTGATAATTAGTCCACTAAGCTGCATGTCAGAATGGCATCAAGATTTTTCTTACTATATTAGTTGGTTAAGTGAACAAAAATTAAAAAAGAAAAGAAAAGAAAAGATCTTTTGAGTTTGAAATGTAAAACTCACTAGTAGTCGATCTTACGTATCAAAAACCATGTTTGTTTGTTGATTGATGACAACCTGAGATGTAACATTTTTTGCGCATTTAACTCTTTTAATTTTCTTTTGAACATGACCAGTTATATTAGAAAAATCTTAACTGTTCAATAAAATTAGACGGATCAGATTAAAAATTTAAATAATTAATGACTGATCTACTCATTAATGATTTAAATTTTTAATCTCATGCATCCAATTTTATTGAACGGATTACATAATTAGAAGAGCCGGACGCCTTCACCATTAACGTTAACCTCCTTTCGCTCAAAAATACGGTCAGATACAATACAGCCAATTGCCAGCATTGAATTGATCTTTTACGTTATTTTGAATTATTGTCTTCCTTAAAAAAACTTATCTGATCCTGTCACTACTCGCAACTTAATTTTTTTTTTTTTTTAAAACAAAAAATACCACAAAACGCAACACTCTTGCCGTCTTGCGTATAAACCACTCCCTCCCGTTGGCAAAAAACAAGAACTTCATCGTCTTTCCGCTGCTTCCAAGGGACTTCTTGTCATAACCAAGGTGAATTCTCTCTTTAATCCCGATGTTTAACGTTCTAGTCACTTTCATTTGCTGAAAATCGTCTAGTTGCTGCGACGAGGTTGTATGATTACCTGAGCTGTTTTTTTTTTGCTTATCTGAACATTTCAGCAATCTCTTGAGTGTAAACAATGGCTGCAGAGAGATCCGAAATTGCGAAAGATGTGACTGAGGTAGGTTGTTTTTCTAGGTGGGTTGGCTGTATTCTTCTTGTTATGTCTATATTATTTTACAATGCCCCATTTTTGTTTTGTTGGGTCTAGTTAATTGGGAACACTCCGCTAGTATACCTAAACAATGTCGTCGATGGATGCGTTGCTCGAATTGCCGCGAAACTGGAGATGATGGAACCATGCTCTAGTGTCAAAGACAGGTACTTATTCAATTCAATTCAATACCCTTGTTTTTTAATTTTCTAGCTTTTGTGATTTGTCATGAACTTTTTACATTTGTTCAAGATCTGTATTTGTTAGTTTCTGTTTGGTTCATATGAAGTATTGGGTACCAGAGGTGGTCTTATTGTTGTTTGACATTGCAGGATTGGATATAGTATGATTGCTGATGCAGAGGCCAAAGGCCTTATCACACCAGGGGAGGTGAGTGTTGTTAGCTTTTGTTAAAATGTAAAGAAAAAGTGGTTGTTAGGTTGCATTATGAGGTGGAGTTTTGGATGATATTGACTTTGCTTTTCCGTTGATTGTTTGCTGAAATAGAGTGTTCTTATTGAGCCGACAAGTGGGAATACTGGCATTGGATTAGCATTCATGGCAGCTGCTAAGGGTTACAAGCTTATCATTACGATGCCTTCGTCAATGAGTCTTGAAAGGAGGATTATTCTACGTGCTTTTGGTGCTGAGTTGGTTCTTACTGATCCGGCTAAGGGCATGAAAGGGGCCATTCAGAAGGCAAATGATATTTTAGCCAACACACCCAATGCTTACATACTCCAGCAGTTTGAAAACCCTGCCAATCCAAAGGTATATTTACAATCAATGTTGCAACAAATGCAGTCAATGTTTGGAAATGAATAGTGACATTTGGGTTGTTAATGTAGATACATTACGAGACTACTGGACCTGAGATATGGAAAGGATCAGGAGAAAAAGTTGATGCCTTTGTTTCGGGGATAGGTACTGGTGGAACCATTACAGGTGCTGGGAAGTACCTAAAGGAGAAAAATCCTGACGTAAAGGTAAAGCTTTCTTGCATCTAGTTCAAATCTTAAGCAGAGGCGATTCATATTTTGTGTTTGCTTCAATATAAATAAATTCACTCTTACTGTCAGCTTATTTTTTTCGTTTCCTTTTTGTCTAGCTGTATGGTGTCGAGCCAGTTGAGAGTGCCATTTTGTCGGGAGGGAAACCTGGTGAGTTATGTTTTATGCTCATGTGGTTGATAATCCGTGCTTCTTGCATGTACCTCAATTTTTTTCATAGATAATAAGCGAATAAAAGATGCCAATTGACTGTACGAAGTGTGTACAACAAGGGTTTTTAGTAAGTGCCTTATTCAAGAGAAAGGAATCTGTTGTTTTGATATGTGAAGTTCAGGCATGCAAGTGGTAATTAATATGCATAGTGGTTTAGTTGATATCCTTATACAATCTTGAAGCTGCTCCCCTTTTTTTTACCCTTATCTGAATTAAATAGAAAAAGAGAACTTACGGTTTCTATACATTTTTTTTCTGTCAAGGTCCACATAAGATCCAAGGAATAGGTGCTGGTTTTATACCCGGGGTTCTGGATGTCGATCTAATTGATGAAGTTGTTCAGGTATGTCCCTAGTTTCCATGGCTTACAGTCTGAGTCTAGTGTCTTGAAACTACCCGTTCTTCATTCTTTCACGAAGCTCCACAGAACTGATGAGCATAGTTTTAAATTTGCAAACTTGTTTGGTGAAGATGATGCCAGTGATTATGTTCTTGACTGGCTTACCTTTCATATTGGTTTGGTTAACCCAAGCACACTATTCACTTTTATGACCAAATCTGAATGACGTATCTCCAATAATAATTTAAATGCCAACTTATGGTTTCGCAATTTTTCAGATATCAAGTGATGTAGCAATTGAAACAGCAAAGCTCCTTGCTCAGAAAGAAGGATTGCTTGTAAGTCCTCAAACCTTTACAACTTGTACGATGTTGTAGATTACTTCCTATCTACACTTCCATTTTGTCCTTCCGTTTCACCTCCGTCCACGGGAAATTCTGTTCAGGTGGGAATATCATCAGGTGCTGCTGCAGCTGCTGCAATTCAGCTCGCTAAGAGGCCAGAGAATGCTGGAAAACTCATCGTGGTAAGTTTGAACATTTCCCCTCCTTTCTGCTTTATATGAGCGAAAACTCGGATGGTACTGTCTTGTGTGGTTCTCAATACCTCTTTTGTGTCTACCCTTCGTATTTTTTAAGAACCCTTAAAATGACCGGTTTGATGGTAAAATCCTAAGCAATTTTATGAGTATGATTTGATTGCCATGGCATAGTGCCTTCCCTTACCTAGTCCGTCGGATTACCTGTTTCCTCTACAAACAAAAAGTTCTATTCTGCATCGATAACTCTTTTGAGTTTCAAAATTCTGCAATTTGTGCAGGTGATTTTCCCAAGCTTTGGAGAGAGGTACCTGTCCTCTGTGCTGTTCGAGTCTGTCCGACGGGAGGCAGAAAGCATGACATTTGAGCCCTGAACCATAGTAGTGTTTTTTTGCTGGAGAATTTGATTCCCTGCTGCTTCCACGAATAAGATCAGTTACAATTGTCTAGATGTCTTTGCTTCAGAAAAAACTTCTGTATTTTACTGTAATCTGTGAAAAAACTCCTGAAAGTGGTTGTTTTGTGTATTTTTACATCTTGTATGTTCAAAAAGTTAACTTCATGGATTAGCTCTCATCAATTTTCTACAACAATGTTGGTTTCTTTTTCCTTTCTATTTTCCGTTTTCATTTAAGGTAGTCGATAGTAGTTGAATAAGATTAGTCTTATATCCGGAAGAGTGGACATTAAAAAAAAAATTTGAAATTTTATGGTGTTTCTACATTTTTTAAATGAAATAGAAAACAAAAAATGAACATGATACCAAATCTTCCCAACAAAATAGCACATGAAAAATTACACTCCACTAATTCCTTGCCGCGTGTTCCATTCCAATTGGCCACATACCAAACACCTAAATTCTATCCCTCTATGTTTTTCATCAGCTAAAGAAATCTTGAACTCCTCTGCCAGCGAAAACTCGATCAGACAGCTCAGCCAAAACGAAATTTACAGTGAGCAAAACGACACTGGACCCAGCAATCACCCCAATCACCACACCCGTTAGCCCCAACACTTTCCCAAATACTGGCCACTCAATTTCTCCAACCTCCTCCGCAACTCCGCTCCACAACGACGGCGTCGTCTCCCCTTCCCCCTTCTTCCTCTCCATCATCGCCTTCTTGATTTCCGCTCCCAAATCATCAGGTTGGGTCGCCGGCGACTCTGACTCCGCCTCCTTCACCGTCTCCGATCCGGCGCTCTCCTCTCGCCTCTCCTCAATGGCCCTGGGAATGAAAAACCGGCTTCTGGTTTTGGAAACAGTGAGTGTGGGAGAGGAATTGTTAGATATAGGAGGGGACTTGTATAGAGTGGAAAGGATTGTTTGTTGCGCCAATTTTGAAGATGTTGAAGAAGGAAGCGGTGAGATGGGGCTTTTGAGAGAGAAAGTGAGTGCCATTTTTTATCAGAATTTGATTTGAGTTTTTGATGATTTGGAGGATAAGAGGGATTTTTGGATGTTGTTTGTTTCACTGCTTAGGCCTTAGTATGGGCTGGGCCCAACTTATTACTTCGACATTGGGCTTTTTCTTTTTTAAATTCTAACCCAACTCATGTCGTCTTTGCAACAAACTCGCTGGCTCGTCGTGTGTGAAACTTTAATAAATGGTTTCTTACAAATTATTTTTACTCTCTAAAAAAAAGTATAGCTATTTAACACAAACATGAATATTACTATTAGAAATCAATAAAAAAATGAATATTACTATTAGATATTCCTTAATTTATTAGTTCTACATTCACGACAAATCATCAACTGAAAAAATATGATATTTACTATATAAGTTACGATCTCATTCACAATAAATGAAACAATATCCTTTTATTTAAGCACATGGTTCGATTGGTGATGTGGGATTTGTGTTAATAATAATAACAATAATTATAAAATGGTTAATTGCTAAAAAAAAAAAATGTGTGAACGATTGCCAACGGGATGGTAGTAGTAAACTGATAAGGAGTTGTTTTAAAAGAGACGCTGAGTTCAAATGATAGTAATCAATTTACGTACTCAATTTGATTGTCAAAAGTTCAAAACTAAGTTAAGTCTTAAGACAAACTTCAAAACAAGGTTTTCGGGTTTGTTTTGCTGGTTGGGTCTTTAGTTGGGCCAATCAATGAGACTGGATACGATTGATGTGGACCGGGTCCATAGTGAAACAATATGATTGGTATGGATTTGGACTAATGTGACAACCGACAAACGTAGCATTTGGATTTTGTAAGTTCAGTTCTCCAAAGGTTGTATTATTTTCAGACATCAAAATGTCACACACGCTTCTCAAGAGAACAGGAAGAGAAAAATAATACTACGGACGAAAGTACACAGTGCACACGAACTGACGCTAAAATCGATTTCAAACAGTCCGACAACATCTCAACGACTCAACCATAAAGTGGGATATGCTTTGGATTTCATAAGATCTTTTTTTCTTTCGTTGTTATTAAATACTCTCTCCGGTTTTCTTTAAACGATTTTTACTATTTAAGCACGCATATTAAGAATATCGGATGATTCACTATTTGAGACAATTTTGCCCAGAATGAAAAAAAGTAGTAAGATGTATACATGAATGCACATAAATTACCAATTTTGTAATTAAAAAGTTTGAAAATTTTAGGAAAAAACATATGGTGCCAAATGCCACCGATACAAAAAAAATTGTAATTGTCATTGTCAATCAGATATGGGATTTGCATTTTCTTCACTCATGTATTACACCTCTCCATTGTCAATGAGATATGGGGTTAATTATACTCGTTAGTAAGGTAAGAATTTTACCAAGAGTTTTACCCAATTTAAATTTAGAGTAATCAGTATTCAATATGTAATAATCGCATTAAAAATAAGTTTTTAAAATTTAATAAAACCTCTCATTTTTAATTAATTAAAAGAAATTGTCCGTATGTTGAAATATATATTTAATTATAAGCATTATTTAGGCCGACGGTGCACTTGATTGAATAAAAAGTTGCGTGTCTAATTTTATTGAAACAAATGAATTAGATTCTCTAGGTGAGTTTTATATATTTGGCTCTACTTGTTCATGCATTATTGTTTTGATCCATCACGTTTTTATTTCAATTAATTGACCGTTTTTCACCTTTAAACCCTATATATAGCTAATTGTTACCCCTTTAGAAGACACTATTCATAGACGTTTTAGGGAATAATTGGTTTGGAATGGAGGTTAAATGACCACCTAATTACCAACTAAGTTTAATTAGAGTAATCAATTCGAACTTTTTCATTCTTTTGTTGGAGTTGTTGGTGTTTCTCTTCCTTTTCCCCATCGATAGTGGTTAGAAGTATCTCTTTGGATCCTCTTCCTTTGCCTCCTCTCAACGTATTTTTAATTTTTTAATTAATGAGATGAGAACAACACTCTCGTCTCAATTCCCACGCCTACGCCTTGCTTTCTTTCTTCCACAAAACAAACCTAACTCGACAGCCCAAGTTGAGAGAAGTTTCTGTTAGATTAATCAACTTGTTATGTTTTTACACCTTCAATTCACAAATATAAAAGAAAATCGATATTAGAGATTGAATTGTTATTATATATTTATATCCTAAAAATTACAAATGACGCCCAACATTTTTAGCTAAGTTTGGGAATGGATGGATAACATTGCCAAACAATCCAATGGAGTAACAGTTACTTAGTACAAGAAAAGAAAACGCATTAATAGGAATTTTTTGAATACATGAATGTAGAGAATTTCCTTGGTTTTTCAAATCATGGATCATCAATTTTGCCTTCTTCCGACAGAGAGGGAGAGAGACAAAAGTAAATTTCACAAACCAACAAGAACACAGCAGAAGGCAAGAAAAATTAACCGGGCCCCACCTTTCATTTCCTTCTATACCGGACAAAACAAAATTCAACCCGCTGCAGTAACTAAAAATATCCACATCGATCACTCCAACCAATTAACGTGACACTTGATGCCTTCGCCGGAGTCCGTCTCCTTTTTTATTCCGACGAACTTTACGATGTTTGTCAGATTCTTCCGACAATAAGCAAATGATGATATCAACAAAAGCGGTGATGATGATGTGGTGGGTCTGTCTAGGGTTTAAGGCTAGATAACATGAGAGCAACTCATGCAAATATTCCCAATTTCCCCTCACGTCTTTTACCTCTCTTGCCTCTATCATCTCTTGCATTGAATTCTTAAAATCCGTGTACGGGTCCGGCGAGTATTTCGTAACCGCAACGCCTCCTCCGGTGAGTGGAGTAGTAGTGCTGCTACTACTATTACTCGCTGTCTCTACTGGCGGTTTTGAGGTTTGTATGATGGAGTTGGAGTGGCCCGGGGAGGTGAAGAAGAAGCGTTGGGATGCGAATATGGTGGAGAAATCGGGGGGAGATATCGAGTCTGAATTCGAGTTTGAATCTGAGTCTGCATCTGGATCATTAGTGGATGAGGAGAAGGAATAATGAGTGCTGATCAGGGATTTGGATGTGGAAGATGAGGAGATATCATAGAGGGAGTTGAGGTTTTTTATCACAATACTCTTTGATGAGGAGATCGATGATGAAGGCAATGGATGGCTGTGATCTTGTTCTGAAGGATCAGGGGTTAATGTGGTGGGTAAGCATTTGAGTATGTTCTTCCAGAAGACTATGGACATCTTGAGAAAAAGAGAGAAAAGGAGAGGTGTTATGTGTTTAATTGCTTTGTGACACTAGATAGTAGCTATGAGTTATGAGGATAAAAAGAGAAGAATTGAAGGTTGGATGGTTGGGTATTTATTTTGTAAGACTTAAGGATTATTTTATTACCTCTCTTTTTATTATTATTGTTATATAAATTACACATATTTTTAAATTTATTGAATTCTCCATGGTTAATTTTATTTGTTTTGTTGTTTAAACAAGTGTAGGCTTTTCTAGTTTGTGGGGCATGCATTAATAATTGATTTAATTAATTAATTATGTTTGCTGGCGTTTTGCTTAATTTGTAATGTTTTAAAGTATACATATTGGGTAGGGTAATGTCGATAATGAGATGCGTGTCATGTGCATATGCTTAATTAGTGGAGAAAAATGTTTGAGAGAATGGAGCCAAATTGAAATAACAAGGTAGACCTATATCGCTCCCGGAGGAGTGGACTTAATTAACCAAACAGCCAAATTACGAAACATGGTGGGCAAGCGATGGCAGGTGCCAGGTGGATACTACTACTCCACTCACCAGGAGTTTTCCGTCTTTTTAAATCCTATTCGGTAAATTTATAAGAAGGTAAAATAAAGAGAAATAAGAAGAGCTATTTACCATATATAATTCAATTCATAATCCATTGGTATTACATTATGAGCTAATTGAATAGTTTTAACAAGTGTACAAATTAATCTACCAATCGAGGTTCTGATGTTTAATTTTTTTTCCAAGTTCGACCGACTAGTGTTGATTAGCTAGTTAAGGTGGGGTGGGTCCTACAACTTGGGTGGGGAGACTGACTGGAGAGAAACAACGTTTATAGCAATTTAGAAGGGGAGGGGTCTGGAACCACTGCAGCTTGTGTTTGGTATCAACACCTGATCTGTCCTTTTTTCTGCAAGACAAATCCAACTCACCACTCACGAGCTCTGCGTCCTTCTTCTTCTTCCTCCTTTCACCACCATTTAAAAACACCTGCAAAACGCTCTGACACTTCATTTATTACGTAGTCCCTGTTCTTTTAGCAGTACGAATGAATAATCCCTCTAATTTGTAATTACTACACTCTAGTCCTTCTTGCTTTTAATCGATCATTAAATAATTTCGTAGGACCATACTCAATAGTCATCATGATTTTTCCACGTCTAAATCCATTCAAACTCCGAAAGCTATACTCAGTTAGCAGAGTATAGGTGTTGCTAGTGGGCTGGACTTCTGTGTGTTAGGCTATTTGCTTAGTTCTAGTTTCTGGGCCTGCCGTGTAACTATTCTTCCACTTTTTAGTTTTTGTAACTAAATTATGCTTTTTTTATTCTGATATTCTTAAAAAAAAATGGAGTTAGAAAATATATTACATAATTACTACATTACATGAAACATAGAAACACTCGAACAAAACAACCTGAAACGAGTGGACAACTTGGACTAAACTAGAAATTCAACCAAACGCCTAGGCAGCACTTTCACTGATTGGTGCTCTCATTCAGCCTAGCAGCCGCCGTCACCGCGGCGGCGACGCCACCTGGCTGTGTGGTCAGACCTGGGTTGTTCCAAAGCTCCGCACCCGTCACCCTCTCCGCATCTTCCCTGTCTGCTGCTTTATCCGCCAGAAGAGCCGCCGTAGCTCCCTGCAACATACCCAATTACATTAATCAATTTCTCTCATTAAAACTACTAATTACCAATCAGTGTTAATCATACTGTATTATTATACTTACAGCCAAGACGGAGCTAAGATTGATCTTGTCCTCCTCACTGCCGGCCACGGCGTTGTAATTTGCAGCAGATTGGGCTGTAGCAGCGAGCCCACCTGGGCGGGTAACGCTGTCACCTGTTGCTCGCATTTCCGCTGCTTGAATTGCAGCAACATCACTCTGTTCCACCTTCTTGTCCCCGACACTTTTCGCCGCCGCCTCCAGCGCCTCGCCAATCGTGATCGCACTCTGATCAGTCCCCCCACCACCGCCACCTCCCCCCCTTCCGCCAGCTACGTAATCAGTACTGGGCGCTATGTATTGCCCCACAACCTACATGATCAAAAATATCAAGCACGCAACGCAAGGTGTTTATGAAAAAGCTTGACAGGAAAAAGGAAACATCTCAGTTTTTAATGACAAATTAATAACCTGTCCAGCAACTCTTTCGGTGATCATGTGGGCTCCTGGGACTGCAGTGTCGGTGATGGTGACGCCTTGATAGGCAGCTATGTCAGTGGCTTGGCGGTGGTCGACAAAACCGGCTTGCCCGTTACTAGTAGCGGCAGCTTGCATAGCAGCAGCTACGCCGCCCCCAAGAGTCTGTCCGAAAACCGCGGTTTCAGCACACTGCATCATAGCCGCGTCGGCCGGTGCGACGGGCTTGTTTGCTAGATCACCGACGGGCAAAACGTTGCCGTACTTAATGGGTTGGTCTTGGTGTCACGGGCCTGGAATGGTTCCAAGCTGTGGCACTCAAGAATCAATAAGAAGAAGGAAAGAAGAAGATGAAGAGAAGGAAGGGGAGGGCGCAGCGGAAAGAATGGAAGAGAGGTAGATAGGAAAAGTATGGATAAACTGGAATCTGCGGTTCATTGAACACCAAACAGATCCAGGAATTGTATTGTATTGCTTATTCAGCCAAAATACAAATACATGAACAACAACTTCTTTTACAGATTATCAATCCTCCTTATCTGCTCCTAGCTGCTAGTATTTATACTTCTGATTCTAACTAAACTAGCTAACTGACATGATTAACTATTAACTGGAGTAGTTAATAACTAATCATAACTACTAACAGAATCACTAACAAACTCTAACTAACTCTCAAGCAAGTTGCAACAGTTACAACAAGTTTGCCACTTGAGCTTATAACTGGTATGTGACAATGCCCCTTGTTGAAATTCCTTGCCCACAAGGAATAATGAGGATCATCCTACTCCCACCTTCTTGATGTCGTGGACAAAAACTGGAGGAAAATACTGCATTGCTTGACTACCAAATTCTTCAATGTTGAGTTCCACAAAGGAAGAAAGTTCTTCCATGTTGGACAATGAAAGAGAAATCTCCTTCTCAACTAGCTCAGATAATTGTGAAGGGAAACCCCAAGTTATCCTCTTTGGCAATATCTGATGCCCAATACCAGGATCAAATACAAGCGGACTAGACACTCTCTCTACCTCTCCACCTTGACGATAAAACTGGACATGTATAATGCCTTTCTGGATATCTCTGTGCAAATTGTTTGGAAGGACATGATCATAGCTATTGCTGGTCAATAGTACAGGGCCCTTGGCTTTATTAGCTATTTGTTGTTTTGCCTCAATAAGATCACGATCTTTAGCAAAAGTAACATCCACATCCTCCAGGAGAGTTTCGAATCCTTGTTCCTTTGCACATGCATCGATTGCTGCTGATTTCCCACACCCAACTGATCCAGTGATTAAAATAACATTTTTAAGGCTTGATCCTTCATGCATATCTTCTGAATCAGAGTCACTTTGCAAACAACTATAATCAGTGTCATGCATATCAATTGTATGGCCACCAGAAGATCTTTTGCTGATGGGATCCAATTGCGATGAGGAAAATCCAATTTCAATAATAGAAGGGATTTTCTGGATGTGTGCATTCTGAATTTCCAAAACAGTGCCTTGATGATTGACTTGAAGTGCAGGTTTTTGAAGAGGTCTTGGAGTGGCTTGGAATTGAAGTTCTTGAAGGGATTGGACTGAAGTTTCATGCATATCTTCATCTTCCTCCTCAAGTAACCCATACTCTATGTTTCTGGCTAGTACCATAGCAACTTCAAGTGAATGAGGATTGAGCATTCTAACTTGACAAGCTATTTCTTGATCCAATCCACCCAAGAACAAGTTTTTTCCATGGGAATCACATATCTCACTCTTATCATAGATTGCCTTAAACTGATCTATATAGGTGTCTACGTTACTCTCCTGGTTTAAGTCGAATAATTCTTCCCTAGGATTTGCTCGGAAAGCTTGCTGTTGCAATTTAATTCTTGCCATTTCTTGAACAATTTGGACAGATTTGAGAGGAAGAGAGGGAATTGAAACGTGGTTGACACAGGCCAAATCTACAGTGGCTCTCTCATAGAGAAAATGAAGAACAGAGAAGCAATAAATGGAGAACTTCACTTACAAAGCACAATCACGTTTGACTCACAAGGAATGAATTGACTGGCGGAGGCAGAGAAAAGGTGTGGGCTTCTTGTACAAGATCACAGGGAGCAGCAGGAAAGAGCCCCGCTACCACTTGTCACGTACCAGTTATAAGCTCAAGTGGCATGAGTTTTTGTCTCTGGCTCAGTTCTGGTACAACACCTCTTATCATGAATCCTTACATACCAGTCCCTTCAAAGCCCTATTTGGCATTGACCCCCCCTTGAGCATTCCCTATGTTCCCCATGATACTAATGATCATGATGTGAACAAACTCATGGTTGACAGAGAACAGACCTTAGCCACGCTCAAAGACCACTTACAAGCGGCAAGGGTTAGAATGAAGCAGTTTGCAGATAAGAAGAGGTCAGATAGGAGTTTTGCCATAGGAGATCTGGTCCTACTGAAGTTGCAACCCTATAGACAATTATCTGTGGCTCAAAGGCCCAACCACAAGCTCTCCCCCAGGTTCTTTGGACCCTTTAAGATCATTGACAGGGTGGGACTGGTGGCTTATAAGCTGGAACTGCCACCATCCAGCCTCATCCACAATGTCATTCATGTCAGCCAATTGAAGCCCTTTCATCCTTCTTCTTCCTCTGAAAACTCTCCTATCATAATTGCACCAGTGGCCATCTTAGGGTCAAGAATTCAGAAGCGTCAAGGGGTGGCTGCCACTCAGCTTCACATAGCCTGGCCTGCTGCAGCAAATTTACCTCCCACTTGGGAATGGCTTGACCACCTACAGGCAGCCTATCCTCTTTCACATTCCTTGTGGGCAAGGAATCTCAACGAAGGGGCATTGTCACAGCCACAAGTGGGAACTTGAGATGAGAAGAAGCGTGACAAGTTGTAACAGAATTACTTAGCTGGCAGACGGTTACAACAAGTTGTAAGGCAGTTAAGGGAGCTGAAGTCTGTTAAACTAGCTGTCAATTAGTTAGTTCAATTAGTAGTTAATTAGCTGCGCTAGTTAGTTACTATAAGAAGGAGTCTTAGCAAAAGAGAAAGGCATTCAATATTATTGTAATCAAACTCGAATTGTATCCTGCTATTCCTTCAATGAAGAGGCAGTACAACCAGATTCAATGAATCTGGCATTTGTTTACAATTGCAATATTGAAGTTGTTACAAACGGTTATTCCTCCTCTAAACTCATCTTCCAGCTGCGTCCTCCTCTCCAACACTCAACCTTCATCCGCCATTGATAATCCAGCAAGTTCCTTGTATCAGCTTCATCATTCCTTAACAGATCAGCTCCTCTGATCTGCTCTTCTTCTTTTCTTCTTATTTTCTGGTGTTTCACGGCTTGGTACTTCTCCTAGCACGTGACACTTGGTTTTGACGCCAGCCGGCAGGTTGCTCCCTTCTCGGCTGTTCTTGACCTCCCCCGCCATCTCCTTGAGGCCTAGTCATCTGTCCATGGTTCATCTTGAACAAAAATGACACTCTGTTTTTTGTTTGTATTTGGAACCTTAATGAGGTACAGATTTTAGTGTTTTCGACACTTGAATGGGCAATATTGCTGAGGAAGTGTATATATAAATGTAGGGAAAACATGAACATGACATGGATTTGACTGACAAGTGTACGGATTATAGTGTCACGCGTGGCATCTTTCTTGGCAATACTTGCATGATGGTGTTACAGATGTTGACTAACCAAAGCAGAGTCTGTACTGGGATGTTACAGGTGTTAACTATTTCCACATCTTCCAGATATGTTTGGGAAATTGTTTCTACTCCAGAATGTTTGCGCCGTCAAATGTTCGGATACGTCTGAATGCTCGACGTCGTCTACGATATCTGGAGTGTTGCGTGCGTCGTACTGACATGTCGTCGCTTGAAGCTGCTCGCACGCAGGATGCGAGTTCTGATTATGGTCATGGTCATTTGCCTTTTTGACTTGACAGAGGAGCCATTAACAAGAGATTCAAATTCAATAGTACATTCCAGTTTCTCTTCCTATGTAACGAATGGAATCTGATATCATAGAAAAGGCATTGACCAGGAATTCGCATTCATCACTGCATTTTGTTCCTTTTTCTTGAAATGCTAAAACGATACACCAGAGTTGCCAGTTATATTATACAGAGCAGTGTTCATCACAACTTATTCCTTTTTATTTGGCTACAGTTATTACCTAACAAGCAACCACAAGCGGAGAGCAAGCAAGCAACTCTATTCATCTCGACTTGCCACTTCCAACCCATTGCCTGCAGATTACAGAAAGGTAAAGCAGTCAATCATTCCGCAACATGGATCTTCAGCCATGAAAAAATTACTAAGGATTTTAAGTATACAAAAGCTTACCATCTGGATCGAAGAAGAAAACTTGCCTAATTGGCTGATTAGGAACAGGCCTTTGAAATGTCTTTATTCCCTTTTCCTGGATTAGGAAATTCAATTCAGCTAACAAGAAAATATTAAGACCAAGACATGGTTGCAAAAGGAAACAAAAAGTCACTTGTGAGTTGTGACAACTGCAGTAATGTAGTTTCTGCCAAACGTTGTTACAATGCTCAAAGACTTAGCATGGGCAAATATAACTATCAAGACTCAACTACTTGTTCCTTTTTCTACTTTATTTCGTATACGAGACAAAAACCTTTGATGATGGAACCTGACAAATTGGCCCATGTTACATGGTCCACTCAGAGAATGCCATTATCAGCATGTCACAACTCATGGATGAAAGCCACTACACTGGTTTTCGAAGGTGTAGCTAACACAATCGAAACCACTGCAGGTGCACCTTGATGCTACAGTTAAGAGGATTCAACAACAGCAACCAGAGCTACTATACCTCACTGCTTTGAAATTTTAAAAAAGAAGCAGTTTGGATGCCATATTTGCCGCACTAGTCAACCAACTATCACAACAGTTACAGGGCATCCTAGCACCTCAATCAGCATGATACAACCAAAACCTAATGAAACAACTCCTTCAAAGCATCTAATAGGCTGCAAAAAAGAACACTGATGTAACCCACGCATACATGTCTCTACGCACCACTATTTCCAATCTATTCCTCCTCAGTGTGATATCAGAAAGATCACGTAAAAGTATCTCAAATCTAACACTTGACATGGACACTTCAAAAGGCATCTTAGCAATCGTTTAAGTTCATACCCATCCCAGTACTGCTCTTGGGCATACAGTTCGTACTATGAAATTCATCGTCTTACATCAACCCCAACATTTACTAATCATTTATTCAATAACATACACCCATAAGCCAAAAATCATAAGTATACATGATCATCCGTCATTATTTTACCCCAAAAAACAAGGCAAGAAAAAAGATTTGAGAAATTGAAGTGACCTTGAGAGTTTGGACAAAGGAGTCAAAATTGGAGACAGAGAAGCAGATATGATGCCCTCTAGGAAGATTGCTGGGGTCAAGATCTAGAGAAGTAGCACTGTACGGCCCTTCTGGTAGCTTAATGGCGGGATTTCTCTCAATCAGGTGAAGAGAGTAAGCTTGAGGTAGATTCAACCATATCACCTTGAATTCTCCGAAATTTGGAGCTTCAATCTCCTCAAACCCAAATATCTAAATCCACTCAAAAAAGAAATAGGAAAAAAAATCACAAAAACTGTTAAACAAATCCAAAAAAAAGAGAGGATCAAAATCATAATAATAGAAACAGAAGGGAAGAAAGTAGAACCTCTTTGTAGAAATCAGCAAGGCGTCTGATATCTGAAGATTCTCTGGAGATATGGTTGAGAGAAGCTCCTTGCGCAATTGCCATTTTTCTCTTTTCCCCTTTCTTTAGTCTGCGGCTTCGATCGCTTTTTAATCACCGCTTACGTGGCTTCTTTTGTTCAAGAATGCTGACGTGGATAAACCAGATTCTTTGACAGATGATAAACATTGGTAATCTCGTAATTTTCGCAAAAAATAATGTTCCTGAATTTATCGTATAATTTTTCACCAATAATCTCTGCAAGAGCATCTACCGTCTCTAAAGCGATGAAATCTGTTATTATCTCTGACAATAATTTCTCTGCCAACAATGCCTGAGATGGTCTTAAAGTAACTGTGACAATCACCGCATATTCTAAGGTTTTTTGTGATTCTGATGGGTAATCCAGGAGGAATAGCTATGAGCCCAAATGCAAGGGCAATCTTTTCGCTATGGTAAGCAACTTCTGATATTTTCTCTTCTTCTTCCAAGTCATGAAGAGCATAATTTGTGTCCGGCACGTAGCCAGCTGCCATCATTTCTGTCCTAAGCTTACGTAGCGTCGCTTGAATCTCGGTGTTCATCTCGTGGGATGTATCTTTCGCTTGGAAGACATGGATCCTGTTCTTTGCCATAATCCAACTGCAACCTGCACCCTTCTTGATCCCAATATCCCCCATTTCTTTTCTCACAAGGGTTGCTTCCTCCCACCTGCATTGACAATCATATCCTTTTGAAAACAGAGGAATGTGCACAATTGATGTCAACATTCACAAGCTTACTGCTAAAGTAGATGAGCAATGCATAAGTAGAGCAGAACCTATCTCAATCAAGTCGAATACTTCATTTTTAAGAACTTGATCATGAAAGGTTGTACTTTTGCACATCTGGGTACGGGTAAATAAAACCATAATGAACAGCACCATTATTTCTACTTCTAAGACAACTGCATTCTAAATCTCAAAGCTTCCATGGAGAAGCAACTTGTATATACAGCTGTAGTAGTCATGTTGGAAGAGAAACCTAAGTGGTTTTCATGGCAAAATTTCCCTGTAGTAAGTGCTACTATAAGGCACTCCTATCTCCTAAACGTGCACTGTGGTTCTTGAGTAAATATAGGCTACTAATTCAAAGCATCTACAATTCAAGGTAAGCAGTAGCTGTGCATGGAAGTGACAAGAACTTTGTGAAACTAAAACATTGTTAAACCGTGCTGAACTATAGTATCAGAGAAAACAAAATAGTTTCCAAGGAAATATGGGTTTGGCATTAAACAGTCAACTAACCTGCCAGCGACTGCAAACATGTTTGAAAGCAGGACATGATTGCCAGAATCTTTAGGGTCAAGTTCAAATAATTTAGCAGCTGCTATTTTCCCCAACTCTTGCCTCCCATACACCCTGCAAGCATTTAAAAGGGCACCCCAAATTGGTATTGTGGGACGAATAGACATTTTCTCCACAAACTCGTATGCACGCTCTACCATCCCTGCCCTGGCTAAGAGATCCACAATACATGCATAATGCTCTGCCCCAGGTTCAATCTTGTACCTATCCCTCATTGACTCAAAAACTTCCATCCCCAGTTCAACTGCCCCTCCTCTACTACAAGCCGATAACACACACACCAATGTCACATAATTAGGTACCACCTCTGAGGTCATTTCTTCAAACAAAGCAATGGCCTTGCCTGCATCACCCTGGTGTGCATAGCCACTAATCATCCCGTTCCAAGTAACCAAATTCCTCTGAGGCATCTCTTGGAAAACTTGCTCAGACTCCTCAATACTTCCGCATTTTCCATACATGTCAACAAGAGCACTGCTAACGAAAATGTTGCTTTCCACGCATGCTTTCATAGCGATTGCATGAACTGACCTACCAAATTCAAGTCCTGAAAACCCTGCACAAGCACTGATGACACTGGAAATCATATAATCCGTTGGTTCAATCCCTTCTTTCCTGCCCTTCAGGAACACCTCATACGCCTTCTCCTCCTCACCATTCTGCTCACAAGCAGTCACCAATGCGCACCATGAAACAGTATTCCTCTTCTCCATCCCATCAAAAACGATTTTGGCCAATCCAAGCTCATTACTTTTCCCATAAAAATCAACCAATCCATTTGCCACAGACAAATCTCTTTCGAAGCCACTTCGGATCACAAATCCGTGTAACTGCCTTCCAAGATCCAAATACAAAGCATCTACACAAGCATTTAAGAACAAGCAAAGCGTTATCAAATCAGGGTCCCCACCCTGCCTTCGAAACTCAATAAACTTATCAACCGCATCTCTTGGCCTACCATCATAAACCGCATTAGATATGTAAGCATTCCACATAGAAACATTCCTTTGGGGCATTTCATCAAACAGTTTCAGCGCATCGCATTTGAACCCTGTTTTTGCATACATATCAAACGCACTGCACCCAATAAACATGTCATCTACTAGGCCCAACTTCACTGAAATTGCATGAAGTTGTTTCCCTACGAAAGGTAACCGGAGTGAAGCAGAAGCCTTAAACGCGCAAGGAAAAGTGAAATCGTTGGGGAAGATGTTTTCACGAAGCATGGCCGAGAAGTGGTGGAGGGCGGAGGCGAAGTGACCGTTTTGGACCGAGCCGGAAATGAGGGAGGTCCAGGTGACGACGGAGCGAGATGGGGTGAGTTGGAGAACGAGTTGGGCTGACTCGGGGAAATCGAGTTTGGAGTACATGTTGATGAGGTGGATGGAGAGGAAAGACGGGAGAGGGGAATGAAGTGATTTGATGATATAGCCATGAGTTGCTCGGCCGAGGAAGGAGGAGCGAGTTGATACGGCGGATTCAAGAATGGAAGCGAGGCCGTTGGGAGTGAAGGAGGGCATGGGTATTACTGTGTGGCGCCAAAGCTGTGCGACATAAATAAAGCCATAAGTTTTTAATAGTACTGAATTTTAGTCCTCAGGCACCATGACGAGGGGTACGGTTGAGTTCGATTTGGTTGGTTTTAGTACGGAATTTTGGATTAATTTTTCATTTAATTTTATTTCCGAGTGAAATCAAATGATTAGTAGCACTACAATTTTTTAGATATCTAAACGTCTAAAACATCAAAATGTATATTCACAACACACACTAAAAAAAATCAATTTATACAAAAGAAACAATTCCAAGAATCTATAAACAATCGCAACCAGTCACACTACGGCGGGGCTCCAAGAAAATCCCTCCAATTCTGTCAAATTCCATGGCGCGTATAGCCGAGACTCCCTCTCCTCCAATCCTAAAATCTTAAAATATCAGAAAGAAATAATTACTGCTAGGATTTTTGAAGCGATCAAGAAGATAATTAAGAATTAATTAATGAAACCATGAACGAGAACAGAGAGTTCCTGTCTCATCTCTGTCAGGATATTTCCTTGCTTCTGTCTCGATGGAGCGGTCTACAAATGGCTGTCAAGAACCAGTGGGGCGGCACCGATTCCCTCCAGAAATCCCACCAGCTAGCTGCCGATGTATTCTCATGGTTCTCTCTATCCAAAGGTTTTAACTTTAATTAATTTCCTTCTTCTTCTTTTTAGCTTGAATTACAACAATTTTAAAAATCTGGTTCATATTCTTAGGACCACTTTATGTTGAGGATTTAGAGAATTTGCTACACGAACGTATGTTGCTGTCATTTAATGCAGAAATGGAGGATGACAGCATTGAAGAGGTATACACAACATACATACAACTTTCTCACCCATTTAAAATCTTAAAATAATTGTAGAATTAAGAATTTACATCTATAATGTTGTTGAATTAATGACTGTCCTTCTCCGCGACCTTATATTTGATTAATCGTTGGTGTTTCGTAATGGATGTGAGATTCATTTCTTAATATATTTTGAGCATTTTTTATTGTTTTGTTTTGTGGTTAATGATTGATGGCAATCTCCAAACAGGTAGCAGAACAACTCTTGATGATGCATGAGGAACATTTGCAAAAGTACCAGTAGCTAGCTACACACAAAAAAAGTTTGAAAATAGTCCAGATTATTGGAAGCTTGTACGTAGTTAGTTAGGCTTATTTTCAAACTTTAGGTAACAAAATTAACACTTGTTTCAATTTTTTATATCTTCTTCATTATCGTCTTTTCTCTTTTTAAATAAATAGAAATAAGACTCGAACTCGAAATTTTATTAATATTTTATCACTCATTGACAACTTGCTGGCTACATTTTTGCTCATTATCTTGGTTGGTTTTGGTCCAACTTTTCTTTTATCATCATACCATACCCACATCATATAAGCTTTCAAATTCAAATTCAAATATGTCTTTTTTGTTAAATATTGTTTTTCTTTTACACTTTAGATAGCACAGAAACTTAAATTTCATGGAAGTACTATTACGACGACAATGTGTAAAGCAATATGGGTGGAAACTCTTAATAATTGAACTCCTATTGTTGAAATTTTGGTTATATGAATAAATATAGAAACAAGTACTCATGATCATCAATTCCGTTGTAGTCCAACGGTTAGGATACTTGGCTTTCACCCAAGCGATCCGGGTTCGATTCCCGGCAACGGAATTTTTTCATAATAAAATTTTAATCTTTTAAACTTCCTCAACGCTTCCCATTCAGACAATACTAATTTTTTACTTTTATAAAAAACCTTCAACTAAACTGAAATCGAAAACCTCTGTTCCGATCGAAAAAAGTTTTTTTCCTCCGAAAAGCTCCGTTATTTGAAAGTCACACCAGAAAAAGTTTCCGGTGAGACATCTGAAATTCGAACTGCGCAGAGCCTGTTGCAGATTGTCGAGGTATTGATTCCTTGAATTTGAGATTGTTCGCTTTCATTTACAGTGTCCTCCAATTTGTAAGTCGTAACGATGGTCGTCTCTAATTTCGCAGATGCAATTTTAGGTTTTTGTCGATTGAAGAAGAAAGATGCAGAATCTGGGTAGTTTCAAGCTCCCCCATTTCTTCAATTATCCACCTTACTTCACGTATTCTCCTTTTAAACCCACTCTTGCCCTCCTTTCAATCTTTATATTCCGTTATGAGATTTTCATTTTCATTTGTTTTGGTTTCCGTCCTGGAAGTTTGCAGCCGGTTAGGGACACTCGCGAGAAGCAGGTACAGCTCTGGAAGGAACTTATTCTTGATTACTGTAGAACTCAAAAGATATTTTTGATTGGTCTCGAAGAAGAATTCCCTCTCTTCTCAAATCCTGTGATCGAGAGTAAGTACTAATATAGTTGCTTAAATATGTCGAATCCCTGCCAAGTCTGTCTGAGGCTCGTGTTGATGCCACTATAGGAAATTATAGTGTTTTTGGGTCTTTGTTATATGTTTTTTTTGATAAATTACTTTTCACAAGCTTAACTTGTTTTGAGTACTTGGATCTTGAGAGGATGGGTTTATGATGTGCAGGATCTCTTAGTCATGAGGCGAGGCAAGCATTTCTCTCTGCATTAGTTTCAGAAGGTTAGTTTTTGATATTGGTGGTATGCCTTTCACTTTTGTTCTTGCAATCGCTTGCGAACTCAAAGACACTATGGAGATTCTTGTTACAGTTGTAATTTACTGAATGTTCTTGTGCTATCAGGCCGAGCAGAGTGGTTAGATAAAGGGCATAGAAAATGTCTCATTCTTTGGCACCGGATACAAGATTGGGCTGACATTATATTAAACTTTGTGAGTATACTGAGTTGATTGTGATTTTGATAATAGACTGCAGCTCGCGCTTGCCATCCTTTGTGTTTTCTCTTTACTAAACTTGAATGTCTATTAGGTGAAAGATAATGGCTTGGAGGATGGTGTAGTGACTGTTGAGGAAATACGCACGGGGATTGAATCTCAAGGAACTGGTAAGATTGACACTGAATGCTTTAAGAAGTAGAACTGAGAATGATTCTGGGCCTGCAAGCTTGCATTGTGCCTGTTTTTTCCTGCTAAATATCTTAGTTACAGTAAAGCATAGCCTCATTAGATGTTTAATTAGCCAAATAGAAGTCTCTAAGGTGTATTTGCTCTGGTATGACCTCTGGTTACTTGTATCAAATTCATGAAATCTGCAGGAGATTAAAATGTCTGCTGCTGCAAAACCTTTAGGAATCTGTTCTACGGATGCGAAGCATTTTTCTGGTGTATATCCAGTCCCGTATCAAAGTTTGCCTTTGTGTCTAGCATGATCTACAACCTGAAATCCTCTACTCCACCTTTTTGAACATTAGGCTCTTCTTTCAGATCATAGTGATGAATCTTGCCCAAAAAATTCTCTTTAGTTCCATTTAGCGTGCATTTGTTACTTATTGTGGCTACTGCATGTGCATATTTTTATTAGAGTTCATCGTTGATATACTGCAGAGCTTCAAGGTATAGATCGCACGATTTTGATGCGAGCACTGAAACTTCTAGAAAACAAAGGGAAGCTTGCAATCTTTAAGGGCACTTCTACTGACGATGAAGGCATAAAGTTCTCAGTATGATGTTCAACGGCTGCCATGGAGGTGTCTTCACGCCTAACATGTATCGTTGGTTCTATATCCATTGACTCACCAATAATATTTCCCACCACCTGTTTCTGTTTCATAGCCTAACATTAATGTTTGTAGTATGTCGAATCCCTACTCTTTTCTTTATGATTTTGGACTGTGTTGAAGGCTCTCCCTATTCTTTTGTATCACTTGTTCTTACTGTACTATGTTGAACCGTTAAAAGTGTTACAGTTTGGCAACCTTTAGCTGCATTGTGGCAGTTGGAGCCGTCATTAACGACCGATTTACCATGTATCGTTTTTGTTTGGTAAGAAAGTGTTCAAGTTTAGGAACAAGTAAACAAATGGAATAAAATGTTATAATTTCTGGAAAATTCTTGATTATATCTTGGGATTGTTAATGAATATGTATGTTTTATCAGGTTTACTTAGATATACATTTGTCATAAATAACAAATTGCAAGATATACTGAGTAAAAAAGATTCAGTTCCAAAAAAAGAAAAAAAACTGGTTTAGTTGTGTTCAACTTCAAAGTTCAAACCTCGTCGTTCCTAACAAGGGACAACTATGTCGTCAAGAGCTGAACGACACCGCGGTCTTGAGCACGTGGAATTACGAGAAGAAGAGAGAACAGGCATCCAACGGACGACAATGGACGAACAAGAAGGGTACGACTGTCATTTTATGGTTCTCACCCACACACGTGACACACCACAACAAAACAACACAACACAAGACTCGAGTGGAATAAGATCAGATCTACTGGTGAGATGAAAGTTCAGATGACTGTAAAATACTTCACCATAAACGCATTTCGTTGAAACGACAGTCAAATTCAGCTTCCCAGATCGGGCACGGCAGCCTTCTTGTCTGTAACAGTTGCGGTTTCTTGATTCACATGTTAATTTCATTTCCTCTGTTTAATTCCCAATTCATGTCTTCCTTCCTAATTTGTTTCTCTTCTTTTGTGTTTTTTGCAGGGAAAAGAATTCTGGTGGTATAATGTCAGATCATCTTCCTTCTCCATCAAGTAAGCCTGAAGACCACTTCGGTTCACTTTTCGGTCCAGAGTATGTTTTTTCTTCCCTTCTCTTCCTTCTTTCGTAAAACCCACATGAATTGTTTTGCATGTTCTTGTAAACGGGCGTAAGTTATGATGTGCGTTTTTGTTGTTGTATAGAAAGTGAAATTAAGACATTTGAGCTATAGAATTATGAACAAGGTGAATCACTTGAGGTTAGGTTATGCTTGTTAAATATGTTGGTATATTGTTTGGCAGTTACTCGATCGGTCAGCATAACGAGCAGTATGAGGAGAATGATATCGATAACGAGACTAAAGGTGTTCTGCGCATGATTGATGAGAGTAATTTTCTTCGCCAAGAAAATGAGCAGCAGCAGCCTGTGGAAAGTGATATCACTACTAATGGGAGTAATGGAGGGAGGCACCTAATTGATGTGAATCTTATTAATGTCGACGAGGATGCCCCAGTTGTGGAGAATGATGTCCCTAATCAAACTATTGGGGCCACACACTCAGGGAATGAAAACAACTCTCTTAGGCCAGTTCTACCTGGTGAATCCGGTGAAGGTCTGCCTTATGCTCCGGTTGATTGGCCAAGTCCCGGTGATAATTGGAGTTGGAAGGTTGGAAGAAGGTATAAGGCTTCTGGCTACTTCCAGGATAGGTTCCTTTCTCCCCCCAAGCGTTTTCAGCCTAAAAGGAAGCTTACATTTGCAAGCAAGCTTTCAGTTGAAACTTTCATTCGAGAAAAAATCCCTGGGGCAGACGTGGACACATTCTTTGCCTCTTTTTCTTGGCAAATCCCAGCTAAAATCGAGCCTCTATCAAAAGGTCAGCTTAAATTTCGAGGCTGATACCATTTTGTATATTGTCACGTTAAAGAAGAACATTATTTTAAGCATACCAAATGTGATAAGCTACAAGAGTTTACCAAAAAAAGGAAAGGTTTTGACCTGAATATTGACATGCATAGCACGCATACACACAGAGTCACCATCATCTATGCGTATGTGTTAGTCTTAAATTTTTTGGATAATGGATACATTGTTAACTAGCATTCTTGTGTCTGTGACAGTGGAACCCTCCCCTCTTCTCGATAACCCCTCGCTGGATGAACCTCAAATGGCTGAAAAGAAAGAAGAGTTCTTCAGTTCTGGCCGGAAGAAAAGAAAAGTGGTCACTCCGGTACCACTAGAGGTTGAAGAAGAAAATATTCAAACGAAGATAAAAACCCCTCGTTCCAGCCAGAGGAAAAAGAAACAGGATGAGCCTACAGCATCATCATCAGTTACACCTGCTCGAAGAACTAGGCGTTCTAAACAATTTTCTCCTTCTGCTACTAAGGAAAAAGATGGCGCTCCTGAGAGTGAACCTATTGCTAACTTGATTCCAGAGGATTTTGATAACTACCTCAGTTCTTTGGAAGACATTCTTGCCCAGCCTGTCTCTGGGGCCCCATCATATTCTGCTACAACCGATTCTCATATGGATGAAGGTGAAATGGGTAAACTTCGAAGTAAGCTTTCATCTCTTCTTGAAATGGACTTTCCCACATTGGTTTTGTCCCGAAACATTTCCAAAGTAACAGCTCTAGCTTCCAAACTTCGGAAAGATCCTCGCTTGAGTGCAGAACAACTTGTTAAGTTGAAGTTGATTGAGGAAGTCCCATTGTTCAGTGAAGTTTTTCTGGAGAGTAGGGAAACTGTACAACAAGTTGACAGATTTTTTGGTTCCCTTGAGGCAAACAAGGCCAAGGTTTCCTCTCTAAAAACCGAGTATAGTGAACTGAAGGAAAAAGCAGACCAGCTTCAGTCAGAAGTGGATTCTAGCACACTGACTGTTCAAGAAATTGACAATCAGATTGCGCAGCTTCAGACCTGGCGTGCTGAGCTCACCAGTACTATTCAGAATAGAAAGGCAGCAAAGGTCGAGGTGACCTCCACGCAAGGGATGGTTGCAAATGCTATTCCAACAGTTGTGCATGATATTCAGGTGGCGAACGCCAAAATACCAGAATGGGAGCTGAAGAGGGCAAACGCTGCTAAGCGTGAAGCTGAAATTCTTGAAAAGTTTGCCCCACTGAGAGGTTTCTCTCTCTAAGTGATGTCCTTTGTTTTCCCCAGGTCTAAGTCGGACTATAGGTAGGCTCGTAACGGCTGAACGCTGCATTTTGTATTTTGTGGTTATGCAATTATGTTTGTGTGGTATGAACTCGGTAGCCACTGACTTGTTCATCTGACTTTATGCAATTATGTTTGTGTGGTATGAACTCGGTAGCCACTGACTTGTTCATCTGACTTTTTCATAGCGCTCAGCGACTATCGTCTTATATTGAATTCCATTTTGTTGGTATTGTCTGTGTTGCTTCATGTGCTCTGGCTTGCCAAGAGAGCTGATTGGTGCCCAGATTTGGGAGCTTGGGAAATGGCTCGACTCACAACAGGAGAAGTGTACATGTACCAAGCCTAAAAAAATTTGGGTTCGAGTCACATGAAGCTCACCGATACGGTGGTAAAAAAAGTTCGAGTCAATAAAGGCTCATAGAAAGAATAGTGTGAGTAACTATGTGAAAAAAAGAGACTTTTTCCGCAGATAAGAGACATTAAGCAAATGGAAAATTTCTAAGACAGTTTTAGGTCTAATTCACACACACACATATACATATATATATATATATTCAAATAAGGACTAAACAAGTTCTTTTTAGTAAACAAGTGACAATGATGGTTGTAATTTGATTTCAAAGCTCTTTAATCCCTATTCTTATTCTCTCCTCTCTTTTTGTTGTTGAAAATTTTAACCCCTAATTCTTTTGTTACACATTAGTGGATTAGGGAAAGGCCCATTTACTTCCGATCAAAAAAGAGGAAAAGGCCCATTTACCACGAGCATTTCGGAGGCTCGGCAGGACAAAGATGTTGGGCCGTTCTCAATACTAGATTCATGTTTAAGATAGGGTAAACAATAATTTCGAGGTATTGGGTATTTTCAGTTTCGGGGTTTACTTTATTCCACAAGACACAAGTCACGAAGTCAGTGCCCTGATCGAGCGAGAGAGAGAATTGGTTCCATAAGTACTCCTCTAGTTTCCGCTGTTAGGGTTTCTCCGATAGTACAGATCTCTTTCAAATTCAAGCTCGTCCTCTCTTTCCCTCATTTCTTGTCGATTCGTATCGTTCCAACTTCATTTTTTCAACAATCAAAATTAATATAAGATAAAATTTGATGGTTAAAGAATTCATTTAATTTTTTAATAATTAATTATTTAATTACTTAAAAGCCCCCGTCTGTTAGTTAATTACTTAAAACTGATTCAGGCAAAGGAAACACAGCAACATCAGCGGCACGACACAGCTGCGCGAGAGAGAAGAGAACGCCGCAGCGGCGAGAGAGAACACGAGAGAGAAGAGATCGCGAGGGAGAAGGTCCATTTCAGCATCTCCAAGTTTGTCGACGGAAAGCCTGAGAAACCCAGTATGTACTTCTATCATCTATCCTTTATCTCGTAGATCTTACAGTTTGGACGCGTTGGGTCATCGCGTTTCCGTTGATTTTTTGGTTTGATTGCTTATTTTGTTTCGATTGAAAGACTGATGATATGGGGTCAACTATATGAATTGGGTTTTTAAGTGGATTTATGAATTTGTGTTTTGAAATTCATGGACCCAAATGAATGACAGAACATAAAGGAAATTATGAGAAACTTGTCTTAGAATCCTATCAATTAGTTTATTATGAGTAGGTTTTGTTTTCTTAGATGAACCCACTGATTAGTGAGAAGTATTTTTCATGAGGTTAAGGATAGTCCCTTAGTAGCAGATTAGTACTAAATAGCACTTTGGAAGTGATTGGTGTTGTTATTAACTTCAATGAAGAAAAAATTGTACCAGTAGAGGTAATGCACTAAGTGGGAGGTAGATGGATTCTGTATAGGGATTGAAGCAGTGGTTGCAATAAATTAACTTGGGCATAATTAAGTTGACAAATGATCTAAGTAATCAATTAATTGAGACCTTTCATATTTGCAAACTTGGTTGATATAGTTTCCAATTGTTCTGTATATTGGGTTTGGAAGACTTTTGTGTTTTGAGGTTCCTACCTTTGTGCTGAAACTTGCTTTCCCTTGTAACTTGCTTTCCCTTGTATAGCATTAAGTTATAGTCCTTATCTAGATAATAGGTGGATATGTCTTATTACATGATTGAGGAAAGTTTTGCAGTTTTTTGGGATTGTTTAATTAGTATTTTCTTTGGATAAAATACCATATTTGTTCCCTGTTTGCACAACAATCTATCCTTGTGAACAAACAGTGTCAGTTCCAAATGCCAATATAAAACTAGAAGTTTAAGTCCTAAAAAAATAACTGAATCTCTCCTCTCTGAGCAGTGTGTGCTGCTGATCTGTATACATTAACACCAGTAATAAATTATTTCCTCTGTGGTTTATTTTCATTGTCATTGTTGCTGCCTGAAAACTCTGCTAAAAGACACAGAAGCCACTGAAACTTTGGTATCTACACTTTTTAAGCAGAATTTTGGCCATGGATTTATTGAAATTGAAATTAGTGTACAATTCAGTGTGCTACTTGTGTTAAAAAAAGAAGTGTGCTACTGGACTTGTTGGTGGTGGTGAATAAGAGAAGTCAGTGGAGATCTGATTTGTTGAGGAATGATAGAAGAGTAAAGATTGTAAACTTCTTGAATAATAACATGAGTATCGCTTTTGGAAATTATTATTATTATCGATCCATAGTGCTGGTAACTTCTCAAAGTTCATTTCAACTTATCTTTTATTGAGAAAAGTCTCATTTTTGGAATTTCATATGTTGGCAATACCTACTTGTGCTGTGCTCAATAGATTTCATGGATTTGCAGGCAAACAAGTGGCTAAGTTCTGCGCCAAGTATCTTCACCAGCAAGTGCTCAAGGATAAAGCTTATGCTACTGGAAATTTAAGTTACGTTGTACAGAAATCTTTTCTCAGGTATATTCCCCTGTTTGTGTTGTAAGCTTAATTCTAATGTGTTCCAGTGATGCCTAATATTGGTTCAGACTGAGTCTTAAGTACTGTTTCATGCATCAAATTGCTGCATCCTATCTGGCTGAATTCATGTCATGCCTTTTCTCAAGGTGGCTTAATTTTTGTAATGGGTGCTATCATCTAGCGCTATGGAGGTTTCATTGTTGTTAGACTGAGAACAATTTTTTGGTATACAACGAGAACAATTAAATAACAATTATTGGCAGTACATAGTTCATGACTGAAATATTGTTCCTTTTGATTAGTTCTATTTATACAAGTGTCTAATTCTTATGGATGGATGGAATCTGATAATTTACTGTAGTAATTTGATGTAGTTTTTCTTTTAATGCTACTGTAGGTACTGTAGTAATCTTATAATTTTTTTTCTTTTATTTTATGGGTAAATTTTAATTTAGGGGTATAATGGTCAAATAAGTAAAATGAAATCATTTCTTAACCATACCAAACAATGTGTTCATTTCAATTCAATTGAATTCTTTTAATTTTATATTATTATACCAATCACTAGAGTTCATTCATTAATAGAATTCTAATTGAATTCTATTAATGAAATGAATTGAACTCATACATGATTTGATACCAAACACCCCCTTACTGAAATTGAATCTACGGGAATTCGATAGCGCAATCTCTACCCGTTTCAGGTACTGCTTATCACTTCTGTGCTGCATTTACTATGTTATATTATATAAACTAACAAATGGATCGGGGTTATAACTTCAATTTGTTGTGATAGCAATTAGACTTTTAACTCTGCTGGTGACTCCTCTGTATATTCTCAATTGCAGATAACTATGGCTAGTAGAGGTGATGGTGGTCAAAACGAACCAGTAAATGAGCAAATGGTTGCTAATATGTATACAGCAATGCAATCTGATCTCAATCAAGTTTACTCAAAAATTACTGAGCTTGAAATGGAGGTGAGCGAGCATTCTTTGGTGATAAATGCGATTCAACCCCTTGATCCATCCAGGCGGTGCTACCGAATGATTGGAGGTGTGCTGGTTGAGCGAACGATCAAGGAGGTGTTGCCTGCGGTGCAGCGCAATAAAGAGGGAATTGAGGAGGTGATTGCGAGGCTAAATGAGGCAATGGTGAAGAAGAAGAAAGAACTTGCTGATTTTGAATCCAAGTACAAGATCAGGATAAGGAAAAGTGAGAATGAGGTGCAGAATGATGGTAGCAAGAAGGAAGGTACTGCTCAAGGAGTTCTTGTGGGTCCTGCTGGTTCCAGCGACTGATAAGTCTAGTAAACTGTTATGCCTTTCTTGGACATGTTAGATAAATTCGTCAGCTCTTTTTTTGTGTTGTGGCTTGCCAGTTATTAAGCATTGCATTTGCGGATCATGGTTGTAGAATAGCTACTGATATAATTAAAATCCAGATTGTGTTTAATCCTCTATGTTTAGTAGCTATTCAAGGTCAGGTTTTGAACAGGACTACAAGAATATGCATGATTTGTCTAAGATTTGCGTACAAAGTTGCTGGAGTTTGTTTTCTTTTGCGTTCCATCAATTAGGAGCTACTTGAAACTCACCTTTCTTAATGTATTGGAGTGAAGTCTCTGGCATCACTTGATATATATGCTGGGAGTAACTTAGGGTCTTGGATTCCTCTGCATTACAATTTCCGTAATGTCTTTAGCTTGCACACATTACACGGTCTGTTAGTTCCTTGAATATTTCTTCTGATCTTGTGCTTGGCAGCTTTTCCGCTTGACAGAATTTGGAAGTTAATGGTGGATTAACGGCGGCGACAAAATGAAATGACCATCACAACATTCATTTGAGGACAGTGAAAATGTTTTTTTTTTACAATCAATTTTGAAATTGAAGGAACAAATTGTTGTGATATGCTACTTGCTATTAGTATGTTTATAGTCAAATTGTTTCTTGAATGAACCGTTCTTGGCAGAGAATAAAATGATAATAGAACCAATAATAATGAAATGATAATTAAAACGATAATGATAATTTATCTTGAACGTGTTTAATCATTAATGTATGATGATTTCTACACTCTTATACTAAGCATTTAATTAATTAATTCTGTTAAAAAAATACTAAGCATTTAATTGGATTTCTCAATTAAAGTTGACTCGGAGAAGTGAGAACTGTGAACCGGCAACTGACATAAACCAAAAGGGGTGAAAGAGTAATTTCACACTAGAATCCAGATCGGTGGGCCTCACACGAACATGAAAATGGTATGTGAACCGGCAACTGACATAAATCAAAATGATGTTGTTAGGACCTGGAATAGCACTGGCCAGTGGCAATATCAAAATTTCCTGATTCCGGCTTTCCCCGCGACGTTTAAAACGCCTCCCTACTTCCTCCGTTACCTCGCCGCACCGCTCTTAGGGTTTAACACCGGAGCGGAGCTTCATCTCTCTGTTTTCGCGTTAACTCATCCGACGAGCCAAATCCTTCTCCATTTGAACCTCTCCTCTCCCTCTCTCACTTCTTGCGGATTGAGCTTCTCTTGCCGAAACCACCGCGTTCTTGTGGATTCCAATTTTTCGATCTGCGCGAGCAAGATTATCTTCATTTCCCAGGTGAAACTTCATATTCTCCTGTCACTAAAATATTTTGTTACATAGAAGAAAAATGCATATAGCAAAAATACTGAAGGTTGATTCCTTGGTTGCATGTGTGAAACTAATGCAAACCTGTAATGTACGGGTTAGAGTCTGTTCTGTTATATTGCGTTAACATTGGTTGAATCGTTTTTAGTAGTCGTTTTTCTTTTCCTTTGCTAATTGATGTCTCACTTGTAATGGTATCAATTAATTTGGCCCAGGGACATTTTTCTGGTCAAAATGGAATCCATGGAAATTGATAAGAAAAGTAATGGGAGTAAGCGCAGCCGCAAGGAAAACAATCATCTAAGGGCAGTTTCAATGGAGGAGTCTGGTGAAGGATTCCCTTACGCTCCAGAAAATTGGCCTAATCCGGGTGATACTTGGTCTTGGAAGGTCGGGAGGCGAGTTGTCTCTGCTGGTTACTTTCAGGATAGGTATTTGTATGTTCCAAAGCATCTTCGTAGCAAGAATCCTGACGGCACGCTAAAGAAATATCGGTTTGCAAGTAAGCTGTCAGTTGAAAAATATATCAGAGAAGCATTCCCTGGTGCTGATATCGATTCATTTTTTTCATCATTCACCTGGAAGATTCGAGCAAAGCCATCATTAATAAATGGTCAGTTTGTGTAATATGTTTTAACATGTGTTTTGTAGTATGTTTTCTCATCCCTTCTTTAGTTTCCATTTGGTGACAAATATCTTCAATCCTTCATCTCCTTTTCATGAAGAATATTTGCTTGTACGGAATCATATTTTCTGTTTGTTGAATTGGTGATCTGCATTATGAGAGCCTTGAATACCATGTGATCCCTCTGTGCATTAGTTGGAAGTGGTTTCCTAGACATGTACAGGTAAATGGTTTTAGTTGATCAGTTTGCTGAAGTAAACCATAAGTGACAACCCCGTTTAACTAAGCCGAGAATAAGGTGCAGTATGTTAGGAGTATAATTTAGCTTGTGATGACAACAGTTAGTAGCTAAGCTAGTCAACCTCTATGTTCGCAAGAGCTGAATGGGGGTAAATTTTTTGCGTCTCATGTGTTAAGCATAGCACTGTTTTAGTAGTCCCTATTTCCCATAGGTATACTCAACCTAAAAAAACTTTTTTGCATGAGTTGTTCAATGTATTCAGGCCACCACATTGTAGCTATGGAGCCTTTCTTTTGCCTTTATTAGTACTCATGAGGCAACTTGATTTAGACATACAGCCTTGCAAAGTTTTTCATGTCTATAATGTTCATCTCAGGTAAGGATCGAAACTTGTTGCCGCCACCTTCCGAAGAAATTGCAGAACCATCTATGAATGAATCTGAGTGTGATGGTGTGGGATGTAAGGCTGGAAATAAGATGTGTGGCAGTCTTTTGGTACTGAAAAAATCACAATCAGCTGCCATGCCATGTGATATTTGTTGCAGTGAACCTGGTTTCTGTCGTGATTGTTGTTGCATTCTCTGTTCCCAGAGTACTAGTTCATGCAAGGGACGCGACAATTACATAAAATGTGAAGCACTGGTTAGTGAGGGCGGTATATGTGGACATATTGCTCATGTAAAATGTGCTCTTCAAACGTATATGGCTGGTACAGTTGGTGGAAGCATTGGCCTGGATGCTGAGTACTATTGTCGGCGCTGTGATGCAAGGACTGATCTGATTCCATACTGTGTGGGGCTTTTGGAAACATGTAAATCTGTAGATTCCCAGGATGAACTAGAAAAGATATTGAACGTTGGCATGCACATTTTAAATGGTTCTGAGAAAACTGATGCAAGGGGCTTGCTGAATCGTTTTGAAATGGCAATCATAAAGGTAAAGTTTATGCAGATAAAATGATAGCTACTTTTGAGGAATATTGTGTTTTCCTTCTCCTTGGTTATGCTAAAGTTATCAGTTATATTAACCTCAGCTTAAATGCGGAACTATTATGGAAGATATTTGGAAACCAGAGGAGGATGCCTCACCTATTACCTCTGGTAAGAATTCGTGAAATCTCCCAATTAAGATAAGGCTTCTGATATGACACCAGAATATGAGAGTATCAAAACTTGACCCTCGACAAATAACTGTAGGGTAGTCAGAGAGCTATTGTTGTCTCGACGGATGTTCATGTTGAGTTGAGTTGACATGTTTAATTGGGTCATGGTTTTTTACCCTCTTTTTTTCATCTCCTTTCTTGTCTTACATAGCATGTTTTTCTTATTTCAAATGTCATTGGTTCACAGTTCCCCCTCCTAGTAGCAATGCCACTCTTTCTGCCGGAGGAGATGTTGCACAAGAAGTTGCTGATTGCCAAGATGTTTTGAGCAACAGAGTCAGGTTGCAAGGCGTCATGTCTCCATCTTTGGATTGTCAGGCAGAAACTCTAAAACTTGAAGATGAGATTGATCAGGTTCTACAGGAACTCCAGAAGTCACAGGAATATGAATCCAAAATTGCAGAGGAGAGACTCTATGCTCAGAAGGAATTTCTTCAAAACCTATATCTGCAACTTCAGAAAGAAAGGTCTGACTACTTGCATCGTAAAGCAGATTCCAGTGCAGATGACTTGTGGACTGCTGTCTTGCACAGGGTGGATCAGATAAATGAGGAGGTCGCTAAACTCAAGGATATGGAAAGAGTGGCTATTGGATTTGGAAGGCTCCCGAAAAGTATCCGCAGGAAACACTTTGGCTTGAAAATTCAGAAATAGCCAATATCCAATTTGATTGTTCATCAACTTTTCCCAACAAACATTTCGTATGCATTGCGGACCTGGTTGCATGGTGTATGAGAGAACTGACTCAGAGATATTCAGAATAGAACTTGCACAGGCATGATTAGATAGATAGATAGGTATAGACAGTGAGGATTAGAAATGACTTGAATGATCCACACATGCTTGTCTCACTACATGGTGGACGAAAATTTATACTGCCTAATCATTTCGTATATGTTGTATCGCATGCTACTTCTCTCTTTTGTGAAATGTAGTCAAATTAAATTGTATGGACATGACAGAAATAGAATGATTGTTTGAAACACATTGTTTTATTCTGAATCAATTCTTAATCTTGGCCAACTTGAATACGTTTCTTTTGTGTATTATCTTTTTGAGAGTTATTTACAATCTGATCTTATATTAGGGCAGGGTAAGATTTCAGTACCAATTGCAGCAGAAATTCACAATGCATATGTAAGAGCAACATTGAGTGAGAATAAAATCCACATCTTTGAAACCGAAGAATCAATTCTTTCCCACTTTCAATCGATTTTTTTTTACCACGAAATGTTTCGTGGTGTGATAGATTATAAAAGTAAAACACTTTCTTGATCCATTAACAAAGTTTTCAAGGATGATCATACAGCATAACGGCACTTTTAAAATGTGTGGATGATTTCCATATTCAACCCAGAAACGCAACATAACAACTATGATGACATTAAACGAAAAGATCGAAAGTCAAATTTCACCATCAAACACAACGAAAACAGATATACATAGGCTAATCCAAAGCCAGATTCTTCTGTGCTAATTAATTTGAAAAGTTCTCTAACCAATACATAAGGACATGCACATCGCTTAAAGCTACAAAAGCAAAAACCTAAGCAAGAGAGTAAAAAGTAACTATATAAATCATGTTTTTGAAAAGTTGAAGGGCTAGCAACACTTTTGTTCTCACAAAAGGTTTGAGATTGAATCAAACTAAACAAGTAAAAAATCACCCAAAAAGTCCATCATCTTTTTCTCCCCTTTCCCCCCAAAGTGGCCCTTCTGTAGCACAAAATGATTTCATTCAACTAAAAACAATGATATCTCCCATATGCTACACTCGATCCAAAAAAATCTAAACGAAAAAATGTTGTTTCAGAAAAAGGAAATAATCAAACTGAACAGGCCAACTGTAAATAATAGTGAGTATGAGCGAATTGAAAACTTCAAACTTAGCGAGTGTGTTGGTAATAAAATACAGCCATAATTGAAAAGTTTCCAGTGCCTTAGGCCATCTATGTCACCGGAATGGGGTAAGAAAATGGTCCAAACCGACACATCAAGAGAGTGCAAGATTAGTAAAATGAGTTCCATCTTCTGAATCAGAGCTTACTTAAGCAAATTGGAGAGAGATTCAGCAGCAGTAAGTGTCTCGTATTTAAAAGAAGACTAAAGGTTTATCCGTAGAAAAGGCCAAAAAATGCACTTAATCTAATAAGGGATCTTCCAACTAAGTCATGGTATAATATGGATCACTGTCTCCATCGGGAAAAAAACAAGGGAATTAACAAGGACCAGACCCTTCAGCAGGCAGAAAAGAAAAACAACTCTTAGACAACAGGAAAAAAAAAATTGGGAAAATGAAGGAGATGCCCAACCACATGTACAACAGTAACCTCCAACAAAAATGTGAAATGACATATCTTAAGGTACTAAACTACAAGACAAGTGGAGGGCTCAGTAACCAGGGAAGATGGTTCCAGAAGGATAGACAAAGTGTACAGAAGCACATATTCTCAATCATCACAGAACAAGAGAAGTGGTGACATGAAAGCACAGAAAACTGTTTTTCGGTTTTACGGAAACACCAAATATGCAATCGAAAAATGGAATACAAAGAAACGAAGTACATAAATCCTATCATTTGCTAGGAGTTGGACTAATAAAACCTAACAGAATGCTCCAATTTGCTGAAGGATGTGGAGGATGGAAGAATCAATTTTTTTAATTCCATCAAACACCAAAAGGTTGGGTTTTTTCATTTGATCAAGATTTTTCACTCCATTAAACACCAAAATACCTCACATACTGTCATACTTTCATTTACTTTTCTCTGATACTCCAACACTTAACTATCTTTCAAGCCTACCTTCGTAGACTAGAAACGAAAGATGATCACAGCAAGTAGTCAGTAACTATCACAAAGCACTTCCACTCAAAGAAACAAATCAAGGTGCACATAAATCAACATAAAACCATTTAGCACCCAAGCGCTAAACAGATTTAGTAATCCCCCAAACAAACCAATCACAAATTTGAATGTTCCATCTTCAATGCCATTGCCAGTAAACTCATCATGGAACAATTAAGAGAGAACTTGATTGATTCATTTCTCCAATAAGAAAAATTAAGCATACAAAAGCACCTAGTTCCAATGACCAACAGCCTTAAAAATAACTAAACTTCCACAACAGTATTCAGTTAAAAAGAGGGAGCAAGATTAAAGAAAAAGTAACACTGAACGGCAGTAATCATGATTATCACTGTACAAGCACAAGCCTAGCATTATTATTGTTGTTGTTACTATTATTACCTCCTCTAAACTGCCCACTTCCTTCCTCCTCCACTTCCTCTCCTTTGGGCACAGTCACAATCAACTCTCCATGAGCAAGGACGGCACTTGCAAGCTCTGGCCTCGTCGAATCAGGCAACCTGAACCTCCACATGTCCAACTCCAAATCGTCCAAGGAAGATAATTCCAAGTAACCATTTGGCCGAACCACGATTTTAGTGACCCCAGGATGGATTTCAATGGTATGTGCCCTCACATCACCCATGTCATTATCTGTTTCCGCCACGAATCGGAAGCAATCAGGGTTTTCCTCCACCGACACATCAGCATCCGACCGGAAAGGGAGCTCCAAGATCCGGTTAAAGATGTGGGGCAACCTCCTTAGCTTCTTATGGTGCGAGCCGCCGGATGGTAAAGATGGGTCCCTCTGATAATTGTTGTAGTATTGGATAGCTATGTTGTTTCTTTTCTTGGGCAATGGATGCACCTTCATGATTTGTTGGTTTTGGTGTTTTGTTGAGATGGAAAGAGAAGGAGGAGAAATGGAGAGGGATTGCGGTATAGTGAAACTGGCGATGGTGGTGATGATTATTAATAGTGAGAGGAGGAAAGATGCTTTCTTTGAGAAAAGAAGAGAGTTATATTTTGTGGGTGTTTGGATAGGAATCCAAATCTTAAATGGAAAAGGAAGGGAAGAAATAGTGATCATAAAAGAATGGAGGTGGAGAAACCTAAGAGGGGGAAAGAAACCCTAGAACTAGAAATCCAAAAACAACAGGAAAGGAACAAAAATTAAACAATTTTGAAGGGAATGAAAAACATGGGTGTAAAATGTGAGATTCGCTTCTCTTAATTATTCCAAAAGTTTATTAATTAGTGTAAGAATGAGATGAATGAAGATGGTGTCTGTTTGGTATGGATGCAAAGACGAAATGGACTGGGAAAGTATTTTCTTTTCAATGAGATTATATTATGGAATTGGAAGGAAGTGGAAATTGGGTTTCTGCTCTTGTTGGGTACGCAGATTGCAGAGAGAGAGGTTGGAAAGTGGAATCTAAAATCAGTGAACCGATAAAAGGAGTTTTGTTCCTTGTTCTATCAATGGGGGTTTTGGTCTTTTCAAAAGAGAATGTGACGATAATAAAGATCTACTACTACTACTACTTGTACGATTTATTATATATCGCTAATGAGGATTTCGTGTTTGATTATGAATTGATACACATCAAAACAAAGAACTTTCACGTCCAAAATATTTATAATTTTAAATTAAAAAGGGAAGAAAGGTGCCTGTTCTTGTTTCTTTTTGACTCATCATAATGTTAAAAAATAAATAAAAACTCGAGGATTAACATCTTCTATTATTATAGTGTTATTAATTTAATCTGTTCAAAAAAATGAGATTAATTTAATCGGATTAAATCTGCCTACTAAAAAATAAAATATTCTCTCGCATATCATAACTACAGACAAGAACATCAAATCACTCGCAAATTAATTGCCGTTTGTTGCGTGGCAGATTCTTATCCTATGATGCCTAATTTTGGATTGTGTTGAACAAAGATGATGTACTGTATTTATTTAAAATTTTATGTTTAAAAATAGCATACTTCACTATAATTTTTAGTATATTTTTCACTGCTTTTTTCCTATTACGCGGCATAGGAAGTTTACATGCAAGATCCGACATGGTAAGGAGACAGTTCTAAGTAAGCTTGTTCTTTCTTTCTTCTTTTTGGTTTTCTTACATAATTGTAATTGTGCGAATGGGGTTGTTTTTATGGGCCTTGTGCTTGGAACACTATACTTTTTTACACAAAACAACTTCATTGGCTTCAAAGTTATATTCCAAGCATGTTTTCTTTTTCTAATTTCAGTTTCGGTTCAAGTATGCTTATAAATTTTTTTTGGAATAATTTGCCTCGTTTTTATTTTTTAAAGTTTCAGAGCTTCTGATTGCTTTTTGGGGCTTTCGTGGAAGGTTCGTACTTCTTTCTCTTCATCCATCACATCCAACCTCCCTGAAATTGTTAGATAAATGGTTCATCAAATTGATATTTTTTTATTATATTACTAATTATTACTCTCTCTGTTTTCAATTAATTGACATTTTTCTACGAATTTTCATTTTATTTTTTCTGGAGCATATATTTTGTGAAAATGACAAATTAACCCTCCTATATCAACCCAATTTGATGATGGTGTGATATTTTGTCATTGTTTTAAATTTTACTATTATTTTAAAACTACAGTTATTAAAAATCTGGGAGTATTATAATTCACTCTTTTTAGAATTGTTATAAATATATCCAATTAGGGGGAAAAGAGTTATATTTTTTTGGCTAATATCAAAGAAAATCTTAAAAATCTCCAACCAAATGCCCCCTTAATACGGTAGATAGTAGAAAGAATAAAATTAACTTAAGATTTATAACTTAACCAAAAAATCAATAATGAATGGTTTTTTTCTTTTGCTGTTTTATTATTTACATATTGCAACATTACATGGACCATATTGTCTTTTCCCCCGTTTTAACCTTTAAATGTTCTGAAAAGTCGTCGTCCTTGTTCGTTTTGGAATAACAGAGATGATTATTGTCTATTGATGCATACAAGTCTATGCAACTATATGTTTGTTTCTTCTTCCACTCGAGTGGTTGTTATTGTTTGGGTATGTGCTAGTACAGTGACAGGACTGTGTGCTCTCATCAGAATACGCAAAAGAGAAATGAAAAGATTGTTTTGGCAACATCAATAGCTTACTCCATAAAAGATAAATATCTTTCTAATCAAGAACACTAATTAGGTGGGTAATTTACAAATCCATCAAAAGTATTGCGAAATCTAGTTAGGCAGATGCTTTACAGATTCATGAAATTAGTAGGAAGTCGGGTTCTATATTTTACGAGTTCACCTACTTCGTATGACATGAGACGTGAAATGATTCATATTAAATTTCGTCGAAAACTATTTCAACCAATATCTTGTTTCATGATTCACCATTTTTGCAATTTATATACTTTTAAGATAATTCATGCCAATTAAAAGAAATTTCCATGACTCTTCCTCCAAAGAATGTGGTGCGTTTATCATAATAAAACAAGAAGTTTCTCTCCACTTACGGCAAAAGCCGAACGCCTTCTTGGCTTAGGTATGTTTGTTCTTTTGTAATTTCTGCTGCTTTTCCTTCTCTTGCACGGTACGCGACTCCAAGAGCTCCGGTCCCCACGACCATGGACCTGCCAAGAATAACCATTTCTAGGAAGAAAAATAAGGTCTCACCACTATTCGGCAAGCCAGTTCACCTAGTCTAGCCCTACTACATTGCTTCAAAAACCAAGCTAGTTCAATGCAAAGCAACGAGATAATATCCACATTCATCGATCACTTCCTCAAGATTCGAATACCTAGCACGAACATTTTCAATACGTAAGGTCTGCAAGCATTGTTCGGGATTGTTCAAAGATCATTAACCATAAAACTTAAGTCATTGCTTCAGAAAATTTACATGGCAACTTACTGCTGCTGTACTTGAACAGAGTATGGCATCAGTGACACGGAATGAACAATAAATACGGCCCAAAAATTGGGAACTGTTCTCCTCTCCTCTACACTTCTCGTGGCTGTTCATCGTTCAGGCTTGACGAAGCTTCATTGTGATGAGTCCGATGCCTTCGGTGAGATCTTCTATGCCTGCGAGTAAGCACTCTAGAAGATGAGCTTGGAGTTTTAAACTGAGGCATCTCCTCCACCGGTGCTAACTGACCAAAAATACTATCCAGAAGGTCTTCCGCCGCATCAGCACCAGGTTGCATCTAAGACAAATAGAATTAAATGAGGAATGTGATATAAAAGAAATTTACATGCTTAAATCAACACAAGAGCTGCCGTTCAGGAGGCAAATGGGACCAGCAATATCACTCTATTTCCTATTATTCCAGAGTATGTAATGAAACTGATATGCACCCGTAGTTAGTTCATCCAAAGACATGGCATCTCAATTAGTATAGAGGACACTCCTAAGTAAATTGTCTCTTATCCATGCAATACTTGCGGTACTAACACAACACCATCTAGAAAAAAAAGGTTCTCTATAACCAGATCACTGAGTTTAAGCGCTTATAGAGTCTCTTTAGTGTCATTTTAAACAAATCAGCATCAAATGAAAGAGTAAGTATGAGTGCAAAGGCATCTTCTACAGGATGACCGCTACATGAATTAGTTGTAGACTTGCAGTCCCACATAGAATTCAATTAAAACTGCATCTGAGCTCAATTCAGAACAAGATTTACAGAGTGCATTTGTGCATTCCAAAAAGAAGGCGCAAATGATAGAGAGGAACCATGCCTTATAAGGGAAATGCAGCAAATTTAAATATTTCCCTTATTTATTTATTTATTTTAACAGACTACCCCTAATGTTTGGTTAGCACACTTACAGGAACTTGTCTGGAGTCCACATCAACCATTTTGCTATTGGGGACATCACTCATTTTGCTATCAGAATCCTCATAAGAGACATCACTGTCATTCCAATCTGCCTTTCGATGTAAAGTACCATCATCACTGAAGAAATTTCGATGGCGAAACCTTAGTGATAATCTATCTGTGTTCGAGTCAGTATAAAGTCTCTCTAGATAGAAATGCTTGTTTAGCCGTTGCATTGTCCAAGGATCATTCTGATACCTGGTTGCCATGCTGCCATCGAAGAAAAACTACCCATCAGCATATACAATACTTCCCAGGCATGTGAGAATAGAGGAAAATACCAGAAGAATCCCAGGAGAGATATTACATATTACTACACTTATCGACACAGAGAGAGAGCAAGAGAGATTAAAGGTTCATCAATGTTAAACAATTATTTAATTATAGGCAAGCCAACACTTGGAACCACATAAAAAATTATTCAAGAACTGCAAACATTATGGAAGAACAGGCAACAAAGGTTCATGCAGATGTTTAGTCCATGTTATGATCATCAAGTTCCAAAAAGAACTGTTAGAAAAACCATACAGTAGGGAATGGGAAACTCTAATATCATGGGCAAAAGGGAAATTAATCAACTTCTGAAGGAAACAATATCAGTACCAGAAGATGCCAATGCCAGCAGTGTCTCTCAGTTTGTAATGCAGCATGGATGCTCCTCTTTAATCTTAGTGATAAATTCCAAAAGTGACTACAGTTACCGAAGACCAACATACTCAACTGTCAAAATTTTCAAACACAACCAGAATCCAGCTATCTCAGCAAGCTAACTACCAAATAACAGCAGTAAGAAGGTAGAGCTTCATGCTACTTAATTAAGTCAGCAGGCATCATGTATTCATGCACAATACATACCAAAAATAAAAGCAATCCCAACAAAAAGGCAATGGAAGAAGACCTACATCTTTACCAATTCCACCTGAATCTTAGTGCCATCCGCAGCAAGAATAAGATCAAGAAACATATCTGTTAACTTATTAGATGTCCACAATCCGAAGGCCACAGCACCACCTGCAAAGTGGCTAGTACTTGAATGACACAAGTAAAACAATGAAGAGCAAATAAACTAGTAATACCAGTACTACGAAAGGCAATTTGCAAAAAGTCTAAAAGAGACAACAGAAAGTTTTCATCACCTGCTGAAATGTTGATTCGTGCAAGCCTATTTAGCTTCCATGTTGCTGAAAGAAGGCCAGAAAAATATAAGAAGAGCAGAACAATAATACTGCAATTAACTTGTTGCAATGATAGATGGATGCTAAAGGCAAGGAATAGGAGTCTCAATCATTGAAATAATTAAATGCCAAACAATCACATACCAATACTAGCTAAAGATTTCTTAAACAGCTTGTTGCATAATATAACTGCAGCCAGCAGCATTCACATCACTGATTTTACCATTTTCCAAGCAAATTGACTTGTCACGAGTATCCATAACCACAGACACTAGACTAGAATTCACAAGAATTCATGGCCTCACAAGCACAATGTATACATCTCTCCTCACAAGAGCATGATGCCATTTAGATGAAGAAAATCACAAATCATACCAGCCCACAGTAAACTCCCGCCAAGAAGCGTACCGGATGCGAACATCCTGATAACCTTAGACTTGTATGTCGCAAATAAATCCGCTTCTTCTGCCGTCATCACCTAGTGAGCCATCCAAAGCCAACATGAAGCTATATCGGGTTAAGAAAAAGAAAAACAATTTACTTAACATAAAGCTCAAATTTGTTCATAACATGAAAAAGATCAGATTTTTGGAGGAAATTGATAGTATCAACTAGAGAAACAGAAGTTTTGGGATTAGGGATTGAGATCACAAGAAAAGAAAAGAAAAAACAGATAAAGCCGTCATCTTTGACATGGAAGAGGAAGAAGCAGAAATTACCTTTGAGGTCCTTAGCACCTCTTCCAGCTGCATCAAAATATCAGTCATTTCTCTTGATTCTAGCAGCCTGATCAGAGTAGTATACCAGTAGGCAGTAGGCACAGAGCGAAGAGGAAGGTGAAAAGAAGATTTTGCTTGTTAAAGCAGACCTGGGCCTTACTGCTCTAACCGGTAAAGCAACAAGCCCAGCCCATCGGTTAACTATTGGGCTTTATCTCGGCATATAAATTGGTAACAGAAAAAAAGATCAGGAATGCAACCGCCATAACTGCCTTTTGCCCTGGCATCTCCTTCTCTTCCTCGTACAACATGTCAACATTAGCCTCTTCCGCTCCATTACCTGTCACTCTTAACTCCACCGCCGCTGACACTCCACTCTCCGCCGTAACTTTATCCCATTTCAAACAAATTCACGCCCGAATTCTCCGCTGCAACCTCCCTTCTTCCTTACTCCTCGAAGTCCTCATCTCCTCTCCTTCTCCCTCCTCTGCTTGTATCAACTACGCCATCTCCGTCTTCATCGCTCCTCCTCCTCTCCCCAACAAACTCCTGCGCACCTTATCTCGTAGTTCAAATCCCGAAATTGCGCTTTTAGTGTATGAGAAAATTAGGCGGGATGGCTTACTTGGTATGGATAGGTTCACCTTTCCTCCATTACTAAAGGCTGCTTCCAAAGTTTCTGGATTGAAGGAAGGTAGGGAAATTCATGGGGTATCTTCTAAGATGGGATTTGACAAGGACCCGTTCTTGGAAACGGGTTTGGTGAGCATGTATGCAACGTGTGGGCAAATTTCGGACGCACGATTGGTGTTCGATAAAATGTCTCACCGCGATGTTGTTGCTTGGAGCATCATGTTTGATGGGTATGCATAACTGAAAGTGCCTGTGGAATCATTGTCATGCGTGTTAGTCATGCACAACTAGTTTCCATTGCATGACTGTGGATAGCATTTCTATACAGAGGAACTCTTTTTCATTGATTTTTATGTGCAAACAGGTATTGCCAATGTGGACTTTTTGATGATGCACTACAGTTTTTTGAGGAGATGAAGAACTCTAATGTGGAGCTAGATGAGATGGTTCTCTCCACTGTGATTTAAGCTTGTGGTAGAGCTAGAAACTTAAGAAGTGGAAAAGCTGTTCACGACTTTATTGTTGAAAATAATTTTGTGATGGATAGTTACTTACAGAGTGCACTTGTTACAGTGTATGCTAGTTGTGGTTCCATGGAAATTGCTGAAGAATTGCTTACGCCATCAAGAAACTTAATTGTTTTAACTGCCATGGTTTCTGGGTATTCAAGAGTTGGGCGCATTAAGGAAGCTCGCCTGATATTTGACCAAATGGATGAAAAAGACTTGGTTTGCTGGAGTGCAATGATTTCTGGTTATGCTGAGAGTGATCAGCCTAAAGAAGCTATAAATTTGTTTAATGAAATGCTAGATTTGGGAATAAAGCCTGATCAAGTGACTTTATTGAGTGTCATCTCTGCCTGTGCCCATCTTGGTGTTTGGAGCAAGCTACGTGGATCCATATGTATGCTGAGAAGAGCGGGTTTGGAGGAGCTCTGCGTGTCAACAATGCCCTTATTGATATGTATGCGAAATGTGGAAACTTGGGAGAAGCTATGGCTGTTTTTGAGAAGATGCCAAGGAGAAATGTAATATCCTGGACTAGTATGATCAATTCCTTCGCCATCCATGGAGATGCCAATAATGCACTGAATTTCTTCCATCAAATGAAATGTGAAAACGTTGAGCCAAATGGGGTCACATTTGTAGGAGTGCTCTACGCTTGCAGCCATGCAGGGATAGCTAAGGAGGGACAGAGGATCTTTGAATTAATGATTAATGAACACAATATCACTCCTAAACATGAGCACTATGGTTGCATAGTGGATCTATTTGGTCGTGCTAACCTCTTGAGAGAAGCTCTCAATGTTGTGGAGATGATGTCTTTGGCACCTAATGTTGTCATTTGGGGATCCCTAATGGCAGCGTGCCAGCTGCACGGAGAGAATGAGTTGGGAGAATTTGCTGCAAAACGGGTTCTTGAGCTGGAGCCAGATCATGATGGAGCCCTTGTGCTATTATCGAATATATTTGCTAAAGAAAGAAGGTGGCAAGACGTAGGGGAACTAAGGAACTTGATGAAACAGAGGGGTATATATCAAAGGAGCGGGGATGGAGTTGGATAGAATTGAACAATGAAGTACATGAGTTCTCAATGGCAGATAAGAAACATAAGCTCACAGATCAGATCTATGATAAGCTAGATGAGGTGATTAGAGAGTTGAAGCTGGTTGGTTATACTCCTAATACTGGTAGTGTTTTGGTTGATTTAGAGGAGGAAGAAAAGAAAGAAGTGGTTTTATGGCACAGTGAGAAGTTGGCTCTCTGTTACGGACTGATCACCAAGGAACAAGGTTCATGTCTCCGCATTGTCAAGAATCTACGGGTTTGTCAAGACTGCCACACCTTTATGAAGCATGTCTCAAAGGTGTTTGCTAGGGAGATCGTGGTGAGAGATCGGACTCGATTTCACCATTACAAAGATGGTGTTTGTTCCTGCAATGATTACTGGTGACTCTTTTTCTTTACATTACACGATTAGTTATTTGTTACGAAATTATTAGGAGGTCTTCACATGGATCAAAATTCAAATTCCAGACCAGAAAGTCTCAAGCTTATGCAACTGGTGACTTTTTTCTTATCCAATGTGACATTTCATATTCGAATGCTCCATCAAATGCACAAATTTTGTTGTCAACGGAAAACTACGAAGACATCATATTCTATACAACGTCAAATTGGCATGCATAATTTCTTATCAGGAAGAAGAGGAAAAGGATAGTTACTATATACAATTCAACTTCATAACGTCAGAGATTGGGACACCAAAAGATTTGTCTCTTACAGGCTTCTCTGTCTGGTACTATGCTATAACAAAAGAAAATGAATTCAAGGATTCATAAACCAAACAAAAGAAGAAATTAAACAGAAGAAAATTTGAAAAAGAAAGCCCTCACAAGAAATGAGAACTGAATTGGATAGAAGGGAGCTAAGCTAGGGTATCGTTCTTGATGTAAAGGTCTTCTAAGTTGGGCACCGCATATTGACTTTTGATGTAAATTTCCAGCTTTGGTCTTCAAAGGGAAACCAATTTTTCATCTTTTCCATCTTTCTTGACAATCTGTATTTGAAGATCTCTACTACCGCCGAAAGAAATCTGGGATTATCCAATATGCAGCTCCGCCCATACTCGAGAACCCATGTACCGCGATCTAATTCAACAACCGAAGCACCCCACTTCCTGAGAATCCATGAACTGTTGGTTTTTCTGATCGAATACCTAATCTTCCCATCTGACCACTTCAGAACAGGAACACAAACCAAGACCAAAATGCAGAACAAAATCAGAATTTGATAAACAAATTCATAGCAATTAGTCATGATGCTGTTCTAGGGATTTACCTCTGTAACTCTGCCTGACAGCAGAGTAAACGATCGCAAACAAAGTCCTGCTTTGAGCAATCCTGCAGTTTGCAAAGGCCAACCCCAGATGCTCACCTCCTCCATTGCTGACTTGTACAACACACACCTTGAGTTCAAGGGCTTACCCTCCTGCATTTTGCAAATTAGTGTCATAAGACCATCAACACATTGAATAAAGCACAAAGATCATAAACCCTAATTCAGGATTCTATGCATATCGAACCTGATTGATCTCCCATATCGAATCCGAATGACTGCAATTTGAAATCTGTCCATCACCAACAAAGTTCTTTAACTCTTTCTGCAAGAACCTTAATCTCCAATTCAAATCTTTAACAGCCCAAGATCTCTCCCCAATACTCCTCACAACATCAATTGAAAACACAGGTCTTAAAACCCTAGAAACCCCAAAAGAAAACCCAAAATCCACCGCAAGAATCAAACCCAACCAAAAACCCATCTTCAACCAAACACTCCCATATCTCCTCTCTCTCTCTTTCGTCTCCTTCTTCTCTTTCAAACTCAACCTCGCCGTCGATTTGAGCTCCGGAGACACGATTTTCCGGCACGACCTTGATATGGGTGTGGAAACAATTGAAGTATCAAAAGCCAGAGGGGTGGTTTCCAAATTGGGTCGCAAAGATGTGAACTTGCTGGTGAGTGATGATTTTTGGATGCTATTGGTCATGAGATCACGAGTAGCGTGGAAGCTGGCTAAGCAGATATCACACTTGCAATTCGCGTCTTTCCTGCATCCAGGGAAGTAACAGCTGTCTCTCTTTTCCATGTTGGTGGCGGCGCTTGATCTCCCCGAGGAGGAGGAGAAGGAGGAGGACGACATTGTCAAGGACACTTTCATGGCTGTTTTTACGGGGTTCTGCTACTGGGGTTTTGGTTTTTGTTTTGATTGGTAAAAAGAGGGGTTTTCTAATTAATCTAGATAGGGTTGATAGGATACATGGGTCGGGCTTCGAAATTTGAAATCTCAACGGTCAAATGTGATCAGACGAGCAGCTGAAAATGACTATAATACCCCTCTTTGTCTTTGACGGAAAAGGGGCTGAGGAGTGAGGGGAACTGTTCAACGGCTACTAAAATGAAGATTTTCTATGCGTTCCTTCCTTCATTTATTTCAATTTCAACCAAAAAAAAATAATCTATAATTGAAGTTGAAGATCCAGCCCAATAAACTAGGCCCATTGTCTTACAAATCTGAAGCCCAAATCCAATGATCCAGCTCTACTGTAACATATTTTCGAGCCTTGCAACTTAATTATTTTTTTATGAAAGTATAAAATGGAATCATGTTGCATAATCAGACAACACTTCTTGCAAATTTTAATTTTAACCAAAAGTCTTATGTTCTCCAAAATTTAACTGTAAAGTGAGGTTTTCGATGTGGTAGAGTATAAGGTATAAATTAGTATCGTCAAACTCTAAGAAGTTGAAAAAAATTTGCTAGTAGAATCACCTTTTTGTAGAATTTAATTTTAGCCGATTGAAATTAATCTTCTACCGAAATTAAAAAAAAAATACTCGAAAATATCCGTAAAAAAAAATACTCAATAATTTTCTCACAAACACGCTTCAAAAGATGCTGAATAATGATAGGAACCCACAATCTTCCTTTTCTTTCCATTTTCCACTGTCTATAGAGGTTAAACGACGGTGTTAAGCTCTGTCCAAATCCGTATTGCTCTTAATATTCCATGCTAAATAGGCATCATGAATTTAATTCTCAGTGTTTCAAATTGCGACATCTGCTTTCTCATACCAAAAAAAAAAAGTGTCCTTCTTATCTGGAATTCAATTCTAGATGATACCACACCAATTACAGACACTGATGGTGGAAAATTAAGTCCAAACACAGGAAAACAAAATTTTAAAATTATGAAAAAATAGACAATTCCCATCACATCAAAACATATCTACCACATCTGGGCAACTAATCCAAGCAATTAAACTAAGCATCGAACATGAGTACATGACACTACTTAATTATAATCCCACCATGGGACATGATTACTGACTGGTATTACAATCATTGATCCAGCTTTTCCAAAACTAATTTAAGGGTATTTGATTAATTAGGGAGTTGAACATTATGAATTTTAATCATTATTCACCCTCTTTTTTTATGGCTTGAATTAGATGATCTTGTAGATTTTCCTGTCACAAAACTATCAGTTTCTCAACTAATGTAGGGACCAACTCTTTAATTTTGCTTCTATATTAGGTGGGCCAAAGCCCAAAAGGAACAGCCTAAGCAGTAAGAACCCAATAAAAGAAATCTTCTCCTCCAAAAACAACTACTTTTTCAAGATTAACCGGTTGAATTGGATAGGATTGTTAACTTAATACTTGTTTATCCATAAAAAAATTACAAAACATAGTTCAAGTACTAGAAAAAGAGTAAAAAATCTCGGGTTCACCCCATATAATCTTTTTTTTTTCCTGAAAAATTATTGGTGTCGATTAAAGGTTCGAATAGTTGATTTATTTGTCGAACTGAACAATCCAATCCCATTTGTAAAATTATATTTTTTTTTTATTAAATGAGTGTGTAATTCATTGATTACTCGGTGATATGTATCACTAAGAGATCATGATGAGAGATTTGGGCCATTAAGTGTACATGATGCAGCTGATTTCAATATTTTACGATCAAGTAATGAGTTTTCTTTTTCTTTTTCTTTTTCGTTTTCGTTTTCTTATGATGAGATTGAGATTGAGATGTAATAAGTATTAACTTCTGAACCACGGCTGATAATGGAGTAATTTAAAAATGATTTTTTCTGTGGCAGAATCTTGAAGTTGTCTATAATGACATAGTGGGAGGTTGACCTTATGGGTTAAGCAATAATCTTCTTGATTCTAAAAATCCAACATAGCCAGCAAGGGATCATTTTTTTTGGCATTTTTTTATATTCACTATTATTACTTGTACTAAATAAATTATTTAATATCCATGATTCCAACACCGCTGACCAAATTAGCTCAAAACTTCAATATTGCAGATCAAAGTCTGCCAGTATTCTATATTTTTTCTGGAAAAAAAATAGTATAGGGGAAGAATAGTCAAAACCTCTGCATTAGTTTGTTCAACAAATATTGACTGTTTTTCATCAGTTTCTCTCTTGGAGAGGAAAACAGAGCAAACCAAGTTTTGAAAATAATGCAGTCTGGAAAAGTGGTTTTTTTGCAGGATTAATACGGATTCACATTTTTCGACATAAAACTAATCTCGAGCCCTGAAGTGGGTTTCACATGAAGTAGAGTAGAGATCTTTACCTCAAAATTGGCTTTAAGAGGAAAAGAAGAGCATACCCAAATAAGCAAAAAAAAAAAAAAGGATTAAACAAGAAAACAAGCAGCTTTCTCTGAAATAGCATCATTCCCTGTACAAAAGACAAATTGAAAGGCTAAGCTTGTTCTGATTGTTATTGCTTCCATGGAAGGAACGGATTGTTTTCCTCTTTCTTTCTCTCAAATTTGGTCAAATTAATTAATTAGTACAGCTTTGTGGTAGCGGATCTGCTAAACTTTTTAGAAGAAGAAGATGATGGTGATGAAGAAGACACATCCGATCTTCTTCTCAGCATCTGCCGCATACCATCAGCAACTCTGACTGCAGGATTGGAATTAAATTTCCCACAAAACGTCATGTGAGCTCTCACTGCTTCTTCCATCCCAAATGAGGATGCTCTTTTACCTCTGCCAACTTCATCTCTTACAGCTTCTGAGCACAACCCACATAGCCATTTCCCATCAAATTTGGCTTTCACTTGATCAATATAATCTTGGGTGCAATCCTCCTTCAATCCACAGCACTCACACGTCACCGATTCAATCTCCATCTGAGTAAAATTGATATGGGTCGTTATGAATTGCAATTTTTTTGCAGAAAGTTGTGTCCTTTTTTAAGAAAAATGGTTGATTGATTTCTGGGTTGTGTGTTAAAAGAGGGTTTATGGTTGGATTAGTAGAGAAAGGTAGAGGGGGTAGGGAAAGCTGGCATGATTTGCTCCATGTTATAAGGGGGGATGGGGATGAGGAAAATTGGGACAAATTGGTCGGAGGGAGGGGCCTATAGGTTGGAGATTGATTTTATCATTTGTCACAAACTACAAACAATAAAGTTTCACCAATGTATGTTTATATTTATATGCCTACCAAGGCCTATCCGTCCATGGCAGGTCAACATTATTACCCACAAATTCTTGAATAATAATTTTTTTAAGAGGAGATTCAAACTAAAAAAAATTGCTCATGTTTTGAATTATATGTCTATTGATAATCATGGTGATTCTTTTGGTACGGTTTTTTTTAAACTTTTATCGGTTGAACAACTAATGAACTATATATCTATTAATAACTACGGTGACTCTTTTAAGACGGTTTTCTTTGGACTCTTTGTTAGTTTTTTATTGTATTTGTAGCTTATTGTAAGACTGTGACACTTATTTTTGTTGCACTGCAAGTGGCGCAAATTTTCAAATCTAAATATCTTTTTTACCCTCTTATTTGATTGTGTTTAAATGATAGCAGATTTAAATTTGAATATAAAGTATGGGGAAAATAAATTAGAAGAGCCATGACTTTAGACTTTAATCATGTTTGAAAGAGTTTCGGTCACATGCTGGAAAAAATAAAGAGGACAATCAAAAAATAACAAAAAATACATAAAAATTGAAGTAACAATTTATTAGTACTTTAGAAGATGAGAGTATAAAATATATAAAGTTGGTGAGAGATTAATTAATATAAGGTTTAACGTTATAAAAACCTCGGTAGATTAAATTGTTTACATACTCATCACTGACTAATTTGGTCATAAAAGCTTTTTCTCAATCTAGACTAGACACGTGCCTGGTTATAATTGGTCATCGGTTTATTAATTTGTTGACTAAAAAGTCCCTTACCTGAAACGATGTGACACCTTTCTCCTCTCATCAATGAGCGAATAAGCTTGAGTTTGAGTTAGGATCATTCTGGCTATTTTAAAAAGAATCCCTAAATTCAGTAAAGTTCCACCCTTTTTAGAACTAGATATAAAATATATATATATATATATATATATATATATATATATATATATATATATATAGGCTAAATGATACTCTCTCCGTCCACAATTAAGTGGTAATTTTCTACGGAAAGTTACTGTACACTTTATTTGACTTTTTAGTGTTTGCTTTACTGAAAATTACTGTGCCAAAAATAGTTATTTGTGAACAGAAGGAATAATACATTAGGATTGTTTCTGCATTTGTTACCTTTATAATTGTAAATTGGATTCAATTTAAACTCCCAAATCGAAGTTGAATTTAGTTAACCGAAAGAGACTCATTTCGTTCGAATATGGTCGAATTCTAAAAAACAGCTAATTCAATTTAATTTTTTTCATTTATAAAACTCAATTTTTTTAATAATTTATTAAACTATAACTAATTAACATCTTAAGATGGTTGATTGCATTTGGTTGACAATAAAACATGAACTACTCTTGTGGACCTATTTGTTAGAATGAGGCCCTCTTTTGGTATAGGTAATTGCCACCAAGAAAGTGTCTTCTCTTTATCTCCCATGTGAAGTAGAGAAGTGAAGCCAAGTGTTGTCCTTTACGAAGGGTTGGAGACGACTACTGTGTTCCAAATTTGAAGCTCATAGACAACCCCATGGCCATGCATGTGGGGTTGCTTAATTAGGTTTTAATGAATTGCCTGAAAATGAAAATGAAAATTAAAAGACCACTAAAATTCGATTGTAGTCATGGAAATTGAGATCCTAGTCATTGTCATTCTTCCAGACATTTGGACTTGTCCGGTAGATGTCCAGCAATTCAAGTGGCTACACTGGTCACAAGTTTGTTTTATTTGAAATTCAAAACTCTTTCTCCTCCTCTTCTTCTTCTTCTTCTTCTTCTTCTTCTTCTTCTTCTTCTTCTTCTTCTTCTTCTTCTTCTTGTGCTTCTTCTTCTTTCTCTTTTATGTTGTAACGAAAATGGGTGTTTTGATTGGGTACGAAAGAGGAAATTGTTGGAATTGATGTGTGCATTTGACACTTGGATTTAAGAGCAGATAATAAAATTGGGTTTCTGTTGGCTATAGTTTCTTTTCTTTTCTGAAATTAATCAGTAAATCCAACACACAAAACGACATATTGGTCTTGGTTTGTATAGGTTTCAACTGATGTATCCATTGGCCTGAGACTGATCAGTAGTCGATAATTTCTCACATGCATGTATATGGGCTTTCTTCTTCTTCTTCGTTATAATAATATTATTTTGTAAATTTTTAACAACCACATGATCGGCTTTGTTTGGTTCTTCAATTTATCCAAAAACTATAAGGAATGGGGGAGGTTGAGTTTGTTAGAGTAAATTAATGCTCTTCACATGGCATCCCACATGCATTTCATCAATTTTCAAAATCCAAATCATCAACAATTTCAGTTGCTAATTGGTTTTATCATCAACACAATCATTGTCTTGATTCTCCTACAATAAAATACAGACAATAATTGCCCCTTTCCTAAGAAAAAACGATAAAACTAAAGGCCGCACACTGATTCTTTCCTTATAGTTTGACTCTTTGCGTAAAATAGGATAATGCCATAGCTTCCTATATAAAAGAAAAATGGTTTCTCTTCTTTTTTTTATACTAGTTTGTATTATTATATACTGCATGCCATGTGCAGTTTGTCATTTTATATGTAAATTTAAAATGACACAGATTGATTAAGGTTTTGAGATCATTTTAAATTAAACAAATCAATACATAATAAGTATATACCAACCCAAAGAATTGTTATAATTTTTCTATTGTAGAGATTAATATCGTATGTATCCGGGTTGGTGAAACATAATAATGTATTTTATTATTATGTCGTTGATTTTTTTACCGTTAATAAGATATAAAATTACGACTCAAACTCAAAATATGATCATCACTACTTTATATGAATTGTGAATAAATCATTGAGTTACGAACTTATTGATATTAGCTGACTAAACAAATACTACTAATTTCCTATTCCCCCAATAACAATTATTATAAAATTATATTATACTGTAATACTCCGTTCAAATTATTGGATGGGGAACTGTGTTTGTGTGGGCCGCTGGGTTTGGGCTCGTCTGCCTTTTGTTGGTAATTAAATAGAAGTTGATTCAATCATTTGAGAGAAGTTGGGATCCACAACAACTACCTCAACTTCTAAGTCTAACTTCCCCCCGACACAAAAGTTTCGGCCCCTGCCATTTCCTTCGTCGTTTCTGAACTCTATAAAATTCTAAACAAATACTACCAGTAACATACTGATTCCTAATAAAAATAATAAAATAATAAAATGCACTATATATGATTAAGAGCAACATCACTAATGAGAGACAGGTTCGGGCCTGACTATGAAGCTGTGATAAAAAATTTGAGGGAGAGTTTTGTTGTCTTTTGAGATTATGTTCAGTTCGAATCCATAATAATCGATATCTAATGTGGTACTCGGACAACTAGATTGTCTCGATCACAAAATAATTTATGAGAGAAATTAATTAAGGAGAAAAATATGACTGGTCAACAACAAAAAAATGGAAATAGGGCCCTACAATATGGTGAGAATTGTGGTGGTGTGGATTTGTGGGTGTGGCACCAGAGAAACCTCAAAGCCATTAGAATCAATAAGTTAGATCCGTAGGGACGAGTCGAGGAATGGGGTACATTATTTTTTGACATCTACTGTTGTTTTATAAGAAATATAAATAAAAATTAATTATTTGCTATTAAAATAGAGGTTGAGTCTTCATTTGGATGTCAATTCTTGAACAGAATTAGGTTGGTGATTGGAAAGGGTTATATATATATACACGTCCACTTCATTCGTTGAAATACTTTTTGATAGGTTAAAAGTGTATCGACTCATTTCAACTATTCACAGATAATGACACTAAGCAATAATGTGTAAGTAAAATATATCGGGAGCGCCTAATAATGTCACGGCTCGAATTGGTCATAAACCGGAAAAAAAAAGAATTAATTAAAGCCCATCGGCCAAAATGTGGAGACGGGACCGCAGTTTTTAAGGCTAATGGTGAGTTTTTGGAGCATAGATGACGTGAACAACGCAAATGGATTGCTACTGGTGAGACTGAGACAGGCCCCACCACGTGGAAAGCAGAGGTACAATCTGCTGGTTGCCGCAATAGGGTCATCATCGTCCATTTCCGGTATGGCCCAATCTGACGTGGTATTGAAGGAGGTAGAATAGAACACAACTCGCTTGATGGAGAAATCAACTTTGATAGCGTGTGCTTAGCTTTTGTACTTATGATTTAAGGTCCGATCTGGTAGAAATATCTTTTGACAATGACTTCTTCTAAACTTTTACTCCTCCACTCGATTCAGTCCGACGCCAATAAACATGCAACTTAGTATTATCTGCTGCTGATGATATTGATAGAGACTCAAATTTGAATCTTACATTAGTTTATTAAAAAAAAGAAGTTAAAACCATTAATGAGTTTCAAAACAAAGAAAATGAGGGGAATCCGTAATCTAGCGAGGATTAATTACATCGTCAATTTTTTTACTAATTTAACACGTTTAACATTTATCATATCAGTAACTTTTTGGTACTTATTCCAGTTCCAGATATCTAACTGTTTGTTGTTTTTGTTTCTTAATATTACATCATATGAAAGCTTTAGTTAGGCTCAGCTATACCAAGGCCCAAAAACAAAGGGCAGACTCGGGACTAAAACATAATCAAGCCCGTCAAAAAACCAGACCTAACCCCAAAATGCTACCCCTGCGCACATCTGCCATTTCGAATCTGGAACAAAGAAGGGAAACTACCATCTTTTTTGTCAAACGTTGTCAAATATGATAATCAGAATCTCTTCCTACCTGCATGCCGTGAGTGTGCTTTGGTGTAAGATCGAGATGCGAGCATCCCGAATTTCAATTTGATTTCATCTCAACCTCTTCATTCTCCTTTGAACTGGCTTCAGGTATATCCTTCGGGAGGAGGCCAAGGAGCGGCAAAGGCAACAACGAGCTAAGATTGCAAAGAACAATCAACAAAGCTAAGTTGTCAAAATTATCTTTCGTGACTCCGAAAACTTGGGTCAGACCAGCACCGATCAGCCCACCGAGAACACTCCCTGCGTTCGATATGGACATGAGTGTTGCAAAAAGTGTCGCTTCCATTCCCTCAGGACATAACTTTGCTGCTAGCACGAGAACAGGCATGAAAGAAGCCTGCACAAATAAGTCCAGCAAAAGAGGCATAAACAATAGCTGTGCAGAGGGGGGGGGGGGGGGGGGGGGGGAAGCAGTTGAAGACATGATGGACTACAATGTGAGGAGCATTACAATACCTGACCAAGTACAGTCAAAATCAAGGAATCCCCAATTGCAAACCACTCGTCACTGATGCCAAATTTTCTATTTAATCCAGTAACAAGGAAGACCTGAGACAATGAAAAAATAATATTAAAAAAGAATTATAGTATAAGTCATACTAAACAAGCTTGCATGCAGGTAGAACACAAACCTGAGTTAACCCAAGAAGGGTGCCAGTTGTGGTAGTAACGACGAAAATTTTCCTCAAAGGAACATTTTTCAGGAAGCCATTATACAGTGCAACACCAAGTAATGATGCAACTGATGTAACAAACTTAACACGACCAAGAAATTCTGGAGTGAAACCAAGTTTATTTGTTCTGAAACAAGAAAAATATATATTTTGTTAGCTGGTATTCCAGATGTCATGGTGAGCCGTAATTTTAAAATAACCCTGATCGAGGCCGGAACATACGTGAAGTAAAACATTGCAGACTCTGAGTGTGGTGTCGACTGCCACAGGAAAACAAATACTGTAGGAAGAAGTACATTGGGCTCCTTGACAGCATTCCACAACTCTACAAATAGTAGCTTTGAGCTTTCCACAAAGCTAGGACCAGTCAGAGCAAGATTCTGTACTCTAGTCGGCCCAAGAACCCGCTGTTCTTTCACGAGAACAGCAACTGCAGATGTTATAAGTGGTAGCAATGCCGTAAGGCCAAAAACAAACCTGAGACGAGAAATCACCAATGAGAACTCAATCTAGCAATCGTGGGTACTAGCAAATTCCATTTATGCATAACTGCTTACCGGACGCCATAGGTATCCACTAGAGAGCCACTAAAATAGGAGCTCACAATTCCACCAAAAGCTGATGAACCCCAGCATAAAGACTGAAGAGAACCTGACATGCTCTGGGACTCACCACGAGCTCTCTCTACAACCATGGAATCCACAACCTACACATTGAGTCAATATATATCATGTGAGTATGAGAGCGCCTGAGGAGTCTGAAGAGGCGACTCCAAAGACTTGACACTCTCAAAATGCATGTGGGTTGCAATAGAGAAGAGATGCATAGACACTCCATTTACAAAGAAAACTAACAGTTTCAGCATTTATAGCATACACGAATTCACTCACGTTTATCCTCATCTGCCTAACTTATATGCGGACCTTCGACCCAGTAACTGTTGAAAGCAACCCTCAGAAAGTAAATCCAGGCACAATCATTTTCCCATAGCACTCTCTACGCTCAAATAAAAGGAATTCACTAGCATGTATTTAGCCAGGGCCAATACAGAACTTTAATTTTTCACAAGTATACAAGAGCATATCCTCCACAAAGACACTATACTTTTCCTAATGTTGAAAGTGCTACATGCATTGTTATTCTAAAGAGCAGAAGGACATCTTCTATCACAGGTCTGGGGTACCCTGTGTTGCAGGTACACCAGAAGACTGGTTAAATTATCACCAAGGACACATGCTCTTTCAATATGAAGCCAACGGTTATTCACGCAAACACAAGAAATAAACTTATGCATATGATTATGTAATTAAAAATAGATGAAGTGAATTCATAAGGATTTCAATTCCTCTACAAGTAACATCATACGTCCAATCTTCTTATCATAAGCATTTTAATTGGCAATGTCTCTCTAGCTTAGAAGAAGTCACCTATAGACCTAGTATTAACCACCATTAAAAAAAAACTTTATTTACCAAGACAATTTAAAAAATGACATTGTCATCGGTACTCACAACATCTGAGAAAGCAACAGACAGTGATCCCAAAAGTATGCAAAATGCGGCACCATACTTGCTGTCAACTAGAGTAGCCATCAAACTCCACGACAATGCCCCAAGAAGTCCAGACAGAACCAAGTACGATCTTCTTCGATAACCGAAAAGTGGAACAGAGTCACTGCAACCACCAAACCAATTACTCAAATTCAATACCAGAAAGAAACAATTACTTCTTAGCAAATCAAACACAGAACGCTAGAAATGAAGACGAGAAATATAATACAACCCACCTAATGAATCCATATATAGGTTTGATAAGCCATGGCAATGAAGAAAAACCGGATATTACAGCTGTCTAGTCAAACATGTAGATTGTCAGTCTTTGACCACCAAAGCAAATCAAGCAGCATTCTGACCAAAATTAAAGATTTTTCTCCTAAGTTTTAGGATTAGGAATATCGGGCATTACATAGCCTCCCTAGTCATTTCAAAGGAAACCATAATACCAGGAGATTTTGGATTCGACTAGAATGCAGGTCAAACAAATGACCATCATCCCAACTAGCCAAAGAGGCCAATTCTAATGGTTAGAATCACCCAACAATTAGCCATCAATGGCAGTACCATGCACAAACACAACGCCACGCGTGCTAACTTCTTACACAAAATGAAAAATAAGGATTAAAACATACCTCAGCAGGGTCCAGATGCAAGTCATCTTTTAAGTAAAAGCTAACAGCAAGTCTAGAAAGTCCTAACACGCCTTGAACAAAATACACCATCGCAACCGCTATATTATCCGGCGACAAATCAACACCAAAGCAAATCCTACTACTCAAATATCTGCTCTTCCGCGCATCATTTTTACTACCACCACTCGTCCCGCCTTCCACATCTCTCATCACCGCCTCCGCTGCGACACTACCACCTGCACGTTAACACAGAAAAATACTTCAACTTTTCAAATTACACACCTGATAATCACAAAATACAACCAATCAAATACGTCAATGTTACTAACTACTGTTTTGGGAGTCGGAAAACGACGGGTCGCTTTTGTCACGCCGGAAGGCAGGTGCGGACATCTGGCTTCGCTTGTGTCTCCGACGACGTCGTAGCTTTTGCCGAGGTGGTGTTTGGCTGAGGGCGGTGAGGAAGGAGAAGCGTTTGGAGGAAACGGAGGAGGAGAAGCTTGAATTGTTGTGCAGGGGTAGAAACGAAAATGGCGTGGTTACATTTGGTGAGGCCATTAAATTAAATGATTTAAGTATTAAGGATAATCTTTAATTACTCCACTTAAGTTTTAAACAGTGAGATTCATACGGGGAATTTCATTTCAATTTTCAAGTTCTTTTTACTTTTTAGAGCTGAGCTGAGCTGAGCTGAGCTTCCCATGTCTTGTTCGAAATGACCTCCATGCCCTTGTCTATTGAAGAGGTGAATCCAGGACCAGGCTGATAAGAGGACGCGTAACAGATTGAAGCCCACAATTTTTTCATGGGCCGAGCTACAACAACTAATACAATTAATGTGTAGTTTTTTATAAATTCTTTCACTCGAATCTGAAAAGGTTTTGTTTTTAATTCGATTACTTTTTTCCCCCCTCAAATACTATTTTAATCTGTCACCCTTAGAATAATTTTTTTCATACATGGAGAGTTTCAGCTTTCCATCACATCCAAATCCAATAATTGCGTGGATAAAGCTTGGCAAAAGAATATAGTAATAGCAAGAACAAGAAAGACAAGAAAGTTAAATGTTGGGTACATTAACATAAGAAAAAGAATCCAGGTACAGTAAGGCTATTACTATTAGGTCGTATATGCAAATTGCAATGCTTACTTAGTCACGGAGTACAAACACCTAATTAACGCAATGAAGCTGAAACATAAACATCATTAGGCTACAAATTATCCATTTCCTCCTCAAACAGTATTTCCCGGTACCGGCATTCTTCGCTGCAAAAAGCTTTTTCTCCTCTGAAATAAACGAAAAAAAGAAAAGAAAAGAAAAAAACTTGAGCAATTTTGCATATATCATTTCATAAAAAATAACCAAAGGACACATACTAAAAAAGGAAACTTTGAACCAAACCTGTACATGTAAATGTCTTGTCCCTGCCCAAGATTCTTCTTGCAAGAATAACAGCAGCTTAAAAAACGTTCAGACGGATAACTTGAATCTCCACCCGGAAACCCGTTTTCTTTTCCGGGAGAGGCAGAGAATGACCCAACAACTCCACAGCAGCTCTCAATAATGCAATTGTCAAAAATATGAGTAGTTACCGGGTTAGGCCCATGTGAGATCACACAAGTGTAGTCCTCAGACAGCTCCATTTCGGTAAAAATTTGAGGGGAATTCGGAGTATCCATGCCCGAATTAGGCGACCCGAATAAAGATAATTTCTTGACTGGAGAAGGAGATAGTCTAGAAGGGAAGGGGTTTTGTTGACAGTTTCTAGCTTTGATAGCGAATTGATCAGCAGCAGCAGGGGATTTAGGAGATGATTCTGTGGGTGAAAGAAGTGATGCGAGAGGCAGAGGAGGGATTTGGATCTTCAATTGTGACCCGAAAAGTACCATTCGGGTTTCGGGTTTTGACAAATTGGGTTCGGTTTTATGGTCAGGAAGAGCATCGACAATGCCTTTGGAGTCGACCCAGAGCCGCCTGGTGTCATGGTCAGGAGTCTTAGGAGAGGATGGGTAGAATGGGTTTTTGAGAGCAGAGAAGGATTTGGTATCAAGAATTGAAGTTGGACTCATCATTGACTCAGCTGATTCGGAGAAATTCTTGAAACTGAAACCAGTGAACAATTTTGGAAAAGAAGTACTGGCTTTTTGTTTGTAGTTTCCATCTGGTGGAGATGAAATCGAGCTATGGCCTGCCATTACAGTACACCTTTGCTTGCAGCTGCAAAAACAGAAATCAAGATCAGAAATTTATAAGTTTTTATTCGATTATTATTATGAAATAAGAAAAGAAATTCACCTTTTTTGGCTCAAACTCTTGCTCTTTCTTCCTCAATTGCTCGGCAAGAAGAGTTCCTTAGCTAAGAGAAGCAACATATGCAAAGAGGGTCTGGGTCATGATGAAGAAAGTGTATAAAGTTTGTATTTTTTTGTTTTTGTGGGGTTTGCCTTTTCTTTTCTTTTCCCTTTTTATCTTTTCTTTTTGATCCTGCTAAATAAAGCCAGAAACTACCACTATAAACTGCAAATTGAGTCACCAAAAAGATTTAGGAGGCTAATGAAAGGATCCTAAGGAGGAAGAAGACGGAAGGGAACAGAAAATGGAGATTTGGAGGGGAACATAGAAACAAAAGGGTACTGCTAAATACTAATACTATAGTGGAATATTGAACAGAGACGAGACGAGTGTGGTAATAGTATTACTTTAGTCTTTATCACTGCTGATATCTTTTTTCTTTCTTAGTGGGCTCTGCTCTGATGAATTATTTTCCCATACTTTTGAGCAGTCTGTACTTTTAAAACCCACCACCACCTCAGTCTTTTCTATGATCAGACCTGAAAAATAGCCATGAATTAGCTGCAGAGGAGAGAGAGAGATCAGAGCTCGTGGCGTGGTTGGTTTGTTTTGGGTGCATGGGAATCAGTGGTTTTTTTCTTTTTATAAATGACAAATCACGTTTGTAATTTCTTTCGCCACGTACTGTTTTAATTTCCTTTCATTTAGTGCATTTAATAATTAGCTTTAAGTTTTTGAAAAAAAATAAAAATAAAGTTAGCTTGTAATTTAATTATTTAATCTAATAAATCTCAACTTATCTGGAGAAAAAAGTGAGAAAAAGTAGCTTTCGTGTATTTGTATAATGTAAGAAAGGGACAACATAAGCAAAAATGCATTGAATAATTTCATTTCATTGCACAAAGTCTAAGGCCAATGGGGTTGCTAGTTGCTTCCCTAGCCCTTTTTAAAGGAAAAAGAAAAAAACAATTCTTGAATAAGATTTTTTATAAATCTAACGCTTTTTACTTTTTCATTGAATATATATATTTTTTAAATTAATTATATTATTAATTATTATTATAATAATAACGATCGAACTCATAATTTTACGTCATAAAAATGATATACACCAACCAGTTAAAATATACTAACATCACAAGCATTAAATATAATTTTCAATGCTGGTATAGATTAGTTTAGTAATTATTTAATAAAGTGTGAGAAATATCAAAAAAATAAACATATATACTTGTACCATAAAGTATGGTGTAAAAAAGTTATAACCCGCAATTAGCGTGTTAGGTTGGGATTGGGCCTTGGCTGTTGGGACGCCTATAATCGAGTATGGTGTAAAAATATTGAGGTAAAATTGTCTCAAATAGTGAGTCATCCGAGCTCTTCAATATACGTATCCAAAATCAAAGCGGCAGTTAATAAAAGAGGGAAGGAGTATATGATTGGAGACAATGTTTTTTTTATAATTTTTTTAATTTGCAGTAATGTGTACACAATAAAATAATTTGAAAACAAGCAAAATGTCACCCGACAATGAGATTCGTATACGACAAATTGACAATAATGTAACCGGGCGAGCGTGAGCGTGACTTGAAATAGTTTAACTTCTGTTCAAGAAATAGATTAACGTTCTTTCTCTTTTATATTTGGAATTATAAAAAGCTCAAGTATTGTATATTTCCCTTGGTAACCCAGAGAAATTCATGTAGTAATATTTTACCACGTTTTCTTTGGTTTATATTATTAAAATATCAAGGGATTTCCTCGTATAAACACTAAAATATCTGTTTGAAATTGTATTCTATTTTACACACCACATATTTAATGATTAAAAAAATTGTTACCGATAGAAATATCAAAATATATACTTCTATCAAAAATAATTTTAACGGTTGAAATTGTGATGAGAAAAAAATATAAAACACAATGTTAAATAAACTCAAAACCGTCTACTATTAATGATATTCATAACCCACGTTAAGTTTTTATTCAATCTTAATAAATTTTTACCATTTATACAAATAAAGTATAAAATATGAGTTACCAAACACAAAAATTATAGGGAAGTCTTTTTTAGCACTAATGTTTGCTGGGTGAGGTGGTCCACTCAATTTCAGTGGATGGATCCCCATCTCGGGTACGGGTACGGGTACGGGTACCTTGGATCCTCCACAATGACATGGGTCCCACTAGTCCTAGTAATTAGTGAACTCCCAGTCTCAGTTATAGGGTGGGCCCGACCACTCCTTCTTCTTCCTTCTGTTATCTTTTCACTTTCTTCTTCGCTTCTTTCTTCTGTTACCAACCCACTATCTGTCAACCTGAGTAGTAGACAAGCAGGCTGTTGTTGAAGTCTATGCCGATTCATCGCTATTGGTTGCATATTACTATCTTCTCCCTGTGACAAGAAATATTAACTAGCTATGTGTTAGAGATCCATCTTTTCAGTCAACATTGACAAGCAATATTACATCCATGAACAAAACAAAACAAAACAAAACAAAACATGAAGAGCCTTATATATCCAACGAAAACAGAGAAATATCAAGTCATTTTCCTTGCATGGGAGGGTAATCAAATTAAAGAAGGTCAAGATTAACTAACAAATTATTGACTGATTAGATAGCAAATGGTGATTACCTTGATACCATTACTTGTTCTCCCTTTGCAACATCATGGAGGGATACAAAGCTTGGGTTGTATCCAATTAAATGACCAATACCCATACGACAAGTCCTCTGTCTCATTCTTCTGTTATTTAAAGAAACAGCCCGTCCATAATGGCTAGCTATCAATATCTCCTCTTCGTTTAATGGGAATAAAAGTTGTAAGGCAAAATATTGGAGAAACAATCAATTTTGCATCAGCTTTTTGTAGCCGCTGGCGAGTGCGCATAAGGCAATGGACGAACAATGACCAAAATATGAATTTTCAATGGAGTGATACAAAGCTTGGGTTGCATCTTAGACCCAGTGAAGGATCCAGCCCAGGGCCCGATTGGAAACGATGCATTCATGGTTTGTTAATGATCGACCATGATCACGGTTACGGACCCAGACTTCTTCTTGTTGCACTCCGTTCCCTAGTGGCTCTGGCTGGACGTTCTTTTTTGTTCTTTTTTAGTTTTCTTTTTCTTTTTAGACAAAAAAAAATATTGTTTTGGTCATTCTTATAATAAACACAATGTTAATGGATTTTATTCCTCTTTATATGGAATGGAATTTTTGAAAAAATAAATATAATCATAATTATAATATAAATAGACTAACAACCTTGAAATGAAAACAAAACGAATCAAAAAATACAGTTAAATATTCTAAAATATCCGCGCAAAAAAAGCTATTATATCCGAAATCTAGGTGAATATTTGAATGCCAAGAAGACAACCTACAATGTTCCGATCTAGATTGCTAAGCGCATAAAAGAAGGTAGGGTCGAGCACCTTCATCCAAGTATGTAAGAAAGAAAGATATCAATATCGTACTCCTAAATAGACTTATTAATTGGTAATTTTTTTAATTTTAAACCAATTAGTATGAATAATTTTACGTTGAAATTACTCTGTCACTGCGAATAAGAAAGAAACAAAATTAATGAATGAGCTAACGGGGGACAATTGGAGTATATAAAAAAGAGAAACATTACAATTAACTAAAAAATATTTCATTTTTCAATAAGGCCCAACTCGAAGTCCTGTACTTTAATTCTTAAATGATTATTATAATTTTCGAAATTATCATGTCATTTTTTATATAAATAGTAAGACCCATCACTAATAATAAGGTCTTTCATTATAATTATATAAGATCCAAATAATAGACTTTATTGGAGAAAAAAAAGTAAAGTGTGACATAATATTTCTAAATTATTCTATAATTTTTTCATTTTTGTTGCTCCTCAATCATAGATTATTCATGACATGAGATGTGCAAAATTAACCATTACTATAATTTACAAAGTTGGGTCAAAAGAGCCATCCACATTCCATAGACCTTGTTCTTCAAGTAATTTTCTTGTCCCCCACCCGATAATAAACAAATAAAAATAGTCATGCAAGGCGGCCGACCGGCCACAAACTCAACACGTTTGGTTCCAATTCCTGGCAATTTCTCCTTTTGGTCTACTTCCGTTAGTTATATATATAAGTGATCTATTTTTTCTTGGTATGTTCACATTAGATTCAAATATTTCTGACTAAAAAAACTAGACTAGAAATTAGATATGGAGCATATTAGTGATATTGCTAATGATCAATTCTCCAACATCTCTCTCCGGCTGTTGGATCCGTCCGATATTGACGATTTCATGGTATGGTCTACCGACGAGAAAGTCCCGGTTTATTGCACATGGGAACCTTTCACGAGCAGAGAAGTTGCCATGAATTATATCATAGAAACTATTGTCCCCCACCCTTGGTTCAGGGCAATTTGTCTCAACAACAGGGCAATTGGGTATGTTTTGGTGACCAAAAATTCCGGTCCTGATGCGTGCCGAGCAGAAATTGGGTACTGTTTGGGGTCGAAATATTGGGGGAAAGGGATTGCAACGAAGGCAGTGAAATTGGTGGCCGGAACTATATTTCAGGAGTTGCCGGAGCTGGAGAGACTTGAAGGATTTATCGACGTGGATAATGTTGGGTCACAAAAAGTATTGGAGAAAGCTGGATTCAAGAAGGAAGGTGTTCTTAGAAAGTATTTCATTATGAAAGGAAGGACAAGAGATTTTGTTTTGTTTAGTCTTCTCTCCACTGATCAGCAAATAATTTGATTAATTAATTGTCAATTAATATTTAATAATAATTTTAAAAAAATTGTAGGCGGAGAGATTTATATTGTTTGTGAGAAATTATAGCTTGTTTTATTAAGTAATAGTCCTTGAATTTTGTATCACTCCTGTAAAAATTAGATTTTATATTGGATTTTTATGTACGAACAAATCAGAGTATTTTAGAATCAGGATATAATTACTAATTAGGGCTAATAGGTTTAGAATACTTAACGGTTGTTTTCCCATTTTTTAGGGCTTTGCTTTGCTTAGCTTATAATTATAACACTAGGAATAAAATCTTTAATTTACGTTATAAATATACTAATTATAAGAATTCTTAAACCCCTTAAACCCCAAGAAATCAAAACTTGCAAATTATTGATGGATCCTCTCTCAGCTCTTCGGGAGTTCGTGATCCACAACGAGGTCGACAAGATCAGCCGTGTCGACGGGGACTTCTACTGTTTCGGCGACAAATACACCTTCCCTTGCTCCGCCCTAACCTCCTACCGTTCAAAGCAAGGGAATTTCTTCACCCTCGAAACTCTCATCCAAAACGCCCACATCAAGCACCCCGACTACATCAAGGCCGCTCGCTCCCTCGGCATCCCTCGCGTCTTCTTCATCGACCGCAAAGACCTCCTCGATTACCTCTCCGCCTGTAAGGTCTCCTCCTCCTATATCAGTACCCCTCTCCCCCAACAGCAGCAGCAAAACTCTAAGAAGAGCAGCAGCAGCAACAAGAACAACAATAACCATGTCGGTGCTGACTTGGCAGGGGTTGATCCTTTTTCATGTACTTTACTTTATATTTGTTATATTCTCGTTTAAGCTAATCCATGAATGTTACAGATTCATAGTACTAACGTTAATTAGCCTAATAAATGCAATTATATATGATGGACCTTGATCATGGGCCATGGCTGATATCATTCAATTATGTGGAATATTGCTGACCTAACCCATTAGGACAAGTTCGAGTTCTCGGACTTGTAAATTTGACCGTAGTGTTGTTTTATGATTTCAATTCCAGGCAATTTCTTCCTTATGGTCTAATTCTGTTGTATTTGAGTGACCTGCTTCTTCTTACTACGTGCAAATTAGATTCAAAGATTTGTGACTCAAATCCAAAATTTGTCTGCAGGCCTGCTGGATGAGAGTACTACAAATATGGATCAGCAAAATTGTTTTCCCACAACACAGAGTGATCTTGTTATTGATGATGATGAATTAATCTCCAACATATCTCTTCGGCTGTTGGATCCATCAGATATTGATGATTTCATGGTATGGGCTACTGATGAGAACGTGGCACGTTACCGCACATGGAAACCTTGCACTAGCAAAAAAGAAGCCATGGATTATATCATAGGCACTATCATTCCTCGTCCGGACAGCGAGGGAAGTGACACTTGCGTAAGGGCGATTTGCATAAAGAACAGGGCTATTGGTGAAATCTCAGTGAGCAAGAATTCAGGTGCTGATGCGTGCAGGGCAGAGATTGGGTTTGCTTAGGGGTCAAAATATTGGGGGAAAGGGATTGCAACAGAGGCAGTGAAGTTGGTGGCCGGAACTGGAGAGGCTTGAAGCATTGGTAGATATGGACAATGTTGGTTCGCAGAGAGTGTTGGAGAAAGCTGGATTCATGTGGGAAGGTGTTCTTAGAAAGTATGTTATTCTGAAAGGGAGGACAAGAGGTATGGTCATGTGTATACATGTCTTCTCTCCCCTGATCAGCGAGATTGATTAATTCCCAATTAGTATTTAATTAATAAGAAAAGAAATTATACTGTAGGTGGAGAGATTTTAAATATGGTTATAATGATAAATTGTAGCTGCTCTTATTCCCTTCAAATCAATGAATAAAGCTTATATGCTTTTTCTTTTAAAATGTTTTTTTGGTAATTATGAAAGCCTAATTAAACAATGCCTATAACCTAAGATTTAGCTTAATTTTTTTTTAAAGCTCTATAATCTCTCCCCTTTTTCTTTTTGTACTAGGAGTACTTTAGCAGTGACCAGTTAGTAAACACATCCATCCTCCTCCTCCCCCAAAAATCATATTTTTAGGATGGATCCTCTCTCGGCTCTGCGCGAATTCACGATCCGGAACGAGCTCGACAAGATCACCCGCGTCGACGGCGAGTTCCGTTTTGGCAACGAATATACCTTCCCCTGCTCCGCCGTAACCTCCTACCGCTCAAAGCAAGGAACTTTCTTCACCCTCGAAACTCTCGTCTACTTCATCCAAAACATCCATATCAAGCACACCGACTACCTCCAGGCCGCTCGCTCCCTCGGCATCCCTTCCGTCACCTACATCGACCGTAAATCCCTCCTTGATTACCTCACCGGCAAGCTCTCGTCCTCCGATTCCGTCGTATTCCCTCTCCCCCAACACCAGCAGCCAAACCCTAATCACGAATTTTACCGCCCCGACGATCCCTCCATCCTCGCGGAGAACATCAGCAGTAACAACATCAATGGAAGCATCAATCGGGATGGTAGTAACCATATCACTGCTGAATTGGGGGGTGCTACTCCTTATGACGGTGCTGTTGCCGATGAGAATACTGGCGACAAGCGTTTGAATGACGTGTCTATGATCCTGTCTGTTGAACGGCCGTTGAAGGATAGGGAGGCTATGTTGCAGTGTAAGAATAGGGATTTTCATAGTGTGTTTGTGGCCGCTACTCGGCGCGAGGAGGAGCGGCAGAGGATTGAATCGCAGTCTAGGAAAGACGGGTTGGTTGCGAAAACCAGACTAGACGGTGGTGATGATGTGATGGGAGGTGGAGGCGGGTATGACTCGGTGATGGGGAAGCCCAAATTGCATTTGAAAGGAGGGAAGATTGGGGAAGGAGTGCCAATAATTTTGGTGCCCAGTGCGTTCCAGACTTTGATTACTATTTATAATGTGAAGGAGTTTTTGGAAGATGGAGTATTTATACCGACAGATGTGAAGGCGAAGATGAGTGGACAGAAGCCGGAATGTGTGACCGTGCAGAAGAAGTTTAGCACTGATAGGAACAGAGTGATGACAGCATATGAGGTTAGGGATAAGCCATCTGCGTTAAAGGCAGATGATTGGGACAGGGTTGTGGCAGTCTTTGTACTCGGGAAGGAGTGGCAGTTCAAGGATTGGCCTTTTAAGGATCATGTTGAGATATTTAACAAAAGTAAGTGATTTAGTTAGGCCATTCTGGTTTCTGAGTTTGTTGCTGATGCCATTTCCGTATGATTTTTTCCTATTTGGTTTGTTTTGGGGGTATGCGTGGGGTGGGTTAGTCTAATGTATGGTGCCATTATTTGTATGTAGTTATTGGATTCTACATGAGGTTTGAAGATGATAGTGTCGAGTCAGCTAAGACTGTCAAGCAGTGGAATGTAAAGATCATCTCGGTGAGCACCTTTTTTTGCTGGCTTACTTTTGCTGATTAAAAGTGATAATCCTGGTGTTTTTTCCTTCATTCAGCATTGCTTCTTGTTGAAATTTTCTTATGCAACCTGTGTATAACAAGAATGAGCATTTCAAATTGCAGATCAGTAAGAACAAGAGACACCAGGACAGGGCTGCAGCATTGGAAGTGTGGGACAGACTAGAGGAGTTTGTTCGGTCGCGGTCACATTCTTAAAAGTGTGTAGACATTTAGATGTTTGTATCCATATTTGGATTTTGTTCTTTTATAATTTTTTATAAGCTGGAATATGCAAGTTTCTATTTCGTTGGAATCTTTTAATGAATCGCTATTAGTAGTTTTCTCACAATTATTGACTGTTTTTACTTCATGGAGATTGCTGGAATATTAACTTCACTCAAAGTGCATTCACTTTATGGATAGTGTTGCAAGTTTATTTATGAGTTGAAGGACATGGATATGAGATCTTAACTTAGTTTTGTACCATCAGGCTCAGCACCGTCCTGATATGCTCCCATATAGAATTTTGTGACCTGTACATATTGCTTTGTGCATGACAATTGCACAAATTGGAAGAGCTTGTGCTTGATTTGGAAGTATTTTTGTGGTTGCTTCTAAGTAACAGAAGAGCTGGGCCTGCAGAGCTGGATAGATGTTTTTGGTGTATATTTCCAGGTGTAGCAAATGATTGTTGGATTCTTAGGTTTTGTGGAGGGGTGGAGAGTGGAAGCATGAAAAGAAAAATGTACTGTTATGTGAAATAGTGATTTTTTGTGCCCTCTTATCTTTCGTATTTATGAGCAAAAGAGTGTGTCTACTGTTCTCTAGCTTAACATATGAAGGATGTTGAACCAGAGATTGAGTAGTTCATTTCAACCAGTCATAGCAGTGAATGGACATTAACCGAGATTTTGAAGTTCCGGTCATCTTGTGCCAGCCCCCTGCTTTGTGTTTTTGGATTTAATGCTTGATCCAATGAAGGCATCGTAGTTGACAACAGTAGTTGTTTCACTGTCAAATTTGGTGTGCGCAGATATCTTATCTGTTTAAGCAGGGCATGAAAAAATCACTTCATCACCGTGCTTAGATTTATTAAAGAAACTCGTGCAAAGTTTTAGGTTTTTCTTGTACCCTTCAGTTTGCCATGACTTTTCCTTTAACCTAGTGGGGATAATGCTGGTAGCATACCTGTGTATATTTTCCATTGTTGCCCCTCAATGATTTTTTGAAGATAAATGTATGTTTTGGATGTCCATTTGCAAAAAATAGCAAATCTCCATTAAACTAGATAAGGGTAATATTTCCAGTGATTTGGATGAGTAGCGCTATGGAGAGTTTTTGATCCCTCACTTATTGGTTATTTTTATGGGTTACTTCGAGCTATCTTGTTTTCATTCTTAGTTTCTAGTTGACAACACTTTGTGGTTTAAATTCCTAATTTGTTTCCAATATGAGCTGGTTATAGCAGGTTGGATTTTCCTTGGTGATATATTGATCTTGATCTTTTGCTATTATTTTCCTTGGTCTATAAGGTAGAACATGTATAATTATTTGCTTTTGGTACAGGTATGACACTTTGCCATGACAGTTATGACCATGCAACGAGGGTTTTGGTCATTATGGAATGCCAACAAGGGTGCCTTGTCGTGGATATTGGAGATGTCAATTGCCACCCATGGAGTGCTTTTTGCAGCTGACACCATGATCTCTACACCAGCTTTTGTTGGGAACCATGAGAATTCGCAGCAAAAGGTCCGCTATTTTGGTGTTTTTATGTATTTATGCATTATGTAAGTTTGTTTTTTGACTATATCTAATTATGGCACAAAACTGAACTTATGGCTAACTTGCACAAAATTTTGCTCTGGTAGGAGGGCATCAACTTTAAGTACATAGCACTATTTGCTAAATTAGTACCTTTTGTCTTTCTGATTGATAACCATTACTTGGTTTTGCGATCTCTTTTGACATAAAAGTGACAGATCAGATTATATGATGCATAAGGCCATAGATTTATTTTGATGAGAAGAAGACCGAACCTCTTCAGTAATACAAAACTACATGAGCTCTGATGAGGCTCAAAAATAAAATAATAAATGCACTTCAAGCCAGGGGCAACTCAATAATACATAATAAATACAATGATTTCTGTAAATATGCGCTGTTGGGATGGAGAAAGAAGGAAACTGGGACGAGCATTGCTGATCGAAATCAGTATGTCCTGACAGTTGAACCATATGCAACCAAGAGTAGGAAGAATAGCAGAGAGGTTGACAACTTGACAGAGCTTCCATCTGAGGTGCTGCCACCTTCTTCTGTTGATGGTACGGTTGTAGATCCCTTTCCTACACCTATGTATCATCAAAACAGACGAGGTGGAGAGTTAGTATAGAGTTGGGTGGTACAAGTGGAGCTTCCTAGTTGGCTGAATCCCATACTGTTCTTGAATTTGAATTTATAACTCTAGAGATTGGAGTAAATATAAATACCTGAAGGATTAGTTTGAGAGTTTGTTGGTGATCCCGTTGGCGAGGCAGCTGGAGAAGCAGCTGTCCACAGAAAACAGTACATGTTAGCAATAGAGTAGAATTTAAAACATTGTCAGAACTATGATGTCATCCTTATTTGTCAAGAGGTTTTAGGTTGTGCTTATGTTTCTTTTTCTTTTTTCCGGTGTCTTTCCTGCTTGGGATTTAAAGCTGAGGAGGCTGAGACAGTGGCAGATTGCATTCTTACCATTACAGCTGCTGACGGGTGGAGTCTGGACTCTGCAAGCACCAGGTAAGGCCTTTGCTTGAGTTTCGTTGACGTTGATTCCCAAAGAAGAGCCACCACCATTAAGAACTTGACACAGGCACTGAGGTGATGAGCGAACAACGCTAGCTAGCTGTGTGCAGCATTGGGGCGATGGGGTTGATGAGTTCCCGGTAATATAGTTTACGCACGGGGACATGCTGATTAAAACGCTCGTACAATCGGACTGCGCATTGGCTCCTCCTGACCACAGCATGATCACCAGGACCACAATAAAACCCATTCCGGTATTTCCGTATGCCATAGTGCTGGAACTGCTTGTAGAATGAGAAGATGTCTGGTTTGAAGTGTTTTGAAGTATTGAGATTGCTTTGCTTGGAGTGAGTGAGGAGCAGAAAGGATGGGGTGTGGCTTTTTGTAGCGAGTCGGGGATAGAAGAGAGAAATGAGAAATCTGTTATGCGGGTCACCTACTCTTCCTAATCTCACCAATGGGTGATGCAGCAGAGACAGCTGGTCAGCTTGGATCTCAAAGGTAGTGTTTTTCCAAAGGCGGTGGCGGCACTGGTCACCTACTTCCTCTGCTGCCCATGTCATTTGACATACAAGGGCTTATTACTTGGACACTTCGTACAGACTTTTTTTTTTCCCAAAGAAGAAATGCATAACTTGTTTCTGACTCCAACTTTCCAGTAATTTGACTTTATACCCTTCTCTTTTAGCATCCAAGAAAAAGAAGAGAAAAACAGTTTGGAATGCTTTTACGCGGGCAATTTTCGGTGAAGAAATGGGCGATTCTGTAAATTGAATAAATCATAACTAGTAGTACTTGTAACCTTCCTAATTGTGTATGACTAATACTAGTTGTGGGAGGGAAAAATTGTGTTTGCTAAGGTGGAAATAAGGGAAGTAACATGGGCCTAAACTTATTAACAGCCCGGCCCAAATACAAATGAAATGGATATCAAGAAATAAGTCCAGTACATTAACAACATTAAAGGTGAGTTGGGTTGGCGGAATCAGGAAGGAAAGTGATTTGGGAATCTGAGATTTTGAGTTTTATTGCGTTTGGTTGCGACAAGGAATTACTCTCCCTCAGAATCCAACTTCCTTTGTCCGCCTTGACTTTCCAAAAAATGAGGGAAAGTGATTCCTTGGCTAAGGGGTGGGGAGAGTGATTCCCTCCATAGGAAAAATTAATTTTTTTTATTAAATGACAATTTTGTCCAAAACTAACTATAAAAAATAACCTAATAAAGCGTCTTCTTCCTTCTCTGTTTTCTAAAACTTCACCAAATTCTATTAATTACATAAAAATTATATTAATTACACAAAAATTATAATTAATTACATAAAAATTATAATAAATATATAAAAATTATAATAATTACATCAAAATTATAATAATCACATCAAAATTACATAGTAATAATGTAAATAATAATAGGTAGAAGAAAATACGGTTAGGAGCGAGAACAAATCATCCAAGAAATCTCAATCCTAGACTTGTCTATTGTTGCAGTTATATTTTTTTGCATTGGTAGAACAATATGTGTCATACTTTGCTATAATTTTCAAGAACTCTAATACGAAGGTTATGTCATTTGTCATGTTCTTTAACCTGTAAAAAACCATAGTCATAAAGTAAACTCATTTGATATTTTGATTGTTGAAAGATAGACAATTAAATAGAAAGAAAGGCTAACGTGTTTAAAGGAATCTGTGTAGCATAGTATATATAGAAAAGAATAATTAGACACCTAACAAGATAACAAAGACACAAATATAGAAAAAGAATAAAATAGTTATTTTTCTTACTTTCCTTGAGAATTCCCAAATACAAAACAAACACAATAATGTTACTTTCCCATAAATCTTAAATTCCAACCAAACACAAAAAATTAACATTCCCCTCAATCACTCTCCCGGGGAGAGTGATTTCAATGGGAGAAAGTAACATTCCGTAAACCAAATGCTACCTAAACGTTATTAATGACTGTAGATTTCGATTTGGGTTTGAGATTGGGCTGGGGTTTGGGTGTTTTTGTTAATTTAAATTGAATAATGTAAATATACTAATATTTTTACCTACTAGTATGACAATAAAAGATTGAAGTTTATTCATTTTTTATTAGGTTATATTTTTATTTTTTCAAAAATAAATAATTATTAAATAAATATTTCTATTATTATTAATATTATTGGGGGCAATTGCCCCACACACACTTATGTATAGACCCCCACCAAGTAAAGAAGTGGGAAGTTACTCATTCTTCAAAGGTAGGGTATAAATAATATTTTCAACTAGGATGATTCTATAATTTTAGATTTTAAAAATAATAAGAAATTAAATATAAACTAGGACAGTGATACAAATATTGTTCTTCTTTTATTTTTTTTCCTATGCGTTCCAAACTTTTCACACAGCAATATTTTTTCTATATGTAAAATAAATCACAATATAATTTAATAAAAATATTAGTAACTATTCTCTTCAGATTTTATTAACTGTCGTTTTTTGCTTTTCAAAGAGCAAAAAATGACAGCTAATAAAGTTCAGAGGGATTATTTAATTCTACTCGTTTAAACTTACATGTGCTCTCCTTCCCATAATAAAAAAACTGTGCTAAATAGCTAGATATGATAAAAAAAAAACACTTCTAATGTATGTAGACGAGGATTGAAGAAGTCTTTGAGACAGAAAATACATAGGAATTGAACACATGGAGCAACTAGGAATTTTAATTATAAATTGCACCACACATTTATTAATTAATAATTAAGGTAATTAATTAACACACATAGAGATAAATCTCATAATCCAAGCAAACGAAAACGATGCACACTTTAAAAATTAAAAAAAAAAAACATAAAAATAAGACAGCGCTACAACTATAGCGCATGCACAAATTATAAAGCCTCCATTATTTAGTAGTATGAGAAGCTTGATTTGATGATAACAATCCGAAATTTGAACTCAGGAGCTGCTCAAAGTGTAGATGTAGTGGTCGCCATCATGAACAGACCGAAAAGAACAACTAGCTGAAGTACTGGCTTGTTCATATTAAGGCTCCCTCCTCCTCCTCCTGATGATGATGATGATGATCCAGATGTTGCCGGAACAACTTTGGATCCTGCATCGATCCGTTGATTAACATCAGTAATCGCGATCAACCCATGTCTTAACTTATCCAGATACGTAAAAAAGTTACCAACACTAGTAAATAATAAATAAATCAATAGAGTAGTATAGTTCTCGAAAAATAGTAATATAGTCTCGAGTTAAGTATTTAGTTAGTGTATTCTGTAAAATGTCACCTGGCAAACCTTCAGGGGAATCCGCAGGAGGATAACTAGGAGATGAAGTTCCACCAGAAGCTGCACCAAAATAGTTAGCTCATTAAAATTCTCAATTAACATTTAATTTAGAATAGTTAGATAAAATATTAATTTTTAACTACATATTGGGTCTGACGTACAATTGCATCTGCTAACAGGTGGAGTTTGCACATGGCAGGCGTCGGGAAGTGCAAGAGCAAGCGTCTGGTTAATGGTGACGCCAAAAGATGAACCGCCGCCGTTGAGTACAGCGCAAAGACACTGCGGCTGAGACCGGACGACGGTGGCCAATTGGGAGCAGCAGGAAGAGGATGGAGTCGATGAGCTTCCGGACACATAGTTTAGGCATGGGGCAAGGCTAATTATGACATTGGTGCAACCTGATTGAGCCATGACTCGACCCCAGCCCATGGCCCCAAGAACCATCATGACCATGACCAGAACCTGACCCAGACCCAGACCCATGTTTGTAACTATTGAACCCATGCTAGGAAAGGGTTCTAATCAATTAATCCTCTCTATTAATGGTCCTTGGAGTGAGGATTAGTGAAATGAGAGGGGACTGGTTTATATAATGTGGAAGTTTGAATTATTTAATTATTTTTATCAAAGGTATTTTTTGGTGAACAAGAAAAGACAGCGGTGAGGTAATTTTATAATTATTTGTTTAGGCTACAAAAATTCAATTATGGTACGTCTCATGTTAAGATTTATTATATGATATTCTTAATATGCAATTTGTAAGGTGGTGATTGATGATGAAAATGTATGAGGTTATTAGGGAGAGTTTGGCATTGCGAATTCTCGATAACCTAACTTTGGTACATAATACATTAACGTCATCTAATTTTGGTTTTGAAGCTGGATTATAATTCTCTCCACAAGAATTTGCTAATGCTGGGCCTGTATGTCCGCAACCAATTGGGCTTAGGCCTTCATTAGGGAATTTGGCCCAAATACAAAGTTGGGCTTGTATAGCGCAGCTAAGGCCTTCTTTTTCAAATGTAGATGGCTCAAGTCCATAGTAGTACGTGTTGGGCCCTTTGATGAGGGCCTTGAGGTTCTTCATTGCAAATGCCCTCTGCTTTTTGCGCATGTTTTATGAACTCTTATCTATCAGACCAAATCATCTTTAATTTTAAAAAATTAAATTAAGAACGAGTCTAATAATATCTCCTGAAAAAAGAAAAATAATATACAGTATTTGACCGTAAAAATATCAAAATTTAGCTCGGCTAAAACCATAATTTCTTAAAAGAAAATGGACAGAAGTAATTAGAGTAGGACATATCAAGAAATCTGGGATTGCAGAGTGTTAAGTAAACTTGTTCATAACTTGGTATTTTTAGATGACCTTTATTGGTTGAAATTACCAAATATTTCAGAGTTCTGACTTTAGCAAATGGCAGTTTATAGATTAAACAACAAATTAGTTAACCCTAATCAGGACGGTGGCAAACCCAAACTCCATTCATACACAAAATTAGTTAAGGTTGTTGAGCTTCAAAACCAACTTCACCTTTTTTCCCTCCACTTCCCTTACCTAATATCACTTCCCTCCATCTATAAAATTGATCACATTCCCTCATCATTCTCACCTCCAAAGAATCAAAACCCATTTCTTCAAATCTCTAGAACTCTAATCTTCCACTCTTCTTTCTGATAAAAAAAATGGTTCCAATTCTTGCAATTGTAGCCTTTTTGGCCCTGACTTTCCCTGTTAATGGCCAGACAAGCACTCCTTGCACAGCTTCAATGCTTTCAAGCTTCACTCCTTGCATCAATTTTATAACGAACAGCAGCACAGGCGGCACTTCGCCGACTTCCGATTGCTGCAATTCGCTCAAGAGCCTCACCGGCGGCAGCATGGGATGTTTGTGCCTTATTGTTACAGGAAGTGTTCCTTTCCAAATACCCATCAACAGAACATTAGCAGTTTCTCTCCCTAAAGCATGTAACATGCCTGGTGTCCCACTCCAATGCAAAGGTACAATCTTTAATGATTTTAGTAACTAAATAATTGATCTTCTTAATAACCGTAACAAAAAAACACTAATTTAATTTTGATTCAGTCCCACCTCCACCAATTGAATAAAACACTAATTTTCCTTTCTCTTTGTAGCCTCTGCTGCACCAGTTCCCGCACCTGGACCGGCCGGGCTTGGACCAACTCTTTCTCCTAGTCCTGAAGGTAAGAACTTCAACACATGGTAATTGGTAGAGAAGTGAAGCTTATGGCATTTTGAAATTGTTTTTTCAATACTAATTTGTTTGTTTTTCTTTTGTTTTCCTGAGCAGCTTCTGAAGTTCCTAGGCCTACTTCATCGGCTCAGCCACCAGAATCCGATGACACCCCAACTACACCAACTACTCTGTCTCCACCATCATCATCAATAGGCAATGATGTCCCAACATCCACTGCAGGGAGCCGCCCGGTTCTGACTCCAACTTCAGCTGCCATTCCTTCCTTCAGCTTTGCACCTTCACTTGTACTATTCGGTCTAGGAGTTGTGCTATTGAAGAACTTCTAGATTGCTTTCATGTTCACCTCTGTCTTTTTTTTCTATTTATTATGTGTATTTGATGAGAAATTCTTTTGGGTTGGTGTCACTATTGTACTAATTTGGCTTGTTAAACCACACTGGCCCATATTGAGAGGTTGTGATGTATTAATGTATGCATTTATTAATCTATTCGAGTCCCTTAATCGCATTCCTACGACGAAAAACAATGTTTTGTACTAGATGATTGTGTAGAAAGACATTATAGATATGGATATGATGGTTAAAAACTATAATATGACTACTGTGATTCGTTTCTTGTCATGCTTCACTCGTGCAGCAGTCATCAAATTAAAGCCTTCTGGTGTGATAAGTCTCCTCACAATGTGTATGACTAACCTAAATTGACAACCCACCCCATATCCTAATCTGCCGGTACCAGAGAAACGATACGATACCAACAGTAAATCATGCACTAGTGCTACTAGTACTAAGTACTCTAATTCTGTCTCAAAAGTGGCAATTCTGATGCTCACTGACTCAGTTTTCTGATCGCCGTGGACCCACTAGTTGTAGCTGAGAGGGCAGAATGGTCCATAAGAAGCAGATTTATACCATACATAAGAGCTTGCCAGAAAGGATTCCTGTTTATGCTATTGCAGTTATGGGTTTCAAAAAACTGGTCCTTTTCAGGTTTGTTTGTGTCCTACTACTCCTAGCATTTATGGTCTGCACTTTTACTACTACTGTCAGGAGTCAAGCCCTAGGCTGTTCTATTCAGGGCATAGACTTTACGGTGTGCTTGAATCAAGCCAATAGTTCGATTTCCATCGACAGTAGATGCTGCAACGAACTTAACAAAGTTATGCAGATTGGATATAACTGCTTATGCATGCTGGTATCACCATCTCTTCCACAAGTTCCACTTTTCAGCAGCCCTCTTTTACTGCCCTTGTCGAATTGTTTCGTTTTGATCCCTCCACTGACTCTTTGCCGAGGTAATTAATATGCTCCAACATCACAATTCCTTAATCTAAATCTGTTAGTAGTTATGTATTGATCATTTTTCCTACTTTTGAATATGCAGTTCTAGCTCCGATGCCGATTGTGTTACCACAAAATACTTCTTCAAACAACCTTTCTCAATTACCTTCTATGCCTTCAGCAGATGAGCTCGGGTCTCGATCTCCACCTCCTCCTCCTCTAGAAGAGATGCAGGTTCCGTTCAACTCGAGTAGCGATGATAATCGCTCAACAACAGTTGCAACAAGGACACCCTCCAATGAAAATGTTGTTCCCAAAGTAGAGAGTACTCAGAACAGGAGAGACAAGACCACAACTCTGATGATCCAAATTATGCTACTCTCCTTTGCCTTTCATGGTCATATAATGTTAGCTTAATCCTATTACACTATTGTAAAGAATGATACTAGACCAACAGATCAATTCTAAGAGAAAAGGTGAGAATTTCCCCTGTTATTGTTTTAAGAGCAATGTAGGTTTCAACAAATGCAGTAGATTCAATAATTCAATAAAAGTAAAGAAAGTGAACAAAGAACAAAATCTGATTTGATAGGATATTAGTTAATTAACTACTTATATATAAACAATCCGAGTACCTAAACAAAATCCGACCATGTTAGAACATAATTATTCTCTTGCCGGAAAAGCGGAGAAGACACCTTAAAAAACAACAAAAGCAGTAAAATGTGTTGTTCCCATCTACAATTACTCCTCTTCAATGTTCCCCTGCATACATGATAAACAATGCCAGATATATATATATGTATATATATGTACCAAACAATTCATATTCATCAATTTAAATAGCTAACCTGTCTCTTCTTAACCGGTTTAGAATCGTGCAATCTCCGCGAACCAATAACGAAGCAAACCTTGTCAGTAACGAGATGCCGAAACATCCAAACTGTAACAGAATCCTGATTCTCTCTCAAGTCATGATCATGGCAGAAGCTTTTCCAACCTTTGCTAAGAACAAAACACCCGTTACTCCACATTGTAAACACCATGTTGTAGGATTTTCCTTCAATGTCATAAGTTGTCACATCCAAGTCAAAAGAAAATCCCGTAACATTCTCTTTCTCTTCTTCTTTCAACAAATCCAACATATATTTTTCCACATGAGGCCTTCTAAGCATTAGTCGGCTAAGATGTGCACTGATGTCGCTGTGTGTCAACCGCTTCTGAAAAGGCTTGCTGCACCTTCCTACGAGCCCGAAAAGACTCGTGACCGGAGGCCTTTCCGGTGGCATGTAATCATCTTCAACCTCAACCAAGTTTCGTAGCTTTAGGGGTTGTGGCCAAGGAAAGAGTCCTTTTTTTTGAAGTTTTTTTCTGCGTTTTTCTTCTGTATTGGCCGGAATATGATCATTAAGGTTGCTGTCTATCTTCTTATTCTTCAAATACATGAGCAGTTTTGCGCAATTCAACACTCCATAGTCAGTAGCCGAACCCTCCTCCTCCATTCTTGTTCTGAGGAAAAAAAATGAGAAAAAAAATACTAAAGATGGTCACAATTTTACGCGCGTTAATGTTTTTATAAACCCTACATAAGGGAACTATGTATTATTAAATTAAATCATCCGTCCTCAGCTATATTTCAATTTCATTAATCTTCTACAACTATGTAGCGTTTGTAATCGGGTCTTCTTATATATTTTTTTGTTTTTGTTTTGATAAGAAAACGAAATTGGTTTTTTCTCTCTTTCTTTTCCGTAATTTGAGTTTGATTTCAACTAAATAACCACTTTTGTATTATAATAAGTTAGAGAAAAGAAAAGAAAAAAACAGGTGTCGTCAAATTTTCCGTGAATGTAATTATAGTTGCATAAAACTTCCAATTAACACTAATTTTGTAGGGTTTATTAATTAAATTGAGGTGGGCCACGTGTAAACATCAAAACAGATCTGTGCTAATTTGTATTTCGGCCCATCTGGTTAGGAATTTGGGCTTCTATTGGGCCACGTCCTTCGTATCTAGTGGGCTCGTCTTAGGATAAATGTGGAAAAAGGGAAAAAAAGAAGAAGAACAAATACAATTATACAAACGTTTGGTTTCAGTTTTAAAAATTTGCACAATCTTTTGGACGCGTGGGCGCGTGGGTGGGTGCAGGGGGGATGACTCGAAATTATGCTGTTTGAGCGGTAGCTGCATAAAATGCATGACAAGACTAATTGCTGCATTTGCACTATATCCCAGTTGGAAAAAAATATCAAGAATTAATTAGCTGTGGTTCAAATTAATTATTAACCATAGTGGACAGTCTAGGGTACATATCTGCGTGTTTTTTAAGATCTTACCCGATTCGAATTCATAATAGCCGACATCTAATATAGTGATCGGATATTAGATAATCTCGATAAAATTAAAAGCTACGTAGGACACCTTTTAATGTTTGACAAAATTGGACGAAGAGCAAAATCTTATCCCAAAAAAATGAAGAGATAGAGATTGAAAATAATTAACAGGCATGCAATGTTTTTTATTTTTCTGCAAAGAAAAAGAAGGTGTTTATTTTATGGTGCCATCAATATCAACGATTTTATATGCAAATTCAAGATAAGGAACAATGACCTTCTTTCTGGTCACAGACATGTAATAAAGTGTTTGGACTAATCGTGTTTGATCTATTCATATCGAATTAAATTATTAAAAAATTAAATATTTATAGCATGTAATTTTCTTCCTACATAAATATAAAATTATGATGTTTTTTTAAAAGTATCAATTTAACTGCTTGCACCAAATTTACACTAGTATTTAGAAAATGCACAAGTTGCCATTCCTATTAATATTTTTTGTATTTTGTTTATAGTTATCTTTTGTCTTTTTTATGCCAAGGAGTCCAACCATGTGTGGTGTTGACTCTGACCCCTCCTTATGAAACACATCTTCTACCTCTGCCATTTTATTTATTCTCTGCTCAACATCTCTGATCAGTTCTGGTATGTAGCAGAAAATTTAGAGAGAGAGAGAGATTTCAAGAGAAATGGCTGGTGGAGGATTTGCAGATGGAGGAGTTCTTAAAAGGGCTCATCTTTATGAGCACAAGATTACTGGTTATTTCATCTTTGCTTGCATAGTTGCTTTGCTGCTCTTGGTGGATCTCTTTTCGGTTATGATCTTGGTGTTTCTGGTCAGTTTTTTTCTTTATCCTGTTCTTTCCATTTCACAAATCTATCATTAATCTCTCTTAATTTTTGCTTTTTTGAGCATTAATTGCCCACTATTTTTCTTATTTTAAATATTTTTAAGATTACAATGATTTCGACATTATCACCATGACAGCTGCTTTTGCTTAAAATATTGCAATATGACCCAGACCTCAAAACAGCTGACAGATAATTACAGTAATTATGAACTTCATCTTCTGTGTTTAGGGTTGAAACCATTAGCTAGATGAAAGAACAGTAGCTGAATATTAATCTGAAGAAATTAAGTTTTATGATATTATGAGCTAGAAACTCGGTGATACTTCGAGATGAATTAGGTTTCAAGTTCGAGTAATTAAAAAATTAATCATTCTGATGGTGTTCTGTTATGGAGCTGAATTTTCTAGTTTTCTATTTTCTTAAAAAACTTGTATAGACTTTTTGGTTTTTAGCTTTATTTGACCTTTTGCTATGCAACTTCCTTCAAATAGTCCAATAATTTAAGTTAGCAGGCATTACAGTTCATTGATGTAAGAATCTCGCCTACCATTTAACCCACCATTTTCCCCTTCCCTTATGCGCCAAAAGAAATCCTTAGAAAAGAAAAAAAGGTTCCGTCTTTATGTTTCCTCCAATCTTGGAAATAAAGGGCTAGGACACCCAATCGATAGAAAACTTGAATTGCTCTATAATTACTCGAGCCAAGCATGATTTATTATCGTAGCTGTTATTATTACTTTTCTAAAATTTGAGAAAGTACAATGGACGAAGGAATTGAAATTAAGGTAATGGTGGTTGGTTGGTTCACCTTGTTGTGTTGCATTTTAGGTGGAGTTACTTCCATGGATGATTTCTTGAAGGAATTCTTCCCAAAAGTGTACAGAAGAAAGCAACAACATCTCAATGAGACCGATTACTGTAAATATGACAATCAACTCCTCACACTGTTTACCTCCTCACTGTACTTTGCTGCCCTTGTTTCCACATTTGGAGCCTCCCATGTCACCAGAAATAAAGGCCGGCGAGCAAGCATTATCGTTGGATCAATTAGCTTCTTCCTCGGGGCGGTCCTCAATGCAGCTGCGGTGAACATTTCGATGCTGATCATCGGACGAATCTTTCTTGGTTTCGGCATTGGGTTTGGAAATCAAGTAAGCCAATTGCCCTTACCAAAGTGATTGTTAGAACAGTTTCCTTGTTATGTTTTACTTACTGTAGCTCTTCTTGTAATGCCACAGGCAGTTCCATTGTATCTTTCAGAAATGGCTCCTGCGAAAATTCGAGGCGCTGTTAACCAGTTGTTCCAACTTACAACCTGCTTAGGTATTCTGATAGCCAACCTGATAAATTACGGAACTGAAAAGATCCATCCCTGGGGATGGAGGCTGTCTCTTGGCCTAGCTACAGTTCCTGCAACTCTAATGTTTGTCGGGGGTGTTTTCCTTCCTGAAACCCCGAACAGTCTAGTTGAACAAGGCAGGTTAGAAGAAGGGAGAAAGGTGCTGGAGAAAGTTAGAGGTACCAAAAATGTCGACGCGGAGTTTGCTGATCTTCTTGATGCAAGCAATGCAGCACAAGCAATAAAGCACCCGTTCAGAAACCTTCTTGAACGAAAGAATCGCCCCCAACTGATTATCGGGGCATTGGGAATCCCTGCATTCCAGCAACTAACCGGCATGAACTCTATCCTGTTCTATGCTCCTGTCATCTTTCAGAGCTTAGGTTTTGGTTCTGGTGCATCTCTATATTCATCAGTCATCACAAGTGGAGCACTAGTCGTGGGTGCCCTCATTTCGATGTCATTTGTTGACAGATTTGGGAGGAGAGCTTTCTTTCTAGAAGCCGGAACTGAAATGATATGCTGCCTCGTAAGTCATAACTACATTCGATTCGATCTCAGGACTACATTCTCCAAGAAAATGTTTCTTTACACTAAACTGTTATTGTTCTTGCATGCAGGTGGCTGTGAGTATAACTTTGGCCTTAAAGTTTGGACAAGGAGTGAAGCTACCGCAAGGAATCGGCATCTTTCTGGTGGTAGTAATCTGTTTGTTTGTGTTAGCCTATGGAAGATCTTGGGGTCCTCTTGGATGGTTAGTGCCAAGTGAGATATTTCCACTCGAGACGAGATCGGCTGGGCAAAGTATAGTGGTGTGCGTCAACATGCTTTTCACTGCTCTAATTGCACAGTGTTTTCTGGTGTCACTCTGCCACCTTAGATATGGGATTTTCTTGCTGTTTGCTGGGTTGATCATGATCATGAGTAGCTTCATATTCTTCCTCCTCCCCGAAACGAAACAAGTCCCGATTGAAGAGGTTTACCTTCTCTGGCAAAATCACTGGTTCTGGAAAAACTTCGTTGGGGATTCAAATGCGAAGTCAGTGACACAAGTTTAGAATCTGATCGGAAATTGGGGTGAAAAAAATTGGAAAATCATTGTACTGATCTCTATGAAAGAAAAAAAATTAGAATGCAATTGTCAAGTAATCGTGTGATTGAATTTCCAATTTCGTATCTTAAAAAACCCAACACCCATTAATTCAAGTTAAATACCCAAAATACTTAATCAAATGTAAATGTAGTATCAAAATATTCTCTCCCCCTACAGAGGAGAATCAACTAAACTGAATACTGAATAGGCCCGAAAACTAGCAGAAACAAGAAGAGATGTTATAAGACGACGTCGTTTCTAGGCGGAGATCAGTCACGGCTTGCTTCCATAAAATCGACAATTATCAAACAAGAGCAGCTTTCCCGCCATTCCTCACCCCTATAAAACAACCCCTAACAGATCCGTAACAAACCAGCCGATCAAAACTCTCTCCTCCTCCTCTCTCTCTCTAACCATGAACTTCCTTTTCGCCGTCACTCTCATCGCGTCCTTTCTCCTCCTCGCAGCCGCTTCAACTTCCTCGCCGTCTCTGCCGCCTTCCTCGCCGTCGCTGCCGCCTTCCACGCCGACGCTGTCCCCTCCCCCGCCGGTGATGCCCCCTCCCTCGCCGGCGCTCACACCTCCCTCGCCGCCGCTGCCGCCTACCTCTTCTTCACCAGGATGTTCCGATGATCTCTTGGCGTTCTCTTCCTGCTTGAGCTATGTCTCCGCACCTCCAAACGACATCACCGACACGCCCACTCCGCCGTGCTGCGTCGCCTTCTCCGCGGTCTTCAATTCCAGCGAACGCGACTGCTTCTGTTACCTCCTCAAGCAGCCTTCCCTCTTCGGTTTCCCCCTCAATCAATCGCGACTCCTCTCTCTGCCTCAAATTTGCAACCCGGCGAGTCTCTCTCTTGAGTCCGTTTGCTCTGGTACGCACATTAAACTAGATCTAATTTCATATCTAGCGCATGTTAGCATTCTGTTACGTTTTAGCCGTAAGTTAGTTGGAATTGACACAAGTCAATCTTGATGTAAATTGTGCTTACGCAGGGTCAACAATGGCGGCGCTTCCTCCGCTTCGCAGCACAACAGATTCATCGCCAATTGGTTCAAGTGATAAAATCGTTTCATTTACTAATTAGAACATCATAATTATTTTTTGATTTTCTTGTTTGTGGAAAGAAATAAGATACGAAAAGCAAAGTTTCATCATAATTATTTTTTACAGGTTTTCTTGTTCCTACTGATAACTTTACTTCAGTGACACCGGCGGAGACAGCTGTTGGATCACCGGAGGAATTAACAGCACCACCGCCGCCACCACCAGCTGATCCTTCTTCCGCTTTGAAGAAAATGGGCTATAGCTACAGCTGGTTTGCATCTGGAGCAGTAACTTTTCTTGGTGTCGTATGTGCAAGTTAGCAGAGATGATGCGTAGGCTAATTGTGTGGATTTTTTTGGAATTAGATGTCACACGACTGTGTACAAAATAGTACGAGGAGAGAGTGTAAATCCTGGAAACTACTCATGACTGGTTGAGTCCATGACTGCAATAAGAAATTTTCTAAATTCTACTAGATTCTGGCTGCTATATATTTTGTACCATTGATCTAACTTCTCAAGGACCAAAGTGATTATCAAAAAGTCCATGGCAGAAATGATCACCAAATTGATTCAAAGTAGATGAATGATTTGTTTATGAGATGGCCAGTTCCTAGCTTGCTAACTTAATTTAAAAATAATAACAAAAGTAGACTGGCACAGCTGCTTCTTGATTCTTGTTTTCATGAAAGGAGACTCAGAAAATTTTACTTCCAACCATCAGACCATTCCGCTTCATCTGTCACAGGTTTTGGAATTTCTCCTCCAAAGGACTCTGAATTCCCCCATCCAGCATCATCAGCAGGAATTTCTCCTCCTGAGGATTCTGATTTCCCCCATCCAGCATCATCACCGGGTGCAGCCGCAGTGTATTCGTCACTATAATCGGGGTAACCCTCAGGCTCTCGGTATTCATCTTCATCAACCGGTCTTTCTGGCAGAGCACAGCCCTGGTACGAGTCATTCTCTACACAAAACCAAAGAAGTTTATTCCAGTATCGGTCCTGCAAATTGCAAACAAGTAAAAGTAATTAATATAAACCACCGAGCACATCAAACTCCACCAGATTTTATGGTATTCTAGAAAACCTTTGAAGAATCAAGTTTCAATGTAGTCAAAAGTTTAGTTTACTGCACTCTTGGCTAGGGTAATTGGCGTACATATGCAGTTTACTGTGAGTAAAACCGATCTCATTCAGCCATGCAATTCATTCACATCATTCACTGCTGTCTAAATTACTTTGGAAAGGCTAGCTAGCGTGTGTAGGTGCAAACTAAGAGGTCCTTTAAAGTGCATCCATGCTTCTGTGTAAGCATGCAGGGGTAGCATGAGTTTAGAATGTCTGAACTCTTTGACATACAAATCTTTCGAAAAACATTATCATTTCCTATAATCTTCTAATAACAGCCAGTAAAGGAAAACACTAGTACATCTCATCTTCCGCTATCAATAAAGGAAGAGGAGAAAATGTATCACCTTACTAATGATGTGCGGATTCCCAACGATGATAAGCAAAGATATAGCACGGGTGATTGCCACGTTAAACCTTCTTGGATTGCTCAAAAATCCCAAGCAGTGAACCTTATCAAACTCCTTGTGTTTGATGGTTGACCGGACAGTAGATACAATGATAACTCTCTTCTCTTGTCCTTGAAATTGTTCGACACTGCCAACTTTGATATCAGGCATGTCCAGGTCCTCAAGGGCCTTCTTAAGTTTGTTCACCTGCTGCTTATAAGGGGTAATAACCCCAATATCGTTGTCACACAGATTCCCCCTTGTGCTAAGCTTCTTGATGACCTCAACAACCTTGCTGGCTTCAATTCGATTAAACCATGATGGGTTGGTACCTTCCCTCTCATCACAGCCTTGAATGCCTAAAAAGATAACCGGAAAGCTCTTGCCTGGAAGAAGGTTTACCAAAGCCATTAAGGATGCTGAATCGTCTGTAGACTCTTTGCAGGCCATCAATTCCCCACTGTAGAACAAAGTTGAAGGGAGACTTAGAATTTCTGGTTCACACCGGTAGTTTCTTATCAGTTTCGTCACGTAATTTTCATCCCCATTGCAATAAAATTCACATTCAAACAGCCTCTCCAAGTATGATTTGCCAAGTCCATAACTCTCTGCATTTCTCGAATATACTACTGGACCCAATTGCATGGGATCTCCTGCAAGAACAATAACAGTGTCTCTGTGGCAGAGTTTGGATAAGGGGACCATGGTTTCTGGTTCTGAAGCTTGGCCAGCCTCATCCAAGAAAATATGAGTGAAGTGACCTCGCTTGACACCTTCTGCATGGAGAAGAGAAGCACTCATGTATGTCGATATGATGATTCTATAATGTGCAAGGGCACTTAAGGGAGGGCATTTAAAGATATGCTCATCGAAAAAACAAAAGCGAATGTGATCAGGACGGACGTCCTCATATGGACGAGAAGGTGCATTGAGCCTGAATATTTCATTATCACGGACATTAACGGCCTCTTCACTAAGAAGTTTCTCCAGCAAGTGATCTGCTGCACTATTTGAAGGTGCACAGACAAGAACCCGGGTTTCTTTCCTATATCTATATAGTTGGAGGATCGCTTCTACAATTGTCATAGTTTTACCTGTACCTGGAGGCCCATGAATCACATAGGGAGAACCTCCCTTGCAGCCAAGTATCATCTCTATTGAGAATATTTGCTCCTCATTAAGACTACAAGATATAGGCACTAGTGGAGTAGTTCCAATAAGCCTATTCCCAGAAGACTCGAGCGGAAATAGAATGTCTTCCCCTAAACCTTCGGCGGCATCAATGGAGAAATACAATCTTCTCATGTTGACTCGGTTATATGTGAAGTGTACATCATAAGGATTCCCATCCATATGCCGGTAGTGAAATTCTTGGTCAAACCTCAAAAAAATTTCATCAGCCTCCACACGGTGAATATAGCCCTGCAGATCACATTCAATTTAACTATAAAAGAATCTAACCTCATATGTAATTTAAATCAGCAGATGAAATATCAAAAACATATATCTTGTGAATAGACAAATTCTGTTTACATTAGAAGCTAGAACTCTTAAAACTTGACAGCATAGACAAATGATGTAGTGACAGTGAGTTACTTGATATGGAGCAGTACTGTCATCTGCATCTGCAGGCTTAGCGAAAATATAGTCTCCATGGACAAGCGATGGCCGCCGCTCAGCAAGCCCGGGGACAACAAGGCAGAGAAAATTACCCCTCTTCCTCATAGATACACATTCCATGCCATAAGTTCTCATGTCCTCCTGGAGAAATAAATGATCAATCATAACAGGAGGAAAAGAATGTACCAGTATAGCTGCTTATTGAAGTGAAAAGCGTACCTCCAATTGAAATTCTTCCATCATCAGTAGCATTTTGAAGTAAGGAGCATAATTCTCACTGCTTAGACCTGCCATGATGGCATCAGGAACCTCCTTGCTCTGAACCAACTCTCTGACATCCTTTGGTATATCATAACGAGGGAGTCGATTTTTCATCTGACGCTGTGGCACCCTTGCTGCTGGACGTGAACCCATGACAAATTGATCCACAGTGAACTGTTTCTTTTTTGTGGTTCTTGAATATGGGTTTTTGGAAGCCAAAGAGTGGGATACCTTATCCTCAGCCAAGATAAAAGCTACTCGTTCTATCCTGTCATTACCCACATCAAAATACAGGACTGTAGTGTACAAGCCAATTTCCTTTGCTTTGCAAGATAACCAAATGGTTAATGTCTCATGTGGCTGAAGCATTCTATCCTCCAGAGTGTATAATTCCAGGAAGCCTCGTTTTCTCTGCGCATCATTCTTTGATGGAGGTTCCATTAAGGAAAGGGTGAAAGAATTCTCAGGAGTTGATGCGTAGATTTTTATCCATAACTCCACAGCTTCAGAGGTGGTGTTCTTAACCGTAATTGATTCTACAGCAGTTTCTCCTACAAACACTGATTGAGGTTTGCCACTCACAAAGGGGAATGGAACTGATATGACGACAGGACCCTCCTCATCTGGATTGTAACTACACACGGATCTGTCATCTTGATAATCAATAAACCCCAGGTCTGCTTTGTCTCCAATGACAGAGCATTCTTCATCCCAGTTATTACCATTTGTACTCATCCCTAAACCAATCGGCATAAACCAAATTTCTTGAATTAGCCAAATTTGAACAAAGGGTAACATCACAATTAATTCCATAGATCAAAATGTTAAAAGTTGAAATCATCATCAGTGCATGCTTGAAGTCTGCAGGAACATGTAAAAGAAAATTCGAAGCACTACTCTATGCTAGAACAAAGGTCACACAGTTTGAAAGGCCAGTTCTATATATCCCATGACACTGGAAAATTAAAAAGATGACGGTGTCGTTTAAAAAAACTAGGGCCTAACACTTCCAAAGCTATAGATGATCAATCATATTAAATACTTCTGTTCATATTTAACCTTTGGCGTTAGAAAGTGCTACACACCAATTACACATTCTCACAGCAATACATGTAGTACAAGGGCTCTATATCCTTTCACCTAGGAATGCAGTACTACCAAAGGCCCCATTTAGAAATTTCTCCAGCAAAGTTATCTACACCAGATTAATGCCAACTATCAAGCAGAAATGACTAAAACTCAGGATTGATAAGCAAAACACACTCTAATAATTTTTTTTGGACGATTCTGTAAACTAAACGGAGAAACAAAACAAAAAATACATACAAATAAACAATGTAAAAAGAAACTGCATTTTTTAATTTAATATTGAAACCCAAGAAATCGAGAATCGTGATTCAAAATCCAAACTCATCCTCCTATCACAAGAATGTTTCCCCCTCACAAGATCAAAAACACACAACCTTTCCCCACCAAAATACAATTAAGTCTCAACAACCTTAAACCCTCACCTTCATCATTTGATAGTAAACACATGAAAGAACGAGAAAATCACTAACCGTAGCTGAAAATTGAGCGAATTGAGAACCGTGAAGGAGGGGACGCAAAGGAGGTTTCAGTGCCGCAGATTCAGGGGAAAACGAAGAGACCCATTTGACGTGTGCGAAGTGTAGGGAAGTGAAAACCCCTCATTCATCAATGAAGAGATCGTGAAGAGAGAAACATGGAAGAAACGTGACGTGGCGAGACCACATTGTTGATTCCTTCTTCGTGCCGCTTCGGCTCTTTGCTGGACTGGTGAATGACTGGCGGTGAGTGGACTGGTGAGTGGGGCTAGGATAGGAGTATGCTAGGAGTATGATAAATTCACGTGCTTCATTTGATTTTACATTCTAAGTGGGCCGGGTTTCAAATTTTTAATAGGTAAGGCCTGCTGGATCTTGGACTGTCACAGCCTTTTAAAAATAATAATAATTCTGAACTCCCCTCTAATTTTTTTATTTTAGTCCAATAGAAATTTAAAGGAAATTAGTTTTAGTTTATGCAAATTCGTTTTTAGTAGCTCTCCCATCCGAGTTTGTTATAAGATTTGACCAAAGCGTTTGATTTGCACAAGAATAGATTAGTAATCCATAATTAGGAAAAGCCTCTCAAATCCACAAGATTTCACCGTTTTCATCGCTAAATCGTTGCTTTGTTACTTGCAGCGAGCAGTATAAATGCAGGGTGCACTACCTTTGGTTTCAATCGGAAGGGAAAGAAACTAAAAACCATAATAAACAATAACTTTAGAAATCAGCGTGTGTGCAAAACAATTAACGAGATTCTTTTCTGAAATAAAATGGCAAACAAAGTCTTGGCATTGTTGGCTGTGTGCCTTGTCTTCTTTGCTGCAGTTCAGATCCCTCAGGTGTCTGCTGACCTGTACGGCAAATGCTTCGTTGAGTGTGAGAAAGCATGCAAAGGTGAAGGCAATGGCCAGACCTTCTGCGAAATGAAATGCGATACCGACTGCTTCCAGAAAGATCTCGCTGGTAAGAAATTAATCTCGTAAAGTATTTATTGTTGTTTATAATAATTGCCTCAACATTGTTTCTTCTTTTTGTTTGGTGCAGCCCGTCTTCATGTGACAAAGCGCGCTTGATTGCCTAGATCATTCATACCCTTCCAATAAAATTGATATTAATCAATTGTATCAATAATGAAAGAAGAATCTATTTGTATTCATTCTTTCTGATTTATATTTATATAATCTCATTATAATTTCTCATCTGTTTTTTTTTCCTTTGATGTTTCCGTCTATTACAATCTATAGATAGATATTAAAAAGGCAAAAAATAAGAAACAACCCGTTCAATTTCTTTTTGGATTCCAATTATGCAACACTAAGGAGGGTAAAAAGAGAGAGAACGACAAGAAAAAGTGGAACAATTGCGCGGCTAAAGGCTATGGTTGCTTTGCCGACGCCACTAGTGGTGTTATTTGTGGCGGAGGAAGGCGGCCAGCCGGGACACTTAGGCGGACTAACCGGAGGACAAGGAGCACCGTCAAGGAAGAAACATTGACATTGCCAAATAGGAATTCCTGTCCTCATATTACACTTTGCTTCAATTCGTCCAATTCCTCTATAACACGGCTGGCATACTTCAAGGCAAGCGCTTTCGTCAGGACACCCACCCCCGATCGCTGCTAAATAATAACAGCTGTTCTTCATTGCCGTCGTTTCACCTGCATGCGTCATACAACTGTCACGATAGATCACAAAAACTGGAATAAATAAATTAATTAATTAAATTTCAAATGCCTAACAATTAAAAACCTGCGAAGCATGCGAAGAATACCAGAAACACAGCAAAAACCTTGGCCATGTCTCTGCTCTATTGCCCAATTGCCAGAGAATAATAATGTATTGTCTCCTCCAAAAGGTTATTAATTTATATCAATTGTCGAGCGCATGAAACCCTAATTTTATTTCCATATTAACTGTTTCCCTATTTAGTACTCGTATCGTTATGGTATATTTATGTTATTATTAATCATAAGTGTTTTATGATCCTTACATTTTATAATAATTTCATTCGAGCATCATTTATTACCGGAAGATGCTTTTTAATACGAGATTTTGTATTCTAAATTATGATAGTACAAAATTTCAAAAATAAGATTAAAAAAAAGGGAATGCGATTGTAACATAAAAGTCTTCACTTTCACTATTCCATTTTATTTATTGACAGAGTTACTTCTTGTCTCTCATATCTGACTCCATAGATTAGATTCTTGCTTCCTCTCCCAATGCTGCACAAAAAAGGGTTCTTTTTGGTTCTTAAGTACTTTCTCTACCAATTCATCTGGCGCGTTGAATGATATTTCCCTTGCAACACTCTCAATTTGATGCATTATATTGCGTCGCCCTTTCGAAACAGATGCAAATTAAACCCAGTTAGTTCTTTGTAATTGTAATCAAGATGTTTTAATTTGGTTTACAATGGCACTGGAGAAAGTTTAATTACCTGCAAGGAAGTTCCTTTCATTGTTCTGGGCATTGATTCCAAACCCAACAGCCGTCATGGTCTCATATGGTGAAGCCAAAAGTGCAAACGGATGGCTTGCAGGTATTATAATGACATCACTTTTTGACAATTGTGACCTTATCTTCTTGTACTGCCCAGTCTTTCCTTGTATTCGTCCCAAATGTGGGCAACCCATTTCAATTTCTCCACTTCCTTCTGCAACTATAATGATGTATGTAGTCCTGGAATTGTAATGCGGCATCATTAACACTCCCTGTAGAGTTTTCGAAAGAATCGTTAGTTTTTTCTTCGATCGGTGTTGTCTCTTCCCCTTCGACGGGAGACTAAATCAATCTAATTGTAAGTTGCATTACCTGTTTCATTTCTGCTAGGCCTATAGAGATACCTAAATTCTGCAGCTGCTTGTATTCATTTGGTGAAGCTTCATGAAAGCTGCCGAATTCGTTCGAGTACGTGGGTTTTCTTTTGACCAGATTGAATGGACTTTTTGAGTCCTTTTCTCTCTCCTTTCCTGAAATTGCACCTTTGCTCAATATCTTCAGTTTTTCTTGAGGGGTTTTAATGATTACTCCTTGCCTTGATTCCCCAAACAGCCTTTCTAGCTCATCTCTAGGTGTCTGCAACAGAAATGCCAAACCCAATAACTTAATTAGCTCTCAAATTACAGGTTCTAATTTTGGTGGAAATTAAGGAGATAATTACAGCAAAAGAGGTCTCGAGAATGCCATTGCTGAAGATACTATAGTATGACTTTGTGTTTTCACCTCCTGCAGTGAAGTACTCCTGCAACATTTAGCAGAAAACATGAACTTAATTGAGAATTTAATGACTATAATAATACTGAAATGATGAGAAAAACAAGAATTACCCAGAATTTTCCAGGAATAATACTTATTGGTTGAATTAGCAAACCCATTCTCAATATCTGGTCATCTTCTTGATTTATCAAGTACATGGTTGTCCCAGCAGAAACCATCATCACGTCTCCAATTTCCAAGTTATGTGACACTCTTTTCTCCCCCTCCACCAGGGTAATAATTCCCTTTCCTGAAAGGAGAACAAAACTCAAAAATCATGTTCTTGATTCCTCTAATTAATTAATGATGCAATCAAATCATAAATGTTACCTTCGAGGACAAAAAGAACTGAGTCTGCATCACAATGATGTGGGACAAGAAAAGTATTAGGATTTGCCTTCAAGATTGCTAAACGATAGTTTTCAATTCCGCGGAGAATTGGAGACCGTTGAGAGAAATCTTCAAGAACTTCAAAGGAACCATCTTGGGTCTTGAATCTTGACTCAAATTCCTGAGAATGGTAGTGGTAAGGATTGTCACTCTGTTCCTCCTCTGTTGTAGTTTTGTCTGATCTCACTCTTTTGGCCTCTCCTTTCTCCTCGTACTGCCGCTTGAATCTCTTCTGACATACTTTTTTCTGCTTCCCAGGTTGTTTTTGACACATCTCAAGACATTTTTCCAGCTGTTGTTCTTGTTCAGGATCCTCTGCGACGTGGTTTCTTTGTTGAGGCTCTGTTTTATCCCACCCTAGGCACTTTTCCTGACACTGTTGCTTCTGTCTCGGTTCAATTTCCTCATGTCGGCACCGCTGATGACATTTTTCAATCTTTGGGTCGAATTCCTTTGAGCCAGTACTCTCACTGCTGCTCTCTCCTTCTTTTTCTCCCCATTCTTCGTCGCGGTATTTGATCTCGCAACCAGCTACGCATCGAAACAGCTCTGATATCTCCTCCTCTGTTTCGCGGCAGCGAATTGTGCATCGGTCAAGGTCAGTTCTTGAATATGGAGGCTTGTACGCTTGGGAAACCAAGCTAGAAGAAAGGAACAGAAGAAACAAGAACAAGAAAACAGGACACTTCTTGGCTTTGGTCAGCATTTTCTCTTTTTTTTTGGTTATAGAAAGAGGCAGGATATATGTTTAACACTCAGGTTCGTAAGTTTTTAACACTTAGATTCCTGTTTCGCATGCAAGGTACCACGAGTAGTGCTGTACTGAACTTAAAATGACAACACAGCATAAAAATTACAAAAGGACAGAACAGAACTGTCTCAATTGGTAGTGTCTCAATTTATAGACGGAACTGAAATTCAAATCTGCATCGAATCTCTCCTAACGTTTAAGTTTTTTTTTCTTTCTCCAGTTAAGGGCAAGGACGAGGACCAGTAGGAGGAGGACAAGGAGCTCCATCTCTGAAGAAACGACGGCATTCCCATTGAAATAACGGATAAGTCGGTTCAATGCACACCGGCACGATTTCTCCGACACCTCTGTAGCAACCATCACATGCTCGCCGGCATCCTCCCGGATCTGGACAACGGCCCGGTGATATGCTCAAATAATCGCATGGTACTCCATTCACCTCCACCATCATCCTTGTTCCTGCCATTATATTTACTTTTCAGATTCAAATAGATGTTTTTTTTAGAGAATTAGATGTCCATTCATTTGTAAAGGACGTTAAGTTTTTGCATTGTTTTGTGATTAAATTTTTGGTTTTGATAATTTCTTATGATTTTTTTACATTCTCGAAGTTTTTTTTATCTTTTCTTATTTTCGATACTTATTAAAGAATTTAATTTCTATTATTTTATGGCTATTTATTTATACACAAACACCCAAGTGTAGGAGTTTCTTCTTGTTGCATCTCGTCGATACGAGAGGTTTATTGTCAAAGCTAGCACCGCTGCTCTTCCTATGGGTTGGCTTTTACCCATTAGCTGCGTGGGCGCTACTCAACAGAGGGTTAATCCTTTCAATTCTTCTGAAAACACTAGTAGTCAGACAGTTCAGCTGCCGGAGCCGGATTTCTTATTATTATTATTATTTAGATTTCGTCTTGCTTCCCAGGTGAATTGAAAGTTAAGCAGTGGTAATTCTAAAGATTCTCATCTAAGCTTGGCTTACCAGTAGGCGAGGTTTTTAACCGGCCATTCATCAAGGCCCCAAGAATCCGCTGAGTACAGTACCAGTTCATCATCCAAGACTGGACGTACAATCAAAGACGAATGAGGAATCACATCCAGCAGTGGTTGGAACAGCTCGCAAAATTCAACCACTTCACCTAGATTTATTTACATTTATATATATAGACACAAATGAGGAGGAGATTTTGGATTTTCAGATTTTGTGATAAGAGATGAATATTTGAATAAGAAAAGCTTCATAATTAGTCCGAACTTACAAAACTCCATTAACAATCCTCGGTAGATCTCACCTGGTGGCACCGTGAAGATTTTGGATTATACTTTAAGAGTAATGGTAAAAATATTAACATTTTTACTATTTTTTATATTAAAAATATAACCGTCATTTTCACGTTTACTTAATAATTATTTATTTAAATAAAAATAATAATATAACTTAATTAGAAAGGGATATAACTCCAATCATATCTTAATACATCAGTTAATATAACTTTAAAAGTAAAATAGTTAATGTCTAATTGCGATATGTATTTACTTAATAAAAGGTGTACGAGAGAATCCAAATTTATTAAAAGGAGGACCAAACTAAGGTCCAAACTTTTAAATTTTATTTTAAGATTTAACTCGAGTCTCTCCACTAATAATAGTTACATAGTTGAAAAAAGATTAGAGGAGAGTTTGATTAAGAGCGGTGTGATTGGGGACGGCAAGAGGAGGTGGGCTGCCAGGGCACTTAGGTAGGCCCAATGGAGGACGAGGAGCGCCCATTGAGAAACTACAGTGGCATTGCCAGTATGGGATGAGCCCAGTTGCCGGAGGAATGCACTCAAAGTAAACTCGGCCCACTCCTCTATAACATGGCCGGCACACTTCCTTGTCCGGACAACCACCCGGTAGCGCCACCACAGAACATTCACCGCCGCCCAGCTGCGCATCCACCGAAAATAACATGCTCGCACCTAAATTTACATTCAAAACACACGTCTAATAACTAATCGTTGTCCTCGAAAAGCATAATTTAAAAAACCGGTTCGATCCAACCCTTTCTACAATTTCTTCAATTAAACTGGTAAAGTGGCTGATTAGGGCGGTTGAACCTGTCTAGACACTACCCTAAAATGCATAATTTTAAAGACACGGGTTTGACGAGTGAATTTGAGAAAAATCATTTTGGTTGGACCTTCTTGACTATAAATGCTAGTTGATTTGGGTGAATGGGTTCGGTTGAACCATAAACTTTTAATAACCTTGATCGGTAGAATCCGAGAAGTACAAAGATTAAGAAATGAGAGACTTAAATTTAATAACCTGAAGTGAGTGCGAACAGGAACAAAAGGGTAGAGATGAACTTGGGCATATCTTTTTTAATGTAATGTAGAAAGAAGCCAGTAGGTATTATTTATACAGTGTATGTTTATGAACATTTATTTCTAGATCTGATTAGATTTTTAAAGAATGCTTGAAAATAGTGAAGTTAAAAACAATTAAATTTGATACAAAAGTTATTCTTAAACGGTTGAGATCAATAGTGAAGTTTATCGTCTCCTATTTTAATTGATCATTTTTTATAAAAAAAATATACACTAATCAGTTGTTTTACAACGATTTAGTATTGAGATCGGTGTAGCTTCCTCTTCAGTCTTCAGCTAATATCCTGACGCCTTTAATTCCTGGATGAGCTTGTGAGCTTTTACGAACTAGGCCCACAAAAATTGTGTTGGAGCTAGCCCATGAGCTTTTGTAAGAGGCCCGGCTCAAGGTTTAATCGGTTTTTTCCCCTCGTAGGGTTCTGAAACACAAGAAGTCATGACTACAACTCGTTTTTCTTTCCAACTATGGAGGATTTTGATACTTTCCATAATTTATTTGGATTTGGAATCTTATAAATAACCTAATGCCGCAAGAATTGTAACGTTATTTCTTCAAAGAAAAGAGATTAAAACCGGCCTTAATTCATTTATCACGTTCCAAGATTATGAATTCGAGACACGTTTGTATTGAGCAATCATCTAGTCTAGGAGAGGTTAGCGTTTCGAACGAGGTTTTCCCTCAAGAACCCAAGAAAGTTAATTTCTTTCCGGGGAATTGCAGTTCCCGTGTCGGTCCGACAAGCGAGTCGGAGCCGGTTAAGAAGGTTGAGTTCACTATTGGGTCGGAGCCCGACAATCCGGGTCATTATAAGAAGCAACCAAGTGAAGGGTTTGGTGAATTTCTTAGGGCTTGTTACTTGTGCAATAAGAAGTTAGACGAGGGTCAAAAAGTATACATGTATGGGTAAGTCTCGCAGCTTCTTTAACTCTTTTTTTTTTTTTTTGTCGGTACAAAGTGTGTGTTATATTTCTAAAGAACATGATTGTGATGAAAGTATCTTGGTGCAGGAACCTTGGTGCGTTTTGCACCATCAGCTGCCAAGAAAATCAGATGGCTTTGGATGGGTTTCATCAAGAAATTAAAAGGGAAATAGCGCAGATAAAACTCGATAATGAAGATATGACAGATATTAATTACATCACAACCACCATACAGAATAATGCTATGGTTGCATTCGGGTCATTCGATTCTATTCTATTATCACAAGCCGCGAGACAGGGCCAGCTACAGCTGAGTTAACGCAGGGGGCAGTCCCCATAGAATTCAGCTCTGGCGAAGAGGTCAAGGTCATCTATGTCTACCCTGGGATGCCAAAGATAGGAAACCTCTATGGATCAAGCCTGTACGAGTTGATGACTGACGATTTGAACGTTTGGGAAACAAGTTCTGAATCCGAAGATGAAATTAACGAGAGATTGTCAACCTTCAAAAGGAAGAAGAATAAGGACTTTTTTTGAAGTGGCAACACAAGGGAGCTTATTAGTAAAATTGACTTGCAAGTTAATTGCAGATTATTATCACTATAAGTTTTTGGGTTAGCTGATACATTAGTCTGGTTTCCAGAATTTTAATTCCTTGTCTAACAGAACTTAATAATATAGTAGCTATTTGATTATCATCAAGTAAATATTTCTGTTTGAAAGAAAGCATCAATTCTTGAAACAGATTCTTTTCTGCAGATCCGATTCATTATGTTTCTCCAGACATTCTTACATGACAAAGTAACCTGGATTTGAATGGTGTTTTTTCTTTGCACGTGCGCAATGATCATACGCGAAAAAAAGCAATCCTGAGGGAATTCAGAATGTCACCGGCAAAATATCGATCAATGCAGAGATGTAAGAAAGAACACTCTGGTATGATTCTTGCACGGCAAAGACAAAAAGATTAGAAATTTCAGGACATGCTTTTACTTTTATATTGCTATTGATTAAGGCAATGCAGCTTTCATCTTCCACTAACTAAGTAAAGGCTGATGCGCCATGAAGGTACTGCAATGATTCGGTATTCTTAGCTCAATTTCTTTCAAATAATACGAAACAATCTTATTGCGATATATTTAATTCACTTAAAAATAAAGATTTTCAGCAGCAGACATGTAGTCTAGTAATTGTCTGTCACCAACAGAAATTCGAATTCAAGTACTGCATTTTAGCAATTGTGATATGGGGCTAACAAGAAAGTGGAAGCAGCATAAATCATGACTTTTCCAGCACGGTCAGATATGTGTAATAAGTTTTCTGTGCTTTACAAAGTAAGTGGTTCACCTCATTGATAAAAGAAAGTGAGAAGAATGCTTATATAAGTTTTTTTCAGTAAAATCATAATAAGAAAAAGAAAAGCATGAGTCATCACATCTTTATCATATACTTCAACATGTGCTGTTCTGTTCTGTCCATTCTCTCATCTTGTTGGAGAAATTTCAGACTTTCATTCACACACTTCAACATATTTTGTGTTTCGTACGATGAACTATACTTTGAGGCTGAACGAAACACGTCTAACAATCTTAATTCATGCGAGTGAGAGGTTTGATTAAACTGGAAAAGTAAAAAAAACAGAGAATTCCACTAAGATGCAGCAAAGAATGATACAAACAGAAATCGACAGTATGTAAAAAGGAAGGGATTGTATCACGTGCTGCAAAAAGTGATGAAAGGAAAAGAAAGAAAAGAAAGAAAGGAGAGGTTCAAGATTTTGTCCTTTGGTGCATGATAGCAACATTACAATCCCTTCTTCAAGTTCAGGGACAACAGGATTTTTCTTTTTTTTCTTTTTTGTCTTGAACTGGGGACCGGTTTACAAGTAATAAAAGGGACAAGCAAGAGATCCTGCTTCAGAAAGTTTTGGATGGAAGACATATACCAGAATCGTTTTCTGCATTTTTCTTTCTGCTGTTTCTTTGGCCATGTTTCTTGATTTTTCTGGGAATTTTTTTAGAGAATACCCAAATAGATCGGTGTCTTACCAACTGTTTTATAAGAAGTGTTTTCCTTTTATCTTTTGGATCTGTTTCATTGTAGTATGCTAAAATTCATGTTTTTCTGCTTGACTACTTATAAATGACAGCATAGCAAAGAAGATGGGTCCTTAATCCACTAATTAGATCACACCAAACTGATAACTATCACACATCTTATTTGATTTGACATTTTATTGTGGAATTTGTTGCAAATTTTCAGATTCTGTCCAACCTTTTGTAGCCACTGATTTTGTCCACCTTTACAGTAAACTACCACTACCGGCCCACACTGGGAATTATCTTTGTCCATAACCTCAAAATGGATTGAATGAAATTAAGGAAGCTAGAAATAAATGTTCTTCAACTTCCGCTAAGTGCCAAAGTACTAACGAAAACACGGGTTCGCATTCGACATCGGCTTATAAGAAAAATGTTTTGAATTGTGATGTTTTTATCTTCTTGAAGTTTACTAAAATTTGACAGTAGTACTATATTTGGGAGCAGTACGGTAGTATATGGATAAACCATTCAGATGTCACGTCACATTGCAGATGGAAGAAAAAGGAGGTGGGAAATGAACACTCCCAAAACAGTCTTCTGCAAATCATGGTCCCAATTCATACACTGCTTTTTATACCTTGTTAAAAAAAAAGTCTACTGCTTTTTATAATTTGTTATTTTCACCACAGTGAAAAAAAGAGAAAGAGCAGTGAAGAAAACTACCTTTTTAAAGTGTACATCATTAGCAACATCTTGAAACCCTATCTATCATAAATTCATAATCATCATCAACTTCAAGTATAATATAATGTTTCCTATCACTTTGGTAATGAATATCCATCATCAAATCTTTAGTAAGCCTAACCAGTTTTAAAACTAAAAAAAGGAAAGTACACAAATGATTGTAGAGAGCATTGACCATCTCTCATCTTCATCCAGTCATAAAAAAAAATTCAAAAATTGTTTCCTAATAATCTAAGAAAGAATCATGAATAAATTAGTCTTCTAGCCACCCACTAGGTCAGTTTCTGATAAAAAGTGAGTTCATCCTGCAAAAAAACCCAAAAGAAAAACAACAGCCAATCCATTATTAATTGACCAGGCTCTCTTGAACTTAAAGAAGAAAAGAAGTAACAGTGATAACGAACAAGAATATAGTACCTAATCATAATGCAGGACTGGAAAAATTCGTACGAAACTTCGCCGTGATCTAGGTGGTGTTTGTTAATCAGGTTATTTTGGCCAACAAGCCATGATGATCGAAATTACTGTGTTGATAATGTTTGGAGTTAATTAGCTGTGACGAAATTAGAAGCATTTACACCTGATAAAAAAAGGAAGTGAAGATAAGTTAGAAAAAGAAGCAAACAGTAACACCAAGACCAAGAAAAGAAAAGCTAAAAGAGAGGAGAGAACTAACCTTTTTTTGGTTAGTGGGCAAAGGAATGTCTCCATCAATCCTCCAAAGCAAAGTTTCTTCAAAGTGATTCCCGCCTGCAAATGGAGACCAAATTCAACATATGAATTGGAACGACCAAAAACATTCAAGAAAAAATCCTAAGGGAAAGGAATCTATGCATGGAATACTTCAATTATATGCCAAGAATATATTCTTTTTCGTTTCGTTGGTTTATCTATTTTCATGTAGATTCACCTAATGCATGTGCTGGTAACCAAAGTTGTAGGTAATATTCAGTCTCTTTAGAGATATTCAAAGGGTATCCCCACAAGGCTCAACACCATTGAATTACAGGTACCCTGCCATAGGACCACCATAATAATGGACCATATAGCATTTTTAACCCATTTTCTTTTTTACTTCTCATTCACCACCAAGGAAAAGACAGTGAAAAAGGGGAAAACATTTTTAAAATGGAAAGGTAAATTGAAGTTTCACCTCACCTGATCAATTGAGGTTGCCGAACATGTAATTCTTCAAAGATATTTACAGCCTGGTTATAGCCCATAAGAAATGTTTGATCAGCAAAAGGAGAAAATAAGTTGCAACAATAACTCAAGATCATATCATTAGTTTGTGAGAACAAATAATTTCGATAGAAGTCGTGGGAGCCTAAGTAAATCATCAGAAGGAAAAAAGAGGCTACCTATCGTCACCCTTCAAAAAAAGTTGAGGTCTGTGTAGCCATGTGAGTACGGCAAAAGCTCCTCCACCTCAATTCGGGAACTAGAATAACTCATGCTTTTCTTCAATAGGCCATGACTAGACTCGACCTCTGCCCAAAATATGCCATAAACTGGCCTATGATCAGAGAACCTGGATTCGCCACGTACATAAGATACTTGATGGAGACCTTCCCCAAACCATAAAATTCTGTCGCACCTTCACGGACCAAACTAGTTAATCAGAAATGCATTTACCATTTTCACTTTTTCTTAAATTATGCATATTTGCATATAACAATGCTCTTACCAAGCTGGCGTTCGACGTTTCTCCCTTGGGTGCAAATCATCTCCTGTGTATCTGTCTGAATCAGTTGAATATTTGTAAGTAGGTGGGAAATAAATCCTCCCTTCATTCCATCCCATGAATACACGGCCTCGTCTCTGCTCTATCCGTAACTGCAAGATGGCAATCAGCTTAGTAAATGGAAGGTCAAAAATTGGAATATGTTATCCAAACCAGAGAACAAAACCACCAAAGTGGAACTGGATGGAGATTTGTAAACATGCCTGGTCATTTTGTAACAGTGCCCTCCAGTTCTGCATCTCAACTAGTGCCTTTGCAGCTCGATAAGAGAGGGCAATACGATAATTCAAATCCCCAAGCCAAATAACTCGACTGTAACAGTATATGCAATATTAGACAAATGAAAAAGGGAATAGTAAAGATAAAGAAAGTGCTCCCATTATGATTTAGGAGGAGAAAAAGAAAAGAATGAATGCAACCAGAATATGGTCACTCAGAAGTTTTTGGCATGATATTAATGTTTGTTTTGGAGATCTTTTAGTGAGGGTACAATTTACTTGAATTTGGAATCCATTATGATCTGAAATCCACAAAAAATTGGAAAAGAGTTCTCTCAAATTATGTTCTCCTTAGAAGTCACGGCATATATGACTGACTCAATTTAATGGACAGCTGATAAGCAAGTGCTTACTCATGCTCAAGGATGGTTTGTGGAGACTTGTCATCATCTGCATTGCGAACCCGTGGAAACCTTGTTTTCTTAAGGATTTCCATGACATCTGCATTCCTCCTTAGCTCATCACCGTCCTTCTGTCCAGAGGTTAAATGGCTACAGATGAAGCAAAAAGTTGTCTGGTGTAAGGACATGCTGACTGAAATAGATCCCTGCAATACCGCACATAATATTACTTCACTGTTTTCTTGATTGTTACCAGTTGTTATAAAATTAGAAAATTCCAAGTAACAATGCAAGTATTAAACTCCATGACTTGTCTAAAGAATACCTTATTCCCAAGGTAACCCATCAGTCCTCTACCAACACAAGAAACTTTCATGTTTTTCACAGAATCTCTCAATTCACTCCTCACCCATACTGTGAGGAATACACCAACCATTTGTTTACTTGCCACCAAACAGTACCTAGAATGCCCCTGCCCCCTGTATCCATCTTCTGCTGATGCAGAACCACAGTACGTTCCGTAGGACATAGGTGAGTAAAGCACAGTGCTTGGTGAATCCCCGGGTCCATTATCATCATCTGATGAACCCCATCTGGTGTAATCACTGGGTCTGGAGTAATCACTAGGTCTAGAGTAATCACTAGGTCTTGAGTAGTCACTGGGTCTGTGACCCCATCTATTACTGGGATCATAGTCACTGGGCCTGTGGCCAAATATTACCCGGTCACAGACACTGAACCGCCGATCAAGCTGGGGATGTGGAATGGAAGGGTCATTCTCCATTCTCCAGCTGTTAGAAGTTGTCTGAAACGAGCGGCGATGAAAGAAAGATGCATTCTTCTGCCTAGATGATCCCTCAAAATCTGCATCCATTTCTACAATTGGTTCAGGAATCGGGGATGGTGTATAATATCCACCACCACCACCACTACTTCCAGGGAGATTGTTTAGAGTCCTTCTAATGAGTGCAAGCCATTTTTTGGCAGGTCCATTGTCTTCTGCACCAAGAACGTTGCCAGCATTCAAAGGGACGATCTCCTGAAATCTGAAATAGAAGGAGGGAAGAAATACTTCCATTACCAACGGAAAATTTTCATGATTTGCTAACAAGAAATGCAAAAATGATAACAACTAAGTCATACCCAAGAATATAAATGTCTGCCGGGGGTGATGCATGAAGCCAGTCATCAAGACTTAAATTACTTGGTGGGGATCTCCCAGCCACATTCCATGTAGCTGTGAAAATGCTGCCCCAAATTGAACACACAAAAGTAGTTGGTTGCCTGCATCTAAGGAAGAAAGAAAAGAGAAAAAGGAGATGAGATTTATGATAGAATACCTGTAGTTCTGCACATCAATGATTCTGGGGTGGTCAAGATTCATTCTCCCTCGCCTGACCTGCTCTGGGTTCTTGATAAACTTCTCTGCATCAAAGTAATGAAAAAAATGAAAATTAGCAGCCTTAAAAGAAATCTTAATCCCAACTGAAACATATTCTACAAAGGAAACCTGAAACTTTAATGAAATTGCACCTGTTTTGCTCTTTTTGATTGTGCATGGCTCTCTCTCTGAGAAGCTAGTCCTGTATTCCACTTGACCTCCTGAAATGAAAATTAAATAAATAAATAAAATTCAAAGATATCATAAATGATAAAATTCACAGAGATCATAAAAAAAATGGAATTCAGGAAAGCAGATTCCTTCTAAGCGTAGGTGAATAAAGGTAATGACATCTGATAAGCAAAACACCATAAAGTACCAATTTCAAAAGCATATTCCTCTTTTTTTTTCCAGCTTATCAGCAAACCAACCAGAGAATGAGAAATTGTACTGTAAATTTGGCTATGGGAGAACAATAGAGTTTGAGCCTTTTGAGCCTTAGATTTTATCAGAGGGACTAATCATCGTGTAGAAATGCCAACCAACCTGCATAAACATCATCTGCTTGAAAATCCTCATTTTTACTTTTGATATTGAACCACTTTCTGACCATTTTCTTGGACCATGAGAGCTTCACCGAACACAGAAAAAACAATTAATAAGGTTCGAATTTCGAAAGCCAACCAGTTGTTACAAAATAAATGCAAAGAAACCAAATTCAACACCAAAGAGTAAAAAAAACCTTGCTTTTCTTGGAGTTCTCATCTCTCATTTTTCACCACTAGTTCATATAGCTCTTCTTGTTCTTTCCGACCCTCACCCCAAATTTCCAGTCCTTTGCTTATAGTGACACTTAAAACACTAGAGACTGAGGGAATAGAACCCCATGCCTGGAATTCTCCTCAAGCCAAAACCCCTTTAGTCTTTTAAACCTAAACCAATCAGCCCAATGAATGGGAAAGATTCAAACTTTCAACTGAAAAACTCTTGAAAAACAACAAAGTAAGCTCAGACGACGAACAAGAGGACCAGATAGGCAGATGGGTATCCTTAGTATTCTCTTCTAGTGCTTGTTATGTAGTGTATATGAAACAGGGGAACAGAAAAGAACCAACCCACAAGAAAGGGGAAAAAAAAGAAATCAAGTTAGACAATCAGTCAAGAGGGACAAGAACTTTAATGCGTGGAAGTGAGAAGAGATTCTTGAAGTAGAACGAGACAATGCAGCAGACATAAAGAGAGAGAAGAGAAGGAAAGCAAGTTTCAGACACAAGGGAGAGGGGGAGAGAGCCACCAGCGAAAGCAATTTCTTTTCTTTTTCCTTTGAGAACAAAAGAAAAGAGAGCCTCGTTCTTCTCATAAAACAGCAAAGTATCGAATTTGAACAGAATAAAGTGCAGCAAAGAGAGACATATTGATATTGGACTTGGTCTTACTCTTAAGTTAATGGCTGCCTTTTTCTTTTTCCATTTTTCTACCGATGCTACAAATTTCGAGGTATAGCACACCTAGTCGGTCTCCAAACGACAAGTCGTTTAACTCGGTTTTTCTTGGGGAAGCAGGGCAGGTGACAAAAACTGGGCTTGGGTCAGCACTCAGCAGCAGCAAAGTGTGGCGGGTTAGAGCGTGTCATAGTGTGCTCTGTGCACTGTCGTTTCTCTCTTTTTTGGGTCTTCCTCCATCAAAGTGGAAAAATATATAAAAAATAAAAAAGGAGTAAAAAGATAAAAGGAATGTAATGTGCATTATTTACAAGTACTGTATTTCATCTCTGTTTCTATCTTATGATCCGTCCCTTTCTTTTTTTATTATTTCATTTTGTTGTGGAAGAGGCATGTTTTTGGAGGGTTTATTGAGCATGGACAAATTAAGGGATACCCTAGTCCTATACTATAATTTTTCTTTTCTTGGGGGAGGTTTTGTGAGCCTAAACTTCAAGTCTGTGCCCTACGGAAGGGTATCTCCTAAAAAAACCCACATTTCTTGTTTATATTTTTATCTTTTTAATAATAATAATACTAAAAAATTTGCTCTGCTCAAGGGAGTAATTTGTAAGGAAAAGGAATGTAGGGTACTGTTGTAGTTACACTTTTGAACGGTCTCTTGCCTCAATCTCTCTATCTCGTGTCTTCCAAAACAAGGGCACTAGTCCCAATTTTAAGGCCCTAAAAAAATTCCATATACCCTCCTTGCTTTGATTTGTACTTAGAAGCTAGATACATTTTTGACATTAGTACTCACATCATAAAAATGGAAGAACAAAAATGGCTATGTTAATATCACTCCTAAACTTACACATAGGCTAGTCTCGAGTATAATTAATTTAATTTTGTTGTTGTAAGAAACAGAGCAGGTTTTTGTATCCATCCCCTAGGTGTAGGACTAGGCGACTGACTGACCTCAAATTTTTCAGAGGAGAGAATGGAAGTTGCTTTGTTCTTTGGTCACACAAAGGAAAAAGGATCTAAAACTGGAACTCTGAAATCTTGCTTGTTGTGCCGACGCCGTTCATGTTTCTAACTTTTTGGGCGGCTCCTCCTCAGGCCAACCTTTTATATTCTTCTTATTAAAAAATGGTTTCAGTTAATTCTACAAAAATAAATATAAAAAATTAATCTTTTCTGCGATATCCTCATCATTAATTGTGGTCAAATTTCATACCATAATTAATGGCTTAATTTATTATGGTTGACGGCGGATCAGTGCTAATTACAAAATGGAAAAGAGTAGTTTTGATCGGCGTTATTGCTTAATCGGACCCAATTAGAGACATGATTAAGGCCTGTATAAAGTTGCATCGGTGTCCTACTTATCAGATTTATAAATTGAAACACACCCAGTTGTCCCATCATAAGGTGTTCGATTTTCGCCTTTATTCTTCGGATTAAAGAAGAAAAAACCATACATTAACATAATTTGAGTTAGATCAGGAGTTAGGTTTGAATACTTGAACCGATCAAATTAATTGAAACAAATATTAATTCATAAGTAATTACTTCATATATTTATATAGATAAAGCTGGGTATCTATTTTGGACGATCAGACTAATGATGTGTACGTGGTGACGTTATTTTTATTGGTATGAATTTTAGAAGAAAAAGGAAAAAAGATGGTTTTTGAGTCTTCTAATGTGTGGGTCTCAAGGAATCATTTCAAGCAATATAAGGTGGAAAAAAAGTGAAGATTAAATAATGCAAAGTGAAGAGTTGGATATATATATATAAATCAAAGATTAATAAAAGAGAGCAAATATGGGCTCATAAAAGGATCGGCCCTACATTGTTTGTTCATTTTTCAAATTAAACCTTTGACAAAACCTTGGTGCAGCCAAAGTGGTATATCTCCATGGGAAAATGAAACAAAAGTCATGTCTCGAATGTAAGATTCTATGGGATATTTTCATTTCTTATTTTCTTTTGAATTCACATAGAAACTTCAAACATTTGAAATATCGTCTTATCAAATTTCTAATCACATCACCTTCCATTTTATAGGGAACTCAAGCTGACCTATTCCTTCCAGGAAGAGGCATCTAGGAAACAAAATGCTCAAAAAATTCAACAAAGAAATAATGAAGCCGTGATCCATATGAGAAAAAGGAGAGGAAGGTTTCTTTCATGAGAAAAGAATATTAACATTAGTGAACTTTTTAATCAATATGATAAGCATGGAGGGACAAATAATTTGCCGAGAAGAACTTCTCGCGATGAACACAAAAAACCTTTATAATATTTTAAACCAGTTCAAATCGTGTTAAATCTGATAAATCAATTTGTCCTGTCTTAGAAAATTCACTTACACTATGCCACTGCATGTGATCAATCTCAATATATTGATGGTGTCCATCCGATTTTTTGTCCAAACATGAGCAATGGAAGAACAAGAGAATTTATGGAATTAAAAGAATGATTGAGAATATCTCAAAAAATATCTGAATAATTATAATTACTGGACTAATAACATTGATGAGTGACGCAACAAAGTAGGTCAAAAACAAACATAACGTAAAGAATATGGATATGCTTTGTGCACCTTTTTTTTGGGTTTTTTCCAATTTCTAAGTCTTAAACCAAGGTAATTACGAGGCAGTCAAAGTTAGAATATTGGATTTGGATCATTGATGACCTCTTCTTTTCTTCTTTTTCGTGGATTCTTTGGACCCATATGCATGCCATTTCCCAGCTACCTTTTATGTTCAATTACCATGGTTTTCATGCGTTATAATTAGGCAAAATGCATGGGTTTTAATAATATTTACACTTTAAAATTTGTACTCACTTTTGAAATTTTATTAGTTATTCTTCGGAACATAATGTGCATGGTACTCCGAGTATAATTTAGTTTTAAAAAAATTACAGCTTTATTAGGAAAAATTTACAACATGTGTAATTAAATTGTAAATATTCTACTGGTTTTTGAAGGATTCATTGGTATTTACACCACAAAAACTCAATTAGTCGCGCTCACTATTCTTCACCAAACTTATATATGGAGGAGCAATGGGGTATTCATTGTTCGGTGGGCGAGAGTTATGAGAATGTTTTGTAGTTAGCACAAGCAATGGACCACTGCCAATAAATTTTCAGAACTGAGATTGTAGTAAATTAACGACAACCGAACTATAATTCCTTTTATTGGATAGGGATCGAGAGGGGAAAAAATGGTACTGGTAATTAAAACTGTGTGGATTATGAATTGAGAAATAATAAGAAAACAGAGATGCGTCGAGGATCATGGAATAAATGATATATGTAATAAATAGAGAAGAATTGATCAAGTGATATATGATCTTGATTGCATAAGGGGTCAGGTCAGAGGAGAGGAGCCACACTCACCACTCACTTGCAATGGCACTTGTTCTTGTTTTGTGGTACTGCTCAACTCAGCTGACTCCTTTCTTTCTTCTTCCTTTTTTTCTTCCTATCTTTAATTCTGCGCATTATTAACGCCACCTTCCATATTGACCCATCAAATCATCCAAGTTAATGTCATTTTCAACCTCTCCTCTTGTTAGCAACTAAGAGTTATTTGTACTGATTATTTGTGTAGTTGCTATGCTATATATGTTCACGTAACAATCATTTTTTATCGAACTATTCATGAGATTGATTTATAGTCTCCTAAGATTTGTCCGTTAGGATCAACTACCAAGATATGTAATTACCGAGGATAATTGTTTAATTCAGAGATATAAAAAGAAAACTAGGTACTGTGGATTAATGTTTGTGTTTCTGCTGTTCAAGATCTATTTTAATGCAAATCTGACATTGCACATGTTTGAATGTTTTTTTTTCCTGCATCAAGAAATTCAACGCACATAATCTTTTGGTAACGATAGCAGAGCATAGCACCCAGATTGGTGCGTTATGAGTTGGTTTTGACTGCCTGAAAACAATTCTTAGAATTCGTTTGGAAACCCACTCCTATTTTGCATCCTAAAGGTAAACAAATAATCAAAAAATTAATTTTTTTTCTAGAAAATAAAAAGATTATTGTTAAATTAGAAAATGAATACTAGAAAGATTTCAACTCAACATTAGCTTCCAATTTGAGTTTATCATTTTATGGTTGACACATATAAGTTACTATAGTATAGTTCAATAATTTGTTAAAAAGAACAAAACTCAAATGATCTAATATGAACGAAGGGCCCATTGAGGTTTTCATGGTCCATGGGCCTTGTTTTGATCAAATGTGAAGCGCCAATTATGGCAAGAGAGGCCCAAAAGTAAACACTTGGTTGTCCGCCGACGTTGGGGTTCTAATTTGGAGAAAACCCAGAATTCACGCTATTGCCACCCACCACCACGATCCTCCGACTCCGAGAACAATGAGTACCCAAGCAAGCTTCTTACAATTGGTCGGAAACCAAAACAACCTTTGATTCTTGATTGACCTCATTCTCTCCTTCCACTTCGTTATTGACCCATCTCTAATACCGGTCATCTCTTATTCCTTTGCTTTATTTTATCTCCCATCTCTAAGATAGAAGAAAAATAACAAAACTTCACACCCCAGTTAATAAAAATGGCTGCTTTATTACTTCTCCATAAAAAGTTCTCATCTTTGAGAGTTTCCGGTATTCTAAAGGGTTAGTATTTATTTGTTTCTTATTGCTATTTCTGTGTTGTCATTATAGGTACTTGTGTTTGATTCCATGTTTTTATTGCTTCTAATGTTGAGCAGGTACTTATGTGGAATTTAAGGTTCGAGCTTTAGTTGGCATTGGCAATCTGTGGAGGCAGTACAGTACTGGAAAAACTACTGCCAAGATAGATTTCACGGACTTGACGTAAGTAATTCTGTTCTAACTTCTGTTGAAATTGAAACATATTGAAATTGCTCTGTAACACTTGGTGTAAATTGCACAAACCTGCTCATCTAAATGAAAATGTTTTGAAGAAAAGAAGCGGCTTCGTGTTCATTTTATGATGATTTTCTGTCTCTTTATCAATATATGTTTTTAATATTTGGGCTGCTTCCTTTTGATTCAGTTGTCCTCATACATGGTACCCTGTAGCTAGAAGAAAGAACCGTAAGGTTTTTTTGCACGTGGGCCCCACAAACAGCGGCAAAACATACCAGGCCTTGAAGCGGCTCGAAGCAAGTCCCTCTGGTATGCAGTGGCTGCTAAATGAAATCAGGATTTGCTTTAAAGTCAGCCCTCTTGCTTGGCAAAGGGTATACTAGGATATATGTGTTATGCAGAGTAGCTAACTATTTTGGTTGGTCTTGTCACTCGGTAGGCATATACTGTGGTCCTTTGAGATTGTTGGCATGGGAGGTGGCAAAAAGATTGAACAAGGCAGGGGTGCCTTGTGACCTAATTACAGGACAAGAGAGGGAGGAAGTTGAGGGTGCAAAGCACCTGGCTGCAACAGTTGAAATGGCCAATGTGAACTCTGACTACAGTTGTGCTGTTGTTGATGAAATTCAGGTATATTCATGGTTGAAACATTTATTGTATACCATCTTTACTGTGTCAAACAAATCTGAGCTTCTTATGCTCTGTTGAATGCAAAAGTAGTGTGTTTTTATTTACTTGCTTATGGCATAACTTCCATTAAACATGCTAGCATGTCCCCATAAGGAGCAGATGCTGTGCTAAAACCATAAGTGGGGTATATGTTTCTGTTCCAATGGTTTTCTTTTCTTGTATTTTGGTGAGGCCACTTGGTTCTTCTCAAGTTTTAAAAACTCTTCATTGGATGGCTTACTAATTTTGCTACAAGTGCAACTTTTGGGCCTCTTTTTACTTCACGATTGGTTGTTTACATATTTTAAGGCAGAGCCGCAGGCTTATTAAAAATATACTCCTTCAGCTGGTCTCTTATTTTTATATTGATCTTCTCCTTTTCTTTTAATTCAGATGATAGGGTGTAAAACAAGGGGTTTCTCATTTACACGTGCCCTTCTGGGACTTGCTGCTGATGAACTTCATCTTTGTGGAGATCCAGCTGCTGTTCCTCTGATTCAGGAAATACTGGGAGAAACTGGTGATGACGTTGAGGTAACATAATTGTTAACAATGCACTGGATGATGACACTCCTGCGAATATATGTAATCATCTCACCACCATGTCATATCCCTACGTGGTGGTTTGAGGAGAAATGGAAGGCTATAAATATGGAACTGGTTTGAGTTTCTAGCTCTTCAATCTTGTTTTACAAATACAGGGAGCACTCCTGGAATGGTTGTGTATTGACCTTCCAGTGAAACAAAGTTTAAGGGACTTTGATTTAGTAAAGAGATGGCAATTTGAAAGATTGCATTTTATAATGCATGCATAATGCTCAAGTCATATCTATTTGTCTTATTTTTAAACTTGTTTATGTCCACTGTTCGTTGTGCACTTGTTATACTATCCATGTGTTAAACCTTGCCTTGCTTGTATGCTGTGATGCCTCAGGTTCAGTTCTATGACAGACTTTCACCGTTGGTTCCATTGAATAAACCTCTTGGATCATTTGGCAACATTCAGACAGGCGATTGTGTTGTAACCTTTTCACGTCGAGATATATATAAGTTGAAGGTTAGCATTTTTTTCCTTATTTTCCATTCTCATTTTCCCTTTCCCATTTGTTTCAAACTTTTGTATAATTTCTGCTTTTTTTGTCATGTTGTATTTCGTCTATGATCTCATGCGGTTCTTGATTTTTGTCTCTTTTCATGTCCTTGTCGCCATCTTGTGATTATATTATCTCTATAGAATTCTAATGTGGTGTATAATAATTTTCATTCTCTTAATGCTTGTATTGTTATAGAATGGTTTTAATGGTTGGGACAAACTGAAATTAGATGAACTGACGGTTGATTCTTAGATGATTTTTGCTTAGAAGGTGCATGTAATGCAATATTTTGATACATTTGCAGCTGGTTGGCATACTAACTTTTCTTTTTGCATTTTTATCTCCTCCATTGTGGTTAGAAACAAGTTGAAAGTAGGGGGAAGCATCTTTGTTCGGTAGTTTATGGTTCACTACCTGCAGAAACTCGAACACGACAGGTGTGTAACTTCTTGATGTAGATAATATAATTTTACCTTGATATAAGAAACATGAAATTGTCCCAGATGAATATCTTTAATTTCTAATCTGCATGCCAGTTGATTGTAAGTTTTGAGAAAGTGCACCTCATGAAATATATTGCCAATGGGTAGTAGTCACTTATGTTGGTGAAGATTTGTTCATGAAATACCTTCAGCCTTTTCAACGTTTCTTACTTTTTTGGGCAAGTTACATAGTTGCCCCAAACTAAATATAATCCTTCAGTGGGTGCCCCTTGGGGTCAATGCCCTCAATATTTTGTTTTGTTTATGACAAACTTTCCTTTCTATGTTACGCTTTCTATAAACTTAGCTCTTTTTCTTCATGTTCTTTTCCGATGATGCGTAACATCTACATTGTGGGTAGCTAAATCAGTATGCTCTCTAGGATTGCAGGCTACAATGTTTAATGATGCAACCAGCGAATTTGATGTTCTAGTGGCTAGTGATGCAATTGGAATGGGTCTTAACCTTAACATTTCAAGGATAATATTTTCAACTATGAAGAAATTTGATGGCGTTGAGATGAGGGATCTAACAGTACCAGAGATTAAACAAATTGCAGGTAGCTGTTACTATAACTGGTTTGGTGCTTTCGTACTTCAATTTCATTGGGGTTGAGGACTTTTCATGTTTGGCGCAAAGAACAGAGTAAATAATACTTCCTTTCTGTGAGGACTTGTGCATTTCAGCTTTCCTTTAACTTGGTGGTTCCACATTAAATGATCTCAAAAAGTAGTCTGATAAGGCATTCTGAAGTTTTTTTATAATCTGTTCCAATCCGTTCTGCAAATACTTTTGAGAGTATGACATTGTTCATAGTTACTTCCCTAAAAAAAATAACAGAGTATTTTGGGTATGGATTTTACATACAGGATAAAATCTCTCAAAAGTGATTGGATATATATGCTTGTCATGCTAAGCCATTGCAGTTGCTATCTATTAATGTTTTATGATTTGATCAGGTAGGACTTCTTTTTACCCTGATAAGCAGATTCCAAGGAGGCTTTTAACCGTATCTGTAGATCATTTTTTTTGGTTAAACGAGATTTGAATGCTTGCCCCTTATATTTCTATTGATCATGCTCTGCAGGAAGAGCTGGCCGGTATAGATCAAATTTTCCAGTGGGTGAAGTGACTTGCCTAGATGTAGATGATCTACCCTTGCTTCACTCTGCACTGGATTCCCCATCTCCTGTTCTGGAGGTGATTAGAACCCATCTTTACAAGTTTGTATTCCATAGTTTTATATCATTAGTTTGAACTCTTTTTTATTTATTTTTGCTAAACCCAATGAACTTGTATGCTGCAGCATGCTGGATTATTTCCCACTTTTGATCTTATGTTCATGTATTCAAGGCTACACCCAAGAAGTGGCATCTACCAAATATTGGTTTGTTACTCTACTATTCATTCTATTTTTGCTGAATTGAGTTTATCATTTTCAGCATCAACTCTGTTTTGTTCCTGTCCAAAAAAAATTATCATGTTACATCAATTTTGCACTGAACTTCTAAATTTATTAAAATTGAAACCCATCAACTTCTTTGATTGCCATCAGCATCTATTTTATCTTCTCCTTGTGATTTTCTTCTTACTTCTTATTTATCCTATATATGCAGGAGCATTTTGTGGAAAATGCCAAAGTATCTTCAAACTATTTCATTTCTGATTGTGAGGAGCTTTTGGTATGTTGCTTTTTGTATCAGCATGAAAGGGGTATTTTTAGGATATTTTTGTTTGCAAGAAAATATCTCCCTCGTTTTGTAATCCATTTTAGTATTTCGTATCAGAAAGTTGCTGCTGTTATCGATGAATTACCCCTTTCATTACACGATAAGTACCTCTTCTGTATTAGGTGATACTCTCTCTCTGATTGGTAGAGTGCTTGAAGTCTAGCTTTTGTTCTCAAGTTTATAGATTAAAGAGCTAGTTACTTCCCTGAATGTTACCCAGTAGCTTAAATTATTTAAGATTCAATTTAGGGCCGTAAATTCCAATGAAGGTTCACTCACATTAACATTTTCCCTGTTTTGCAGTCCAGTTGACATGTCAGACGATATCTCCTCTCAGGGTCTTACACAGGTAAACTGTTCATCTGGTTGTTGAATATATGGATACATTTACCTTACTTGGGAATCAATATAATGATTAAGTTGTGGGTGACCAGTTTGCACAAAATTATGCGAAGAAGGGCATTGTCCGGCTTAGAGAAATATTTACACCTGGGGCACTTCAGGTGCCAAAGACACCAACTGCACTAATGGAACTTGAATCAATACACAAGGTGAGACCTTTGACATTACTAGTGCAATGAGTTTCCAAGTTATAACTGTCTAGATATTTCCTTGCATGTGATAAGGTTACTAAATCTTTATCCTGTCCAAAAAAGCATGTTGTTAGATTCTGTTTTTATCTTGTTTCGTTGATATTGATCATTTTGGGGTTAAGGAGTTTCGTAGAGCACTTCTTACAAGTGCCCTTCGAACCTAGGTTCAAAGGGCATTCTTAAGAAGATTGGTATGAAACTGTATGATCGCATTTATCATATTCTATGTCCGCAACTGTGCTTCTCATGCAGGTTTGATGAGTTATCCTTCTTTCCTAGTACTATTATGTAGTTGATATTTTCTCCACATATATTTGTTCTAAAACCGGGTGTTGAGGGTCTGTTGGCTGTTTTCAATTATCCAAATAGACATGCTTGTTTATTGTGCTCTTTGTTGATACTGCTGAAGGTCTTGGATCTTTACGTCTGGTTGAGTTTCCGGTTGGATGAGTCTTTTCCAGACCGTGATCTGGCAGCTTCCCAGAAGGCTATATGTGGCATGTAAGTGTGATCCACCCTCCCCCTCTAACCACGCCCACCCTCATTTAGCTTGGAACTTATTTTCCGTACATTATTTGTAGGTTAATTGAGGAATTTCTTGAAAGACATGGGTGGCAGAAGCCAACCGTTAGGATGTTACCATCGCGCGCAAAATCGAGTTCTCGATTATCAAAAGAACTGAAACAATATTTGTGATACTAATATTTGTACTGCAAAGAATATTTTGCCTTTCTTCGGAGCAATCGTTTTATTTAGCAAAGGAGCATTTTGCTCCAATTTCAATTGAGTTCCCTTTTCCCTTTCTAGCAGCAGTTCTATTGTCTGGCATCAATTTATTATTTTGTCCTTGTAAAGAAAAAAATAAAAAAGGAAAGTTCAATTGAAGCGATAACTTTGTGTGTGAAGAAGAATGGATTGCCAAGTTCCTAGTCCATAACCCGAACTTTCTTCTAATCGAATTTTCTACCTATTGGAGAAGAGTATACAAGTGAAATCAAGTTAACCGAGTTCTTTAAACACTAGAGTCTAGCACAGCAGAGAACAGACCGGAAAACGGTAGAGCCAACCATTTGTCCTGGCCAAGAAGTTGTTGGTGTGTTTAACAGCTACTCAGGGTTTACATAGCTAAGCAATAATGGTTGCGGCATGAGCTAGAATTACTGATATCGCTCAGTTCTACCAGTAATAGGCCACCTAGAAACACTAAGCAGCAGTTTTCATTTGAACATTTTGCATCAACTTCTCAACCTTTTCCCTCATTTCTGTCATCTTGTTCCTCTCGAGTTCTGCCATCAATACCTTATACGTGCTATCGTAAGGAACCATTCCTTTCGACACCATTTCGTGAAAGAAGAAGCATGCATGCTTAAGTTTCCCACTGTGACAGAGACCTTTAACTAACAGAGCGTATGTTCCGACATCAACACTAACATTGTTCTCAAACATGTGATCCAGAAGAAACTTGAGCATCTTCATACTCTTCTTCCTGCAGCATAGTTTCAATAACGGTGCATAACTCATGACATTTGGCTTACACGAATCGTTCTCCATTCTTTTTAGCAACTTGAGCACACTCTCATCCTGCGAATACGCGCAAGAAGCACCGATCATGGTATTATACGTGCACAACTCGCGTTTAACTCCTTGCTTTTCCATATCCTCGAAAACATCCCAAGCATCCTTGAGCCTTCCAGTCTGACTCAGTATATAAATAAAAGAGCTATAAAACTTAGCATCAAGCACACAACCCTCTGCTTTCATTACCTCATACATCTCTAAAGCTACACTTATTTCCTTTGCCTTCCCATAACCATGGATGACAATGGTGTATGTAACCACATTAGGTTTGCAACCCTTTTCTTTCATCTCATCCAAAATTGCTTTAACATTTAGAAAATCCCTTTCCCTGCAATATGCTTCAATAAAACAGGTGTAAGAAACAACATCAGGACAGATTCGGCATTTCTCCATTTCATCCATAATCTTTCTTGCATCTTCTAGCATCCTTGCTTTACAATACCCATGTACCAAAACATTAAAAACATTCACATCCAACGTTACTTCATCCTTAAATTCCATGAACACAGCGTGAGCATTCTCGACACTGTTCCCCTTAACCAATGCATCCATTACCACACACAATGAGGTAGCATCTTTCCTCACATCAAACTTCTCCTCCATTCCTCTAAAAGCTTCAACAGCTTCTGCAAACTTGCCAGCTCTACCAAGCCGCCGGATTATCTTAGTCATTGTTGCCAACGAAACATAACCATCTAAACTATTCATCTCCTCAACCAATTCCCACATCATACTAAACTTCTTACATCTCCCTAAAATATCAACCATGGCATTATACGAACCAGGTTCATGCACATAACCTGTTTGATTTTTTGCCCAAGTGAAAACATCAAAAGCCGCAGCCCAATGGCTGCTAAACCTCTTGAGAAGCTGCATTACCAAATCGTTAGTTGGATTAACACCACTCTTACTCAACGCTTCAGCGACATTGCCATTGTGTTTGTAGTGCTTCAATAGAATTCCACTCAGTCGATCGATGTCGCTGTCCTCTGCTTCCGATAGTAATCGGAGGGTGTCATTTCTGTAGGATTCAATGGTTTTACTCTCGACGACCCAACTGGCAAGAGGAGGAATGACGAAGTCATCGTCATCTGAGTCTGTTGGTTTTGAGGATTTGGTGTCGAAGAGCCAAGTCGGAAGATTAGGGGATTCCGGGGAGTTGGGTAGCTCCGGTATTGTGCATAGGTGTTTCGATAACAGTACACGAATGATTCCGTTGGAGTTTGTAGTAAAGATGGATTTTTGAAGGAGATTCATAGCTTGGATTTTAGGTAGCATTTTTTCTTTTTCCGGTGTCGGATTTTTCTGCAAAATGAACATGAGTGCACGTTTTGTCAACTGAACCACACACCATAAACGACACATCGTTGATTCCTTTTTCCAGTTTTTTATTTTTATTACAACGCTGACTGTACAAATAATAGCTGAAGAGGACAGTGCACGTGTGACTCATTAAACTCCACCTAGGTCAAATCAATGTTTTTCCTACACTTGACCCAAAACGCTAATCCAAAATGAAAATGCTAATCCATCTTACCAACAAAAAAAACGCTAATCCAAAACGCTACCTTTGCCTGCCGTTTGAGCCACTCCCTTGCTTCTTTTTCTTCCTCCTTTTTTGTTCATCCTTCAAAACCAGACAGTAAACAACACTGCTTCAAAATTCTCTCACCTATTCCCGAAAAAACCACACTTGTCTCCTATTCCATCTCCGCGCATCAATCGACCCAAAATCAGGGTCTCCTTTATCCACGCTAACCAAGGCAGGAAAGAGGGTGGGGAACAGATTTTGGGCTCGCGCGCAACTGCTAGCTGGAGATTCAAAACTTGTGTCTTCGGTCCTAGGAGCATGCAATATCCGGTGAATAGTTCACCACTGTTTCTGGGCGTGTTTGGATTATAATTTTCGTCTAACCTCAAACCTCGTGCTCGACAGCAGCAGGTATGATACCTCTTCCTTCTGTATGTGTGTAGGGTGTGTTTACTGATGTTAAGGTTGGTGAAAGTTTGAATCTTTGAGGTGTAGAATTCTGAATTCCATGCTGGCTATAACTGTAAAGTATATCTATGTACTACTCGGTTAGTCCAATGCATGTGACGATTATCTCTCTGACTTTGATAAATGATGGGTATGCATGTGTGTGGTTCTTTGCCATCCGCCATTGGAGGTAGATTTAGGGAATTCTGTGATTTTTCTCTGCTGTTAGGTGCCTTAGTAGATTGATTATCATGAGGATGTCTTCGATATGCTTGCTAATTCCTAGTGGAAATTTACTTCTGCAATACGTGATGTTTTCCTAGCTATTGATTTACCGAATCTAATCTAATAGATGTTCCGTAATAAGAATTACAACAGCAAGGCTATTTGGGTTTTTGCTGTTGTTGCGATGTGGATGGCATAATGTGCTTTCATTTTGCCATAATGTGCATTTATTTTGATACTCATTTTTGTTTCGCTAGTGTTAGCAATAGCTTGTTAGTACCACATTATTCTTTTTCTAGAGAGGATATTATTCTAGCTATTGTGCGTTTCTTTTTCCATGTGTGAGTGCTCACGCGTGTGCATGAGCTTCTTGTGCTTACCTAAACTGGTTGTTTTTTATAATGCGGAGTTACATTAGGACTTATTAGATTTAAAATTCTCTTTATTTACCTATGGTTAATTGAGCTTTGTGTGCCGTTCTTTTTAGGGCTGCATTGTGTATACCATGAAGCGGAGAATGCCATGGAGTGAACCAGTTGATTTGATATCATCAGACGACTCGTCTTCCTCAGATGCAGAAATGGAAGCTAATAATGGAGCTGATGGCAGCCAGACGGCCGTTAACGTTACAATTGATCTGCCCATAAAGGAAATGACACCCGAGCTCATAAAGGAAATACCTGAGCCTGTAAAGGAAACGACACTCGAGCCCATAAAGGAAATGACACCCGAGGGTATGGATAATGCCAATTTGGATTTGGACCCTTGTTACGTTTTATTTATTCCAAACTAGTTTCTTTGGCCTTGCTGTAAACAGTTGGTCCAAGTTCCTTCTTAATGGTTTTACTAGTAGGTCTTTTCTGTAAGTCCTGCAAGTCTTACCGATGCTAATACGAACACATCAAAAAAGTGTGCAAAGTCATTCTCGTGTTTTTGTTGACAATAGGGTACTAATGTTTGTGTTCGTTTCTTTTTTAATAAATAACAAATTATATCTTGTTGTTCAGGTATGTTGTTTAGAAGCGCAGAGATGTATCAAGAATATATGAGGCAGATACCTATCCCGGCGCAGCGAGGCTCTGCTATTCCATATTACTCATGGGTAGAATTAGGAAAATCCATGAAGCAGTTATACGGGCAACCCTTGCATTATCTCACCAACATCCTTCTAAAGCAATGGGATCAGCTGAGAATTGGCAGTGTGGATGAATACACAACCCTGGATATGATGATTCATCCTTGTAAAGCCGAAGCTAACATCTGGCTTGTTGAAGAAGTTCACAGGCGCACCACATCCCATCATCATGTAGCAAAGCTCTGGTCGTCGGACCCTATGCACCATGCCTTTGTGGATTCCATTTTTCCTCAGTTATGAAGGCATCTGTCACCATGAGCTGTTTCTGTGGAATGTTTTTTCCTCCTCCCTCTTAGATAAGAGCAGAAACTGTAAAATCCCCCGTCCGGATAGGAGATTTCTATCCTTCTTGTTATGATCCTATTATATTTACAAGTGTCTGCAATTTTGTATGTTGCACTTTACATGAACAGTTGTGGTTAGATCTGCTTCAGTTTTAGCTCTTTGATGTAAGGTAATGTTTCTACAGGTCGAAGGCTAGGGTTTGCAAGAACATGCATTGTTCAAATTGCATTTTTTTTCTCAGATAATAAAGCAGCTCAAAGTTTCTGTTGTGACAGATTCTAGAATTTAGTTATGGTTACATAAAAAATACAATTGGATGTTACATTTGCATACATGCAATTACCAATAATCACCACAAGAACAAGACCCTTGCTGGAAAAAGTGAAACCGATTGTTATCTCTTATGATGATTTGCCGGCTATATAACTTTGATACTAATTTTGCAAATGAGTGGCAATCTGAGCATATACGAAGATTCTTGGCAACACGAATTGGCAATCCTTGACCGGTACTGATGAGCCCAAAAGCCATGGCTAGCTTCTCACTATGTCGACTGAGCAGGTGTTCTTTCTCGTGCTCGTCGACATTAAGCAGAACGTTTGTAAGATCAGGAACATGGCCAGCATCTTTGAGTCTCTGATTCATTTCCTTCAACATAGGTTCAATTTGGACCATATCCGGGTGTGATACATCGTCCGATGTGAACTCGTAAACCTTCCCGTTGATTTCTATGGAGCTAGACCCAGGCAGTTTATGGTGCCCCTTCTCCTTGAGTTGTAGTCTGACTTTTGCGACATCAGTCCAATTTCCGGCAGATGCATAAATATTTGAAAGAAGAATCTGAGCATCAGGCCTTTTAGGGTCCGATTCAGTTATTCTTTCGGCTGCATAAGCTGCAATATCTACATTTCTCTGCTGGCGGCAAGCAGCCAAAAGAGAACTCCAAATCACATCATTAGGCTCCATTGGCATGCTCTGTATAAGACTAAGAGCTTCTGTCAATAACCCAGCACGACCGAGCAAATCAACCATGCACCCATAGTGAACTACTTGAGGGGCTATACCATAGGTATCCTTCATTGCCCGGAAATAATGCCAGCCTTGTTCGATTAGCCCGCTATGACTTAATGTTGTCAATAGACCCACAAAAACCACTGCATCTGGTTTAACCCCTTGTCTGAGCATCTCATCGAAAAGCTCAACTGCTCGTTTCCCATTTCCCTCCATCGCCATTGCTCCAATCGCTGCAGTCCAGGCTGACACATCTCTCTTCGCCATCTTATCAAAGATTTGCATTGCATTTTTAGGATCACCGCACCGCGCAAACATATCAACTAAGGCAGTGCAAAGACGCATATCGCAGTGAATTCCCTTCCTTTCTATATAGTTATGGATCCACTTTGCTAGGTCAAGTGCTCCTAGATATCCACAGGCAGATGCAACGCCCACCATAGTCACCCTGTCTGCTTTTATTCCCTCGCTCTGCATTACTCGGAAAAGTTCAACTGCTTCCTCAAACATGCTCTCCTGTACTAAAGCCCCTAGCATTGTGTTCCAAGAAACAGTATCACTCTCTGGCATTTCCTTGAAAATCTCCCAAGCTGACTCCACATCCCCGTTTCTAACAAGTCCTGCAATTAGTGAGTTCCATGACACAAGTGTCTTGTTTGACATACGATCGAAGATTCTGCGTGCCATTTCTTGTTTACCACACTTCATATACATGTCGATTATTGCATTGCAAATATTATCCCAGCCTTCAAGCCCATTCCTCAGAACATAGCCATGGCACCATTTCCCACGGGGAATATTACACAGTTGTGAACACGCTGAGATAGCAGACAACAATGTAACCTTATCAGGTCGTGGTCCATGGAGCATCATTTGATCAAACACTTCAAGAGCTCCTGCTGCTCGCCCATGATGCACATAATTTGACATGATTGTATTACATAAAACCAGATTCTTATCAACACATTCATCAAAAATCTGCTTTGCAGAATCAATATCACCACACTTCATGTACATATCAACAAGGGCATTAGTCATCAGTGTGTTAACTTTCAGCCCAAGCTCGCCAATATAACCACAGACCTTTTGTCCCAATTTAAGATCCTGTAGCTTAGCGCAGGCAGAGATAACAGATACCATAGTGACTGAGTTGGGTGTAATCCCCGCCTCTACCATCTCAAAAAACGAAGAAACAGCCTCTCTAGCACAATCTCCTCTAGCATAACCACCAATCAAGCTCGTCCATGACACAACATTTCTAACAGACATTTCATCGAACACCTTCCTCATGTTCTCAATCTCTCCACACTGTCCATAGAAATGTATCAAGGAATTCTCCACAAACATGTCTCTCTCAAAACCCAACTTAAAAATCACACCGTGGACCTGAACCCCAACACGGGTTGCACCACTCTTGCTGCACGCACTCAACACGAAAGGGAAGCTATACTTGTCAGGTGAAACACGCAAACAGAGCATTTGATAAAAGACCAAGATGGCTGTATCACCAATTCCAAAAGAAGAATAGCCTCTAATCAACGAATTGAACACATAACAAGTGCCCATCGACCCATTATCTTGTACGAAGAGGTCTAATGTCTTCTTCGCGTACTCTAAGCTTTCGAGAGTACCCAATTCAGTGCAGGAAGAGATGAGGTTTGTCATAGAAGAAGTGTTCTGGATGAGGCCCTTTTTGATGATTTGAGAGTGTAATTTCTTGAGTTCTGACAATGTTTTACAGTTTTTGAAAGACCCAATTGGAGAAGAAGAAGAAGGGTCTTTGATTAGGGTTTTCTGTTCAGTTTGGCTTCGTACAGACATGGAGGTCATGGTTGCTGGGATTAGCAATGGCGCATGAAACATTGCTGACATTTTTTAACCTTTGGCTTCCGCGCTGGATGGAGACTAGACTACTCTGATTTATAAAAAATCGTAAAGGCGGCCGCTAATCAGATTAACGTTCGTATTTTTTTTCGAATTAACCTACGTCTGAAAAAAATTCGAGAATAAAATTGTCCCAAATAGCGATTCATCCGACCTTTTTAATATGCGTGACAAAATAGTAAAAAATAATTAAAAAAACTAAGAGGGAGTATATAATTAGAGTACTAATCCTAATTGAACTCTAATTAAAATATATTAATTAGTCCAGTACGGCAGTACCCATCATGGAATCCTCGTAGTGTACGTTTCCGATTTGAGGATTGATTTATATTGTAATAATGGGTTCTCAACCGAATGTTTTTCTTCTCCTTTATTTGTAATTTCCGCTTGATTAATTCATGAAGCATCCATTTCAGACATTTATGTAATTACTTCAATTTATTCTTTGTTACATGGATGAAATCACATTACAGGATGGTGTTGGATTCAACAGCTATGGATCAAAAACAAAAAAAAATTACATACTTTCCGGTCATAAAAAAAGAGAATTTTGCAGATGCTTATTCTGAGTTTGTCTCTGTTCATAACAGGATCTTATCACCTGAAGGTGGTAACGATTTACGTATGCCTCTGATAGTATTTGGGGTAGTCCTGCAGCAGCCGCCGAAAATAGAAGCCCCAGCCTCCTGCCATTTGCTTATGTAAGAAACGAAGTCTTCATCTGTTTGTCCATTAGATTTCTGCAACAATTTTAGAGGTTCAGTTCAGTTTTCACAAGCCAGAAACATTAATGAATTACACCCCTAGAATGAGATGCAACGAGTCAAATTCGGAGGAGAAAGCAGAGAGCACTCACCACCCAACATTTGCACTGAGGATCATAGGTCTCGCCGCTGTTTGGATATATCACTATTGGTTTATCAGTTGCCTGCAAGATTAGATTAACAAAACATCACAACCAAATATAAACCTGTTAGGTTGAGATCTCGATAAATAGTAGTCAATTGTAAAGAAGATGGTTCCGAAAAAAAGTACCTTTCGAATTGAGAGAACAAGTCCACGGATAAACCTAGGTGGGGTACAGTTAATCCCAACCGCAGCAACTTGCTTGCATGAATTTGCAATGGAGGCACACTCCAAGATAGAATCTCCACTGACCACATTAGTTCCATCTTTCGAATTAAACGAAAACCATGCTGGAATATCTATGCCTTCCTCCTCAAGAAGCTCCGCATAAGCCTAACAACAACAGAACCAATCAAAATTCAGAGCAGAATATAGCAATTGCTGCTCCAAGAACAAGAACAAGAACATCTGTAAATTGACAATTAGACCAGTCAAGGCATTGGAAATTTAAGATCACCTTTGCTTCAAGCTTATTTGGAATTGTCTCGAACGCAAGAACGTCAGCTTTTTCGGCCAGAACTTGTACCCTTCTCCTGTGGAAATCCTTCAACGTTTCGACAGTGACTGCATCACCATAGTCCCCACTGCAAAAGAGACCAACAAATTACAATCTTGAAAACCACTGCCATGGTCAAACATGTTCAAACACCAACACTTATGGCGAAAATATCGCGCTGCTGATATTTTTCAAAAAGCTTCACCTATACTCAGACCCATCAGCAAGATATGCTCCATAGCTGCCAATAGAAGCAGCAACTAAGATCGGACGTCTTGAAGTCTCTCCATTCTCAATAAAATCCCAAGAACCTTTCGTGCATTGATCATGATAGATTTCCCTGGCCTCTCTAGCAATTTCAACACTTCTTCTGAGCAAGGTTTCTGCTTCTTCTCTAGACACACCTTTAGCCTCAAAACCTTGAATAGTAGCCTGTGTCACGTTACATACAAAAAAAACAGTCACATTTTACTTAATTTTTAATTACTCGCTCCAAACGATAAAAAATTTAAACTCATTAATACCTGATAAGAAGCTGTTAATATGATATTTGCGCCGGCATCAAGATAATCTAGATGTACCTGTCAAGTAGGATGAAGTCAATTTTATGGGCAACCCAACTAATTAATTAAAGAAGTCAAACTATATAAAGTGTCACAGATTGACTACTCTGTATACTGTACTATTGCCAAACATTTGGGTGAAGAACAGACTCCGTTTTTATAATTACTGTATAATTACTCGCGTGAAGAAGCATAGATGTAACACGGGTGTGTGTGCAAGTATTTATAATGGCAAGAAAGTAGACAAGTGTCAAAAAATAGTTCACATTAACTGCATGAGCTGGACAGGAGATTACCAACACGTTTCCCCTTGCTGCATCGTAAATTTTTGGGATTCCATATTTTCTTTTTCGTTCTCAATTGTTTTTTGGGTATTAGGATTTTTTTTTATGGAAAGAAAATACTTACATAGTAATTTGTTTTACAAATTAGTTACAAATTAATGCATCTTTTTTTTATTTAATTAAAGCCAGATAATTCTTACCCTTCTGACGAGATGAGGAGAAGTGACGAGACATTTGGCGCTCCAGAGAGGGTCGTTCAGGTCCGCGCCATGTCGTTCAAGCTCAGTTGCAAAGCCACCGTCCAACACCGCATACCCGCCGCACTTCCTCAGGAATTCCACCACAAACGACGTCGCTTCCACTCCTTGATCAATACCCATTTTCAAAGAGATTCTTTTATGCAGGAGGAAATGTGTTGAAGAAGAAGGAGAACGGTAAATTCGTAGGTTTGTTTTTCTGCTGACAGATTAATTAGCAGTTTTGTTTGCTATACCGATCCTTTCCGTTTTTATAGACGGAAGCGGCTAGACGTTTGCTTACCATCTTAACCCAGCTGTTGCAAATTATTACAACTTTAGCCGATGTCACTCCTCTTAACGATTGTAACCGACGAGTCGTTGTTTTTCTTTTCCTTTAAGGTTAAGGTGACACGTGCTCACACATTGCTACGTGTTCAAGATTCCCTTGAGGTACGTACTAAGTTACCAAAATGTTAAACCAAAATATTTCAGTTATTATTATTTCACACAAGGGTAAAGAAGGAAATGTGCAAATTACTGATAAGGAAAATAGAACCCACCTAATAAATGGATTGACGAATCAAGATCGGCAGTTTTAATTTTTCCTCTTTATGTCTGCCGTCGTTCTTGTATCCAGTCATCTTTCCGTCCATGTTCTTTGGAGTTTTTTTTAACTAAGAAACGTTAACTGACACTAGTCCAAGACCCAAGATAAAGACTGAACCTGAGTCCTAACTTTGATGCTGTTTATTTTATTTTATTTTAATCTGGCTTTCTATTAGAAGTTATTTTATTTTAATCTTATAAATTAATTTTAATGAAATCCCACATTATTTGGTGTAGTCCGCGTTACTTTTATTGTTAGATATATATCGAAACTAATTTTGCTCTCATATAGTCGGTAAGAACTTTTTACTAAAGTGTCGTGAGTACGGAGCCATTTATACCAACTGGTTGTGCGTGACGTGTTCCTCATTCCTGGCAGACAATCACATGAGTCGGAGCCAACAATGGCAGAACATGCCTAATCAATTGGAAAGCATTGCGTCCAATGCTATGGCCATAAATCACTCATTTAGTGCAGAGATTCTTTTCCAAGACGTATCAATTAAAGAAGACAGGTGGAGGTGCGCGACCAAGAATTCCAATTTGGTCCGACTAGAAATTCCACTTACTAGTCTACTCAAGAGCTAGCTTTCCCGTCTAGTAAAGGAAATCGTGAGGAGGAAATACTCAACCTTATCTTTTCCATCCATAGATTCCCACGTGTGGAGATAAATTTTTCCATGATTAAATTAATCCGCTCGTGCCAAGATTCCAGTATTATAATTCAAAGTTTTAGTCCCCTGATATAAAAAAAAAGTATCGGAATTCAAGATGATAATTTATCATATAGATTTGTTTCAACTTGGGCTTTTATGTTTACCTAGGGAGTGAGATTAGATTGGCTAAGGCCCATTCCTTCAGAGTTGGGCTTGATATATGTTGGGGATAGGGCCCAACCCAACGCAGTTGATCGCATAAGTCCAGAATGAGTTGACCACATTAATCCCATCCAATCATGAAATGTTATGATTATATCTGGAAAAAAAGAAAGAGTATCCAAGCAAGCATTCCAAATTTCCAATCGGATTTTTTCAAAGACTCCCCATCTGTTCTACCAAATTAAAAGACAAGAGACAAGAAATGGTCTTAGAAGAAGAGGATTTAAGGACCGCGAACCGGTGCGAAACAGAAACAACCAGAAGATTGGCCTTCAGGTATCATGCCTCCTCCCTTGCTTGTATCAATTGCTTCCAACAGTTTAACAACCTCCGACATTTCAGGACGTTTCTCCGCGTTGGCATCCCAGCATTTTCGCATTATATTCGCTAAGGAACTAGGACAACATCTTGGGACCTCTGGACGTAAATTCTGCGGATAAGAGTAAAGCAGGGTGAGAAGAAGCCTGAATGTATATCGTCAGCAGAAGGATTAGAAAAGGAAGAATGAACAATAGAGCCAAACTCTATTATAAGTATTGATATTCTATCCTAGGCAAAGGGCATATGATATACTCAAAGAGTTATTCCCAGCAACAACTGAAACGAGCGAAAATAACATCCAAATTTGAAACATTGGCAGTAAAACCAGTGAGCGAAGCTTAGGACTGTGGAGATGGTGCTATTACTAGGTTACGAAACAAACCTGCCGAACAACAGCAGATGAAACATCAGCAAAGCTCAGATCTGGGTAAGGCATCTCACAGCAATAGATTTCCCACAAGCATATGCCGAAGCTGTAGACATCACATCTTCTATTGTATGGCTTGCCATCAAGAACCTATATGAAGGAAGTGTCATGATGTGGAGTTGCCATTACACCAGAGGAAATAGATTCAACTTCACTTACAATTTCATTCTCCTATAATCCGAACAGTTTAACGAGGGGCACAGCCTTAAAAGTACAAACTGGACATACCTAACAGAAGGATTACTTTTACCACAACATTTCCCATGCCATTCAGATTTTTGTTTTTCATTGTATATATTAGTATATGGATTTACTTTCAAACTATACTATTTACTTTTCATGGGTATAACAGGCAAAAAGTTACTTTATAAAGTATTTCTGCTTCGAAGAACAAACACAACGCATACACCTCCAGTTTTATGAACACAATAGTACCTCAGGAGCCATGTATCCGAGGGTCCCAGTTTCACCAGTCATGTCCCTTGGATTTTGAGCTTCTACTCGGGCAACACCAAAATCAGCTATCTTAAGATTTCTGTTGGTATCTAGTAGCATGTTTTCCGTCTTGACATCACGGTGTACAATCTTCTCTGAATGCAGATAGCTAAGGCTGCAACTCAGCATAAGAAGAATCCTCATCAATTATTAGTATACAAAGAATATTGTACACACCTAAAGATAAGAACTCACCCTCTGGAGAGATCCAATGCAAGTTGGATAACAATTTTAAAAGCAAGTTTCTTTCGCCTATTTCTTATTAAGTATTGTTTTAAAGTCCCACCAGCAAGATACTCCACAACAACACAGCATGCTCGAGGGGGGAGAGAAGTCAGATCATCAGATGGCTCTTTTGAAGGGATCTTGAGATTTGAAGTTCCCATCGATGCTCCTACAAACTGTGAAAAGAAAACATTACCTTGTCAGGTTACCAATGCCACATAGAGAAAAAAACTTTATTTTAACAGCCAAAATCACTGTGCATACATTCCTCCAAACCAGACTAGGTTTAGACACAGCCTAGCCACTTCTGACATTGAACCAGCAATGCATAAAAACTAATAACTTGTCAATAACAAGATATTTCCATATAACTAACGTTTGAATTAGAATCAATAAGCACCAAGACTCCTAAGAGGGGATCATGCAGTGGTATTTTGTAGTAATAGAAGATGGAAAAGCTCACACTCGAGAGAAACAATATTACGTTAAACTTTAGTTTAACACCCAGATCAGTCAATAAAATGAGCTTGAGTTCAAGAATAAGAATGTACTCTTGTGACGTTAGGATGGTCAAGCTTGTGCCAAACAGCAACCTCTTGCCGAAATGAAGCCCGTATAGCAGCAGTTTCAGCAGCTGTGGCAATACCATCCTCTCCCCAGTCCAAGATCTTCACTATAATATCCAATATTATACAGTGGTGAGAATTGACAAGTGTTTCATATCAAACAAGCAAATCCACGCAAGTACATGCCACTTTAGACAAAATTTCTTGAACCCCCAATACATATTCATCCAGACACAGGTAAACATCTGAAAAACTGTGTCATGCTATTCAGTATCCACTAGCCAATAAATTTGAAAGATATTGCAAAAGCCAAGTTCTTTAATTAAACTTTTAAACCAGAATATTAGGTGACCAACATCATTTTTTATGGAAAGTAGTGCTCCCACCTTCCCGGTTATGATCTGAAATAGAGATTCCATTGACAAAGACCAATGCTGGATAAACTTTAGCAGATACAAATGAAATTACTTGAATGCAAAAAGTTTGGTATTGCAACATAATGCTTTCCAAGCAACTTTCAAGGATTAGTCATCAAATGTATAATAATGAAGCCAACCTAACTAAATATCATAGCTAATGTAGCTCTAAGTTACCTTGAATGCAAAAAGTTTGGTATTGAAAAGTTTCAGGGAAAGATAAAGATTATATCCTGATCTAGTGTATGACCCCCAAAAGAAAGGAAATGGGCGAAACAATTAGCATGGGAGAACTTGGGAACGAGGATAACTGAGAGCCATTACCTGCAACATCTTGGTTATCATAAGTACCCCGATACACTGTCCCATAAGTCCCGCGGGCAACCTCATTCCTAATATCCAATTTAGCCAAATCTATCTCCCACTCTTCCTTAGGCCTTTGATTCTCAACGCTCCTTGACCAAACCCTGCTCAGATGCTTCTCTAGCTGTATATCCAAGCTTTTGAGATCAATTTTATCAGCTCGAAAAATCATATCTTTGCTACTAACACCTCCTGTACCTTTCATCTTTGAATTGCCACCATTCTCTAGATTCTCAGGTTTCTTCTCCGACGTGACATCCCCAGCTCCCTCACTCCACCTAGAATCCATTAAAGAGAACCGACTACCTCAAAGACTAAATGCAACCTTAACAGCAAGATGAATCCTAAATCCTAAAAACACAAAACCCAGAAACAATTCCCCCAGCTGGGTCCTATAAATACACACCCAATCAAAATTCCAAGAGTTTCTTCCGTATCGAGTTTATTGTCGTCAAATTGCACCTAATGGATGAAAGTTGAATGACAAAAAAAGCCAAATTAGAACCTCTTGACTCTTCACCAATAAAAATCCCCTAAAAATTGACCTTCAAAGCCCCAAGTTCCTCATCACCAACCATATAGTCAATCTCATCTACAAATTAAATAAAACCACAAAACAACAAAAAGCACCCAATAAAGTAAACCCTAAGAAAACGACCCAATTCCCTCACTATATGACTAAAATACCAATGACCCAGAATTTAAAAAACAATAAAAACTCCAAAGATCAAAACTTAAGTACAAACCAATCCCCCACGCATGCAATACACCGAAGCACATAAACCCCTTCCCCTAAAATAGATAAAGTAAAATGAACAAAATGACAATAAAGTTGACTCCTTTAATGCTATAAAATTGAAGAGGAAGGACAGGGTCGGCAGCTGAGCAGCGAGGGAGGAAGGGGAAGGGAGAAGCTTTTGCGGCAAAAATGGGATGAGTGGGAACAACAGGTAGGGGAGGAGATGGTTTTTGGTGAGGAAAACAGAATTTAAAGAGGAATCTAAAAACAAAAACAAAGAAAGATTGCAGCCAAACAGAGGAATGTAGCGAGCGAGAGAAGCGCGGGGCAATTCTGCCTAAATTAAGCGCTTCTGTTTGGAGCGACCGTTTCAGGTCTCTCTAAAAACAACGTGAAAAAACAAGGATCCTGGCAAAAAACCAAACAAAAGTACAGAACCTAAGTACAGGTCCCAAAAAAAAAACAAAAGGAAAACTTCTCTAAATACATACATGTGTCCCTCTACTCTAACGAAATTACCTGTATTTCTTGCATGGACTATTTTGCCCCCGTTTTTTCTTTTTAATCAATCAATTTAAATATATGTACCCTAATTTTAACAACAACAAAAAGTCTTCCTTCATTGAAATTATTGTACTATTATAATTTGACCAAGAAATAGTTTTTTTGTATATCTTTTGATTATAATATATTACCACTAAATTCGCCTTATTTTTATATGTTCTATTAATTAAACTCGAAATTAAAACTTAACTCTTTAAATTTTACAGAAAATATCGTCAAAATATACTCTTTTCAGATGCCATTTATGTATAATTATTTAGTAATTTAGTAATATTGTTTATTTTATTTTATTTACTTTGTCTATGCTAGCTGCTGGATATATGCTGTCAGAACATCATAAGTTTTAATCGTTTTATTATTAATAATAATAGAAGGTTACTAATGGAGTTCCTATCTGCCGCCCTGCGTGTAATCTTCGGATGCAACACTGTCCAGTTTATACTTGGAATAATAATCAAACTGTTAATGCAGACAATAAACACGTTAAACGTGAAAGTTTCGCTGTCTCATTTTATTTTATTTTTAAATATTTTTGGTTGGATGTGAACACTACACAGTATGGGCGGAAGGGTCTAATCTTTCGGACTGCAAAATTCCAGATTTTGACATTTCTACTTTTTTTGGCAATTCCCAATTTCTTGTACTACTTCCCCAAAGTAATGAAAAGAATCATCTTAAAAGAGTAATTCTCGTTGAATCTTGTAACTTTGTATTCGAACATAATAATATATTATATTATATAAGATAAATTATCGCTTTCAAGACCCAATAATACTCGGAAAAAAAAGAAAAGATGTTGACAATGACAAAAGTGGTCTAAAATACTAGCGTTGGAGAAGCAGGACACAATAATTTGGGGTATTTAGGAGTAGAACATCATAGATAGATCTCTACTAGTGGGGGGCGACAGCACCTACAAAAGGGTTGATGGTCGGTCATGACTCGTGGCTCTTCTTATTAGTATTATTCAGCCTCAGACCACATGATCCAAATTTGACCCAAAAGTTGACTAAATATATCTCCCAACTTATATTTTTTATATAGAAATAAGCTAACACGAGGAGAATAGGCAACTCTATTCGGTTATCAATGTAAAATAAAACTGATTGCTAATAGATGAAAACTAAACTGATTAACGCGTCTTTCACTGAATATGTACGATTCCTACAACACCAATAATGATTCCATTAATTAAACTTTTAGTAAATGAAATAGAGGATGTAAATTTAACCAAAAATTAATTCGATGGTCAACTGTAGCTCATTATTTGTTCGATTGATGATGAAGATATCGATAAGGGTTCGAATTTAGGTTCGCATTTCACCTTCACCTATAAAAAAAACTAATACGAGGTGGTTTATTATTTTGGTTTTTGAATGCAGAAAAAACACTCAACCATATGTTTGACAATTCTCATTTATATCATTAAGGGTGCGTTCTAAAAAAACTTTCTTTTAACTTTTAAGCCTTGTAAATTTGTAATTATAAAACATTTCTTTTAATTAGCGACGGCTTGGGCGTTTCCACTTTCCATATTTTTTTTCTTTTAATCTGGTAAGTCGGACTTAATCTATGGGCCCTGATTTAGCCCATCTTCAAAGCGTCTCAAACTCGCTCTCTTTTGTTAGGATAGGAAAAAACTTGCTTATCCGCACGGCCTACTCCCACCAAATATGGGCCCATTTCATGCTGAGCCCAAACAGATTCAAGAATTGAATGGAATTTTTTGTTTCCTCTTTTTTTTCAAAGAATAACACTTTTTTTACATTATTACTTCATTTAAGACTATGCTTGCTTGTCCATAACTAGTATAGTATAAATTATTTTTTGGGTGTGGTTGATTTTTTTTTGTACGAGTCTTATTTTTTGGTACGGTAGACTATTTTTTGTTGAAATATTATCGAATATTGAATAATTGAAGATGAAAGACAACTTTAATGTAATGGTAAATGATAACTACTGTGCTTTTTTTTTTAAATATCCTCCTCTCAACACCAAGCAACCCTCCAACAAAATTAGTATCCTATCCTACAATAAACTGTACAAGCGACAGCAAGAAACTAGCACTACCTAACATAGCAGTACTTCCCTTTGTTTTTCTGGCACCATATATGTTCTGTTCCAACTTCCAAGTCTTAAAGAATTGTAACTATATATGTCCTCAGAATTTTAATTGATTTTTTTGCCGGATGGTATTTGTAGTTTTGTGGACCAGGAAAGTTCTTCCATTAAGACATGAAGGGAAAATCCAAAAGAGGATCTAGCAATTGGGGTCAGGTCAACACCACAGCTTTTATTCTATTAATCAGCAATCTGATATGCACAAAAGGTCCTAAACACTTTAGGTGATTTAATTTCTTTAATTATCCTAAAATCAACATATTGCATGTGTATCGTGCTCAATCAGCGCTTGGTTTTTACCTGTTTTTTTTTATTAATTTTTTTCTGCAATATAGTATATATATATATTTACCGAGAAATTAATCTTTAAATTACGTTTATTGATTGTCTATTTAGTGACAAAAATACCAATATAATTTAAACCAGAGCGTGTTTATGGTAAACCATTGTCAATGTCATGAGTTTTGTGCCAGAATAAAACCAGAAATTCACATGTAATAATATTATGATTATATACGCTAACAAAGGAGCAAGCTTTTCGTGCAAAAACAACAGCAACACATAGTCTAAAAGTACGCATGTTAGGCGACATTATGATTTCGGCATGAAGTTCACATTCCACGGAACGTGGGAAGTTGAGATGAAATAACAAAACTATACAATTTCACCAGTAGCTTTTTCTCGTTCACTCCGAGTCTCCGAGTATCCTCTCACCCATTTCGATTAAGAGACTAACTATATTTGACCACTCTAATTCTTCTTAAGCAAAAATAAAATGTTCATGATGCCATCTTAAATATAGAGGCTAGGGTAATGATTCGCGTAGGATTGCTTTCTAATTTTTCCTGCCATGTGTCCAATAATTAGGATTGCTTCTAGCGGAAACATGGAAATATATATTTATTTCAGAAGTCTTATTCTTAATTATATATTATAAGTATTTAACGCATGATTGAACCGATATAAATATGGTTTGATCTGTTACCCAAAAAGAAAATCATATGCAATTGTGCATCGTATATTATTGTTTGATGAAGTAAACTTAGGATGGAGTATCACGTGACCCGCCGGCCTCCACGCTTAAAGGACCACTTGGGTGTCCTAACGAAGGACATATTCTTACATTAATACGCTCAAATCTTACTTTGGTAAAGTGAACCGGTTGATTTTTTTAATAAATGGGAGTGTATATGCATTTTGAAGCCTGTACATATTTCTACACATGCTACCAAACTTTGCAAAATTTAAAAATATAATAATTGCGAGAAGGGGATAAGGGCGCAAGTGGATGTGAACCTCCTAACAAACGATTATAATTATAATTGTTGCCCTTAATTTTCGTTTTATGAGAAATTTGTCCAAGCAAAAAAATTGTTTAGGCCATTTTTTGTTGTTACTTGTTAGTGGATAAAGAAAAGCTAAAGAAAGACTTTGACTACGAAATCCAATATGTATTGCAGTTATCAACCGGGTCAGATTGAAAACATGAACCTATATAATATGGTGCTATTAAAACATGATTCTTGTTTAATGAGTATTATGATTTATGGGTATTATTCCATCCAATAACCTCTTACTTATAAGGTGAAAATGTAAATTTTCACACTGAATAGTTCTTAATTTGGATACTATTTTATTATTATTATTGTTTAAGGTAGATATATATAGATCGACTAAAATAATCATTGATCACTCTAGTCAGTAATTCTCTTTCCTAAATTTGGTTCAAATTGAAAGTGTTATGAAGGGAGTTAAATTTTAATAAATGAAACTTTAAATTGACAGGTTCTAATTTTAAACGACATCGATTTAAACTAAACACCAATATTAATTTGGGTCGTTTGGTAAAAAAAAATTCTACTTTTAAACTAAATTTTGAATTCGAGTATAAGAAATGAAAAAAATTATATCAATAGAGTCACTTTTTTTTAAAACTCGAACATATTGAAATGAAATCAATCGCAGGTAGAAATATTGGTGAGGATCTATCAACTTTGGGTGTACAGCAAACCTACCGTATAACTAATAACCTAACCTAATACCTTTTGAAAATTTCTGAGCGCCAAAACAAGAACGGCTAGCTGTCACCACGTCGGCCTTATATTACTATCTAGCTACTTACTACTTACTACTACTTACTACTTTTATCTTTAGATAGTTTTCTTTTTCTTTGCAATAATATGCTTTTAAGTTATTACTGTATTAATTAATTAGTGTGTAAGTAAAATACGTAAAATGTAAGACATTGTCTAAGATCGTATTAAGATTCCGAGAGGGGTGTAAAAGTAATTAAGCAGAGGATGACACGTATTGCAGTTAATCGAAAGTCACGGGAAGGCCATGATGGTCGTCACCTCATTCACATTCTTCTTACATTTTCTAAGTTATTGTACCATGACAATACATTCAATATACTTGACTGCTACATATCTAAAATCCCCAGAAAGTGACCCATATCATTGATAAAGGATAAAATAATTTTAATACTCCATGATGATATAGACTATAGAGGTAGCAGCTTTGACGTTACTTACATGTCGTCTTAACCGACAAAACGCCTAGTTTCATTCCCCACCTGTCATTTGTTAAAAATATTGATGCTATAAAACGACAACCAAGAATACGCTCTACCACTTCTCATCTCATGATTTGTCTGTCAATTATATAAATCTAATAAGTTCTACATCTTCTGCCAATTATTTTCTTATAATCAAATAATCAAATGAGATCATGGAAGTTAAACGAAAATTGTTTTTCACAAGTCAAAAATGGAAAATTGGGTTAGACCTAGAAACAGTCAAACTGATATCTAAAAATTGACTTTGCACAGTGCACTCACTAGCAGCAGTGGTGATGATCATCTGTACATGTACACGTGTCACTTTAGCCAGAACAAGAAAAAAAACAAAAAAGAAGAAGAGAGAAATCTAAGCAAAAACAATAAAGAAAAGGTAGCGAGAATCAAGAAGAAAAATCAAAGAATACGTTACTTTTGTAAAAGTTAAAGGGTTCCTTTTTATTTAGGAAGGAGAAAATACTGAGATAGTGGTTTTGTTTCAGCAGAAACAGAGCAGACTGAGTGACTGACAGAGGAATTGGGCAGTGGTGGTGGTAATTAATTAAAATTTTTTTTTTGTATATAATATAAATAAAAACAAAGGAGAGACATTTTGGTGGTGGGTCATTTCATTTTTGTATTATTTTTTTATTTTTAATCTCCACGAGAAGAATCCATATACTCCCGCCTTACCGCTCCTTCTTGAATCTCATCTTGTTCCTTTCTTCCTCTCTACAACTCCAGACAGAGAGAGAGAAAACGAGAAAGTGTCAGGAAGTAGATAGAAAAGAACAGTGTTGAGTTGTGGAATTCAATAAAAATGGAAACTTGATCATAGTGTGGCCGTGTGGAGTAGCTTCTTTCTCTTCTCTGGCCATGGACACACCAGAGAAGTCCGCCCAGATCAGCACTCCACTCTCCAGATTCGAGGTAATGATGATGGTGATGGTCATGATGTTCTTTTGGTTCTCCCTGTACTGGAATTTGCGTTTTTCTTCAAGTGAATTGTGTTGTCATTCTGTCTGTTTAGCTGCTGAATTGGGTTCTTTTGCTTTCTTTAGTTAAGTGCATGTGCTTGATTTGGGATCTTAGTGGTTTTGCTACCTGGGTTTTTTCTTAGTTTAAGACATTGATCGTTCTTGGTCTTAAATTCATGAAAGGTGAAGTCTTTGACATGTGGATTTCAGTTTTAGGTTGTTCAGATCTCTGTTTCTTTCTCATTTTGTTCTTTGATTGCATATTCTCAGTTGAAACTCAATGTTAAAGATCTTGACTTTACAGCTCTTCTGGTAATAGTAATTCTCTGTGTTAATTCTTACTTGGTTATCAACTTTTATAGCCAATTCTTCATTTATTTACTTTTTATTCTGATAGTAGTTCTCTGAGTTAACTTTTTTTTTTGAATAATTTCTTAGATTTCATTTATCTGTAAATTTTGTGGCTTGAAATTAACTAATTTACTCATTGACTTTTTTAGCTGGGTGTTAGTATACTTTGAGATTTACCTATGTGCAGATGAAGCACGCGCCTCCTTTTATATGTCATCTCATAATAATTGGTGGTGGTGGATGCAGGATTCCCCTGTCTTTAACTATATCAGTAGCCTTTCTCCAATCAAACCAGTGAGATCGATACACATTGCTCAGACATTCCACTCGCTTAGTTTCTCGTCGCTTCCGTCGGTTTTCACCTCTCCCCATGTCAGCTCTCACAAGGAATCTAGGTTCCTCAGAAGGTGTGATTGATTTGCTTTCTTCAACATTCAAAGTTGCCCAGAGATGTTTATTTTCTATCTGCAATGTATATATTTTGTGTTTGTTCATGTCTGCGCTCCTTTATTTTTCAGAAATTGCTACTCAGATGCCTCGAGACTTGAGTTGTCATCTGGAACCGGAACTAAAGTCTGCAGCGATGAAGGGTTAGTTGTGGGTGACCTGTATGATAACTCGGCCGAGCTACAGGGAAATTTTAACAATGCAGTGTCAATTGGAGAAGGTTCTGTTGAACAATCCAGTGAGCATTTGAAGTATGCGATCGAGCTTCCGCGAACATTAAAGTATGACTGCAGTAGCCCTGAGAGTGAGCCAACACCTTGTTGCGGTACTCAAATGGATTGTGCTCTGGAATTGGCTGGCACATCAACCTCACTCGATCCCTTCGTGGAAGAGGTCTCTCAGAGAATTTCACATGAAGGTGAAGTGAATTTACCGGACACGTGCCAGATCGAGCAGAAAAAGGATGCTTCTGAATGTGACTGGGAGAGTTTGATATCTGATGCAGCTGACCTGTTAATCTTTAATTCTCCCATAGTTACAGAAGGTCTTAAGGGGCTAATGCAGAATTCACTGGACCGTGCAGTGGGATTCTGTACAAGTCTTAATGACATGGAGAAAATGCAAACCATCAACGCTATTAGTTCGGTTGAGCAACACGAGATGGGAGATCCTTCTACACAGCCTGGAGAAACCATTGTGAAACAAGATGCTGCTGCTAATGATAACTCTGAATATGAGTACATGATTTCCAATTCAAGTGGGCAAGTGGGTAGTGAAGTTGAAACCTCCATTGCAGTTGATTGTAAGGTAAGATCAAACTTGTAAATGTTTTGATGCCAGAAATGTATAAAATGGAAAAAAAAAAATCGGTTACATAAGAAGAATTTCACATAATTAGGGGGAAAAAAGAGATTCTCTAATGAAGCTTTGCAGACTTTGTTCAACTTGTGCTAATGTATCGCATTTTCTTGTTTGTCTGTAGGCTGTTTCAAATTTGCATCGTGGCTTTAGAAGACGCTGTCTGGATTTTGAGATGGTAGGAACTCGTAGGAAGAACTCAGATAATGGTTCCACTTCCAGTTCTTCTACTCAAGTTCAACTTGAAGGGAAAATTATGAGCAAAGATGGACAACTGGTGCCTGTAAAGCCTGGCAGTGATTCTTCAAAGCGCATTTTACCCGGAATTGGTTTGCATTTAAATGCTCTTGCCATAGCTTCCAGGGACAGCAAAAACCCGAAACATGAAACTGCACCTTCTGCAAGAACTTTCCCCACAACCACCGCCTCCCTTCCCTCCCCAAAAACTGCTCAAGAATGTAATGACTCACTGGCTTTAGTACCAACCAAAACAGAAATGGATCCAACCGAAAGTGATGTCCTGCTCGATGAAGATGTCTCTCAGGCATCTACTCACTTAGTTAGTGAAGATCTCAATCCGAATAGCCCGAAAAAGAAGAGGCAGGTTCCTAGGAAACATGTTTCCACCTAGTTATAACTCATCAATGTTATCTATATGTTGGTAGCTGTTTATTGTCTCACATTCTGATTTGAATTATGTTTACAGGCGTAGGGTGGAAGGGGAAATTGAGGGCTGCAAACGTTGTAACTGCAAGAAATCCAAGTGTTTGAAACTGTACGTTTTTCATGTTGTTTGGCTTTCAACTGGTGACCAACACATACATTATCTTTGAGATTGTAGTGGTTAAATCCCTTTTCCATCATTATTTTTTAGAGCATTTTCAACTATGCACTGTGTTCCTCCAGCGAAGTATCTATGAAAATGCCTCATGTTCTTCTTTTGTTTTTGTTTCTTCTAGGTTCTTTCATTTGTAAATGTTGTTAATATCATCTTTCATTGCAGTTACTGTGAATGTTTTGCTGCCGGTGTGTACTGCATAGAACCATGTTCGTGTCAAGAATGTTTCAACAAGCCTATTCACGAAGATACAGTTCTAGCAACCCGCAAACAGATTGAATCTCGCAATCCACTAGCATTTGCTCCAAAAGTGATCAGGAACTCCGAGTCTGCGCCTGAAATTGGGGTTAGAAATACAAGACTGTTCTTAAATTTTGTTCTCCTTATTCAAAATATCAAACTACTATTCTAACTTGAATGTTTCTTTAACTAGGATGAACCCAGCAAAACACCGGCTTCAGCACGGCATAAAAGAGGATGCAACTGCAAGAAGTCAAATTGTCTGAAGAAATACTGTGAATGCTATCAGGTAGCTTTGCATATATTCTATATGATAATTTTCACATCAACACTGGTGTTTCATATAGACGGATTTAAAGAACTCTACTTTTCTTGTGTAGGGTGGCGTTGGATGCTCCATTAACTGCAGATGCGAAGGTTGCAAGAACGCCTTTGGTCGAAAGGATGGTGAGTTGAAAAAATCTACATGATTACTTCAATACATATGGCTATGGTCATTCAATTCCATTACATGGGTTTTTATGAGGATACTACTATTTTAAAGTTAGTTAAGCTCTTTATTTGGCTTATTAGTTTCTTTTGAACTTCAGGATCTGCTGTAATGGAGACTGAAGCAGAAGCAGAAGCAGAAGCAGAAGAGGCAACCGAGGCACGTGAAAAGAACGGGCTTGACAAAATCTCACAGAAAACCGAGATCCCAAACAATGAAGAGCAGAATCCAAATTCTACTCTTCCAGCAACACCATTACAGTTTTGCAGGTTTACTTCCTGAACTTTTTTACCACCTTATAACCTCTGACTTCATATTCCTCAATTCATTGCTTAACCAATATCTTCAATCTTGAATGGCAGATCACTGGTTCAGATGCCCTTCTCCTCAAAGAGCAGGCCACCAAGATCTTTTCTCAGTATTGGATCATCATCTGCACTGTATACTAGCCAGAAATACGGAAAACCCAACATTCTCCGGCCAACTACTACAACAACAACAACAACAACAAGGTTCGAGAAACAGTTCCAATCTGTTCCGGACGAGGATATTCCCGAGGTCCTTCGAGGCGATCAATCGCCGAGTACAGTTACAAAGACCTCCTCTCCAAATGGGAAGAGGGTCTCTCCTCACATTAACTTACTAGGATCATCCCCTGGTCAGAGGAGCAGCCGCAAGTTGATATTACAATCCATACCTTCATTTCCTTCGCTCACTCCACAGCATTGAGAGGAAATCACCACCATAATTCTTTAAACACATCTTGTTTAAAGTCATGTATGCTATTTGAGCCGTTTAGTTCTGCTTGTATAATAATAATATGCTGTCTGCTACTGCTAGTATCAACTAGCTCTCTGTAATATATGACAATTTTGTATTCTTTTTTTAATATTTTTCAATTTTCCACGCTTCTTAGTTAATGGACCAAAGTGTTGAAGGAATCATCTTTTAGCAGCAATTCTCTATTTCTTTTTTTTTCCTGTTAGCAATGGTTTAATAACGTTTTTATTATTTATAATTAACAGAGTTGTTATATATAATAATCCAAAAGAAAAGGTTTATCCAAAGAATGTGATATTCTAAAAGAAGAATGTGATTAGGGTAAAGATTTTTGTTGGAATATGCCTAATGGAAACAGTAAAATAGTTGAGTTTACTGAATCAGAATGGCTAGCAGAACTGCAAATAGGAGCTTCAAGAATGACAAAGTTTCAACCTTTATGGATTCACATCTCTCAATTTTAATAACTGGCAGACAAACTGCAGGTACCACATAAGAAAAACTTACATTACATTGCAACAGTTGAGTTGAAATTACAGGGTCTAAAAGGCTGGAGGAAACAGCTTATTATTACTACATCAGAGCCTAGTTTTTTAGCATCCTCCTACGTTAAAAAGTACAGCCTCATTGTTCAGTCTGTCTAATCCAAGAAATGGTCCATTAAACATAATATATCATGAACATTTCAAGGAAAAATTTAACCAAAAAACAACAATAATAGGCTTCATTCAAGATGTTCTCTCATCTTCATTGGCTGAAGGTCTCACACATCCACAGAATCGAGCTTTCTTCCGCCGCATGCTATTTCTCCTTCCACTGCTGATAAAGTCCCTCAAGATGATGCCCGTCCTACTTCCGGGAAATCTGTGCTTACCCATGCTTTTCTTCTCATCTTCCAGTTTTAGCAATATGTATTGAATGCTTTGTACATCAAACTGCAGCCTTCCGATCTTTTCAGACCTTTTTCGTGCTTGTTCTGCGAATCTTCTCTTCTGGGAAGTTCCTGGTGAAATGTTTCCCTCCGAAGATGGTGGAATGTCTTCAATATCCTTTTTCAGTTTATTGCTAGCATCAATCAACTGCATGACAGCCGCCTCAACTTCTTGCAACTGCTGATCCACTCTTTCAAACTCAGGATTGTTGGTCTTCTTGCTTTTTTTTCTCATCTCCATTTGCTTTTTCAATTCTTGCACTGCTGTTTCAAGGGAAATCAACTTCTGAGCATCAGAAGCAAGTCTCTCCAAGATCTTTCCGCCACTTCCTTCTTGCTTTGGCTCCCTGATGAGGCTTGTTGACACCTCTAGCCTGTCGATGCCCACTTCCTTCTCCACCTGTAACTCAAAAGAGCGACGCTGACTCTTCTGCCTGGCATATTTGAACTTAGATGGACTGACCTTCGGTGACCGTACAACTTCCTGCCTTTGTGTGTTAGCCATTAGATCAAAATAACTACTTTTCTCTGCAGATTCCCACAACTCAAGCATCTGATTATCAGTGCCAGAAGTAGCTCGTTTGCTTCTGCTTCTTCTATATATCGAACGATCTGAGACTTGATCTAGTGGGATATCTTTCATCAAGATGCTCCTGATGTCAGAAATTTCTGGTTTATTCTTCTGTGATTTAACTTTATCAGTGAGCTTATTCTCAAGTTCCATCTCCTCCTTGATGTCACTCTCTCCAATGAAACTACTTCTATGTTCCAAGTGTTTAGCTCCTTTCACTGGAGAATCAAGCTTGCCCTTAGCCTTGACCTTTTCCCGTGTTTCAGGCTGCCCCATCTCTTGCACCACTGCCTTTTCAGCTGCGCGCCTATCCACTTGTTCAACCATTGCCTTCGCAACTGCTTTAATTCGAGCCTGCATCTTTAGCAAATCTGAAATTCCATCTCTCAACATGGTGCCTTCATCATCCACGAGTTCCTGACGGTTCAGTTTTTGAGGCTGAACAGCCATTTCTGCATCCTGATAACACAAGTAGAAGAAATATTTAGTCAGCACCACAATATAAAAAAAAACAGGCAGACGTGTAGAGGACTGCATTTGTTTGTGTCCCCTTGTCTCAAAATTTGCTAAATGTAGACTACTACTAAAGTTCTTTGATCTAAAATTGAGAATTCAAATTTATACCATGGATTAAACAAAATAACTACAGGTGAAACAAGTAAATTGACTCAAAAGATAATATTTGTAAGGTGATGAGAATAATACCTTAAAACATTTTGTTCGATGAACGGAATTATGCTCAAGAGAGTCTACGGTATCTCTCAGAGAAGATATAACAGGAACAAATGCAGACAAATGAGCCTTCAATTCTCCAATTTCGCTTTCCAACGAGACAAATCTATCTCTCATTCGTTCAATCTCAGTGTCTTTTGTAGCATTTTCTTCTTCCAGGCTCTCAAAAACTGCAGTCAGCTCATGAACTTTATCATTTAGTAGAACTTCATGGACACAAGACATTTGGAGATCAAAATAGAACGATGACGCCTCTGCCTCCCAGAGTTCCGACTCGTTGTTTCTCTCTTGTAGCTCCAAACTTAAGTTCTCTTCCTTAGCCCTCCGTTCCTCAACTTCTTTATGCAACATGCGCACTTCCAACTCCAGGCATTCATTTGCTTCACGAAGGAATTCAATTTCACGTCTCTGATTTGTGCCATCTCTGGACAGTTCAAAAACCTGCATCTCAAAATTTCCTTTAGCTAGTTTTGATTCTGCACACTCTCTCATCAGATCGTCAATAGTTCTAGACAATTCTGCATTTCTGGTATTGGTAGCCTTGAGCTTCTCTTGCACTTCTACGATCTCCGTTGCTTTCTGAACAAGAAAATCTTTCTCAATAATGATTTGATAGGTCAGTTCATCGTTCAAGTCTTTGCCTTCAAGCAGTTCCTGCTGCAACTCCTCAATTCTTGCATTAAGATGTAAAGTTTCTATCTCTTTCATTTCCAGTTTAGCCTCCAACACTTCAACCTTCTTCTTGAGGTAATTGGTAACCAAATGGAGAGAGCTGAAATCTTCAGAGAGTGCCTTGAGTTCCTCTCTTTTCTCGGACCCACAGCTCTCAAAAACTGTTGAAAGCGTACCGAGAGCTAGTGCTTCACGGAGAATGCTACTGTTTTCCTCTTCAAGTATGCACATTTTCTCTTTAAGGTCTGAAAACTTCTGAAGCAAATATCTGTTTTCCAAAAGTTCTTTGACATTTTCTTCTTGTAACGTCTGGTAAGAAGCCTGCAAAGCTAACAAATTTACACTTTGACTTTCCAGATGAGTTTTTAATAATTCCTCCTTCTCTTCTCCCGTGCTCACTTCCAACTTCAACTGCCTGTTCATCTCTAGCAGTTCCTGACTATTCTTATTCTGCACACAATGCAACTCTGTCAAGGCCTTAAACTCCTGCTCGAGAATTATTTTTTGCGACTCAAGTTCAACACCTTCTGATCTCGATTGTCCAAGTAACGTCGAGAGGACCAAGTTCTCTACTTCCAGTTGCTGCCTTTCATCTTCATTCCTCAGAAGTGAACTTTTCAGGTCCTCAACATCATCCAAAACCTGCGTAAGAGGAATTTGCTCCCCTTCAATCAACCCTTCATTCACATTAACTGGATCAAATTGAAGAGCCTTGAACACTTGTTGAACCCCTATTCTCAGATTCTCAATTTCATCCAACAAGAATTCTACTTCCACCTGCTGCTCCAGATTTTCAGCCTCCAATTCTGATATCACCTTATCAGACAACTTGGATGACTCAACATGCTTCTGGCACTCTACAAATAAGGATGAGTTCTTCTCTTCTAAATCTTTGATGAACTTCTGTAAGATGAAAATCTCAAGCTGCGCATTTACAGCTTTATCTAGTTCTTCTTCAAATTCCTTCTTACTCAGCTTCCTTTCTTCCTGCAGTAGATGGACCTCACTTTCCAGATCAGCTAAGCGGGATTCACTTGATTGTATATAGTATGAGCGCTCCTGTTTCTCGACACCAATGTAACTCCAGAGTTCATTCACTTTGTTAGTTGCAGTTTCTTTCTGCTTCTCCAGATCACTATATTTTTCTTCTAATCTTGTAAACCTCATTTCTAGCATTCCTAGTCGCTTCTCAACATTTTCCAGCTGCGAGACCAGGGTGCTCTTTTCATTTAGCAGACAAGATTTCTCGTTCTTCAGCATCTGGCAGAATTCTTCCAAGCTTTTTGATTTTGTCCTCAGTCCTTCAAGCTCAACATTTGCACCAGAGAGAGAATTCTCCATCAGGGAATTCTTCTCCAAAAGCTTCTGGACATTCTCAGTCATAATTTGTAACTGAGAAAGAAGGATGGCTTTTTCAGCAGCAAGACCAGATTTCTCTCCTTGAAGAAACTGGCAGGACTCCTGCAATTCCTTCACCTTCTCTCTTGAGCCTTCAAGCTTGCCACCCAATTCTGACAGTGATCTCTCGAAAGCAACATTCTTCTGCAGAAGCATATTCATGTCACTCAACTTCTCATAAAGGGCGCCCCTTTCATCTCTGTCCTTTCTGCAAACTTCTTGTAGCCTCAAGTTCTCATCTTGCAAGTCCTTCACAGATGAACTAAGCCCCTCAGGATTCAAACCTGCTGAATGCACTTGCTCCAGTAATGCCTGATATCTCCTGTTCAATCTCTCCATTTCCTCCTTCAAATTGTATATCTCTTGCTGTAGGGAATTAGTATAAGCCACTTGTAAGGAAACATCCCTTTCAAGTTTCTCTTTCAATACTTTCAAGCTAGAAATTTCATCTTTCAAATTTGTTATTGAAATACTAGAAGTACTGTTTGATTCATTAAGGCTCTGGTTCTCATCCTTGACGCGTTGGAGATCCCCCTGCAGATCATGGTTGCATATCTCCAAATCCTTCAACATTTGGAGCTTATTTTGAAGCTCTAACACCAGAGCTTTCTGCTCCTCTTGAGATTGAGAGTGCAACTTCTGCAAAGTTTGTAGAGTTGCTTCAACCTGAAGAAATTGTGACTGCTCATCTAGCATCAAAGCCTGTAGTTTCTGCAACTCATCTTCCTTCTCTGTAAGCTCTTGATCCTTCACTTGTATCTTCTGCACCAGATTGTCTGCCTCTAAGTGTAGTGATTGATTTGATCTCTCTAACAGAAAACATTGTTCTTCTGCACTTCGCAATTTTGTGGCGCCCATCACAATCTCACTGTTTAGCCGTTTCACATCCTCTTGGGCACGAGAAATTTCCCTTTCCATAGTAGCTATTCTTGCCAAGCACTGCTCATACAGGCGTTCTGCTGCTTCTTTCTCCTCCTTCAGCTTAGAAAGAGCTTGCTTCAATGTTTTAATTTCAGTTTCAGCTCTCTCAGTTAATTCATTGAGCATTCTAGCATTTTCCTCCGTGTGAGAGAGTTTATTCTCCAAGGTTGATATCAATTCAAGGGATCGATTGTATTGAAGAAGACCAGCTTCCTTTTCAGCCTCTAATGCAGAAAGCTCTTGCTTCAGACTTTGGGCTTCTGTTTCAGCTCTAATTGCTCGTTCGTCAAGTCCTTTTGCATCCTTTTGTGTTTGGAAGATCATAGACTCCAAAACAGATATCCTTTCCAAGCACTTGCTATGCTGAAGTAGGTCGGCATCCCTCTCAGCTTCTAACTTAGCAAGCGTTTCCTTCAGAACTTTAATTTCAATTTCAGCTCTGCTTGCACGCTCACTTAGCCCTCCTGCATCCTCAAGTTCTCTCTCCAATCTACATAACTTCTCCAAGCTTTGCTGGTATTGAAGAAGTGCTGCCTCCTTTTCATCTTGGATTTCTGCAAGAGCCTTCTTTAAGGTTTGAACTTCAGTTTTGGCTTCCTCCACAGCATTGGCATATGCTGCTTCATGACCCTTTAGGGACTTTCTAATTTTTCTTTCTTGTGCTATTTCTCCTGACCCGAACATCTCATTGAACTGTTTTAATCCCCTTCTGCTCACTCTGGTGTCAGATTCTTCTGGATGCAGGTTTGCTGAGGCAAGTCCCGATGCATCCTTTTGTAATTCATCTTCGTCGAGAAATGAGTAAATTGGATGCCGAGTCTGTGGTGTGTGGGCCTCACCATCAAGGCTTGAAGAACTTGAGAGTGGATCATCTGGCAGTACATAAGGTACTTGGTTGGGAAAGACTTCTGACATAGTTCGATGGGCCTGCCGGAGCTCTACAGTTGCATGATCATACCTCTCCGCCAATGCACGATAAGCTCGGTAGAACTCCTCAACCAACTTCATCAGCTCTGGACGCTTCTTATAGTACATTTCTGCCCTCCTTGCAAATGAGTCTGCATCTTCTTCAATTAGCTTGATCATTGCTTTCACTTTGGCATCCATATCTATTAACAAGGAACAATCTCAATGAAAATGATGCTCGTAGATTTAAGAATCAGACGCATGCAAACATATAAGTGAGCTCATTCATCGATTATACATCCAATTTTAATCAATGTTACAGAACTAGTTCCAACAGCAAAAAAAATTCTCCATTTATATCATCTACAGCCCAAGGAAGGAAAAGGAACATATAACTTTTAAGCTTCTTATACATCAGACAAATAAACCCAGAAAAAATTATCAAAATCTAAGAAGAGAATAAGACCTGTAAGATTTTCTTGAAGCCATTTTGAATTCTTAGGACTAATGTGACTGTCCCACCACCAAGAATACTTTCGCCGAGACTCAGAATGTGATAAGGAGGCCATGACTCCAGCCAAGAACAATAAAGGAATCAGTTTTGACTTTGGAGAAGACTGGTGCTAGCACCAGTAATGGATCCAGGCCAAAATAGTAACTTAAGTTGCTGGGACCTCCAAGTTACACTTTAAAGAGGCTCCCAGATCTTTATGATGCACCTATAAACACCAAAAAGATCGTCAATCAACTGCAAAATTGAGTTAAAATTTCTGGTAGATGCTCTAGAATTATAAGCAACCTACCCGCTCAATGGAATAACAACTGACAATTGTGCAGCAGTTGAAACTCCAAATTGGAAATCAGATCGTCAAATCTGAAAATTGCAATGGCGCCATGGAAGATAATTAGCAGATGGAATGTAATGATGAACACAAATCAAGCAAATAAATCAAACATCACATATGCACTGTCTAATTTACAACAGTAAGGGTGTGATCAAGAGTGGTTCTCTACTACATTGAACTAGTTGGCAAACATGTGATCAATAAAAGGTCCCAATTGAAAGGTCAACAAGGAACAAATATAGTGGAGCAACAAACCAAATCTACCATTCAAAGGAGTAGAAGAACACAATCTTTAAGAATCAAAGGAATAGAAAGACTCAATCTTTAAGCACACTGAGAACAATAAAGGATTAAAAATCAAATCTTTGATAAAACCATAAGAGCAAGAACCCACCAATGCAAAGCTAAAAAGAAGCAGAACAAATTGAACCCAGAAATGAGGCCATCAAAATGGCCTATTATGGGCTGAAACAACAAACTGATGATGGGTTTTAGCAATGAAGCCAAAGCAGCAACCGAGCACCATCCAAAATGCACAAAAAAAACCATACAGTTCAACGAAATGGGTATCATGAAACAATGCTAAAAAACTGATCTTTCATGTCCATTACAGATTTGATAAGAAAAAAAGTCCATTACAGATGAAGAAAACATACCAAAAAGAAGGAAACGGTAAAACAGAGTGATGGGGCTGTGATCAGCTGCTCTGACATTGAACCCCTCAGCTGCATATCTTCCCCGTCACCCCATTTTTCTCTCCCACCTCAATCAATGGGACAACAAGCACTCTCTCTCTCTCTCTCTCTCTCTCTCTCCTTACAGTACGTCTTCTTGGTGCATTATATTCTTAGATGTGGTACAGCAACTATGTCGTACAATGTAAAAAGAAAAGAGGAAAAAACAAAGAAGTGGAAGAAGTAATGCTTGTGACCTTTTTTTCCTTTTCTTTGATGGATATATTTACAAGACTGAGATTTGAAGCAAGTAACAAGGATTAAGAGAGAAAATTAGGATTTGTCTTTTTAAAATTGTAGTTATGATTTTGATTAAATGGGAAGATACTGATGAACGGTCATATTCTGCTGTTTTTGCTGTCTCCTGTCGTTACCTTTTTCAGGGTGGAAAAAAAAAACACTAGGGTTGGAACTTGGAAGCAGTGACTGGTGTGAGTGAATGGTTAAAGAGATCATGAAGGATCAATTCTTGTAAATAAAAACAGTTAAAATATACTGGGTTTTCTTTTCTTTTTTGAAAAAACAATGAAACAGACAAGTAGCATAAAAAGATGAGTAATGGCCTTTGGTTAGGAATTAGGATCCCAATATTGTTCCCTCTTTGGTTTCCTGCATGTCTTACTTCCATGGTGTGCATGTCGTTTTTTTATAGCAAGAGTGATTAACATTTAGGGTTATTCTCGAACTTTAAATTATTATTCTCAATTCTTTATACATTTCTATTTACGAATTTACTACACTGATCATATTTGAATATTAAAAACTATATAAAATATAAAAGAACCAATATAGTAAATTTTTAGATATAAGAATACGAGAATATTACTACCTTAAACTAATATACACTAGTAAAAAACAATACATATCTTGCAATCCAACCCTACCAACATAATTTTGTTCATATGTAATTATGGACTCCAATTGTAGAAACTCACGTTTTAATCTACAAAAATGATTGATTTTTTTACTGAAAAAATACGTGTATTTCCAATTTTTGATGTGAAAATGGTGTACCGACAGTACAGGCTACCAGGCACCAGCACGACAGTGACAAACACGCTTGAGGTGAGAAAAAATTTATTTTATTTGCACCTCAATAAAATAACATACACTTTAGCCACATACTAGCAGCGCAGCGCCTATGGTAACTTTTGCCACATGCTCGTTTTTATTTCAGTAGTATTGCTCGTAAAAAATAAAAATATTATATTTTGAGTTCGAATTCTAAATAATTTATTCTTTCCAAAAAAAATAAGAAAAAATACAGGTGTGAAATAAAAATATCAAATACTAGTTGACCATTGACTTCGTTGTCCAAAATGGTAAATCACCAATTGATCAACGGTCCAACCGGCAATTACAACAATTTTATTCTTTTTTTGGCATGTAATACTCCCTCTCGTACGAATTAAATGACTTCCTCGCATCCCAATATTCAGTAGGGAACGCATATCGAGGAAATCGGATGAGGCACTATTTGACCCCAAAAAAATCCGAAACCTTTTTGTGAACGTACGTTAATCCTTAACGTACTTCCCAGAAAAAATTAGGGGCAAAATTGTCTCAAATAGGTCGTCTGCCGGCCGTTTTAAGACACGTGCCGAAACAGTAAAAGCAAAAGCTAAAACGTCATTTAAAACGTACCGGAGGGAGTATTAAGATTCATCTAATCTGATTATAATCTTCTTCTTTTCCCTGATCTAATAGAATGTTCAGTTCATTGCGCTTTCGCAGAAACAGTACTGACAAGTATACTACGAGTAGTATTTTTCATGATTTTTCTTCTCATTTTTGCACTTTTGTTCTTGCCATCCTACCTCATCATGTGCTTGTAAGAGAAGCATGCAGGGATTTGCTTTTAAAGTGTAGAGATCCTGTTATGTGTTCTCATCATTATCATCATATTCTTAAGAACACTCTACTTTATAAGCCTTTTAAAATTAATTTTTGTGTGTGGAAAGAACAGTGAATGTCTTGTTGATGAAGTGAGGTGAAACGTTCACATGTTTAAAAGAATACTAGCTCGGTTTGAATCTGAAATAATCGGCACTCAATTTAGTGACCGAATTACTAGACAATCTCAACAAAAAAAATATTATCTCGTTGGAGCAATTTTGAGCTCCGAAAATAATCTCTTTGAAGCACAATTTTCTTCATTTCTCATACTCCGAGGCACAATTAATCTCCTAATATTGCAACGCATAAAATGGTAAAAATATGAAAGCAGGTAATTATTAACCACACCTGGGAAAATAAAAGTAATTGATTGCAGGTGGGTGGAAAAAGGATTGTAACTTTGTAATCACTACTCTCTACTTTTCGGGCTATAATTTCAACCCGGACAAGTTTTTAAGAAAATGGTTGAACTTTTGAAGTGTTGACTCCTACTCAAGAAAAATTGGTTAGTTCTTTATTTCAATTTTATTTGATCACATTGCCGTCGGCCGTCGGCTGTACTTCTCCTAATTTTTACATTAGTGCTCATCGAAGAAGCGAAAACGACTGTTTACTGGATTTGAAGATGGGCGGTTAGCACCATTTAATTAATTCATTAAAATTCTCCCATTGCACAGGGTGAGCTCCACTCTCCCACCTACACTCCAACCATCCACAAGAATTTGATTTATGTTCACTTATCGTATGATTTAATGGAGAGATTACGTACACTACTTTGAAAATATTATCAAATTTGTTTATTTACTCACATACCTATTTTATTATAATGGACATATTTCATCATTTTTAGGAGCGAACGTACTAGTTTTCGTGTGGATGGGCATGAATTAGGAGTTTGTTTTTGTCCAATGGAACGAGAATGTATTAAATACTACCCACCAAAGCTACCATGCTTTTAAGGCACTAGATAGATAGTAGGGGTGGAGAAATCAACCGACCCAACCCAAATGATGTGATCTGTCCCCTCCTGTCCTCCCTCCTCATTCCTCTCTCTCAAATTATTGCTCAAATAAAAGTAGATACTATATAACAGCAAAATATAGGTATATATACATGTGAAAATTGAAATGGGTGTGATAAGGAAGATGACCAAATTAACCTCTCACAAAAGTCACATCTACCACTCTTTAGTTCACACTTGCAAATGCAGCCCCTCACCAACTATAATACTATATGACTACAACTTGCCCTCAAGATCTTGAAGGAAGGGGGAAAAAATGAACAGATGCAATAATGGACCCAACCATACAAAAGAAAGAAGAGTCCATATTATATATCTGTTCTTTCGTGGTGTTTCCAGCTATGCACTTGCATGTTTTCCCTTTCAAAGATTCTGAAAAAGCTAGAAAAAAAAAGTACTTATAAGTATTTGCTGGGTTTTGTGGTGCCAAATGGCAAGTGCAAAATGTCCAGAAAACTGTTGGTGTGCCCCCACATAATCTGCCATAAACACAAAAAGGAAAATCCGATAGCTTTGGGCCATGTGTGCAAAGCCTGACTGACTATTGACTACAGTATTTGCCATTCTCTGCTCCATTATAGGCGAGAGAGAGAGAGAGAGGGGTTGAGTTTAGCAAAATTTCTAATCAATGCTGTGTTCTGTTTCCACTTTTGGGCCTGAAGGTTTAACCCAATTGCTGGATGGAAACAAAACTTGGGCTGTGGACTTGTGGGATAAGCCCATCTAAGCCCAAGTGGCAAATTTTGGGCTTCAATTCTACCAATCTACTAATCCCAGCATTTGATTGAACGACGCAGTAAGTGTTCCGCGCTTTTGAACTTTGAAGGATTGAATTAGAAGGTAATCTACTAATCTCCAGTTTGTTTTTTCTATTGAAAAAGAGAAAATTGATGACGTCTATGTATTAGATTCTCCAAGACGTCAGGTGGCAATTTGTTTCTTTATTCTCGATCCTTGCTACAGAATTTCCCAAATTGTCTTCTTCTTTTTTACCAAGAGCAAAAAAGGAAGAGATCGATGGAATTACCAGTGGAGTTGATTTCCGGAATTTTAATGAGTTTACCTGAGAAATCCATCCTTCGATTCAAATCTGTATCCAAGGATGGAATTGCATCATCAACCAACCCAGCTTTGTTAGATTTCATGATCTCAAGCTCAACCAATTAGTTAGTAAGGAGAATGGCAGGTACTTGTTTCTCTGCACGCAAGGGTATGACCGTCAAACTTACTCCCTGGTCTATGACGAAAACAGCAACATTGTTGCTAATTACAAGGAACCTGTCCTGGTAAAGGAGCTTAGCAAGCTAGTTAAAGGAACAGGATTTGAAAAAGATCGCGTTTACCCATTATGTTCCTGCGACGGGGAGTTGCTTCTGCCACCAGTACGGTTGGAATCTGAAGATACCGTGCTGGAGAGAAGCTTGCAGGTTTTGAATGGATGCCTCTGCTTTGCGATCAGCGACCCAATTACAAGAACATTATCAATATGGTCCATGAAGGAGTATGTGGGTCAAATCCTTAGACATCCCATTCTCGCCAAAAATTTACGAGAATGCTCTCCCCACACTCCAGTGCATATTAGCAGGAGCGGCCGTGTTCTGTTATTTCTGAACGGTGGCAAACTTACTTTATATGATGTAAAGTTGGACATCTACCACAGTCCTCCTTTTCAAGGTGAAGATTTTTCATTGGGGGGGTTGGGTGATCCCTTACCATCAAAGTTTAGTCTCACCAACAAATCCAAATTGGTTCCTTCTTCCTACCTAGCTAGTACATGTACACCTACAAGTTACAACTTACAAGCAAGCGTTGTCTCTCATGGCTTTATGAGTTATACATTATAATTTAGGATAAATGTTGTTGTTTGGTATGTTCAATCTTCAAAGCATTTATATATTTATTTATTAAATGATGATCTCGTGTTTTCAATACTTATTGGCCAATTGTCCCAGCATGGACTGGCACTACAAGTCGGGGGTTTCGCATTGAAATTCTCGCATTCCGTCACTGTTCGCTGCGAAGGCTTATTGGCAACACAGTTTCTCCTGTCATCATTCCCTTGCAACCTCAGGCACGCCGCCGGCTCACCGCAAAAGTAATTAAACGAATATATAAAATTCTCTAATTTCGGCAAACCGCAAATACTAGCAGGAATTCGTCCCCAGAGCTTGTTATACCCCACATTTAGCTGCTCCAGATTACTCATCTGTCCAATCGACTCCGGCAACGGCCCAACCAATCTCATTAAAGCTCAAATCAAGAACCCTCAGTCCTCGTAACCGCCCAATCTCCTGCAGCAAACAACCTCTTAACCGCAAATTGGATAGCACGATTTCGTTAAGTCCAGTCATGTTCCCCAAACTCCGAGGAATACAAATACTGACACCCGGTGAGTTCCCGATGTTTTCCGGCAATGCGGAGTGGAATTCGTTGTCGTTGAGGAAAATAGTATCGAGTTTTAGATCGAAGAGTCGCGACGGGATCTCGCCGGTGAATCTGTTGAATCTGATGTCGAGATATTTCAGGGAAGGTAAACACAGGACGACGCCGGGAACGTGCAGGGGAAATTGTTGTTGCTGATGTCAAGCTCGTGGAGGAGGTGGAGATGGACGAGGCTTTTCGGAACGGTGCCGTAGAATCGGTTGGAGTTGATGTGGAAGAGGGCGAGGTCTTGGAGGAGGCCGACTTTTTGGGGGAAAAAGCCGGCGATGTTGGCGTGGGTTAGGTCTATGCCAGCGACGGTTAAGGTGGAGGGATCGTCTGGGGCGGGCGCCGGTGTAGTTGCACACGTGTGGGCCACACCAGTTGGAGGTGCCCCCATTGGGATCAGAGGTGATTGCTAGTTTCCAAGCTTGGAGAGCAGTGTAAGCTTCCATGAGTCTCGGGTTTGGAAAAGTGAAATCTTGACGAGAAAGTTTGGAGAAGATGAGTAGCATCATCATGATCAGAAGAGCAAGATCGAAATGCAGATTCTTCATTTTGGATAATTCAACTACTATTGTTGTTCAATTGTCCTTGCACTAGTTTCAAGTGAAGCTTGCATGGATAAGAATGGCGGCTTTTGGTTAACACGAGTGTTTTTCCTTTTTATTCCAGGTAGGAGTGGGATTCTGCTCTTCGCATTTATCTTTTCTAATTTTTCCTATAATATAACCAGAATCTGAACTATTTAATAAAATATTTTATTAGTCTAATTTTATTAAATGGTTCAGATTCTTCTGACGTATATTTCAGGAAAAATTAAAAAAATTGAATCCCTAATCTTTATTCAAGATTATACCGATATTTTTACAATGGAGGCAGTTGACAACAAACACATAACAATTTTTTTTACTTTCTCTGTTTTTCATTAATTATTTTGGACTTTAAATTTTAATCGCAATTTAATTGACGTTTTATTTTGTTTTATTTTATATGCAGCCTATTTCTACTTGTGTCAACCATTTTGATTAAATATAAGATCTTAGTTTCTTTTTTTTCCAAAACATAATACCCTATTGCTATGAATAAAATTGATCAGAATAATAACAAAAGAATAATTCTAGTTGATTTAAAAATTCAAGCTACTGAACAAAGCATAAATTGGGACTACAAGTCGTCGGATGCGCATAGAAATTCGAGCATTCCACCACCGATCGCTGCAAGGGCCTATTCGGAATACAGTTCTCTCTGTCGTCGTTCCTCTGCAACCCAAGGCACGCCGACGGCTCACCGGAAAAGTAATTAAACGAATATACAAAATTCTCCAATTTGGGCAACCCGCATATACTTGTCGGAATCTGACCCGAAAACTTGTTATGCCCCACGTTTAATTGCTCCAGATTCCTCATCTGTCCAATCGATCCCGGTAACGGCCCAACCAAGTCGTTGAAGCTCAGATCAAGAACCTTCAATCGCTTTAACCGCCCGATCTCCTGCGGCAAACAACCCTTCAACCGCAAATTGGAGAGAAGAATTTCTTCAAGACACTCCATATTCCCCAAACTCTGAGGAACACAACCGCCGATGTCGTTATTTGCCACCACGAACACCGACACCGGAGAGTTGCCGATGTTTTCAGGCAAAGAGGAGTGGAATTTGTTGTCGTTGAGGAAAAGAGCGTCGAGTTTTAGATCAAAAACTTGCGAGGGGATTTCGCCGCAGAATTCGTTGAATCTGATGTCAAGGTATATTAGCGAAGGTAAGAACAAGACGACGCCCGGGAAGGGCCCGCCGAATTTGTTGTTGCTGATGTCGAGCTCGTGGAGGAGATGGAGTTTGATGAAACTAGCCGGAACGGTGCCGTAGAAGCGGTTAGAGTTGATGTGGAAGAGAGCGAGATCTTTGAGGAGGCCGAGTTTTTCCGGTAAGAAACCGGCGATGTCGGCGTGGTTTAGGTCTACGCCGGCGACGGTTAAGGTGGAAGGATCGTCTGGGGCGGGTGCACAGTAGACACCGGTGTAGTTGCACACGTGTGGGCCATACCAGTTGGAGGTGAACCCATTTGGGTCGGAGATGATTGCAAGTTTCCAATCTTGAAGAGCAACGTAGGCTTCCATGAGTCTTGGATTTAGAAAAGTCAAATCTGGAGAGAGAAAATATTGGTGAGACTGGTTGCAGAAGAGTAGAAATAGCAGCATCATTAGAAGCGCACGATTGAGATGCAAGTAATTCTTCATTTTGGAAGATGGTGCACTAATTTCAAGTGAACACAATGGGGTCACATTTATATATCTTGGACAGAAAATTATAAATTACTCACGTGAATATACTTCACTCCATGTAATACTCTATGTGCATCGGGTTTCTTTTAACTGACATTAATTTCGCTCGAGTTTCGTCGTATTTTTAAAAGATCGTGACTCAATTTTCTCTATTTTTCAAATTTTGAACTCAAAATTTTGATTAATTAAGGACAGATAAGTCTCTTACCACTATAATACAATCAATATTAGTTGTTTCGAAAGACTAATTGAACATAAATTAGTAGATTCGAATTAGACTTAATCTCCGGGGAGTATGTAAAAGTTAGCTATTATGTGATTGTTGATTCCCCAAATTATGAAATTTCCTTAGACTTGACATATACCTAAAGAGGGTTTATTGCAACAATGGTGGCACATGTTTAACAATCTTAGATTATTACTCTCAATAAATTAGAGGTGGTTGGATATTAAAGTTTGTGAGTAATTAATTTTACGAAAACTGTACCTGTTAATTGCTTTTTGGTAGACAAAGCCACTGTATCCATGTAGATATCCTTAAGCGATATGAGCTGCATCATTAAGCACAGTGGACCACTTTGTTACAGCGGTGCTAAATGCAAGCTAGTAGCAATGAAAGAGCAAGATAAGATGAAGAGTGGAGGAGCCTCCTATGTCTTCAATGCAACATGCAACTTTGTTAATTGTTCATATCTAACCAACTTACTTAAAGAATGATCATTTTCAGAACACGACAATACTCGAATAAGATCATACTTATGTTTATAAAAGAATATACCCGAATAATTGTTACCGACACCACACCAGACCATAGGAGACAATAGATGGTGCGGTAGCTTCTTGATTTAAATTGTGATGCCAGTTTTTCTCTACTGGTAACATAAATGGAGAAGGGAATATATGAATTAACTTCAATTATTAGGTTCATTTTCTAAAAGAAGGTAAGAAAATATAGTGCAGTAGATGTGAATGACTTAAATTTTGATAGGGGTAGGGATAATTGTCATCGGCGTAAGGACGACTGGGGATTAATGCATCACATGGTAGAGCAGTGACGCCTTAAAGGGCAGTAACGACTCTATTAATATAGTAATGTTTACTTCTGCCTGTTCATTTTATTTGGGAGCATCACATCAATTTATTTTTTTCCTGTGATATGTTTTCTCTTCAATTTTACAATTTCTTTTTTTGCTTCTGTATTTGGTCATTTTTTTCAAAATCAATTTCAATTGAAGTTTTATGGTTTTTCTCACCACAAATCTGATGCGTGTGACATACTATGCCAAGAACTTGAAATGTTTGCACGGACGCGTTATAAATTGAACGGTGTGTAACGGCAGTTTTTAACTGTTTATTTGCGAACTAAATTGGACTGTACCTTAACTTTATTCAGTTGGGCTAAGCAGATCTAATATTTGTAGTGGGCCCGTCAAGGACTTGAATCAGTTTCAATTATGGCTTAAACGTTGATCTTTCTTCATTTTTTCCTGTCAGGATTTTCGTCTCCTGCGGAAAACCAAAGATCAGTTAACATTCAATTCCTTTAGTTTAGACATGCTTAACAAAAGCGAGTATCAACTACAGATTGTATCAAACCAAAATAGGAAAAAAATAAATTCAAAGCAGAAATATACATATTTGTTTTATTCCAATTGGGCAAACATCTACAACCAAAGGTATGATGATTAATCAACTACTCAAATTTTAAACAAAAGAATTTAATGGAAAAAAATGGAAAATTCTGTAGTATCCTGTTTTTTTTTCTTTTCTTTCTTGTGTGCGTGTAGTGAAACCGTTCATAAAAGAAATAACAAATCATCCCGAATTCTTTATTCTATGATGGTCAAGGGTGTGTAGGATAATAATATGAATGCGGCGGAGGTGACGGTGGGGGCGGAGGAGGTGGTGGTGGTGGCGGCGGTGGTGGAGGAGGTGGAAGTGGTGGCGGCGGTGGTGGAGGAGGTGGAGGTGGAGGTGGAGGTGGTGGCGGTGGGGGCGGAGGAGGTGGAAGTGGTGGTGGTGGCGGTGGTGGAGGAGGTGGAGGTGGAGGAGGTGGTGGAGGAGGAGGGGGGCTTCTTGGTGAGCAGCCAAAGGAACTACAATCAATTGGGTAATCATAGAAAGATTTGCATTCCTGCGCCGATCGCTGCAGAGGCCTATTAGGTATGCAGTTCTTCCTATCATCTTTAGCCGGCAATTTGAGGCAAATCGGCGGCTCGCCGCAAAAGTAATTAAACGAATAGGTGAAATTCTCCAATTTGGGCAAAGAGCAAACACTCTCCGGTATATTACCAGACAATTTATTATTCGCCACATTCAGCTCTTTCAAGTTCTTCATTTCTCCAATCGATTCCGGCAAAGAACCCACAATCTTGTTCCTGCTCACATCAAAAACCCTCAATTGGTTCAATTTCCCAATATCAGATTGCAAACAACCAGTCAATCCCGTATCTTGAAGAATTATCTCGACAAGGGTCCCTCCCATTTTTGTAAAACTTGAAGGAATACATCCACTAAGATCATTATTGGCCAATACAAGAATTGAAACTGTGGAATTCCCCACATTTTCCGGCAAGGAGGATTGGAATTTGTTGTTGTTGATGAAAAGTGCGTCGAGTTTGAGATCAAAGATTTGAGGAGGAATTTTCCCTTGGAAATCATTGAATCTGATGTCTAGGAATTTGAGTGAAGGTAAGTAGAGGACAAGTGAAGGGAAATGACCAGAAAATTGGTTGTTACTGATGTCTAGCTCAAAAAGAAGGTTGAGGTATCCAAAGCTAGAAGGAAGAGAACCAGTGAACCGATTTGAATTGATATGAAAGAGCGCTAAATCGGAGAGTAGGCCGAGATCTTCAGGCAAACAACCGGCTAAATTGGCATGGTTCAGGTCTATACCAGCAACTGTTGTGGTGTAAGGGTCATCAGGTGCTGGTGCACAATAGATTCCTTTGTAGCTGCATACATTTGGACCATACCAACTTGATGTGAAATTTTTTGGGTCCGATGTGATTGATTTTTTCCATGATTGGAGAGCTATGTAGGCTTTCTGGAGTCTAGGATTTGGAATTTGTGGCGGCGGAGGAGGATTAGAGGCTTGATGAGAAGGATTAGGGAAGAAAAAGAGGAATGTAAGGATGGTGATCAAGAATAGAGATGGGTTCTTCTTCATTTTGTTTGGGTTGTTTGTTTGTGCTAATTAATTGGAATAATGGTTGTTATTTATTAAGGTTAATAAAGATTACTTGAAGTTTTTTTTTGTTTTGAAATTAAGATTACTTGAAGATGAAGAAGCTTGGTTGCTTCTGTCAGCAATTTTATAACATAAAAAGTGGGTGTTTAAAAATAATCTATTAACTTATTTTAATTGAAGTTGTACGAGGGATTACTGGAGTACAGAGAGGTTTTGACATTTTGAATTGACGTCATTGAGCAAGAAGGTAAGAAAAATGTTCTTCATCTCCTTTTCTGCCAAAGTCATCATTTGTGTGGATAGTTGTTAAATTATAAATCAAAGAATTGTGAGTAAAAAACCAAAATAACGTGATACTTAAAATTTTTGATTCGTTACGATTATTAGATTATGACTAATATTGATTGTGTCTATATCAATCTCACATTATTTAGGGGGGAGAATTTGGTACCTCGTCTTACCAGAAACGCGGCTTACAATCTTAACTCTCTAGTTAGTACCACTGCAAAGTATAAAATAAAAGTATAATTTCTGCGTCTGGATCATCATTCAACAAGCCAACAACCACTTAGCTTTTCAGCTTTAATTTACCCTTTTGACTACCAATAGGGGCATGCATATTAGCAACCAAGAAGGTCAGATTCGACAACGATGGATGCTAGATACTGTAAATCTCATATATTAAAAATTGTCTTATGTTGCCGTTGTTAATTTAATTAGCTTTAAAAAACTAAATAAATTAGGGGCATGTTTTGACAATGGTAGATAGTAAATCCATTCCCAAATTGAATTACTAGATTAATGATCATGTTTCCGATTGTGAGCCGGTGATAACGAGATTTGGCTTCACCTGAGTCTCTTACTTACGCAAAGTTTTGATTTTAAGTTAGGAAATGTTAGTCTTTTATAAAAATCAAAGACTGCTTCATTTATCAACTGCACAAGAAAATACAATACTCTGGGTTTGTTAGGAAAATTGGGGCGTGAACCATCTCTTGACCCAAACAACTACCACCATATACACATTATATAAATCCAACTGGGATGATTAATTATCAATTTAGTCGATGTTGACAGACCGAATGGATGTCATCACATGAACATAACTATGGTTTAGATAATTAGATATGCTTCATCGTTGAAGTAATGGACCAAGCTTAGGACGACTTATATATAGTTTATTGTTTCGAGATTAATTTTGTTGAATATCGTCTAATTTTAAGAGAATAACTCTCTTAATATAATTTATTTTAAATTCTTATTCAAACTTGAAAATTAAACGAATGAGTCTCTTACTACTCGAACATCACCAACGCAGCTGCTCAATCGTATCGTTGACTTTGCTGACAGGACTGAGATCGGCTCCAGCGTAAGTGCCTACTTCTTTCTACACGGACAGGGTCAAAGCGCAAAGCGGCAGAGCTGGTGAAACTCGGAGGAGGTGACAAAAGTGAAACACTCGGAAGACTTGGTCCATTCAATGGGGCTTGAAATTTCATTTTCACTTTGATCTTCTACTGACCTATGCTTGTAATTTCATTTATTTTAATCCCACTGGCTGGTATAGAAAAAAACTTTATTAGTCAAACGCATTTTTTAAGTTTTTTTTTTATAATCATAAAAGTTACTAATTACACTAAAAATAATCATAAATGTAAGCATTTTTCTCTTTTACTAAATAAACATAAACATGATCGATTGATTAATCTATCATAGAATGTGAAATTATGAGGTATAAAATCTTTATGGTATGTGTAAATATATAAAATAAATAAATAAATATTGTAGCAATTCTAGAATGGTGGGACTCAATGTACCAAACTCGCAAGACTAAATCAGTAATTGAATAAAATAATAAAATGTCAGCTATCCTAAAAAATGGCCTCTAATAGTACTTGATTATGAAAACAATTGAAAGAAATTAAGAATGGAATATGGACCAATAGAAGCCAGGAAACAAATATGCACCACTCATACTCAAGGTTTATGATACTAGTAATTGTTTTGCCTTTTATTTAATTAATTTTTAAATCGAACAGTCAGAATTAATAGCTTTTTACTTATCGTGTATCCTTTTAATTTTTTCGGATAAAAACTGCTCTTATTCGAATAATATTGGTCTGAAATAAAATGACTCTCACAAAACTACATACTAACCATCTGCGAGGAAATAGAAAAGGCGACAAGAAGATTTTGGTGGGGAGGTAATTCTGAGGAGCGTAAGATGCACTGGGTGTCCTGGGAAAAGCTTTGTCGGGCGAAGGATGTGGGAGGATTGGGATTCCGGAAGGTTAGAGAATTTAACCTTACACTCTTAGCCAAACAAGGGTGGCGGCTGCACTGCTCTCCCAGATCTGGAAAGCGCGATACTTTCCCCAGTCGGACTTTCTAGAGGCAGGGATGGGCTCCCGCCCTAGTTACGTGTGGCGTAGCACTCTGGCAGAAAGATCAGCTCTCCATAAAGGATGCATTTGGAGGGTAGGGAATGGTAAACGGATACGGATTTGGAAAGTCCTGTGGCTTCCGACAACAGCGAATGGGATGATCACAACACCGGTCACGGGCCTCGATGAGGAGGCTACAGTGGCTGAGCTTATTGATAGGGACCGGAGGTGCTGGAAGACAGACCTTGTGGAACAGCTTTTTCTACCACAGGAAATATCAGCAATATTAAGCCTACCGCTTAGTCGGAGTGAGGCGAATGATACTCTTGTGTGGAAAGGTACTACAAATGGGAAGTATTCAGTTCGTAGTGGATACCACTGTCTTACATCGGTTACCGCGCAGGAGTGCCCAGATTCCAGTAGAGGTTGGTGGAAATTCTTGTGGGGACTTTCTATCCCTCCAAAGTTCAAAAACTTCATGTGGAGGATGGGAAGTAACTCTCTCCCAACCAGGGTGAATCTAGCTAGGAGGGGTGTATCGGTGGACCCCGTGTGCCCCTACTGCAATGAGGAGGTTGAATCGACTCCGCATCTACCGCTGTCTTGCCCGTTTGCCAGGGAAGTGTGGGGAAAGTTTGCTTTCTGGGATAGGGTTTCGGGGCTGTAAGGAGATGGCTGGGTGGATTGGCTAGCAGGGCTCCAGACATCTCTGGATGTCCCGGATATAGAGAAGCTCATCTCCATCCTTTGGTCCCTATGGACATCGAGGAATAACAGGATCTTCCACCAGTGCGAGGAAACAACCCAAGAGGTGGTTATTAGGGATGGAAAATTACTGTCTGACTTCAAGGAGGCATGGTGTCAGCAACATAGGCCCGCTGCCCCGCCTCCCCAACCTGTCAATCCGAGATGGATGCCTCCTCCTACAGGGGTGGTAAAGGTGAACACGGATGCAGCGGTCGGGGCTACGGGCATTGGCTTGGGATTTATAGCCCGGGATGCTAAGGGTGAAACAGTGTTCTCAGGAGCAATCTACCTTCAGCATGGAGCTGAGGCGCGAACAGCAGAGGCTCTAGCGCTGAGAGACGCAGTAACACAGGCTCGCCAATGGGGCTACGACAAGATTATAGTTGAGTCTGACTGCTTGCAGAACGTCCTCGCTCGCCCTGACCAATGGAGACTTCCCACTAAGCTACTCGGGATTGGTGTTGGAAGTGGTGGCACGCCTAGCTTCTACTTTTCATAGCTGCTCCTTTTCGCATATAGGACGGTCCACGAATATCCCAGCACATGAGTTAGGCCAATTGGTTTTGATTTCCGGTTTAGGAAATGTATGGATAGGGGAATGCCCCGAGATGATCGCACCTTTTGTACTTGCAAATTTAAATTAATCCAATTATTTCTTCCTTTCAAAAAAAAAAAACCATAACAACAAAAAAACTTGCAACGTTAAAAACAGAATTTAATAGTTAATGGATTTTTTGAGTTTGGGAGAAAGCAGTTTGAAAGATTTATTATTTAAAATTAAACTTGGATGCTGACCTAAAATGGGACTATGGCCCAGACTCTTGGCCCAATCAACTAATAGCCCATGGACCATAGAAGAGTCTTTGCACCCTCCTGCTACTGATCTACCTAACAAAAACACCCTCCGGCTTTCATGAATTTTCAAAGGGAAATAAGAACAAATCTCAAATTATTTGTAATTCTTCTCGAGTGCTAGTGCTACTGCTGATAATAACATCTCTCTATTAAACAAAAAATAATCCAAAACCACTGAAGATCTCTCCAGAAAAACGGAAAAATCCTAAGTAGTTGAATACCAATGTCGGGAGAAGAGGCAAGGTCAGGTACAGCAAGCTCCACTGTAGGTAATGGTGGGAAGGAGGAAGTGTCATTGAAAGATAAAGGCAATGAGTTCTTCAAGGCCGGCAACTATCTCAAAGCTGCTGCTCTTTATACTCAGGCTATCAAGCTCGACCCTTCAAATCCCACCCTTTACAGGTAACCTCATCAAATCCCATTTCCGTCATCTTTTTTATAAGGATTGTTGGCTAGTATTTGAACATTTTATTAACTTGGATCTTGTGGAACTTGAACTTCATGTATTATATGGATTATCAAGCTTGATTAGGATTGCATTATTCTGTTATCGTAATTGGCAATGACTCTGTTAACTTAAATGCGCATTAAGAGTTAAGAAGTGGAATAGTGTTAAGTTATCAGTGATTTGAAGACATCTATGGAGAGTGTGCTTTTGAAAAAATGGGTTTTAGCTTCATGACCAACTGTTATTCTGGAAGAATCCTAACCTGATGCTTTCTAATTTATGGATGATTCTCAGTAAAAAGTTAAAAAAATGTATGCATGTGTTCTACTATGTAGTTGATTTAATTTTTCTTCTCCAATGTGTCTGCTTGTATGTACTGCTTACTAATGGAGCATCTATTGCATAATGTTTATCATTGGCCAGCAATCGTGCTGCAGCATTTCTGCAGTTGGTTAAGCTTAGTAAAGCACTTGCGGATGCTGAGACGACAATCACTTTGAATCCCCAATGGGAAAAGGTGTGCCAGTTACATACATGTTTTCTGTTAATTTATTCACTTGACTTTTATCAGCTGAGCGTCTAACAGTAAATATTGATTCTCATCCAGGGATATTTTAGGAAAGGTTGTGTATTAGAGGCCATGGAACGGTATGATGATGTATGTCAGTAATATCTTGTTTTTGATAAATTGTGCTTTCCAGACAATATGATATCATGTTTGGGGATTATCTTACTCTTTTTATATGCAATTGTAGGCATTGACTACCTTCCAAACAGCATTACAATACAATCCTAAGAGCATTGAAGTATCAAGGAAGATTAAGAGGATATCCCAACTGGCAAAAGACAAGAAACGAGCTCAAGAAGTAGAGAGCATGAGGTCCAATGTTGATATGGCAAAGCACTTGGAGACAATGAAATCTGAGATGGTAAGTGTAGTTTATCAAGATATCTGTATTTTCTCATGTTCTGACGTGCACGAGGGTAAGGTGCTTTTATTTTTTTTTTCCTGAAAATGGTCTGTTTCCCCCCACTGTATTATTTAAAATGTTTGCACTGAAAGTGAGCGTGCTTTTTTATTTTTTGGTTGCATACTTTCTTATTGAAGGCGGTATAGCATTCTCTGCACAATCCTATGTAGAAAGATTTACTTGATCTTACCTTATGCAGACTGAAAAGCTTGGATCTGAAGAACAATGGGGAGAGATGTTTTCTTTCCTGGTTCAGACGATGGAGACAGCTATAAAATCATGGCATGAAACTTCTAAAGTTGATCCTAGAGTCTACTTTCTTCTTGATAAGGAAAAGACAGACACTGAAAAGTATGCCCCTGTAGTCAACATTGATAAGGTATTGGCTCCTCTTGTAATTTTTATCTCAGGTATGTTTTACAATAACACTTTTAAGTGGTTTATACTTACCTTATTTCATTTTTTTGCAGGGCTTTGAATCACCCCATACCCACGGTAACTGCTTTTCATTTCTAAGGCAGTATGCAGAGGATTCTTTCTCCACAGCAGCATGCTTATTGGTACCAAAAAGTATCATTTCGTACCCACAGGTAAACTTTTAACTATCTGTGTATTGGATGCATGTTCCTGAGAAGACATGTCCCTCACTGACTTTTAGGGTTTACACTTGCTTAATTCAGTTCTGAAAAGATTTCGCATTCCCAGGAACAATTCTATTTTTACCCTCCTTGCGTCCCTGTTTTGTAGGTTTGGAAAGGTCAAGGATCAAGGAAGTGGAAGCATGGACAGTATGATGGCTTCTTCATTCAATACGAGTCACCTTCCTTGCGGAAAGTATGGTTTATTCCAAGTACCAATGAAAAGGGTCAAATATTGTGCAGGTATGTGAACCCGGAGCTATGCAAAATCATTTTACATAATTAAATAGATAGTTAATTGATTAAAAGAATGGAACCTTTCAAGTTTTGTATCTACACATGTGTGGTAAACATTGTTGCACTAGATTTGGGTCCACTTTCTCTGTGCACTTATAGACTCTCAGGTTTTTAGAGTATTCACAGTTTTGTGTTCAATCTTGTGGGCTACCTACACCCTAACCCAATGTGTAATATACCCTTTGAATGAGAATACCGTCATCGTCCAGAATTTTAACTTCTCGTGAAGTATTCTTGGTAGGATTGTTGGGTCCAAACTGGGTATCACTCTGTTGCTTAACCGTGTATAAAACTTTCAAACAATTTTCTATTGAAGATTGGTGAAGTATTTTTCTTGTTATATAAACCTGACGTCCATTCACTTTTCAACTTTTTTCCAGGGATCCAGAGGCTCTAGACATTAGTGCCCATGAACTTTTGCCACGCCTCTTCAAAGAGACAATGCCTAGCTCTTAGTGACTTCATTTACCTTTCTTAGATGTATGTATCAGAGGAAACCAGAGTATGCTCTATAGGTTTTGCATTGAAAAAGTGAGCAGATAGCATCAGACACCTGTGTTTTACCCTGGCTACTAAAGTATCTGGTTAGATGTCACCATGCCTGTGAGCGTGTGTGAGTTTTTTGAATCCTTATATTGTGCGGGCTTTTTTATGTTTTGAGTTGATGTGACAGAAATTGCACCTGGTTGGCATTCACATGGTCTCGCAATTGCTAGTACAAGTTTCGTTTGATTAGAAGGTGCATTTAATTGATAAACATCAATTTATGGATCGTTTTTTTTTCTTGCACTCTTTTGCACAGATTACGTGATAAACTGGTTGCATTCCAGAGAAAGAAAAGAAAAAGAAATACCATTACTTGAAACCTACACAATCTCACCCTAGCATGTCAAAGGAATCACTGCACACAAAAGTTTAGATCTAGTATTTATTTATTTATTGGTTTACATTATTGAATTATTGTAGAGATTATTGGTTTTTGCTTCTAGCTATAGCACTTACATTGTTATTGCAAATGCATACTATTAAAATCACTGAATGGGAAGGAAAATCGAAGAACAAGTTGAGGTATGTTTGATTCTGTAGTGCTTCATGTTTCTTTTAATTTATGGTGGGACTGAGTGGTGTTGCTCATCGCACGGGGCTAGGATTGTTTCCCTGGGGCGATGGTGGTGCTCCCCTCGGTTTGTCTGCCTCTGCTCCCTTCTCCTGAGCAGTACTGGATGACCTTATGCTTTTATTAGTACTTTGATCACAGCCTATACAGTTGGTAGATAGAAAATTGAGTGCTGTCTACCTGGTGTGAGCAAGTTGTGTGAGGAGGAGGATTAGGAAGAGCAAGCGGAGAATAAAAGGAAATAGCTTCATGTTCTTTCTTCACCACTAGCTAGCTCTGAATTGGCCTTGATTAATTAGGATTTGTTGTGGTGGAATTCTATAGGATTTGTTCTTGCTTATAAATAATGCTGGTTGGTTTGGCTTAATTCAACAACCAAGGCATTTTTTTGGTCAGTCCATGCTAAAACTGGTGTTGAAATAAAATCAAAATTCAAACCACGTTCTGTTCTATTTCTCTACAAGTGATAGTTATTTTCAAGAGCTTGTTCACATTCCTACAATAGAAAAGTAGTACTAATATTGTAAAATTTCCAATAGATGACATTAATTAAAGAAGCTGGAATGCATCACCGATGTGTAACAATTTTATTGGTTTGGGTGTATATCATAGTTGAAATATTGGGTGTAATATATAATTTTTTCTTAAATCGGGGGAAAATGATTCGGTAGAGTTTCATGTTTCTTTTGCTCTAGGGCGGTGTCCCTATCTGGATAGGACCCGGTCCGATGGGCGATAGTGGTGGCTTTCTTGGTTTGTCTCCATCTTTACCGTTCGCGACAGGTGGGTCCTCCATCCGCCTGAACCTGTGTGCCGTACTGGTTCATGGGTTGTGCGACTTTATTAGTACAGAAGAAGAAAAGGATACCAACAAGGATATATTGATCATAGAGATATACATAGCTAGCTAATATTTCCCGTTAGGGTAGAAATTACCTGCTGTGAGCAACTTCCGACATTAGGAGGACTAGGAAGAGCAACCGGAGAAGAAGTGCGAGTATCTTCATGTCCTTCACCACAAATTCTCTCGACTAGCCTTAATTAAGATTATGATGGTCTCCTGGACTTGTTCTTGCTTATAAAGCTGATGACTTTTGCTTAAATTCAACATCAATTGCATTTTATTATTGTTTATTTGTTTATTTTATTACCCTTCGTGTTTGGTCGGTCAATACAGTAGAAACTCGATAAATTAATACTCGATTATTTAATAAACTCTCTAAGATAATATTTTTGGCCGGTCCCGACTCGGGGATAGGGTGCTAAATTAATAATTCGCTAAAATTATAAGATAATACATTTTTGATAATTTCTTTAGACCCCATATAAAATATAAATTAATAATTCCTTATATATAGCATATTACATGAATGATTTATATATAGCTTTTGAGTGAGACTTGGATTATCCTTGTTGTGCTTGCATAATGCTCTTCGAATCTCGTCTGTCATTGTTGTTTTTTTCACACCTTTAAGATGGGAAGCCATGTTGTGTGTATGATTTGTTTGTGTTAACCTACAGTATTTTGATCTTGTTTATATAGAAAATATTTTTAATGTCCATAAAGTGATACATTGAACACAAGAAGCATAATAAGATGGGAGATTGAAGGTTTCTTTCAAATTGGACCCTTCATTTGATATACAGTACATGCATTGTATACAATAATTATAGTAAGTGGAAGCTTGAAAGGTGTTTGTAAACTAAGTATTTTACTATAAATTAATAAAATATTAATTAATATATAAATTAATAATTATTAATTTATCGATTAATTAATAACTCTTTTAATTAATAAATTTTGGTCGTCCCAAGTGTATTATTTTATAGAGTTTCTACTGTACCTAAAAGTCATGTTTTGATTTGTTTTTTCCCAAGGGATCAAAATTTTCAAGAACTTGTTCACATCTAGTAGTGTTTAAGATTGTAGGATACCAGAAAAAACATAAATTTCATTACGATTGAGGAATGAAATTACAGCGATTTCTCCTGTACCATTACACAGATAAGAAAAAAAGACGGAACAAATTTTGACAGAAATGTTCTTCCATTTCCCATCAAACATTGTCCTGAGCATCGGTTTCAGCTGGCGCGACTAGATTGGATTTGCATGAATGCAGCAAGAAGTTGCAAGCAGCAACTGCTTCTCCAACTGTAAGGTAGATCCATTCCTGCCCGATCGCTTCGATGAACTTGCTCTTCTCTAGCTTCTTAATCACCTCGCTTCTCGGGTTCGCTAAAATCAGCTACATTCACACCAAAAAATACACTCTTTATTTAAGCTGATACAAACCCAGATTGGGTATAAACAAGGATTGTTCAAAATTTGTACCTTGAGACCTCTTCTGTCAATGTTTTTCTTGATTTCTTCCATTGTGCTGATCCCACTTGTGTCTATACTTCCAATAGCTGCAACATTAGTGTCAAATAGCTTAGTTTAACAGGTAAAATTAAGTTCTTATAATCTCTCTTCAACTGAAAAGCCAAAAAACGACTTACCACTCATATCCAAAATTACATACAGTAAACTGGACCCTCCTGCGGATTTTATCCTATCTTCTTCCTCATATATCCATCTTGATATCCTGGTCACATAATGGAAAATACAATAAATTTATGATTTCAAAAACTTTTGGCGACAAAAAGTAGTCGTCTTCTAAGGTGAGTAACTTCGTCGCCATAGGATAATAAGTCACTAAAAATATTTCGTCGTCGTTATACCTCATCAACGATTCTGGTTTTGGTTTTCCTCGGGGGACAGTTTTTTTCAGTATAATATTTAGATGGAAAAGATTTTGGAAATTTACCTTTCTCTTAAGTAGTTGGCATTAGCAAAGTAGATGGGTGCATCAATTTGAAGGATAAGAACTCCTGGGACATTATTAGCAGTTGGGTATTGATCCATGCTTCTGTAAATCATGGAGTTTGGAATGTTGCCCAAAGGAAATGTCCTTGGCCTCGCCACAAAAATCAGCATCCTCAGCAACGAAATTGTCACCTAAAATTGATGACACTCGATCGATTAGTCTTTTACTCTAAAAGGACAGAAATGACAAAAAAAATTAAAATAAGATAAAATACTTACTGCGATGACTAAACCAATTTCGACACTGCCAAATACGACACCAAAGTAAGCACTGATGCAGACAATGAAATCGAATTTGTCGACTTTCCATAGGTGAATTGCTGCTTCGTAGTCAATTAGGCCTAACATGGCAGCAATGATAATGGAGGAGAGAACCACTAGAGGTGTGTAATGGAAAAGTGGCGTCAGGAATAGTAATGTGATCATTACAGCCGTCGCCATTACTATGTTAGATACTGCCGTTTTGCATCCTGCGTTGAAATTCACTGCTGTTCTCGAAAATGGTCCTGCAAAAAAAATAGAGATGGGCCTTGTTATAAAAGCCCAATTCGTTTAAAGCCCAATTATTTTGAGCTTTTTAGATGGGCCTAAATAATTTGGTGTGTACCTGTTGTTAGATAACATGAAGTGCAAGAGCCGGCCATGTTCATCATACCAAAAGCGATCATCTCTTTGTTTCCATCAATGTGATAGTTCTTGAACATTGAAAAACTCCTCCCTACGGCCACTCCTTCCTGTGACATCAAATCACACCACCGGTCCATCATTTTTTTTAATGTTTTGAATTAGTCCTTTATTCATTCATTCGTTATTTCTTCCGAAAGATTGTCATATTTAGAGAACAGTCTCATTTTTAATTAGTTATCTTATTTATATTATCGTGATAACTAATCAATTACTTAGGGAGATGTGGGCTTACAGCGAGAGCTATGATTCCAGTTATTAGCCCAGTCTTGATAGCTGCCATCAAATATGGAGACCCGAAAGCCAACTCCGACACTGACGCCGGATTCAACCCTTTCTTCAAATGCCCAATCTATATATAGTAACAAACAAAAAAATCACACTCATTAATTAAATCTACTAAAATATAAATATACAGAGTACTTCACAAATGCCAAAAAAAAAGATGCAATTTATATGATGATTAATTAGAAGTTTTTTATTTTTATTTTTTTAAAATGAAGGAGAAATGAAAGTAGATAAATTTGTTACCACTTGAACGCCGTGATTCTCAGCCTGCGTAAAATAAACAAGAACGCTTCCAGTAATAACAGAGACTAAAGGTGCCATAGCATTTATCCAAAAGAAGCATCCCTTTCTCTTGCTCTACAATTGTCACAATTACAAATTAATATTATTTTTAAAAAAATCACACACCTTAATTAATTATATAAAAAATGAAAAATTAAGATTGATTAAATTAAATTATAAAAAAATAATACAATTAATTAAAGGGAATTTATTTGATTGACTTACAAAGTATCTTGTGATGAGAAGGAAGACGAGAAAACAACAACCAAGGACACCACTTTCCCATCTCCACTGCCAACCACACCAATATAGTATATTCATTTCATATTAAGAATATATAAAACTAATTAATTATAGTAATTAATAACGCTTCTAATTACTATTACTATTTTGCTAAATTACCTGATGGGTTTGGGTGAAAACGGAGCGCATGACGGACACGAGATCAGTGCCATGAGTGAAGTGAACTAAGCCAAGAATCCCTTTGAGTTGCTGAAGGCACACCACCGTAGCCGCTCCACCCATAAATCCCACTATTGTCGCATGCGACAAAAAATCCACTATAAACCCAAGTCTGCAAATCAATTACTAATTACATTAGTACAAATAAAAAATCCAAATTAATACAATTAACTTTTAAAAAAAACAAACAAAATCAAGTGTCTAATTCTTGTCTTTATCCACACGTACGTACGTTATTTCAATGTTTTAAGGCTTTTATTATGGTATATATTATATATAGACAAAATCCACTTCCCAAGAGTAATATTTTGTTGCTTATAACATGATCAGTTGCATGATTTATGTATGAACAGACCTTAAAAAGCCGAGAGCAGCTTGAAAGACACCGGCAAAGAAGGTAGCGGTTAAAGCTAACTGAACATAAAGCGTAGGGTTTTGATGAGGGTTCACTTCCTTCCCCAACATGGATGCTATCAGCAGCGACGGAACCGCCACCGTCCCCACCGCCAAATCTTTCGAGCTCCCAAACATCGCATACACCAGCGGCGGCACAAAGCTTGAATCTACACCATTTCAACAAAAAAAATTGTATTAGTACTTATATTCACGTACTACTAAAATAAAATTTTGATCAGAAAAAATGGATCTCTTGATAAAAAAATTGAAAAAGAGGGAGTACTTATAAGTATTAGTACTTACATAGGCCAAGGACTGGAGGTAAGTTAGCGAGATTGGCGTAACTTATGCCCTGAGGGACGGCTAGACTGGCGATAGTGATTCCGGCGAGGAGATCAGCTTTGAAGAACTCGAAAGTGTAGCGAGGGGCCCATTCGAGGATGGGCACGAAATATTGCAATCCCAGAATGAATTTCTTGGACCTTGGTTTGTTCTTGAATTGTCTGAAAGGGTCATCAGGGAAAAATGTCTCCATCAGTCCTGATGTTATGGACTTCACTAGTGGTTTTGGAGGAGGAATTGCAACCCGGTGCGGCGGGCATTTGTAGCCGGCGTCAGTGTTACCCCCCATTTTTTAATTGTTTTAGTACTGTGCTTCAAATTAATCTTATAAATGTTCGAAATTATGAATTTTTGGTGTTTGATTTGGGTAATTTAGGGACAAGTTTTGCTTCCAAGAAGCTGGCTTGGTGGAAGGAAATGTAATGGTGCCGGTGGTGTTGCTTAATTTGGGTTGATGGCTATGAAGTGTGGCGGGTGTATATAGAGGGGGGAAGGCAGGCAGATGGAGGGTGGGGAGATTGCAAAAATCACATTGGGCCTGGGCCCCACACTAGTCTCACACGTGGCAGGTCTTCAAAACATTGACCTTTATTGTGACGCGCGCCTACTAGAAGTAATTATGTTCAACTGTAAGGAACCAAAACCAGAATCATACTCACAAGTCCTAACTACTGTTGTTAAAGCCGCTCGATCTCTAATTGATCGTCCAAATAAAATCCATGTTTCATAGTATTGCCGTACTACTTACTGGGCAGGTTTGGGTACACGTGCTCATTTTGTGTTGGCCTGCGTCATGGAGACCTACACGTGCCACCAGGTAGTTCATTGAGTGAGTGGGTCCCATACGGTAGGAAGTTCTTCTGAATAAAATATGCTGCCTGCTGCCTATACTGTACTGAATTACTAAAACAAGGAAATAGTAATGCCTCTCTTTTTCTTCTTTTAAAGAGAGAACTATTTAGATGATTATACTATTTTTTTGAGCAAAAATTAAATAAAATGAAGAATTCCTCTCTATTTATAATTATATTAATAACAAAGAACACCCAGCCCGTATTCACTTTTTCTCTTAATACACTAAGCCTAGTCTTTATGATTTTATAATTTTATAATTTCGCACTTGAATTAAAAGCGTAATTATCTTTCTTGCTTTTTGCTTTTCGAAATCGTCATCTTCTTTACTTAAGAGCTCACGAAAATTCGTATCTCGGCCCACTCACGAAAGTGTATGTCAGATTTGGCCCATCGGGTATCAACATTATATTCAAAGGATATTACCTGTCAAAAATAATTATTAAATACAACTTATTACTATGAACAAATTAATGGGAATATTGGTGTGATTTTCGTGTGTGTTTGTAAAGATCAAGGGTAACACTTAGGTGAAATTAGGAGGATTGTTTTAAACTAAAAACTAAAAAGTAAATAAAGCAAGTAAACAATTCAGACCAAGAATGTGATTCTTCGTCAAGAGACAGATCAAGACTAAACAATCAGATGAAAGGGATTCCTATTAGAAGCTTAGCAAGCGATGAGACATGAGCAGCAATCATTGACGTAGGGGTATTCATCTTCAATCTACAGGGTTGCTATAAGATCAAGGTACACTTATGACTCCTACTTCCCTCATGTATTAAAACCACCTCAGGTACACTTACAGATGATTCCTAACCAACTAACACTAGTTAAAGGGTTTACTAAATTGGCTGATGATTGATTAGGGGAAGACAACTCCAAACCTAGTATCCTCGGTTGTCAATCGGGACTAAATCAGGTTAACCTTTCACACTAGCGATACTCCAGGCTAGTTCGCAGTAGATTCATCAATGCTAATATGTCTACTTCGATCATCTTGGCACATAAGTGGCCCAAGACGGATAACCGTGGTCAAGAAGAATGACAATTGTGACAATTGACTTAATCCTAGATTGTCCAGATCTAAAATCAAAAGGGAAACACAATACAATTATTATGAGATTAGTTAAATGCAGATTTAAAGATTAATAAAGAGCAATTAGGTCTCATGCATACTTATACTCGTGCTTTAAACGCTTCTACTAGAAATATTTATTTAGCTACTAATACTCATGTTGGAAACAAACGAAATATATATTGAAGAATATGAAAAATCATTTGTTTCGTGAAGAACGAAGGAGCTAGGTTTAGAAATTAGAAACAGAGATGAAAACAGAAAGAGGGGACCAAGTTCTGGACGACATCCCTTCTCAAGTAACCTATGGAGAGTATATATAGTTTCCTCTCCAATAAAATCTCTAAAAAGAAATAATTAATTAAATTCTAATTAAACTCTAAATTGTATCTAATCACTCTTCATTTCCAATTAGAAGTCTATAGGGTCGAGATAAGGTAGGACGCAGCTCCAATGCTTCTGTGGATAAGATCAACAATCATTATCGCTACAGGACTTTTCTGCAAGTATCGTTCGGTAAGGCTGAATTCTCCTGCCAGCCCAGATGGTTCCTCTTGGCCAAAAGAGTGGTCAAGAAAGATGTTTGCTCCCTTCTGCCTAGAAATGACTCTTTTCCGCCTATTTTTCTCCATTTGCTCTTCGTGACTATTTTCTGCAAAAAGTATGGAAACTATACTGAAATCAATAGAATTACCATTCAAGATGTATGAAAACAGGTGGTAAAACTAACACAAATTAAGCTCAATCAATCCTATAATAGTGTATGAACCGTAAAATCCTGGCATGATTCTTAATTAATCATAAGTTAATTAGATTATGCAAAGAATTAGTCGTATTTAATTGATAGAACCATGTTCTCCTCACCGAGAATGGGATTCTAATTAATCTTGAGGCCAATTAATTAATCAATTACCAACACACTAATGTCACATCTCCTCCAATTTCAACTAGTTGTAGCTTCTAGCTCCAATTTCAGAACGTTGCATCTAGAATTGAAAAGGTATGATTGGACGTACTACTTAACTCTAAAGGCAATAAAAAACAAAAACTTCATAAGCCTAACTACAAGCCCCCTTTTTTTTTTTTGAAAAATGATAAAATAATTTATTATTATTATAAAGTTTAAATTTTTTATTGTTCAATACAATCGAATTTATAATCTACTATATAAGAGACATGTGCTATTCAACTTTGGACAATTTTATCTTTTTATTTCATTTATGAATCCACAGGCATATATAACGAAAAAAAGTTAAAAAAGAAGAAGAAAGAACATCATGTTTTTCACGTGGCCATTGATGATTGGGAAAGGAATTTATATGGAGATTAATTAACGAATATCAATTCGTATGGACTCCTGGACGTTATTATATAACAAGAACAGAGAGTAAAAAATGAATTGATATTATTCGAGTAATTTAAAAAATTCTTTCTATCGGGCTTTGAAGAAAGTAAAAGGTAATAAATACTTTGGCTAAAAAAATGATTGATTACGAATGGAGAATTTTCTGAAAAAAAATCTAATTTTCAGAAAATTAGAAATATTTCTAAAATTATGTCTCATAAAAATCTCCAATTTTTCAATTTTTCAAAATTAACACTGAAAATTAGAAACACCCAAAATAGAGTTTTCTAACTTTTTCAAAACTATTTTTCTAATTTTTTCTTTTAACTCCTTCTCACAACTTGTTCATACTTTTCTTCATCTTTTTTTAAAATAGTAGATGGTATCCATATTTTAAATACACGTCTATTATAAATTCATGATGACTAAATAAAAAAAATTATATTTGAATATTTAACTTATTTATGTGTAATTTTTTTTCTTATAGAAATATATAGGTGCTATAGATGGTACTCATGTCGCAGCTTGGTCTCCTGCATTTAAACAAAAAAAATTCGGGGTAGAAAAATACTTGTTACTCAAAATGTTATGGCGGCGTGTTCGCATGATATGATGTTTACCTTTGTGTATACTGATTGGGAAAGCACAACTAATGATTCATGCGTATTTCTTGAGGCATTGACAAGACAAGAAAATGGTTTTCCTATGCCTCCAGTTGGTAAAACATTATTCTTGTAATTCATAACAATATTTATTAATTGTTATATTAATGGTTTCTTAAATGTCTGATTGTATTTATCTTTTGCAGGTTACTATTATACAGTTGATGTTGGTTATCCAAACATTTATGATTTTTTAACTCTTTATCATGGTGAACGGTATCATTTAAATGATTTTCGTGGGCGAGGAAGGATAATAAGAAAATATGTATTGTTTAACTATCGACATGCGTCATTGAGAAATGTGATTGAAAGAGCTTTTGGCGTTTTGAAGGCTAGATTTCCAATCTTAAAGTCCATTCCAAATTATCCTTTTCGTCGTCAGAGGCAAATACCTCTAGCTTGTTGTGCACTACACAACTTTATTCGAATGGAAGATAGAGTTGATCAACTATTCACAGAATATGGTACAGAAAGTCTGTAAAATTTTAACGAGGACGAAGCTAATGTGACTCAATAAGGTATTCAAGTAGATATGTCCCAACAACAATAAATGAATGCGGTTAGAAAAGATATTGCAGATCAATCATGATCTAATTATAATATTGTTAGAATATGAAGAAGTAACAAGTTAAATGAAGTATGTTTTTAATGTTCATATTTGTAGTATTCACGTAATGAAGAAATAATTTAAGACCATTTTATATGTATTTTATTTTCATGAACGAAATTATTATATTTATATTTGATCTTTAACATGAATAGAATTAACATATTTATATTTGATTTTTAACAAAATTAAAATGGGCTATTGTTTAGTTTATTAATCTTCTAAAAAAAATGATAGCATGATTTTTTAATTAAAATCAAATTGATTGAACAAAATTAGTAGTTTTCATTTTTCAAAAAAAGAAGAAATAATTGTTAGGTGAACACGATTTCGAGTTTTCTAAAGCTGAAAATTTTCACATTTAGTACAAAACAAACACCATTTCTAATTTTCTAGCGTTTTCTAATATTTTCTAAAATTAGAAATATTTCTAAAAAATAGAGAAAAAAAATGAAATAGTTTTTCATTCGTAAACGGGGCTTTAATGTTTCTTGCTCTTGTTTCATAGTTAAACACAATCCTCTTCCGATAATTCGAAAGTGCTTACTTTTCATCTTTTCTTATTCATCCCCCCTTCCTAATGATTGAAAGACATGATGATGATGGAAGAAACCATTATTCCATCTTTCTCCGCTATATTCCTCCATGGAGTGGACGCACTTCTCCACTTCTCCACTGTGTCTGAGATCTTATGTAATGTACTCGTGTTCTGACACCTGTGCTCTAACGAAACTCATAGAAAAATCATTATTTTTTAAATTCTCCCTATCTTCCATGTCTTTTTAGCATACCAAGCACGAGGTGTGTTAGCTAATCAATAATGCAAATAACTATTTAATGTCTGCTTAATTGATATTGTGATGGCAGGTAAAAAGTTGGACAAAAGTGAAACAATATTTTAAGATATTATAATAATGTGGTTGAAGATTTCTTTTAAATAATACTCCCTTCGAGTTTTATTAATAGTCATTTTAATTATTTTTTCCGATACCAATATAATTATCGTGAGCGGTTGAACACAATATTCAATAAATTTTTTCAATACTTAATTATTTAGAGAAATAACTGGAATAAAATTTTATTGGATAATAAATATTGGAAACATAATTTCATTAAAAAGAGAGTATACTTAAAAAATAAGAGAATTGATGATAAGTTTTGGAAATATAAAATGAAAGTAAAACTCATTGAATTTGTTATAATTAAGGAATGCAACTAATCTTATAGGGGTATAAATATAACAACTAAATAGTATAAAAAAATTTAGTCAAAACTGACAATTAATAAAATTTGGAGGGAGTATTTTGCACCGAACGTATGTGACCACCACGGAAAAGATGGATGCAGAGCGAAGACGGTGGCGGCAGGTTTGTCACCGGTGGCTATGAGAGTATGATGAGATCGGAGATCGCAGTGATGTTGATGTTGGCTGGCAGTAGTGATGAGGAGAAAAGCTATGGCCCCATTTCTTTTTAGCCTAAATTTTTTTTTAAAAAAAATAAATATATATATATATATAAATTTACTTGTTTATTTCTTTGTAAAATGCCAAAAAAATTAATTAAAAGAAGACGAAATTGTTGGTCTGAGACGAATACAAAGGTCAATTAGGTCAAAATTTTATACTAAGATAGAATTGCAAATTTTGTGCTCATCTCTCTAACTAAAACCACATAAATTATAGAATAATTATAGGCGTTCAAAAAATATTACTTCTTAATTAATCAATTTGATTAATATAAATAAAATTAATCATAATTGAATTAAACTTATATATTGATAACAGCAAAAAGAGGATTGCTGAACTCATCATTTCTCACAATCTATTCTACGTTCTCTCCCTTCGATAAATGAATTCATCCTCTACAAAAAAAAAAAAAAAAAAAAAGGAATTCATCATTGTTATTGGCCATGTGTGACAAAAGGAATGCGGGGAACAATCAAATGCATATGGATATGGCCCAGGAAAATTCAAAAGGACTAGGCAATGGAATTCGAGGCCCATTCGGGAATTATTGGACAAGTATACATTGTAGCCGTAGAACAGCGCCACAAGACTTTTGTATCACCACAATTCCCTGCACATCATCAACATGTTTGAAATAACTTAGTTTCCTTTAAAATTTAATCAAATGGTAAAAAAAAAACAAAATTGGGAAGCAATTCCAAATCGACCCTGTTTAACTTTCAGAATAATAACAACAATTTTCTTATTTATTTTGAAGAAAAAAATAAAAATTGGAAGGAGGAACTAATTGTCTAGCTTATGCTAATGAACTTCCGAACATTGAAATAAATATAAATCACGTACTTAAGTTCGAATCGAATCTTACTTTTGTCTATAAAAAGAAAGTCAAAGTCAAACGGAAGATGGAAGAACTGGGTCCGGGGCAATGGTGCTTCTTCTCATACATCATTTTCAAATGTCAACTGCGTAAGTGCCGAGCCTGCCGACCATGGTACCATCCGCACTCTTAGAATTCACCTGCCTACTCTAGTCCCTGACCTGTTTGGTTCGTCCTCTCCTCTCCTCCTCAAATTTCAAATGTTCCTCTGTTGTGCTTCTGCTACCCACTTTCTTTTCTCATGTCCCAACTCCTAACCTTAATTTATAATTATCTAAAATCACTAAACTTTTGCTTATAAATAAATATTTATTTATTTATTTTATTTTTTCAAATAAAAAATCTACGGAACAAAATGTCACAAGTTTTACATTCGTAATTTTAACTAATTAAAAAAAAATAATTATTGGTTCAATCGTTATATGCGGATAAAATATATTTAGAATTATGATCAACTACGGTAGCTGATGTTTGCCTTCCATACATACGTATAAATAGATTTGATGGGTAAGAGAAATTAGGAAGGAAAACATGGGCTCTCATGCAGAAATTATATGTATACATATTTTAAGACACACACCACATGTGTAAGATCGTATGGTTGACTTCATTACAATAATCGATGAAGTGGATTACAATTACTGTTCAACTGTGTTCATGTACAGTCCACACCATCATCCTCTCTCTATTTTCATTTGGTTAGCAACATGTAATAAGTAATGATGACACTTTCATAATCTTTAATTGGGACATGGGAATCTTTGCACTATAGTCCACCTATGTAAGGTCGAGTTGCGTGAGACTTGTAACGCTCTATATCAATTAAAATAAATAAATTTATATAGAATAGGGATCTTCGATCCTAATGGCTACTTTTCGAATAGTTAGTGACTGATGACTATATAAATAAATATTCTTGTATACTTTTCTTATACCCCTTATCCGCTTTCTTTTCCTTGGAGATTAGGCAAATCGGAAGGTCAAACATTAGGGTTAAACTTCTTAAGCTTTTATACAATAATCCCTCTCATTTTCTGCTCCAAACTCTTTGTTGGGCAGGGCTTTTTGAGCGGCCCTAATAAATATTAGACTGAACAACATCCCCTTTTAATGCAGCCCAATTAAGAAAAGTAATAGGTTGGGCTTCATGGCCCACAAAATCAAAATAGCTTTTGGGCTTTGCATCTTCTACTTCTACTTCAACTGCAGCATTCTCTCCCTTTCTGTGGCACGGCGGCGGTCTGTCTGGTCCGGTTGGCCTGTCGAGCGTCGAGCTTGAACTTGAATCTTCCATTTGTTTGAGTTATGGAAGACAAACATCAACTAGTCGTCAATTAGATAAACGGGTAAGTAACCCTTTTCTCCTTCTACTTTCTATCAATTTATTTCATTTCCACATTTCTTATTGATATTGCTGATGACTGCTGGTTTTAACAGTCTTGAAACTTATTTTAATGCTATGCTCGTTTGAAACTTTCTCTCTTTCCGGCAAAATAAAGATGCCTCGTTAGTTGTTGTAATAAATCCCAGCAGACCTAGCAGAAAATTAAGACACTAACTTGAAATAGGGTCCTAAAAGATGGACAGTTTAACATTAGAACGTTCATCTAACCTAACCAGTACCATTACATTCAATGTTTTGCTTGGTGCATTGATTAGTCCACATACTTTATGTTTAAAGACTGGAAATAGGTAGCTCATCACTTTAATGATTGAAAAATCTCTCATTGACGAATAGTTGAATGGTTGGAGTTAGAGGAAGTATACTGTTCTATGTTGATGATGCCAACTTCAAAAGAATGGTACTTTAAGAATTCTGTATTAATGTGGATTCAAGTTTGGCATTTTTGGATTGGACATTTGCACGATGAATGTTTAAATACAAACAGGACAAAAGAATTTGATAATAATCAGCAAATAATTCACTCACAAATAATTTTTCTATCAACACATTGATGATACAACTGTTAAAACTGTGTTCCTGCATTTTCTTTTAAATGCTTGCAGGTTACTTGTCCTTGTTTTTTGTGTTTTCCTTGAGGAACACAGTTTGCCAAAATGCACACAAACTTTAAAAAGAACGTAAAGAAGACTCTACATTAGGCGAAGTTTTGTTTTCCTTCCTTTGCAATGACATTGGTGGGAGTGATGTTTTTTCTTCCTTGCTGCCATAATTACGCCGATGTTGTTGATCAGTCCTAAATTCCTTATAGAAGCATGCATTATGCCTTGTTTCCGCATATTTTTGCACTAAATGTCCAGTTTGTGATCGGTGCACTATTCAGTACCTATTTCCATGAACCTGCAGAGTCAAAGCAATGAAAACCCTCCTTAGAGTTTGGCATTTATGGATGGTCGTGTACCTATTCTGTCATTTAGTTCAGTTTTCATCTTTTCCTTTGACTGTGATTCGTGGTAATTATGATTTAAGGTTGACTCATACTCACATCAAATCCAACAAGAGATCTGCAGTAGTTGGTGTTTGTGAGCACTGTACTGGTGGATCCGCACTCACTCTCTTTGAGGGACACTGATGATCTGTCCAGCTTAACAGCCCAAGGATACTGATAATTTTGAGCAGCGGCCCCGACATGTGATGATGATCTCTGCATCCGCACTGCCCTTGGAACGTTCCTTCCTTCTATTGATGCTCTTCTCCTGCCAGTGCTAGGTTGCCTCTCAAATGAATCCGGTCTTTGTTTTGGTGCACTATGCGACCGGACCTTGGCTCTGGAAGACTCTGTGTTCGCCATGTAGCTTGGGAAGAATGGGTAGTCGTAGGACAGGGATTCTGCATACTCTGAACGAGGAAACGCAAATGGAATCTTCGATGGATCGGGTTTTGATGCTGCAGAATCGTACTGAGGAGTACTCTGTGCAGTGCCAAAACCATAGTCCTCAAAATGGCCACTGTAGGTTCTTGGGCTCATTTCTGTTAGAGCCGATGGAGCTGGTGAGATCTGGCTGTTGTCTTGCTTGGAGAATGCATGAGTTGACGCATAATGAGTTGACAATCTATGCTCTGCTCGTTCTGTTTGAGAATTGTGTGAGTAGCTATTTCTGCTCCTCGTACTTCCCTTTGATTCTCCAAGATCCATCTCCACAATCTTGATATTCTCTTCCATGCCGCCATCAGATTCCTGTATGCACCAAAAACACATCGTGGATTACTCATCAGCCGTAGCAGACTCATAACAGGAAGAACATCTCTTCAGGTGAATCTCTATGTTCTGTTATGTGTAATAACAGAACTACAACTTGGTAATATTAACAAAGAACTACAACAAGTTTTTCCATTACTCATTATGATCTTTTAAAGCTTAAAATAAGTTTTCTTCTGAAATTAAATCTTCAGCAAGGTTATTGATCATTCACTAGCCACGGTGTTGAACAGTGAATTCATGGAGAGTGAAACAAAAAAGATTTTATGATGCGTGGTCTGGTTTGAATCTCATTCTTAAGTCGGTTGAATTGCAGAAAAGTCTTGTTTAAGGATAGATGCTGCTGATAATTTGAGATTTCAATGGAAGGGAAGAATCCTTACATAATTTGTGTGCCTGAACCTATTCTCCTGCGTGGATTTTCTATGAACTGATAGCCTCTGTGTAACAGGCTTTGCATCATCAACCGACAAGATCCTCTGCGCCCGAGCTCTAGCCTGTACATTCACCAACGCCTGCATACACCGGAGTGTGGCAGCGGCCTGTTTCCTCACCAGGTGACCTCTCACCAAAGCCTGCAACTTCACCAATCCTTTCAATGCACATAACGCTTTTCTTGCCTGTTCACAACATACACAAAATTCACATTTTTTCATTTGCTAATAAAAGTTAATAAAAGCTGGTCAATCTCAAATATTTACATACCAAATAAGAACGAAACACAGATTGAATCTTTATAGCGGCAGCCTCTTCAATTGCACTGCTTCTCTCCTTAGCTGCTGCAGTTAAACGGATCACAGCAGCTGCAGCCTGCGCAGCTGCCACTGCTGCATCAGTTGCTGCGGCGGTAGCAGCTGCCATGGCCAGTGCATGCTTCTTCTGCTCATCCTCCGAATCCAATTGCGCCACCGGTAGTGTGGTGGTGACACTTGGTTCTGCAGAATTCAGCTCCTTAGGAGCTGCAGCAGCAGTAGCTGACGATCTGCGAAAACTCCATCTCTTTTTCTCTTTCGGAGTTGTTGGTGGGATCAAATTTGGGGTGGTCAACAGATTTTCAATACAATTTGTTGAATCCTGAATCTGATTACTCGCACCCTTTTCCTTTTCCTTCTCCTTGTCTTTCTTCCCCGTCAAGAAAGTCTTAAACCATTTTCCTGGCTTCCCCATCTCTGTCAAGATCTTCTAATTAGCTGCCATTGCGTCTTCAGAATAATAACATATAAGAAAGCAACAATGCAATATAGCAGATCTATATCTCTCTGTCTTTACTTGTACACGTACTTATCACCACCATAAATATGGTCCACGTTATTGCAACAGATCCTTAATTGCTTCAATTCTTGACAGCCTTAAATCTAACTGTTCCGTTATCTTTTACAGTTTATACCTTCCTTGTTTGTATTGTAGTAAGTAACTAACATTTCCAGAGTACAATATGGTTCTTGTAAATTTAAACTCCTATAATTCAATCCCCCCACTAGAGCAAGAAGTAGAAAGGAAACTACTAGTAACCTAGCAACTTGCTAATATTCTAGAAAGATAAATTTGGAAGGAGATTCCTTCCTTATCAGCCCCATGGAATTTCTTAGATACAATACCAATCTAGTCCCTGGTGTTTAAGTCTCCATCATTCAAGAAAACATGGGTGTTACTGTCATTTTATGGGGTTAAAATAAGAATGGGATGGCAATGGTTGAGATCAGAAGCCATGTGAAAAAGGGTCAAGAACATGGCAGAAGAATCCTTGTAAAATACTCTCATGTCAGGGTAGGGGTCTTTCTTGCATATGTTTGTAGGGTAGTGGGGTCCTTAGAATGGTCTGTCTGGTATGGTAAGGGAAGGGAGCACGTGCTTAATCCCACTATAATCCTTATCTCAGCTGGAGAGTGGAGAGAGAGAAAAGGAAAGGATAGTTTTTTTTGTTTTAAGATCCCAAGTTGAGGTGAGTCAGTCTTTGTTGATTCCAAGACCATTAAGGAAGTCATCTTTCCAGTTCATCGTTTCAATGGTTTTTCTTTTTTCCATCTCCATAAAGGATAAAAGGATTGAGGGCCCATTTTCCTTTTTTTCCCCCATTTTCCAGTTGCTTTCATAACTCTGTGTGCAAGGGAGACCGCTGCCATATGATGATGACAGAATGGTTGCAGTTGTTGGGGAGACAAAACATTTAATTTGTATAATCAGTTGCTTAGATCGTTTCTTGCCAATTGGTACTGTTAGGTAGGGATGTGTTTATTACAGTCTTCCACAATGTTGTTAGATTTCAACAGAAACTGGAAAACTACATTGTCGAATTCAAACCCAGCAAGCAAAAACTAGTAGTATAAACCATTCACATAATTTTATAGGATTCTGTTGATTTTCTTTTCTTGTTCTACAAACAGTATCTTTCTGATTAGCGAGTCAGATCGGTGCGGATAGGATTAGTCTTAATTCATTATGTTTAGAGACCTTATTTAGAACGTGTACAGGTCTTGAAAAACACTCCTTCACTTGAGAAAGTAAACAAATGATTGATTTGCATCTGCTTAAGTTTTACTTCTCTGACTTTCTTCATAATAGAAGATTGCTGTTGTTCCAAGAACAAGATTGGGAAATCAATGCAACTTCAATCTTTTCTTTGCCGCAATGCCAGAATAGAGACAAATGCTCAATATGTTAAGTTGTAGTACTATATAATTAATAATAATAGTATACAAGTTGAAATTTCAACCAAGTAATCGAGTGGTGGTGGGTGCATGAACACAAAATAAATGCATTTGTCTAATTATATAGGACAATTATTGAATAAATTAATTATATGAATTTGTGATAATGAAAATATTAGTTGGTAATCACATGGTATGTTCTCAATACTTCCCCCTTTGACTAATGACTAGTTGTCTGGTTCTGGGAAACACCATTTTCTTTCATTTGTCTTCTTCCTCTTCTTTTCTTTTTCTTTTCTTTTTTCAAAAAAAGGGGAAAAAAAAGTAATTTGCTTCAAGTTTAATCACTCAGTCGCGCAATTAACAAGGATTTTCAAAATTAGCGTTAAAAAAACATTTTAATTATAATTAATTAGTAGATAGCGGCGGAATGAGAAGCATCATGTGAAAAGAAAAACAGAGCATATCCCTTCAAAAACATTCTGTACATGCTCATCCATTAATATTAATATCACTATTAATGTCGCCATGTAACCGGTGATAATAGCACCAACAGCAGTGGGTGGGTTATTAAGGATAACACATGATTACTTAATTTAAATTGCTGAACCACATGATTTAGAAATATATGGGAAAAAAAATATCAAACTCCATTTATCGTTGAAATTAACTCGATCTAAAAATTAGCGTTATTTTATAGACGGAGATGTAAGTCGAACCATTATTGTTGAGAGAGAAATTATTAACGTCGTACGCAGCCAGTCGATTTCTAGTGGTTGTTCTCTCTCTCTTTTGTCTTTGTTTGGGCAATGGATTATGAATGGTTTGAGCCAAAAGAACACAAACTACAAAATATTCGGAAACGCCAACATCATTCCATCGTTGGGGTAACCATAAATGAGCGATGCTCTTGGATCGTGTCTCGTATTGGCCTCCTTTGTCCAGTGAGAGAGGGATTGTTCCTTGTTTTATTCCCATACAAAATGCTCCTCCATTTCAGTCACATCCTTCGGTGTTCATTTCAACATTTTCTCTCCTTTAGTATAAATTAATTATGTTCGTACTGACTTGGTCAATTAAATAACGCAATAAGTGATTGTTTCACACGGAATCAGTTACAATAAAAATACGTGTTTTTCAATCGAAACGCCATGTCCTTAACTATAATTGTAAATTACAAAAGTACCCCTTGAACATTTTTGTAATTCAAAAAATAATAACATGGATAGGGGTAGTTTGTGATTTGTGGTCCTGCATAACGCATACTGAAAATCTTTCCAAAGAGAGAGTAAAAGAAATGTGTACAAAATGTATTTTAGTGGGTATTTTAATTGTGCCAATAGATGGACGGATGTAGGCAATGGATCCATTACATCTTGGAATTGACTGTGACTTTGATGTCCTTGGAAGAAATTAGAGTACTAATTATGTTCGAATACACATATCTAATATAAGTTTCTAATGGGCCTAATAATTACACACCAAATGTCTGATGGGCTGTTAGGCATATGTTAGTGTTGGGCTATGATGCTAGATTTAGAGTAGAAAAAATCACTACGTTAAATTCCTTTTGCTTCCACAGCAAAATGAATTGATACTTCACCAGCCAAGATCAACACAGTCACTAATCATCGTCAGAATCCTCCAAGTCTCAACATCAAATAGATAGTGGGCTCGTTCGCTAAATTATATTCAGCAACAGTCATCCTATCGTCCAACACCTGCTTCTGGTAAACTAAACATTGCTGGTCCGGTGAATCTTCATCGTCACTCATGTTAATGGCATGGCATGCCACATCAGCAGTTAACGGAGGAGGGTTGACGACGTAAATGACGAGTATCAAATGTGTCATATCTTTCAAGTGCAGATGTTTAGATGTTTTTTAAACCGTTTTACAAATAGAGGCTCTTGGGCCTAAGATTTATATATTGTCTTATACGCAAGTCTTTATTTTATTTTATTATTTCATAAACCTGGGTCCGATTCTATTAATTAACATTTCAAATAAGTTAATAAATACAAAAAATTAAGTATTATTAATTATAATTTTCTCGTAAAATTCTAAATACGACGTGATAATCAAAAGATGCTAGGCAGACTTTTTTTTTTTTTGGGTGATACGAGGGAGTAGTATAAGATTCTGAAAATGTACAAGTGCGTTTGGGTTTGAGTTTGAGTTGCTGGGCTTACGTTGGTATTCGGCCCAAGTTTTTCTTTTGTACTACTAATTTCATTAATTAATGTTAGTGACTCCGAGATTGACGAATGATTTTGTTCGCGCCGACCAAATTAAGTGATTGTCCTGGCATGCGATTGGTTAGATCTTGGCCGTTGATCGCTTTGACTTTTATTCCAATCCAGAAAATCGGCATGCGCGTGTGTGCATCTCATAATTTTCAAATTTACAGTAATTAAGCGCCGCCGCGTAGCGCTTGACTTGTTAGAAATATCTAGGGGGGTTATAGCATTTGTTAGTTGTTACAGCTTTCAAGAGTAGAAGATTATGCAAATAGTCAAAAGCCAGCTCAGAATATCTCCCAACTATATTTCATCGATTGCATTTAATCGGGGGCATGACCATACATAACGGGCGCCAAAAGCACACCACCAAACGCTGATGGCCGATCGGCTAACTGTAGTTAACACAATTACAACTACCAACGACCCAAGTTTCCATGTGTCACTTCCTAAGTCAGCCACGTTATCAACTTTGGTTTGGTTGAAACTTTGAAACGCAACCACTGACCTTGATTGATTGCTGATATCCGTTTTGGTATAAAATTGAAAATCAAGAATCGAAATCCATTCCTCTCAACATTCGAACACTGCCTAGAACACTACACCTGTCTTCCATTTGCTGCTTGTTCAAAAGAATGGGTTTTTCATCAAGACCCACTCCGCATCTTGCAACCCTTCTTCTTCTGCTGTCTGTCGTCGCTGGAAGCTCTGACTTTCTGTCTCCCCTCCTGTCACCCATCTTTGGTTGGTTTTCCATTTCAGGCCTCTTAATCTCTCTCCCCCGTATAAAGATTCTGTCTTTTCTGCTGTTTTTCATGAATTTTGGTTGTATCGTAATGGGTTTTTGATTGCAGATGATGTGTGCAAGGAAGTGGAATGTGGGAAAGGAAGCTGTAAGCCGTCGGATAACAGCACCGTGTTTTATGAATGTGAATGCGATTCTGGATGGACGCAGACTCGCTCCAGTAATGATACTTTCCTCAGTTTCCTCCCCTGCATAGTACCCAACTGTAAGACAGACATCTCTGCCTCTCATCACTCAATCCTTCAATTCTGAGTGCTCTTTTCTCATTTCTCCATAGTAAAAGATCTGTTAGTTAGTTTGTGCAACTTAGAAAAATACTTTCTTTTCATGTAATGGATATCTTATTTTATACATACTTTCTGGGTACCCTTTGTCATGTTGAGATATACAATATACTAATAGGCTTACTTAATTTAGGGGGAAAAGAAATTGGCATGTTCCTGTTCCTGATGGGGATGTGGCACCTACTTATACTCAAAGTTTTGGCCAATTCTTGCCCGTGTAGATGGATAAAAAAACAAAATCTAAGAAAGACTCTTTACTAACTGATTCTTGAGATTGTATATTGCTAATTTGGATGTGATGCCGTAGGTACCATGGATTACACATGCGCAGCAGCAGCACCCTCACGCATCCAAAACAAATCAAGCAAAGCTAATGAGTCAATTTTCGATCGTAAGCACTATTACTGCCAGTATTGCATTTTTTCCCTTTTGAGTTCACCGTATAAATGTGTAGTTATGACATCTTCTGCTTCTTCTCATTGTAGCCTGCTTTTGGACTGATTGCGGAGGGGGGGTTTGCAACAAGACATCTACGTTCACCTACAACTGCGCTTGTTCCGAGGGTTACTACAACCTTCTCAATGTCACTGCCTTTCCATGCTTAAGAGATTGTAAGAGTCCACTTTATGTGTTCGTACTAAATACGGTTTCGAACACATGGAACTGGGAAATACTTGGTACCTTGTGTTTAATAGAATGATTGCTTGACATGGATTTGATTCTTTGTTTATAGGTTCACTTGGGATGGATTGTTCGAACCTCGGGATTTCAATGTCAAATAGAACAACCCCTCCAGCACCTGCATTGGATCAGAGTGGTAAGAAATCAAGAGGATACTGTCTATTTAAACATTTGTGTGCAGGTTTTATATTTTACATCGAAATTGTTATGCTTGTTGAACAGCTAGCTCTTCATACATTGATTCTACGACTGCATTCTTAAAAAAATGATGTGCTAATAGAGACAAGTTTAGTAACACCAGCATGATTGAGCTTATATCCGTCTAACATTATAAATGTTGCTTCTTTCCTTTTACAGCTAGCTCAATCCCTGACAAAAACTTGATCTGGACGATGGCATCAATGATTTCTTTGGCTATGATGGAGTGGAAATACTTGTAGAGAGTATATGCTTGAAGGTTTAGAATGTCCATCTCTAGCCAGATTATATCGATACCTTGATCCTTTTTTTTGCTACAATCAGATGCCTGCCCGGCTGCTCAAGTTAGCTAGAGAACTTTACATCCATGTCTGGAATGAAAGTTGTCAGAATTTGTTGTCGAACAAATGATATAGAAAGGTAGATGGAGATGTCATAATTTGGTTATCTAGTAGTTGTACAGGATAAGTTGCTGAGATTCTACTAGCTATATATAAAGGGAATTGAGATGTCAGATATGATCGTTTTGAGAGTTTACTAGGCGTATATTGTTTGTGTTTTGAAACTAGACTCCTCATTTTGCTCATCCTTGTCAACCAAGCTATACTTCATAATATTAATGCAATGGAAGCCCTTATGATTGTGACAAGAAATTGAACAAAGAACAGATAAACCTGTAAAATTTTAGGTCAAAACGATACTTATTCTCACAAAATTGGGTGGGTTAATGCCTGTCATGCCTTCATCATGTGTGGTAGTTTTGGGCTCACTTGATTTTCAAGTGAGGCCCATTAATATGGCTGTCCGGACCAATTTCAAGCCCGGCCCAAAAAATATCAACTACTTTATTTAGAATCTCTCTGTGTTTTCCTCTCTTTTTTTCCAGTAAATTTTGTGCTTTCCCTCTTCTGCTCTGCTCTGCCCTGCCATCTAACTTTTCTTTTGTAAGAATATGTTGGTGACAGTAAATATTGTAAGATGGAAAATGACAGACGGTAAGTAATCAATTCAGCTGACAACAAAAACCTCCCCATCTGTTTGACGCAGGTAATTTCCAGACCTGACTTACTGCCTACGGCTACTAACTTGCACGTACCGCCAATCAATCAATCAATCAATCCATCATCAAAACCCCACTCTCAGAGAGAGAGTCTAAAGTCTAAACGACCTAATCTAATGCCTAAAATGTCCCATCAAATGCATAATTATTACTCAAACTCGGCAAATAACAAAGGATAATAAATTAACCCCTACCTATCAGCGGCGTACGGCCCACTGTTTTTAGGCCTTTTTCTTTCACTCGCTCGGTTGGATTGGATATTTGATTTGGACCCTTTCATTTTTTTCTTACACAAAATTAGAAGCAGCTCTCTCATGATCTAGTCTCTTTTTTTTCCTTGAACCATACTTTTAAGTTATGATTAATTTTATTCTTATTAGATTGATTATTAAAAACTAAAATAATTTTAAATAATTTCTCCATATATAAAAACTGACATTTTTACTCATGAGATGAAATTGTCAAATTATTTAAGATTATTTTCTATTTTTTCTGTCACCGTAAGTATAATGATGGCAAACGTATCAATGTACTCCTTACATCCTTTTTTTAATTAACATTTTGGACCCTAATTTTTTAACTCAATTAATTAACATTCTGAAATAAAAAATAGCAGTTTACTCTGTTGCCTGTCAATTTTATCTAGGATGGTGAGGTTGGGTGGAGTGGAATTGGTTTGGTTTTGACATCAAAATTTATAAAAGGGATGGCGGGACCGGTAACAACAATGTTGAGCAACAAATCAATTTAAAACTATTGCATTAAATGTTAATATTAGACCTTCAAACGTCAATTTAAAAAGAATGGAGTGAGTATATGATTTGGAATTATGATAGAAATAACTTTGGTCATTAGAAAATGTTGAACAATACCACGCCAATACAGCAACAGAACAACTTAAATAGTCCTAGCTAACCAACACATCCTACTTTTTTTATCAGATAACTGATGTATATTATCACATGGTATTTATCTGTGATGTTTATCTTATATATGTGATAGGTATAGTTTGTTATAGAAAAGATATCCTTACATAGTTGCTACTCGTTGTACAGTATATATATAAGTAAGCAATACATAATGGCGTTATTTGTGGCTTTCAATCATATTCTTCTGAACCTATTTACTTAGTTCTAGTTGGTAGCGGAGCCATTTTCTCTCTCACGAGATGACATCTGAACTCTTCCTCAACAATGGTACCTCTGAAACTAACCGAGGATAATTACCTCTGTTGGAGAGCTCAAGTAGAACCGTATTCATCAATGGTACTCGCCCTCAAACAGTCATATCAGCAGGCTCTACCCTTTCCGCACCTAATTCTGATTACGAACTATGGGTTCAATAAGACAAACTTATAGTTAGTACCTTGCTCGGATCTTTATCTCTTTCGGTGATGCCTTTTATCATTGGTTTAGAGATTTCTAAAGCTGCGTGGGATACCCTTGAAATTTCTCTCTCCTCTGATGATCAAACCCGCATGATGTCCCTCAATGGTGATCTCATGAAGCTGCACTAGAAACCAGATGAGACTGTTACCTCATACCTTCAACGAGCCAAAATATTATTTGACCAATTCGCTGCTATTGGTAAACCAAAATCCTTTGGTGATTTCAATCTATATATTTACAAGGGGTTTAAATCTGAATTCAAAATTTTATTACCTTTCTTAATGTACCCAAGACACCCGTTATTTTTAGTGAACTTTTCAGTCAAGTCATGAGTTTTTTAACTCTGGTTCCAAATTTCATATAACAAATCCTGCTGATCTGCCACCACTACTCACTGTCTTTGTCCCTCTCCTATAATCCTGTTTGTGACCCTTGGGTTTTGTGTTGTGCTGTAAAATTATTGCTGCTTTCGATCTTCTTTCATCCATCTTTTTTCTCATTTCTAGGTTTTCGATTCTAGCAAAAGCAGTTCTCTTCTTCCTTCTAAACCTTCAAAAAGGCCCTACAAGAGCATCTTCTTATCTTGGTTCTCTTTTTTCTCTTTAGTCTTATTTCTGTGAATTAATATTGTTTGTGTTTTCCGAATTTGCCCTCGAACCCATGGTCAATTTAATACATTGGCATTGCCTATTTATGTCAATTGACCACTATTTCTATTCTCATTTCCCTATCGCCGGTAATGTGACTGTGTGAGTATGAAAATGGCATTAATTCTGACCCATTTTAGTCATTGGAAATTGGAGCTATCTATCACTATTAGCTCATTTATACTACAATGCGATGGAGACACAGGTCTTATTCTTGATGCTGCTCTATCATCTATCCATCACCATTTATCAAAACTGTAGGACACATTCAGTTCTACAGCTACACTACTGCTTCCGTTCCGGTGGAGTCATTCATTTAACCAAATTGCAAACAAGTCATTCCGTTGTTCCCTTGAATTGGAGTAATTCTCGTAATTTCATATCGTACTTTATATTCTACTCATATAAATAGTATTGTAGTAGACTTAATTAAGGAAACTCAACCATAATTTTAAAATATTATGATTTTGGCTAGATTAACTTTACTTGCTTTAAAAATGTTTAATGTATCAATTGTCTGTCCAAATTGAGCGTGGAATCCAAATCCGTAAATGGGCCGGAATCACACACGGTAAGCAGTAAGCACTGGATGAGTAGTTGAGGTGTGCAGCTGAATGTGGGCATGTTGGTCACAAATGATGTCGTCTCAAATAGTCAAATAAAGCCCATAATCATATCATAATGTAAAATGTTGAGAAAATGGTGGGTGATGGATGATGAGCAGTACGCAGCAATTAAATGGTGGGTGCGGATAATCAAAGATTCCTCTCATGCTAAAATTGAAAATTAACGAGAGGATGAATATTTTCTTTTGTGCGGAGTTTAGTCATGAGACAAGACAGTTCTTTTTATTTCTTTCATCCAATTACATAATAACTATCTCTAAATTCATACGCAAGAGTAACAAAATTGTCACTAATTACTAATTAGCTCCTTAATAAGCAAAATGCTTTCAATGGTAATTTATTTTTATATTTATTAATCGCTTCAGCAACCTCTTACTTAACCGTCAGCTAATCCCGAGTCAACCTACCCCACCTTGTCACTTCCTAATTGGTGGCTGCTGCTGCTGCCGCCGTTCCCTAACCATTTAAAGTTTAGACCTTTCCTTCCTTCTCAATTCTCAAATGCAACTTCTGTTCTGCTCCCAACTCATTATGGTTTTCTTTTTTATGGAAAAAGAAGAAAATATGATAATCATTTCGCGAATAATGCCATAATGATGGGTTTTGAATTTATAATTATCGCTTTTCCGCTGCTAATTATAAAATTCTCAATCTTTAGTATCATATCATGATGACTATTGCACCCAAGTTTTGCATTATGCTTAGATGATTATAAATTTATAATGAAAGGGATGCGATTGAAAAGTGATCAAAACAAAAACACACGAGTTTCTTTTTGGCAATTTTAGAACACAAAACAAAACTAGAGTCTAAGGTAAAGGGGATGAGAACGGGACAATGAAAATTAATGAAAAGGGACCAAAGATGATGTTGGTTTAATTCCCCATCTTTTGTAGCCATGGAGGGAGGGCAGTGAGCAGTCACATAAGGTGATTGAAGTTTTATTAGGTTTTCTCGCAACACGACGACGCCTATACTGTTTCAGACATAATTTAGTTTCAAAAAAATTACATGTATTAAGAAAGATCAATAATGTGTGTAAATTTTTGACTAAAAAATACTATTCCTTATTTTTCTACTCAATGTATTTGATATTTCTCTTTCATAACATAATATTAATGAGTTCTCATGTATATCAAAAATACTTACAACTTAGACCTTTATAAGAGAATATATCACTTTTAAAATGTTAAACTATATTCGAAACATCATACGTATCAAGTTTCGGAAATACCTAATAATATTTGAAGGTTCCGAGGGATACACGTAGCAATGTAACTAGTATGAAAGTATATAATGTCCTCTACAAACCAAGTACAAGTAGAAGTAGTCCCTCAAACTTTCATTAAATTAAATCTCTCACACGGTCCAGTTACCAGAGTCCTCCTAGCTAGGCAGCTAGCTAGCTCCCGTCTGTCTCCTGATAATAAATGATGAAATGAAGAAAATGATCCTTTGTAAGATTTGCTGCTTAATTCTCAGGTGGACATGGCTACCAATCAATCATCAACAACCTACAAACCCAATCTTTGTTTGATTTCTTCAAAAAGTTTTTTTCGTTGTTGTTGATAAATATAAAGATTTCTATGTAGTAGACTAGTAGTAGTAACCATTTAATTGAACCATCTTTCTCTATTTATAACATGACAAGTACCCCAACCGGCATAATGTGCCACTACAGCTGGAAATTAGTCTCGAACAATTTTAATTTTTTAGAAAATATAAGAATTAAAGAATTAATGAAAGAAATAGAAATAATAATAATCTTACTTCCAATATGCTCCCAACCTCATTTTGGATTTAATACTCTCTATTTTTTACAATTAATCATGTAGGAGGAGAAAAAAGTTTAATTCAAATGAGCAAACCTCTAGTTTATTTTTAGGGCCGGCCCAATTTGGTGGATAACCTTAGGGCCACAGGCATTTAATTTAGTGTGGCCATCAATTTATGATTAGTAAAGCGTTTGGACCGGAGCAGAGGAGAAAAAAAGATGAGACATCAATTCTCTTTTTTTCTGGTAGCCCATTAATGTATACTTCTTTCAAAGAAATTCGCACAAAATAATGATAATAATGCTCTGTCATATCCTATGTACAACATTTAATTTGATCGACTAGGGGGAGAAGGCCGCCGAGGCTGTGAAGCTTCCAAGTCCAATCCGTCGCAATCAAAAAGGTTTAAGGCCTAATTGATAGTAATCTCTCGCAATTAAGTTTTGCACCTGTGCTTTTTAAGATCTTACAAAAATGGAGTGATTGAAATAATAATACAGACATGTTTATATCTGAATACTGTCCGAGGACAGTGAAGAACATTACTTTTTTCAGGGAAACATAAAAGAGCATTATCAGTATTCAGTAGCTTATAGTGATCAAAACGTTTTATGTAAGAATTCTTTCCCACAAAAACATACCCAAACATCTTCTTTTAAAAAAAATTAATTATCAATACCCAAACATCTTACGTGAGATATAACAAAATGTTTTGTATTTTAATTTTTAACCAACAGACAAAGCAAAACATTCTTCAGCGGTTCAGTTTACAACCCCACGTGTTTGACTGACCCTAGCAATTTAGCAAACACATTCATGTGACTTTGTATACATTTCATTTCTATCTTCTTCTTCTTTTTAAATGTAAAATTATATTGACTGCAGTTTATACATGATGACTATGATAAAATTGGTAAAATGGTTGATTTCTGTAACTTGTCATTGATCTCATCATGGAGAAGAAACAAAAGATCAAAAGCTAAAAGTAAAAAGGATAGATAAAAAAGATAAGCCTGTTTGGTTTTTTTAATTTCAACCACAAAAACTTTTGGAAGCTAACAGAAAAAATAGAGGCGACGATCAAAAAACAAGGAGGGAGATGATGACGTAACCGAGCACGCCACAACGCGAGTATTTTTGCAGGACAGTTAAAAATAATAATTGAAACCCAGTAGCACCGTACTCTTCTGCTATTAAAATAAAAAATAAAAATAAGAGAGTTAAAAAACAATGGGTCAGGAGTATAGTACAACTACTACTGTACTTGAAATTTAAAGATTTCATATTCAAGGCTTAAAATAAACACTTCTTTTAAAAATTCTAAAAATACTATTTAGGTCGACTTTTAAGCTCTTACGTAATAGGGTGTGGTTTTATCTGACTGGAAAAATAATCCGGGTTGACACGTTATATTAAAAAAAGTACAGCACAGTAGAAGAGAATCACTGGTGAGAAATTAAAAGGGAAAAGGGGTAAGTCGTAGTGTGTTACATTTGTCAGGACTCCATCTCCGATCTTCTTTGCAAGTTTGTTGGTTTGTCTAATTGTCTGGGCAGGCCAGAGCAAAAGCCGAGCCCTTCGGCTTTGCTGAAGAAGCTGTGTGTGGGGACAAGATCGACTGCTGGTGGTGCTACGTGGCAATCATCGGTGGAATGTGGAGGTGGGCCACGTGGAGTGGATCGTGTCCAAAATTTGGTAGGGACGGCGGTGGGAAATTAGCAGTTGGGAAAATTAAGGAATGTGTTAAGTTTTTATAAATTTTCTATGTAAATATTGTATTTCACCCCTCAAATTTTAATTTTTGTTGATAATAGTCCTTTAAGTTTTTAATTTTTCTATCAAAATATCATATTTAAAAAGTTAACATCCTATCTGGCCCTCCAAAGGAATCATCCTAGCTTCTTCCCCACTGGATACAAGGAATTTGAGCTTGTTTTCCTTTTTTAGTATCGGCTACATTTACTAACAAGCTCAATACTACTAATATTATTTAATAGATTTATTAAAAAATAAAATACTATATTAGTTGAGGAATAGTTTTCTATCTTAGCTAAGCTATGCGAAGTAGGTTCATGTCTTGTAACCCGTTCTGTGCTAACTTGTTATGGATGAGTAGTGAGTACAATTTCCCCCCTTCTACTTGTTTTCTACTATATGTCAAAGACTCAAACCCAAAATACATCTGAATGATTGAGATAAATTGGTCACAATTGCATCTTAACATAGAATTTAAGGACAATGTTTATTCTCTTTTATTTATATTTACTTATAGGCGAATGTAAGATTTGAGTTTTTATTGATACATTTATTAGCAGTCAGACAACTAATGAAACTACGTGTTTCATTGGAATAAAGTTTTACTCCTCAAGCTATCAAACATTAGGGTTAAAAGTTAAAAAAAATGCTTTCTTTTTTTTATCTCGTCATCAATTAGTGCAAAATGGTAGTAGTTGGTGCATGAGATTTTGATGGGCCGTTCCCGCTAACATGGCCACGCGGTTGACCCAATCCCTTTGTCCACGTCTTTTGAAAAAAAATGAGATATTTCCTTGGTCAGTTTAGTTAATAGTTATGCTAAAATGGTTGGTGTTAGTATCTTAATATTTCTTATTTTTGAATGTTAATTAATTAATTTGATTAGTTAAATCTTTTTATGCATGAGAAATTGCATGCAAGAAGCATATTAGCGAGCTAATTTAATACAAATAAAATTGTTAAAATCTAAAAAGTTTAAGAGAATCTGTAGCTTCGCGTTAGAATATTTCAAGTCTCGAATATAATTTTTACAATTTTTAATTATATTCGAACTTGAGACGTGATAACATGGGGTATAGTCTTTTACCATACGAACATACGAACATAAATGTTGTAATGATTGGTGGTTCTGGTTCATGTTACCTCCTTCGCAGGTCTCTGAATGGCCCGTTTCATAAATTATCGAGTTGGACTACATTTCATTTTCGTTTTCATTTTTACTTAAAAATCATTTTCAGGTGTTAAATTCTCCATTGGAGAAGATCCATCCAGGGGTAGATAATTTAATTTCCCACTTTGTCGCCAATGCACCATTTATTGCTACCTAACTAGCTCCACGTTAAGGGAGAGCTCTACCGTTTTTTAGTGTCCTGCCCAACTTGAATTCAAAATAATCAACATTTAACATGGTAATTAAATTACCGAATAATTTTGATTTTTTTTTTTTACTATTTGTCAACATTATTGGAATGATATCTTTTTTAATGTATTTAATGGAATTTCTAAATGTACAAAGAATTAATAAGTAATATATAAAGCATAAAAAAAGAGAGACAAAAACTACATAAATGTATAAATAATAAATCCTCACACTTTTTTTGTCCTGAGAAAGAAAATGACGTTTCCCTCCAGTCCAGTACCAATTCGCTGTCTCGATTGGATACCATCCCCGAACCTGAAAAAAACTTATTCCCTGTAAGCGTCGTTCAACAATTGATTTGGAAAATATCTATGGCTAAATATTTCGTAAAATTAGAGTTGGATTAAAATTAAATTAATTTACATTACATAAATGAATTATTCACCCTTAACTAAAATCTCGAGTTCGAGTATTGCGAATGAAAAAATTATATTGGGAGAGTTTTTCTTTTTGGAGGACCCATAATGCTCGAACAAGATTATACCCTGGAAAATAAAATAAAAAATATATATTGATACACCTATAATAGTCACAACCAATGAGAGGGTGGAAAGTGGATGGAAACAGCGAGCAGCGTCTCAGGCTACTGGGCTAGCGTATCCGTCCGTATGATTTACAGTACCAGAATGTTGAATGTAATGTACCCATACATGGTTATGGTAAGTTTACCTCCATTCCAATTTTGGTCACACACTATACTAGGCTACTAGCATACTACTATTCAAATACCAGGACAAATGTGGTTTCTTTTGTTCTTCTTTAATTTCATTCATATATAGTTTTTCTTTTCCATATTTGTTCTATTTTTTCTCAAATTCACATAATTTATTTGATTTTGTGAATTACTAAAAATATTAAAATGTAACTTTGAAAATCGAGTTTGTAAGCTATAAGAGAGCAAAGTGGGAATTTTGTAAACTCTAGGATATTTTGTTATTTTTTTTACCATTTATCATTTTTCTATAATTTAATAATGTAGATAACACTCACATCGTGAATGATAAAATGAACCACATACCTAACTAGATTCATAAAATCTTATATATCGAAACTACGCAGGTGAAGAGATAGAAATAGTTCTACATATAAAGTATATAAAATAATATACAATTTTTTTAATAATTATAATAATAAATTTATAATAAATATAAAATATAAATAGATTATAAAAAACCGATGAAAAAGAAATCCCATCGTGGTTTGTAGCCACAAGCTCTAATTCTCCGAACTATAGGGTCCATTCCGTTTCCACTAGATCTGTTCCAGGAAGTGGAGCAGATCCAGTGGAGACGAGGTGGAGCCTGTCCTCTTCCCTAAAAAAAAAATGATGAAATGATTAAATTTTGAGTTAGTTCTTTTTCAAAAAAAACCCTGTAGACATTGAATATAAATTTAAGTTAAAAAATGTAGTCCAGTTTATTTTATTTATTTATGGAGAGAGAAATCTTACATTGTACTCCCTCTGTCCGGCAATAGATGTCGCGAAGAGGGAGTTCACTCAAATTAAGGCGTCTGACGCGTAAGCAGGAAGCGGGCCACGCTTGTTTGTGGGGTCCTCCACTCAACGTCGCTTTTCTCCCATCTTCCTCGACCTTCCCTTGTTCTCTCTACTCATAACCTCTCTCCTCCATTTTCCTCTTATTTTACACAGCTCTGTAATCCTCAAATTTGAACAAAAATGTCAAAAATCACACAGCTTTCAAGTTTATTTCACATATTTATGGACGTAGAAATTGCCAAATAAGGTCCCTGAAATCCCAAAACACCAATTTTTTTTGTAATATTGTGTTCTTCTGATTTCTAGCCCTATATTACTCCTGCTTTTATCAATGAATTAATCTTTCAATTCTGTGTCTTCTCCAAACATTTGGTGTAAGCATTTGGAACGAAAATCACAGAGAAACGTAAATAAAGTAAACAGTATTTCAAATCAACAACATAATCACAGTGTGCATTAATAAACCGTCAAATAGGATTAGGGTCAAATTAAAATACACATAACTTTTCATCATTGGTATGGGCAAAAACGCAGAAAAGATAAAAATAATTGCATGCCCTGTGGATGAAGCCCATATCCCAACAAGTGCAAGAGAAGACGATTCTCACACCGAAACCTTCAAAATCCATATTTACCGGTGACTAATCCACGGTCGAAGCTACATTCAGATCCAGTAACAGATCCGGGCGGGTTTTCTTCTTCCGTTCATCCAAAACTTTCTCCACATAATATCTTACCTTCGCTAGTAGCTCCGCATCCTTTGGTGTCAGGCCACTGTCGATTTGCAGCAAGCGCTGCTAGTCACCAGAATTTTTCTCAGTTTACTGATGAGAAAATGAGAGAAAACGAGGAAAGAAGGAGGAGGATAGAGAAAATGGTCAGAGAGGGGACTGACTCGTTCTGTATTCATGTCCCCTACGAACTGTAACCCGTGCTTTCCCTTTTGTTCTTTTCCTTTTATGCCACCGTATGACGCGAAGTTTGCACGTGGAACGACATATCATTTGGGGGTATGTTTGTCAAAGCACAAGGGAAATGGACACGGACGCCAAAGGCGTCAACTAAAAAAGAACACAGAAAAAGGGCCAAAACGACATCTATACACGGACAGAGGGAGTAATTTGTACCAAAAGAGAGAAAAACTTTGCAGGGACAAGAGTGTTGCTTGCCTTGCCTCTACGACGCGTCGTGTCTCCAAAGAAAAATGAAAAAAAAAAATGTCGGATCCGCTTGCAATGTGGCAAATGGCGATAGTGGGCACTAGCCCTTCGGCTGTGGGCTGTGGTCCACGAGGGAGGAGGATAAATGAAATTCCTGGTCCTACCTTATAGACGATTATTTTTTTATAAAAAAATGGATATATTATTAATTATGATAATATTATTAAGGAACAAACTCATTTGTAATATTTATTTAAATAAGATAATAGGTACATGAAATATATAATATTGTATTTAATATGAATGTAAATTGTGGAAAAAAGTTATACCAAAAAAAGAACGACGATCATTGATATTATTACATCAAAAAGTAAAAAACTATCTGTTTGAAATAAAAATTTTAACGCCTCTTATTTCACATCGTTTATTAAAACTTTAGTATTAAGATGTTAGTATACTTAAACATGGGTTTGTTTATAGTTAGAGGTTTATGATCATTAGATGGTGTTATAATGACCTTAAAAAGAGAGACCCATTTCAAACTCTTACTCAGCTATTGTTTTTTCTTATTTGTTTGTATTTTGAGTTAGTTTAATTTTTGTTGTTTGGAGTAATTAATTAGCTACGATCCATCCTTAAAAAGAGCCTTTATTGAATAAACCTGAGTGACATCTTACTACTCTCTCTCAGCCGCTATACCTCACACACCTTCTATAAAAGACCCACCCATCCCAACCTCCATTTCCCTCTTCCCCTTCTATTCTAAGAATCCAACTTCAAACCGGTACAACAGATAAAAAGACACTCTTTTTCTCTCTCTAAAATGAACAAACCCATGACCGACCCATGGAGACCCGACCCGCCCATTTTCCGGCCGCCGGAGACTCCACGAGAACCCATGGAGTTCCTCTCCCGGTCATGGAGCGTGTCAGCTTTAGAGGTATCAAAAGCGCTGGCCCCACCCCATCAAATCCTCCTCTCTAAAACCTCCAGCGCCGCTTCTGCTGGCGTCATACAAGAAGACATCATTGCCGAGTTAGAAGAATCCGCCGCCGTTTCTGGCAACCCATTCTCCTTCGCCTCCTCTGAAACTTCTCAGATGGTTATGGAAAGGATCATGTCTCAGTCGGTGAGTTTTTTTTTTTGTCTCAAATAAAATTAAAAACAAACTTACAAGAGAATGAATACAATCAAACTTTGTTTTTTTGTTTCATGTGCCAATCTTCCATTTTTGTCTTTGTTCCTCTTTTATCTCCTTGTTTTTTTTTTTGTCCTCTTACTTTGGTTTTTTGTTGGGTTTCTTTTTCCTTAAATCCTCGATTGTAATAAATTTCTGTTTCAATTTGGCGTTTGGTGCTTGCTCTGTTTTTGATTGGTGTTGGAACTTGCAGTGAGATTTTGCTACAACATTTATGTTCTTGCTTTCCTTTCTTTGAGAAATTAAAATAATCTTGTAAACAATTTACTAATACTAAATTTCCAGTTTGGGACTACTAGGTTTACTTTACTTAACTCAAGTCCATTTTTTGTTTAAATTTGTTGGCTTGATTTAAAAAATTCCAAAATTTCAATCTCCACCAACAATCCACAATCATTCCTCTGCCACTCTTGCCTCTCCATCATTACAACATATATTAAAAATTGACCAATTTTTGTTTTTGTTTTGTGTTATAATGCAGCAGGAGGTATCCCCACGCACTTCAGGCAGGCTTTCACACAGTAGTGGTCCTCTCAATGGTTCTTTGACCGACAGCCCTCCGGTCTCCCCCTCCGATGTCGACGATTCCAAGGTAACTCACCGAAATCTGACGTAATCACACTCGAAAAATATGGGTCCTTTTTTGTTTGTTTAAGTAGTAATTTACAATTTCTTTTATGGGTTTTCATGGGAATGTTTAATAAAGTTTATGTTTTGTGGATTTGGCTTCTGTTTTTGCTCTTTTGGGATACAAAGCACGATTACTGTATAACACTACTGACCCCAAAACATGTCTCAGGCTTTCTCAATAACCAATGCTTACTTTATTTATTTTCTTACACAACTGGGGATAGTGTTACATCATATGTTGTTGTTTCACCTTTTTTTTCCTTAATAGAAAAAAAGCAAATTATAATGGATTGGTAGTACGTTCTTTTTATGAATTAAATAACAGTAATCATTCTACTTCTTCAATTCTTCAGTACTATATGCTTTTTTCTTTGTGCTAAAGGAAACTTGTACTTTGTCACTGTTTTCCTATTTAATTTCAATCACCAAAAGAGCTTAAGTGGATGTAGCAAATAAATCCAAAGAGATTGTGCTTCTTCTTCTTTTTCTTTTTCTTTGTTGTTTATTTTTGACAAATTTGTTTCCAGTTAGAATGTTACTACTTTGCCCTTGTGTTTTGAGGTTGAGTGGTTATGGGCAAAACCAGCTTAGCTTCAATGTTATCAATTGGTCTGGCCCCCCTTGTGAATTAGTAACAGTGCACAAACAATGCATTTATGGGTTATGGACCCAAAAAACCTATGGATGGATGGCATCAATCTGCACAATTGTAGAGAATCAGTGGAATTTGATACCCATCAATAATTATTGCCCTGTAATGGTAAATGAATGTTAGGGAAAAAAAGAAAAGGATGAATTTTTGAGACTTTATTGTTTGGATGCAATGATCAATGACTGACGAGCATTATTCTATGCAGTACTGCCGTTCAAACCATCCCTTAAATGTCCAGTTCCGTCCACCTGCTTCCACGCCTGGTGGCAATGGAATGACAACCACCACTATAGGTGGTGGTGGAAAGACTATGGGTAGGTGGTTGAAGGATAGGAGGGAGAAAAAGAAAGAGGAGACAAGGGCTCATAATGCTCAGCTCCATGCTGCCGTTTCTGTTGCTGGGGTTGCTGCTGCGATTGCAGCAATTGCAGCTGCTACTGCTGCCTCCTCTGGATCTAGAAAAGATGAGCAAATGGCAAAGACGGATATGGCAGTGGCATCTGCGGCTACATTGGTTGCTGCACAATGTGTGGAGGCCGCAGAGGCTATGGGGGCAGAGCGGGAGCATCTGGCGTCCGTTGTGGGATCAGCTGTAAATGTTCGCTCTGCAGGTGATATCATGACATTAACAGCCGGTGCGGCAACTGGTATACTAATATTTCTTCACTTCTGACTATTCCTGTTTCCTCTGTAGGTAGTTATGAGTTGCTTATGACTATTTGTGTTTGTGTTGTGTATTGCAGCCTTACGTGGGGCGGCTACTCTGAAGGCAAGAGCATTGAAGGAAGTCTGGAACATTGCTGCAGTTATTCCGGTAGACAAAGGAATAGCTCAAGTTGTTGAAAATGGTAGCAATGGTAGTTCAAATGGTAGTTTTAGTGGTGAACTTGTGCCTGAAGAGAACTTCTTGGGTATCTGCAGTAGGGAATTGCTTGCTAGAGGCTGTGAGCTCCTCAAGCGCACCCGAGGAGGTGATGCATACTAAGCTCAGTACACGATCGTTATACTTCAAATTATTTTTGGATGTTTTTTTCTTGCATTTCAGTGGCATACTTCTGTAGCTTTACTTAACATAGAAAATCAGGATAATTTAGGTTCTTTCTGTTGTGTAACATATCTGATGACAACTTCATGGATTGACATTCAAATTTAGAAACAGAAAAGGCATAAAATTTAGAGATCGCTTTTGGAGCTTATATTGTTAGCTTTTGTGGAGTACAAGAAAATCTAACAGTTTTCTTATTCGTGCCAGGTGATCTGCACTGGAAGATTGTATCTGTTTACATCAATAGATTGAATCAGGTTTGAGCTTCTTACCCCAACTCAGTATGATTTCAAGTGAATTACCTAATCATTTGAATTATTTGAGCATGATGAGTGTGAATCTGCTGATGAGGGTAGATAGGGATCAGCGTCAAAGTTAAAGGGGTCATCATTTGATGGAATTAAAGGATCCACTTTCGTTGTTCTTTGTATGCCACCTTTAACTTTTGAAACTTCTTTTTGTTCAGGTAACACTGAAGATGAAGAGCAGGCATGTTGCTGGGACCATAACGAAAAAGAAAAAGAGTGAGTATCAATTGCTTTTGTCTTTCTCTCAATAATGTGAAAACGGAATTGTATGCGGGTCTTCTTCCATTTTGGGGATTAGAGAAAGTTAATAAAATGGCACTAAAGTTTTAAAAGATGTGAAGAGAGAGTCTTTAAGTCTTTAGTCTGTCTTTAATCTCACTCTCACACTCTCTTTTTGAATTTTACAGATATTGTGGTGGAGGTCATCAAAGATATGCCCGCGTGGCCAGGCCGCCACTTGCTCGACGGCGGGGAGCACCGCCGATACTTTGGATTAAAGACGGTGATGCGCGGGGTTGTTGAGTTTGAATGCAAGAGTCAGAGGGAGTATGATATTTGGACTCAGGGCGTATCGAGGCTTATCTTGATAGCTGCCGAAAGGAGCCATAAACGTAGAATTTGATCCCGTAATCAATGGCGAAAGTTTGGGATAGAAATGAAATGGGAAACTGGGCATTATATGGGGGATAATGTAGTCCTGGGCATAACTTGTCAATTCTTTTTGGAATTTGGGTGGGCGGGCTATATGCTCTTTTGTGTGTTCCTATATTGTAAAAAGGAGGTGGGATTAAAAGTAGTTTTTCCATATGGGTAAGTTTAGTAAGTTAGTGTCTTTTAACAAAATGTATTTTGGGGTTTGGTTGGATTGGTTCTTGTTTTCTTGATTTCAAAGTAGTAAGAAGTTTAAAGATGTAAAGTTAACCTAGTCATGTGATCCCATGTCTCTCTTCTTCTTCTTCTTCTTTTTACATTTTCAATAGAAAAGAAAAGAAAAGAAAAGAAAAGAAAAGGAGTATCTTGGACTGAGGTGGTCAAAAAGAGACGAATTTGATGATATAGAGGAGATCCAACTTGGAAGTGTCGAGGATAAAGACACGACTTCATTCCCTATGTGTTTCATGTGGGCTTTGGTTTTTTTCTCTCAAATTCTCTTTAGGGCCTTTGCTTTCTTGTTTTTAATTTGGTGGTGGAGCCATGTGTTTAGCTAGATATATAAGCATTTGTACTAGTTTTAAGTACTATTAATTAATTAATTAATTAGATCAAAGATAGGATTAGATCCTCCTGATTGGATTTCTTTGATGATACCTATTTTTAGCACGATCTTATATGACTAATAGGTTTTGAACCCATAACTTCAAGGCAAAAAAATATCTTTTTAGCTATTGATATAAGAATTAATAAGTATATATATGAAATGGGTTCCATTTTTAATTTTTAGATTCGATCCGGATCTCCACTTTACGTTTTTTTATAAAAAAAATCCAGATCAAACTGAAGCCAACCGGCGGTTCCGGTTCAGTTTCCAATTTGATCCGGTTTTGTCACCCCTACTCAGATGCATGCTGGTTGGGTCGTTAGCTACTACCATTCTTGTTTTGTTTATATGGCCGCAGGCCCAACTTAGGCGCAACATTCCTTTTCTATTATGTTTTTATAATTACAGGCCCAGATAATCTCTCCCATATAATCCCCTTCAGCTTCTTTCAATTAGGGTAAAGCACAGCCGCCGCAACCATGGTGAAATTCTTGAAGCCAAACAAAGCTGTGATCCTCTTGCAAGGCCGATACGCCGGCCGCAAGGCGGTGATCGTGAAAAACTTCGACGAAGGCACTCGTGACAGGGGTTATGGGCACTGTTTGGTTGCAGGGATCAAGAAGTACCCAGCCAAGGTCATCAAGAAAGACTCCGCCAAGAAGACAGCCAAGAAATCTCGGGTGAAATGCTTCGTTAAGGTGGTGAACTTCCAGCACCTGATGCCAACTCGCTACACCTTGGATGTGGACTTGAAGGATGTGGTGGTGCCGGATGTCTTGCAGAGCAAGGACAAGAAGGTCGAGGCGGCCAAGGCGACGAAGGCCAGGTTCGAGGAGAGGTTCAAGACCGGAAAGAACAGGTGGTTCTTCACTAAGCTAAGGTTTTAATTGCTTCAAATGGGCTTGTCGTGTCTGGGTATTCGACTATGAGTTGGTTTGTTTTTATGGGTTTTGAAAAGTTGAGACTTTTTTGTTCCTAAGTAGTTTCTTGAATGGATGAATGCAGAGAACCTATTTTGAGGATGCGGGTATGGTTGTATGACTTGTTTATTTATGGGTTCGTTATATGATATGTGCACTATTTTTGTTAATGGGTTTTGTTTGATTTCATTTTTTGTTGCATTTAATCTGTTCGTTATATAATTATCCTTTGGTAGCTGATATACTCTTAGAACTTAACTTTCTCAAATGCTGAAATTAAAGGAACTTTCAGCCTTTTCTTCATTGCATCTGCACTGCTCTAATGTTGTATTCTCATTGCATAGGCCAATACTGCGCAATCCTAGGACTTTTCAGAAGTGCATGAGTTTGTTTAGTTTTTGAAGTTTCTCAAGTTATAGATAGAAAGTTAGGAGTTGTATTTATTTTTATCTTTTCGTATCAATAGAATCCCTTAGCTGACTCGGTTCTGTAGAGGTTTTTACCGAATTCTAAACTTGGAGATGGTTGTGAATCAGTTGATCTTTTGCCGTAGAAAATGACTTGATGCCTCATTGAGGTACTGCTCTTTTTTGGTGGTGCTTCCATCATTTTTGTGCAGTTAGTTCTTTTGATGCTTATTGCTTTTACCATTGGGGTAGTTATACATGGTATGGATTCTTGAAACTGTGTAATTTACTATGTAAAACTTCTGTTTAATTAGCGTTAGCTCCTACTCAGGTTTTACGTGATCGTGTGCCAATGAGGATTCTCTACTTCTCTTGGTTTTTTCCTTCCTAATTTTCTCCAGGATTGCGACTTGACTATTATGAATTCTCGGTTTTTGTTTTGTTAATTATAGGTCCTTAACCTTACTCAATTGTTTTTTTTATCTTACTTCCATATTAATTTGACTCGTATTGTTTGCAATCTTTTGTTTTTTTACTGTACGAAGTAAGATCCTGTCAGGTTTTAGCAAATATCAGTCTGTTAGTAATCCGGAGCTATAGGTATCGGGCCTATCGGCCCATCATCCTCTTACAAAATACTAATCTGAAGGCAATATAATTTACTTTCTCGGTTGGACCGGTTTAATATACCTATGGTTTTAGCTATAATTTTAATTATAATTTTAGGTAGCGTTTGGTTGGCGGAATCAAAGAGGAAAGTGACTTGAGATTCTGAGCTTTATTGCGTTTAGTTGCGACATGGAATTCTCATACAGGGAAAGTTAATTTTTTTTATTAAATGATATATTTGTCCAAACTAATTATAAAAAATAACCTAATAAAACGTCTTCTTCCTTCTCTGTTTTCTAAAATTTCGTCAAATTATATTAATTATACAAAAATTATATTAACTACATAAAAATTATAATTAATTATATAAAAATTAGAATAATTACATCAAAATTAGAATAATCACATAAAAATTACATAGTAATAATGTAAATAATAATAGGTAAAAGAAAATACTGTTGGGAATGGGAACAAATCATCCAAGAAATTCCGATCCTAGACTTGTCTATTATTGCAGTTATGTTTTTTTGCATTGCTAGAACAATATGTGTCATACTTTGTTATAATTTTCAAGGACTATAATACGAAGGTTATGTCATTTGTCATTTTCTTTAACCTGCAAAAAACCATAGTTATAAAGCAAACTCATTTGATATTTTGATTGTTGAAAGATAGACAATTAAATAGAGAAAGTCTAACGTGTTTAGAGGAAACTGTATAGCACAGTATATATAAAAAAGAATAATTATACACCTAACAAGATAACAAAAAACACCTAACAAAATAACAAAGACATAAATATAGAAAAATGATAAAATAGTTATTTTTCTTACTTTCTTTGAGGATTCCCAGGTACAAAACAAACACAATAATGTTACTTTCTTGGGAATGTTAAATCCCAATCAAACCCAAAAAACTAACATTCTCCTCAATCATTCTCCCGAGAAAGTGATTTCAAAGAGGAAAATAGCATTCCGTGAACCAAACGCTACCTTAGGTTTAAAATGTTATTGTTTTGAAAAAAATTAAAAGGTATTATATTTTTTATTTATCCTTTTTTATCAATATTTCATCATATTTTCGAAGAATAGAGAAACATATTCATGGAAAGTTGACTCATAGTATTTATATAAAAAGTAGACTATTTAAGATTTTATTCGTTTATGTAGACATGTAATGTGGCACGAAATGAGTATATATTTAGAATTGACTAGGAAGGTCCAACATTTTCATCATATCATAGCCTCATAGGTATGGTGTTTGTTTCGTTATGATTTGTATAAACAAATATTTTTTTTTGTTAACTTATCAATTTTATCATTATTTCACAGAGAATTGTATAATATATTTCCATTCATATTTACAGTTATCTGTGAAAAAAGGTAACGTAATTTATCGGTTGTCTGTTGACGATACTTATAAAAATTTAAATTTATATATAAATCTCACCCAATAGAGAGAATAAAACTTAATCGTTGTCGATAATTTTAATTTAACCTACAACACCGCATAGCTATTTTCTCAATAAAATAGTTAAAAGAATTAAAGAAATAGGAAAATTATTGATATTTTTTCTTGGTATTCATTTTTTGTTCCCTAGGTCGTTGAAAAAAATCATTTTGGGTTAATTATGATTTCTTTTCCGTATTTCTATGTATTTTCTCAATTATTTTATGAGTTTTTTTTTAACTTTTTTTATTTAAGTATTTTCACGCTCTAAATTGTGATTATTTTTAGATTCAAAATTAAAATCTAAATTAAAAGTGGATACCATCAATATCACAATGTTTATATTAATCATAAACTTAAATAAAATAGAATTGTGATAAATCACATAATAAAAGGAAAGAAGACATGTAACAAGACTAGACAGGGACAAAATTACTCCAAACCAAACAAACAAACACTAATTAAAATAAAAGCCATGTGGGGTCTACATACGACCTCTAACAAGGAAATAAACTACCAATGATAAGAATCCAAACATCATTGATGGAGCCATGAAGGTGGTCGAATTAACCGGAACAGTGGCCACTGCAACCGGGGCAGGGGCAGCTGCAACCGGATCAGGAGTTAGGGAGTGGTGCTTGTGGTGGTGACCTGCATGGGCAGCTGCAACCGGGGAAGGAGCAGGAGCTGGGTAGTGGTGTTTGTGGTGGTGACCTCCATGAGCAGCTGCAACCGGGGCAGGAGCAGGAGCTGGGGAGTGGTGCTTCTGGTGGTGACTTCTGGCTCCATCAGTAGCAGCAGCAGCAGCAGCAACCATCACCGAAACGGCAAACCAAGCAGCAAACGTTGTTGTCATCATCAACCTCCTACCCATCTTGCAAGTTTTAATTCCTTAGAGAAGAGAGTGATAAATATTGTCAAAGTTAAGTGGGTAGGGTTTTGGACAATTGGTGCATTTATAGGTAATAAATTAATAATGTACAATAATATATGCCATTTTATTTTTGGAAAGTAGGGTTAAAATTTAGGTATGTCGAACAAATCAAAATCAAGGTAAGAACTAAGAAGGAATACCTCTTTCTAATTACTTTATTTTTCGTAATACCATATTCGATTAGATGCATGTTGGGCCGTTAGCTACTTCCATTTTTTTTTGTTTATTATATTAGCCATAGGCCCAACTTTTTTTTCTAACTTCAGGCCTAGCCCAGGCTAGCTTGAAGCTGAAAGCGTTCAGCGACCACAAAAGAAATTTGACGTAGGACAGGAGGATATGTTCAGTCCTAAGCGAAATAGAACACGGTTTAATTATACAACACAAGCTAGAAATATTCCCCCCAAAAAAGTTAGAAATATGCCAACTGCAAAGAAAAGTGGCAATCCTCTGCTGTGTGTCCCAAAATGGAGAGTAATAACATTGAACATTTGATAATAGAGGGAATTAACATCACACTTTTGTTGCACGCCAAATAATTCTTGAACTCTAACATTGCTTGAGTTCCGATTCCATCAGTCAGAAGCATTTACAGAGAAACCGGGATGTGTACTAAACATAAAAAACGCATTATCTACCTAGCTAGGCATGAGTTAACCAACGACTCAGGATCTAGCTCGAACATTATTATTTGCACGCTAAATCCATGAAATCTGTCCAACTACGTGCTAATAGCCTAGTAGGGATCAGGAAAAGTAATTACGAGTGGCAAGGTTCGTAGTGGAAGAAGGAAGAGCAATTCAGCTATCATCTGCGTTGAGTAAGTTGAGGAGAGATAGGAACAGGTTCATAATATCCAGGTAAAGGAAGATTGAAGCCCAGATGTAGTCATCATAGCTGAAACGCTTGATCAGACGGTCCGTGTCGTATACAATGTAACCACAGAATATGAGAGCAGACAAGAGGCCATATATCATCACCGATAGCTTTCCAAGTGGGAAAACGATCTGTTCATGGAAATATTACATAACCGTAACATAAAAAATCCCAGGATGCATAAACAGAACAAACAGAGAACAATTACAATATGGGAGTTAATAAAGTCTGTACCTGAATGAAGCCAAACATGATAAGCACCAGCAGAGCGCCATAGAGAAAGGGTCCAAGGAAGCTAAAATCATAGCCTCTTTTCACAGCCCAGAAGGTGTACAGAGTCAGACTTACAAACACAGTACTAGTCAGAATCAATGCCTCCAACACCACCTTTCCTATTGGAAACAAATGGACAACAAATTAGTGCTAACAGTGAAATATAGAAATAATATAAAAAAAACATTTTACTAGTAATTAGCCCTGTTTCCTAAACAACCGCATACTTCTGTTAACTTAATGAGCATATTTTCTATACAACTTAAGATTAAAATGGATTCTGATCCACTAAAGAGGAGCCAATTTCAGTAAATCTCACATTTCTTCCTTCCAATAACCCAAAGTTCCCAAATACAAACAACAGTTGTTTCATATTAGACATAAGTACACTATACAAATTAAGGATTGTAATTATCATCAAACAACAATTCTCCATGAAAACAAATTCAACAATCGATATAACCTAAATTAAGAACACCATCAAATTAAATTGCAAGATCAGAATATATACAAAAGAAGGTATTGTGATATAAAGGAGAATATTTAGAACACAAGGAAGGAATTGTGATGTAAAGGAGAATATTTAGAACACAAGGAAGGAATTGTGGTTAGATACCATACCATGTACTCGGGCACAGCAAAGTCCAACTCCAAAGGCAAGGGAAACCGTGAAAAGCGCGAGCAGAACAAAGTTCACAGGGTGATGTTTATGTAACGCCGCTAGAGGGTACAACACTACAAAACACCCGAAAAAAATCCCTAAATTATCAGAAACGACAAAGAGTATACAACCAAAGCGACATAATATAATTCCATGAAAATAAGAAATTAATGCATTTTGATTCTTGAATCACGAAATCATAAGGAAGTTAGAAAGTAAAGAATATTACGTATGAAGGGAAGGATGAGGGTGAAGATGAAGACGGCGAGGCCAGGAGTGGTGTTGAGGACGAAATTGGAGATAGGTTTGACGAACACGACGACGGCTCCGACGGCGACGGTGAGGAGAAGCTGTACGGCCAGAATGGCATAGACTTTCCTGATGAAGGCCCAGCGTATTTCCGGCGGTTCAAGCATCAATGGGTAGAGTGGTTGCCCCGACTCGATATCAACAGCGGCACCTTTGTCGTTTCGTGCCATTGCAATCTTTTTCTCCTTTTCTGCTTTACTACAAAGATTACGAAATCGGAAATTGGTTGCTATAGGGGTTTGGGGAAGGAAAGCGGTGAAAATTGAAATTGATCTGGGGTATTTTTTTTGCGAAGGGTTCTTTCATAGTGGGCTAGGATGAATGTCATCACCGTTTGATAGGAATGGATCAACGGTTTAGATTAGGGGTAAGTAGTCGTAGTGAAGTGTAATTACGAAAGAAGGCACGAGGAAGGTAAGGGTGGGAATAAGTTTGCCGCAACTGAAAGAGTGTAATTTTTGCGCTGCTTAGAGATTAGTTTTTGATTCTCATGCGAATCTTGTGAGAGAGAATCTTTTTGGTAACTATTACTAATAAATATTTATCATCCATTAAATGCGGGTTTATTAATAATTGATTTGTTTTATTTTATTTTATTTTATAAAAAAATATATTGCTAATTAGTAATATTATGGAAATTAATTAAAATACATTGTGATTACTTGGGAAATGATAAAGAAAGTAATGAATGAAAATCCGAAATAAAGCCCACAGCGGTTTCCAGAGAGCTGAAAGCCCATGAACAAGATTTTGGGCCTGCGTCGACATTTTCAAATGGGCCATGAAAAGAAGGAATGTCCACTATTATCTTATCCTCTTACAAGAAGTAGAAATTAGAAAATTTGATAATTTTTTGGGTCAGTCACCATGTCTGCTTCTTCGTCTTCTCCGACAGCAATTGCAACCGGTACAGGGGTTTTTGAGGATGGAAAATACACAGTAGTGCTTCAAAAAGTAGCATCACCAACATGCAACAATCAGAAATCTTCATCACTACTACTCCCTCCAAAACCCTTGTTGATAGCCCAGCCAGGTGAAGCCGGCGAATTCCCAGTTGTAATATTTCTCCATGGCTACCTTCTCTACAACACTTTCTACTCCAATCTCATACGACACGTCGCTTCTCATGGCTTCATCGTTATTGCTCCTCAGGTATGTCATATATGCCTCTTCTTCTCCATTCCTTTTTCTTTCCTTTTTTACCCGTCAATATTCTTTTATAGCCACATGTTCTAGCTTAAGATGTCAAATTACTATATGGGATTGTTAATTGAATCTTGGTTGTGGGTTTCCTTTCTAATTAGAGTTTATTTTTTTTAATATTTCCATGATTTTGGTCGTGGGTTCTTTCCAAAATTGATCAATGGATAGTACAAATATGAGCTGACAGTAGGTAGATTAGGAATGCTAACTAATCTCAACATGAGATTGCTGTTTTTTTCCTTCTTTTTTTTTTGCAAAGAGCATGAGATTGCTGTTACAGTTAATAATTTGATTTTTACTTTGATCTTGTATTTCTGCGGATGGGTGGGGAAAGGACAATAGTTTTAGGTTTATAGAGCTGTTATGCTGCCACGCCATGCCATTTCTAAGCCATAGAGCTAGCAAGTAACTTAGTCAAAAAGAAAATGGAGTGAAAAAGATGTGCAGTTTGTTTTCTTCAGGAAAAAACTGGGGAAATATCAAAGATTATGGAGATGTGATTGATGATTGAGGAGCCACGAGACTGTAGACAACCTTATTCTATTTTTGTTTGTTTTCTTGTAAGTCCATATATACTCTTTCAATTCACAGACTATCTCCGTTAACCCCTTGGTTTCTATCTGCATAACCTTATTGCTGTCTCATATGTTCTCGTATAAATGAATTGGGATTTTCGCATTGTTGTGTAGTTCGAGATTGGTGGTGGTTGTTGACAAATATTGACAATTGTGAATGTTGTCATCTTGTTTCTGGTTGTGAAAATTACCTAGACTTGTGATGTGATTTTGTTTCTTGATGGTGCATTTTTTTTGCTGTTTATTGCATTGGACAGTTATATTTTGTGGCTGGACCCGACACTAGTGATGAGATAAAATCTGCGGCTGAAATAACAGACTGGCTAGCTGAAGGGCTGCATCATGTGCTCCCGAAACATGTCCAACCAAATCTTAGAAAGCTAGGACTAGCAGGACACAGTCGCGGAGGCAAGACTGCTTTCGCGCTAGCTCTGGGCAAGGCAAAGGCACCCACTACATTGACATACTCAGCACTGATTGGGGTGGACCCAGTGGACGGAATGGGGATGGGGCAGCAAACCCCTCCCCCAGTTCTCACATATGTTCCTCATTCCTTTGATCTTGACATGGCAGTAATGGTGATTGGTTCCGGCTTGGGTGAAATAAAAAAGAATCCTCTGTTCCCACCTTGCGCTCCCAAGGGAGTCAATCACGAGGACTTCTTTAAAGAATGTAAAGAACCGGCTTGCTATTTTGTTGTCAAGGACTATGGGCATCTCGACATGTTAGATGATGACACTTCAGGCATCAGAGGGAAAAGTACTTATTGTTTGTGCAAGAATGGTAAGTCAAGGAAGCCGATGAGGAGATTCGTCGGAGGGGCTGTGGTTGCGTTTCTGAAAGCATATCTAGAAGATGATACGAGTGATTTAATGGCTATTAGAGATGGGCAGACCGGACCAGTCGATCTTCAAACTGTTGAATTATTGTTATGAATTATACTGTTTGTAAAGAAAATACTTTACGTATACTACTTAATGGTCTGAATCTTGTTCTTTGTTGGCGGCAAAGTATCGGTAGGTATGGAGTTCGAGTTTTACCCAAAAAAGAGGTGTGACTCTTGTTTTTTAGCTGCCTATAAAGGTATTTCCTAGAAAGATACAACTGTTGGATTCATCCCTACTGTTTTGGCTCGGTATTCTTTTTTTAGAGGAGGTGTGGCCAACCGAACACCAGGAATGCTACAAGATTCAACTGTAGAAGACAATTGAACGGACAGTTCTGTCTGCATAAGTTAAAATTAATTAATATTTTCTCCACCTTTCGTTTGAGGAATGGATGAATGCTCATCATAGTCAAAGTCAAAGTTGAAACTGAAAGTCAAACATTTAAGTTCCACACCTTCGCATCTTTACTAATGTTTACCCAACTGAAAGCTTAAGGTTGATCCTCCCTGAGTCGGTGACGAGTTTACGGAGTTTAAATCTTTTTTTCAAAAGAAATATTTGATAATGAAGTGGGTTATTTTATATGATCTGTTGAAAATGTAAATTATTTCTCTTTGTGGTACAAAATTAAGTTTAATCAGGAGATTTGAAAGCAACTTCAAATTGGTAATAATAATAATTTTAGGGAATATGTTTGAAATTATTTTCGTAAAGTGAAAAGTAAAACCTTAACCACCTAGTCGACCGGCAAGGCCAACAAGACTATCAAATCAAACATCAGTTCAAACACACCGGACCCGGACCCGGACCCGGACCCGAACTTAAGTGAAGGTAGGCAACTGTCAAAGAAATGGGATTTTAATTTTAATTAATATATTTTTCCAATTTTCCACTTGATGACCATTCTCCTCTTCACATCATCTTTCATCTCTCTGTTTCCATGATTTGATCTGCTTGCCCCCAACCAATCCTGCAAGTCATCTTATCTCAACAAATAATGCAATACTAATCATTTCAATATTGCAAAAATACCGGCATCTAGTATTAGGTTAAGTTCCAACGATTTCAAATTCGAATCGAGCAAGACTTGAAAAACGCATAATTTTTTAACACGTTTGTATATTCAGAATTTGAAACAACCGATTTTTCTAGTTAGAGTAGAACGACCCTTTTGTCACCTCATCTAATCGCATGTGATGCGAAATGGAAATGTTATTGCATTGTTAGGTCTCGTGAAAAGAACAGACAGAGAAATGACCAAGACATCATGTGGAGGGTGCAGGTGGAATTCTATGGGGTAGTAGTAGATCAGTAGAGTAGTGGGGTGGGGGCCTTTTAAAAGCAATCTGATTTTGTAAATTTTGTGTATGGCCTGAACTGAATTGGCCTTTTGTTTTCACAGACAGTCCTTTTTTTACTATCTTTATTTCCTTATCTATACTATATAAAAAACATGAAGGAGCTTATTTCCTTAAATTACTTGATTGCATTGCATTTCATCATGTTTTATTGTCCATTTTCTAGTTAATTTGGACAGTAATTCTACTGATGTTACCTTTTATTTCCCACATTTGATCAGGTCTGGTTTGGAGGCAGAATGAGAAAAATTCATGAAGTTTAGAGCTGAAGCTGTTTATTCGAGTCTAGGCCTGGATCTTGGCCTAGACAAGGTCGTATCTGACGCAGTGCGCTTACCAGAATCGTCTTGGCCTAGACTTCGACCAAGACTCCTTTGCGATCAGACTGCAGCTTGGAGCGATTGAAGTATTTTTGGAGATGGACTCTCACAGCTGGCGCGTAGCAGCTGTCCAGCAATTGTAGAGGGATAGGAAGACTACCTGATGTAGAATCCCGCAAGGGATCTCCCTATTTTATTATTGCGATTTAGTTCCATCCATAAACAATTAAATTGTAATTATCTTTTAGGATATTTTAGGAGTTTGAGTTTGATTGGGACAGAGGTTCTTATGGCTATTTTAGCTAAAACATCATTGGCCTCTGTCCGCATCATCTCTAATCGGATTTTCCTAGTTAGCTACGCAATTCTTCTTTCTTAGTAGGCCATTGTTAAAATACTTTGCTCCGAATCTATTTCGGATATATAATATTTATGCAAGTTAATTTCTTTATCTTTTATCCATGAGTATGAGTAACTAAAAACCCATTCTTGGTAAGGGTGATGAGCTGAAGTTCTTAATGCAATCATGAGACACAATCCGTTCTTCACAATCTCTTTCTTTGTATTTATTTATTCTTGAACTTAATCCATCGCTTACTCACTAGAGCCAAGGTTTGATCATTCTTGTTCTCTAGGAGAGAAGAGTTGTAACCAGTCTAGAAGGAGAGGGAGTACCCGCCGGCTAGACGGAGTAGGTGACTAGTCTCGAGCAGACTAGAAGAATAGGTAAAATAGGTAGAGACCAGATTGACAACCTAGGAACTTAGCTTAGGTACTGTCTTCCCCTGTGTCATTGAAGAGGTGAGCAACCATTCAAGACAGCAGTCAAACGGATAAACCCTTTAACCAGCAAGGTGTCCCTTGACTAGGATTATCAGGAGAGGGAGTACCCGCCAGGTAGTTTGAAGAGGAGGGAAGACAGGAGGGAAAAGGAGTTCCTCCCCTCTATAGCAGTACTATGAAGAAGAGATGAAAATACTTCGGTCAATGATCGATGCATAAGAACGCAAGCTCACCCATCGCCCTTACCTGGAATTCCGTATCACAAGACTTATTCCCAATCTAGCCCGCAGTCTTGGCCTAGACTTCGGCCAATACTATTTTATATTTTGAACTGTTTTCATTGCTTTCTGTTTTGTCTTTAGTTTCAGATAACAACCAACCAAAACTCAGTGACGAGGAAGTCAACTCAAGAATTACATCTCCTAGAGGTCTCTGTGGACGATCCTCTTACCATCATCTACAAATCCTTGTAGACAGTGATAAGTTGTATTTCTACCCCCATTTCCATACTTATTTCACTCTTATATTTGACGTGTTCGACGCGCGGTCATTACTATTATATCCTTAAATTATTAAAAAATTTAAGGGTGTAATACACTTTTAATTTTTATAAAATTACCTACAATATATCTATTATTCAACCACTTATTTAATTAATTAACCTACCTATTATTAAAATTGAATAAATCTATTACTCAATCACTTATTTAATTAATTAATCTACTTATTAAATCCATTGATTATTTAATTAATTAACGTACCTATTAAACCCTAAACTACAAAGCATCGCCAACAAAATTACAAAACTAATAACTCCACTCTTTTATATTTATTCAGTTCAGATTCACTCCTTTCTGTTTTATCAAAAAAAAAAATCCATTTTCAAGATTACCTACAATACATCTATTATTCAACCACTTATTTAATTAATTAACCTACCTATTATTAAAATTGAATAAATCTATTACTCAGTCATTTATTTAATTAATTAATCTACTTATTAAATCTATTGATTATTTAATTAATTAACCTACCTATTAAGCCCTAAACTACAATCCAGTGTATTTTCAACTTTATTTTTATGATACTGATAATGAGCTACACAATAGGATGAGAATTATGGAGAATGTTAACTTGGATGAAAGCATTATGAATAAATTGATGAAGGTTTTGGAAAACAACCCATATGCTAAATTTTTGAAAGGCTTCAAAAATATTTCCTCACTTGACGATTTACAAATCCATATCAACACAGGTGTTAATATTGATCAAAGAGTTTATAACCCGCCTTCTGTTGATCAAGTTGCTGCTATATGAATTGAAGGAAATAATTCTAATGTTCCATTTGAAAGAGATATAGTTGTTTATGCACATTCGGGACAGCGCCATTGAATTAAATATTACTTTAGCTGTTATGATCCTCTCCAATACCCACTTTTATGCCCTAAAGGAGAAGTTGGTTGGCATCAGAATATTTTCAAACAATGCAAAAGGTCTTCCAATATTAATACAAAAGCTACAGAAGACTTTTCAACTATTCTGATATTTACCTCTGCAGAAAATATTTTTGATCAAAAAACAGAATGTAAGCTTTTAATTAATACGATATTATTTCAATTTTTAGCTCTATTTTTTTTCATGTGTCTTTTAGAATTTTCACATGATGTTTTTAACATATAGGTGTGCATAGACCTACAATATCAAAAGTATCGTGTAGAGAGTACTATTGTTACAACCTTCAAATTAGAGCTTTTATACAATCGATACTTTTACTATCTGGTAGACTATTCCAACAATATGTTGTAGACATGTACATTAAATTGGAGACTACCAGATTTGATTTCTTCCGTCATCAGCAAGCAAAAATCCGATCTGAATTGTACCAAGGAATTGCTGATAGTGTCATGTCAGGAGAAAGTAGAGGAAATGAAGTGGGAAAAAGGTTAATCCTTCTTACCTCTTTTGTTGGAGGGCCACGAGATATGCGACGATGATACCTTGATTCGATATCATTGGTCCAATATCTTGGAAAGCCTGATTTGTTTATTACTAGGACATGTAATCCATATTGGAAAGAGATTCAAGATCAGCTTACAGAGGGGAACTTGCATAGGATCTTCCTAATTTAGTTGTGAGGATTTTTCGAGTAAAAGTTCAAGATCTCAAAGATCAAGCTATTAAGAAAAAAGTATTTGGAAAAGTAGTTGCACATGTTCATGTTATTGAATTTCATAAAAGGGGAATGTCACACGTTCATATGTTAGTCATACTCGAAGAAGGTTTCAAAATTGTTTGTTCTGATCAGTTTGATAAATTTGTTTGTGCTGAAATACCAGATGAGGATGAAGAACCTCTACTTTTTCAATTAGTGACCAAACATATGATGCATGATCCACGCGGAGAAAGTAATAAAAAATGCGGTTGTATGAAAAATGAAAAATGCAGATTTCACTATCCACGAGGTTTTTCTTCTACAACTGTTGCTGGAAAAGATAGTTATCCAATATATCAAAGAAGAGACAATGAGCGAAAAATAATTAAGAAGAACAAAGAGCTTGATAACTGATGGGTAGTGCCGTATAACTCTTACTTGCTTACAAGATATAGTTGCCACATAAATGTTGAGATCTGCTCCAGCATTAAATCAGTGAAGTATTTTTATAAGTACGTATACAAAGGGCATGATAAAATATCTGTATACATTGCATCAAATGATGGGAATAATTTGGTTGATGAGATAGAACAATTTCAAGATGGGAGATTTGTCTCTCCACAAGAAGCTGCATGGAGGATATATGAATTCAATTTAAATGAGATGAATCCTCCGGTGATAAATTTGCAATTACATTTGCCTAATAAACAGGCTGTCTATTATTGGGATAATCAAAATTTGCAAGAAGTGGTACTTTGGGAGCATGTATCAAAGACAATGCTTACAGAATTCTTTACAATATGTTCTGAGAATCCAAATGCAAGACAATATTTATACAAGCAAGAAAAAAACTTTATTCTTAAAATTTTAATTCTTTGCTTATTTATTTTCCAATGTCAGTATTAGTATATATGTTATATTGTTTATTTATATTTATAGATATAATACATTAATTAATGTTCCAATATGATATCTTTCACATAATTATTTCTTATATTTTTACTACAGGAAATTTCCTGTGCATTTTGTCTCGCAATCTAAAGAAAAAGCATGGAAAAAAGAGAATCAACGAGGGGTGTGATTGGTCGTGTAAATACTGCAAATCTAAAAGAAGGAGAAAGGTATTTTCTAAGGTTATTATTGAATCATATTAGAGGACCAAAGTCTTTTGAAGATTTATTGACGGTAAATGAAGTTATATGCAAAACATTCAAACAATCAGCACAAAAGAGAGGATTTTTTGAATCTGACGAGAGTATATCAGCGTGTCTAAGTGAATCCCTATCCCCTTTGATATTATTAACTATGAATTCATGGACTTTCAAGATCTTCCTCATTGTGACCAAAGCAAACGAATCGGTAAGCAACTAAATTTTAAAAATGTTGTAATCATTATTTTAAATTGATAATTCATATTCTAATTTCAATTATTTTAATGACAAATATTATTGATTTCGTTATTAGCGCAAAACCATTCAATAGCAAATTTTGAGAAATTCTATTAATGGACAAAAGGTAATATATTTATTTACTAATGTTCAATTACAGTTTTCCTTATATATAAAATCAAATAATTACAATTTTGTTTAACAATACTTAAAATTTTAAAATTATAGGTGAAGAGTTGAAATTGATCTTGTGTGGAGACTTAACTGAAAAGGAATGAGAAGCCCTTTATGAAATAAAAGAGAAAAATTCTATCATTATTTTATCAAACGGAATGACATCAAAATATCAAGGTAAGTATATAAAATATAAATTCGAGTCAATTGTTATCTAATAATAATAAAAATACAATTGCTCAAATTGGGAATTTTACAAGTATCAACTACAAGAACGACAATAGTGATGATCAATCCCATAACATATGAAGCAGATGAAATCCGACAATGGTAAGAATATATATATTAAATATAATATAAGATTATTTTACCATTATCCATTGTTTAAGTTAATATTTTTTCCATTTAACTTTACAAATATTTATAAACCACAGCTTGACCTATACTCAACAAGAAGATACCCAGAAGATAATCAAATCATCTTCAAAGAGAATGGACAATGCGAGCAAAGCAACTGTAGAACAAATTGCTAACAAAATTTCATCATCAAAACAACAGGTACCAACCATAAAGCAAAATAATTAGTTATGAGCATAACTGAAAAAACTAACATTAACTCTTATTATTTCTGCGCAGTCTTTCTACGTCCTAACAACAACTATTATCGAAGTGATCAATAAAAGACAACCTTGGTATGAATCATGTAAAAAGTACTGGAAAAAGTATTTGACATGGGTGAGGGTCAAGCAACATGCGACAGGTGTAACAATTGCATTGAGACAATTCCAAGGTAATTCCAAACAAATTAAAAATTTAATTATTTTAAACATAAAACAAGATGATTAAGACTCAACTTATAATTTTAGATGCATGCTGAGGTTACAAGTTAATGATGGTGAGAATGAAGCAACAATTGTTTTTTTTTTGACGAGACAGAAACACTAATTGGTTGTGACATCAAGAAATACAAAGAATCAGTTGATGACAAGGTAATTCTTTTGGAATAGTGATACTAAAGTTATTTTATTGCAGAAAAAAATACTAATATTATTCTCAATGTAACAGGAGAAAGAGAAGTCGTCACACTATAGAAAAATGATATCCTGTAAGGACAAGGAATTTGATTTCTTAGTCAAGGTCAGCAAAAAAAATAAGAGCGAACGACAGAGGAATATACTTATCGCTGAAAAGGTTCATGCAACTAAAAAGAGGACACCAACTAAAGAAGAAATTGATGAAGACGAGGAGTTATTAGCGGTAGTTTAAAAAAGGAGCCAACAAAATAAACTTCAAATGAATAATGTAACTGAAAAAAAATGTGAACAATACGACAAGGATGAAAGCAAGAATAACAAGATGATAAAAAAAGGAAGGCGAATCAAGAAAATCAAAGAAGAAGATGATCAACAACAAGCTAAAAAATTAGCCAAACCGAAAAAGAAAAGAGACAAAAAATAAGATGAGGAAGTAATTATTTTGCCCACACCGATACTCATTGACGAAAAAGCTGAAGGCAAAAAAGAGACAAGGAAGTGAACAATACTCAAGAACAAGAAATTTGATAAATTATATGAGTATGAGCCCATAATGAAAAAGATCAAGCAAGAAAAATTGTAAAAAAGCTTTATAATTAATAATAATTATTAGTATGCTTAACAATTTATATGGTTGGTTATAATACTTTAGAACAATATTTAAATACTATTAAGCTATATTATCTATTAATAATTATTATTAGTATGTTTAATGATTTATATGTTCGGTTATATTGTTTTAGAACAATATTTAAATAGTGACATTATCTATTTCAAATGACTAAAATTAATTTATAAACAATATCTAAATTAAATAATTTAATTTCATATTAAAAATTGCCGCACGTGCAACGCACGTGCCCAAACTATCTAGTATAATAAAAGCAACACTGCCAAATGGTAACAAAACAGCAACTACTGTTTCAACCCAAAAACTGAAATCTTAACAGGAAACAAACCCCAACCTTATTTCCTTTCCCTTTCCCTCCCCTCGTGCGCGTGTCATATGTATCTCCTCACCCATGTGCTCATCAACGACTGGTTAATTCCACTCTTAATTTTTTGCTAATTAAATTTATTTGCACATTTATATGTTCTATTGATATGACTTTGAAGTTTTCCCTTTGGATTAGTCTGAGAAGTTTGAGATGCTATTAAAATTTAATATTTGGAGGGGTTGGATTTATTATAATTTCAGTTTGTCATTATATTTGTTCATGGAGTAGCCATGCTTGTTGAACCACACGACAAAAAACTTGTGGGATCTTTACCTTATTATGTTTATTTCGTTAATCTGTGATTGATTGTGCGTCGTTATAACATATTAGTTTGTTAATTTTAAAGATTATCTGCTAAAAATAAAGAGAAGATGTTGATTTTATCGGAATAATATAGATATCAAAATACGTACGTTGGGTGAATTTGATTCCTATAGCGGGAATGGAACCCTACAAAATCTCAAAGGATCAATACCTACGTTTGTACTTCGTTATTTATCAGAATTCAGGAGAGGAAAGCGCTGTTGCAAAAGAACGGGAGGGTCCAATCAACGTCTCGGAGTCTAGGACTCAATAAACCATTTCATAATCATTTACTTTCCAGGAGTAATTACTAATTAGCTAACTTTATCCAAAATACGAAAATAAAAAGAAGCTAGTTAATGTTATGTCACACCAGAAAAAAAGAGAAAAAAGACCAATGTAACAGGAGACGAAAATAGATAATCCATTGGTTTTCACTGTAACACGAGACAAGATTAATGTAGTTAATGTGTTTAAATACCTTAACGCAAACATCATCCAGATCTGACATCTCATATCCCAAGGCCAGTGATTTACGGACCTGACCTCGCAGTCGCAGGGGTAGTTGTGGTAAATTAAGTAGACTGATCTGTAAACCTTGTGGTACAAATCGAGTTAGTATTCGAACTTAAATTTTTATAATTATTTTATTACTGAAAAAATTAAAAAATTATGTGTTTATTGACTCGGAAATACGAATTATACGAAAATAATCAGAGTATGTAAAAAAAGAAAGAGAGAAATTCCGTGGAGATCATTGAATGCTGTCCTGCCCCATCTCTGTACGGACAGAAAAATAAGAATTAAAAACAGAAAAGAAGAAGCAATGGGACTGCAATTTGCATTGAAGAGAAAATGTAAAAATGTTCTGGATTTTTTCCCCAATTCCTCTTTCTTCCGACAAACAATAACGGAACATATGTTAACTTAGCTATAAATAGGCTAGCTACTAACAATGTAAACATACTAGAAAGAAAAAAACCAGAGAATTAATGAACATGTTGCAAAAATTCATGTTAAAAACATCCGTAGCTTAACATATCTTATGCCCACAACCCAAGAACAGCATAGTAAGAGTAGGAGCAAGCAGGAGGAGGAGTATAATACTACTAATAATTGTCGTAATTGTACGTAATCTTTTCGTTACACGAAAACGCATGCCATGCCAACACCTACGGACCTACCTAGCTACCCAATCTTTCATCCCACCTAATCTTGACTTCAATTAATGATAAAATCTCATTATAACTTTCAGTAGTACTGGAGTACAATAGCTAAATTCTGGTAAAAAACTATTTAATATTCAGTCACTATATTATGTGTAGATTAATTCGATCGAACTCGAGCTAAAATCGGGCACGATCATAGAGAGCGGTAAAAATCATTTTAATTACAGTTTTTTCAGCTATTTTGAAATCTATCTACTAGTGATAATCTTGAATTTGCGCAAGTGCATGTGAAGAAAAACAGGGAGACAACAGATATACAACTAACAAAGAAATTGATCTTGTTAATCTCACCTCTACAGCTTACATTCCCAACGCTCCGTGTTCAGCGCCACAAAATGATTTAATTAACAATTTAACAATTTACATATACTAACACCAAATCAAAAGAGGAACAAAAAACAGCCATATGTAGCAATTAGCAAGCAGTGACCCACCTCCATCTCCGCCCAATAGACAGCTTCTTCACTTACAGAGATCAGAGATTGTAAAATTCAATCCACACACAAAAAGATGGATTCTTTTTCACTGTTTCTGCTTTGCTTCTTCCTGCAGCTCTTGCCCCCGTCTCTCTTTTTCTTTTCCTAATTTCAAGTTTCAAGGCATGAAAAGCTTGTTCCCGCACTTGCATCTCCAAGCCTCCGGGTAGTACTCTAACGGCATACTGACCCCAGGTTGAATTGGCACATGAACAGCTATACACGGCGAACACCTCCCGCACTTGGATCTGCACGTCGGCGGCGACGAACCAGGCCCGCTCATTCGCTTTTGAGCCGACCAAAACCCTCCTAAAACCAGGCCAAACCCTTCGCGCCCCCAAAAAAACAAAGAGCATACCTTAAGTAATTAAAAAGATCAAATCTTTAGGAGGAAAAGATGGAAAAGATTGAATCTTTTGTTGCTTACCAAAATTGGGGAGAGTACTACTGGAGAAGAAAAGGAGGAGAGTGAGTAGTAGAGTTGAAATGTGGTGGAACGGGAGGCGGCGAGGTGAGGTGGCCATCGCCGAGGTGGAAGACGGTGGCGCACGTTAGCCGAGGAAGAAGAAGAAGAGTGGTGTGTGGGCGTGGGTGTGCGCAGGTGCAGGTGCAGGTGCAGGTGCAGGGGAGGAGAGGGTGGTACAGTACAGGTGGGTTTTGCAGAGAATTTGTTTTTTTGAAATCTAAGAAGATGGTCTAAAGGAGTAAAGATTGAGAGGGAGAGGGAGGGACGCCATTATTGCAAAGATTTTTGCTTTGTGTTTGTGCGAGCGACTTGCTCGCGTGTGGATTTATTAGTATGTGTATTGTGTACAAGGAGAAAAAGAAAGAAAAGAAAGAAAAGAAAAGAGAAAAAAGAGAGGAGAGATGAGTCCAAGTCAAAGACATATACCAAAAAGATTAGGGGAGATAGATGCGAGAAAAAGGACCCTTGTTTCTTTGTTTGTCCAAAGAGACTTAAGAGAGATGGTTGGGGGATCCACCACCCCCTGAATGATTGCGACACCCTTACCTTCCTCTTTTTTACGTAAATTGCCACTCATCAGATTTTCCAATCTCGCAAATTTATAGTTTTCGATAACACTATATATCACTAATATCTCAAATTACATTTTATATAATGTGATTAATGTTGCATGCCAATTGTACGATGATTGATCATTTTTACTTGAATGGACAACATTTTGGAATTTGGATTGGAGTACTCGTCCCCGAATAAAAGGGGAAGAAGAAAGAGATGCAAAAGTGAATGGGAGTTCAGAGAAAAATGGTTAAATATGTGAAGGAAAGACTGAAAAGTATTTTTTACCAAAAGAAGGGTAGCGCTCAGGTTGACAGCAACCGCACCGCACCCGTGTGGTTGCGTACGTGTGTGAAGCTCTGTCATGGAGAAGACGAACATACCATTAAACACCTAATTGAATAGTCAACCATTATAATACTTCCAATATTTTAGTTTAGAATACATATTGTTTTGCTTTTTTTGCAATGCAGTTTTCTTCTTCCCTTTACAAGGGACACATTGGTAACAAAATATAGTTGTATAACCAAACCGATGATTGCAATAAATCTCATATTCGACTCTCAAACGATATTTAGTTAAAACCGGAAGAAAATAATAATTATTTATATTTTAATAACGGAAGGAAAAAAAATTCCAACTTTAAAAGACCTGAGCACATGATGATCTTATCTACAATTCGAATTGATCATTTGAATCTCAATTATCAATTAATTAATGTTTAATATTTTACCCCAAGACGAGAGGAGTAGATGAGTAACATGAAGGTCTGACAAATAGTAAAAACTAAAAATTACTCTTCCCCGGTGGCCCTACCCACCATGATCAAACCATCCCGCTCACTTTTTTTTCCTCTTCTTTTCTTTCTCGCTCTATCTCAAAAGATGGTGGTCAGTGTGGGACCCATAGGAGCCCACACCAAAACCAAACCAAGAAGAACCTACCAAACCCAAACGAAACTGAAACGTTGTTCTGTTTTTGCAGAGCAAATTATTGTTGCTGGGGTGGGGGTATTGGGTAAAATTAAAAATTACTAGCTGACTGAGGGGCTGTAACATAGTTTTAAAAGAATAACCATGTGTACTCTATTAGACGATCTAGTTATGTTTACCGAAAAAGAAACCCCGAAATATTCAATAGTTTATAAAACACCCGAGCATAAAATGATCTCAACTCAATTCAAATTGATCATTTAAATCTCAATTATCAAGTAATTAATTTTAAACCATTTCGTTAATCGTTACCGTTATTTAAAATCATAGACTGTAACTGTAATACTATTAAATGAACGAACCCACACACCCCATGATCTTTCTGTAAGTGCGGGCCTAAGGGTAATAACAGTGGAGTGTTTGTTTGCCATTCCTCTTCTCTGCTGCTCTGTTTATTTGATGATGATCACCAATTTGGTTTTGGTTGATTTTAATCTGTTGGGTTGACGCATTTATTAACTTAGCACAATGGGTTAAGGAAATTTTCAAAATTTTCAGCTCCTAGTTTTGTACTTTTAAGGAAAACCAACAAGGTTTAGTATATCCTTGCAAAAAAGAAAATAAAAAAGTACGAAGAGATATATAGTTTATTAATTATTTTATTGATAATAAATACATCAGTACGGATTTAAGTTTATATTCGAATTTTACCTCCACCTATAAAAAAAAGTTTAACATACGTCATATGTTTACCTCCAATGTTGACAAACATTTTACCACTTAACAAGTCGATCAAGTGAAGTAAATTTAATTTTTCTTAATATAAAAAAAAAAAATTATCTAGTGAGTTAAAAGATAATTGTGATTCGGATTTTATAATTTTGTGCGTGCTTATTGTTGGTATAATTTTATATTAACAACATGTTATTTTACAATAATAACTAAAACCAAATTATGAAAAATGAAAAATATTACGTTATTTGAATTGTCTCTTTTTCCAGCTCACTAGTGTTACACTGAGATTAATTCTCTGTTTAGAAAGGATAAAAATAAATAGTATAATTTTTAATTACATGTAAATAAATATTCAAAATAACAAAATAAATAAATAAAAGAGATCTACTTACTTAACTTTGCTCAATTACAAGGTTTAAAATATCACTATTTTTTTTTCCAGGGAAAATAAAAGAAAGCCGAAAGTGCTTTAGAGTTTAGATAATTGGACACGCTAGTAATTAGTAGAATGCAATACATAAGCTAAGGCGGGCAGTGGAAGTGGGCCTGGGTTTGGACTGGATAAACCCAAACAAGAAAACAGGCCTTATTAAATGATCCTGTTCTGGATTGGACATTCTTTTGCTGGAGAGAGGTTCGACCAGAGTAATTATAGAGTGTATCCGGTGTGTTATGTAATTTTGTTCATTAACTCACATTATTCAATAAAAAAACCGCACGTTAAAAGTAATGGTTATAGATGAGGAAGTTTTAAATTTTAAATTTTAAAATAACTGTAAATTTAAATAGTGGTGGGATAAACCGTAAAAGAATTCATCCACGTATAATAATTTTATTAATTCGAGTGTACGTTTAGTTGGAAACCTGTACAGTTTATAATTTTTCTATGAACAGTGAACCCTAAGTATCACTTTTTCATAAAGACTTTTACAATAGAAGAAAAAACATTACATTGGGCATACAAATTTGAAAATGACACATCATAATCCAAAATACTTTATAGTATCATCCATCGTCATACCCCAATTACTAATCATTCTTCAAACAAATCCTTCCAGTCTGCTCTCTGTTCATTTCTACGATTTTGGACGATTTTTTTTCTTTTAAAAAAAAAAATTGGAGAGAAAATTTAAGTGATTTCCTTTTCATTTGGGCCTAGATTTATATGTAATGGAGAACCCACCACCATTTCTACTTTCTGCATTCTCTCATTTTGCACCAGTACCATACCAACGGACATCTCGTAAAATTGGATCCCATCTCAACTATAAAAAGATCCACCAGCATGTGCGAGATCCAACGCGTAGATCAACTAATAAAGTATTATTTTAATTTAATTAAATATCTTAGATTTTTGAGTCATTTATATTGCGAAAGAATCACAAAGAACCCTGGCCGTTTTGCCTCCTTTCGAAGTCTTACTCAGTTTGAATTTAATGTGACAGACGGAATACTTTCTTTTCTGACCCATGTGTATTGTTTGGCAAAATAAAAATAAAAATGGAGTTTGTGTAACGTGTCAGTGGATTTCTTTTGTAGGAATTGGTATTGTAAAAGAAACCGTACTTGAATTATAAAACTGAGAAAGCCAGCTCTGCAAAGGACAGCAGAGGTTTCTACCCATGAGTTGTAAACCTCGACCTTTTCGTCCGGTGAAACGTACGTGCTGTGCTGCCAATAGTCAGGCCCCACGGGTAGTAGTAAAATTAATACTAGTGTGAATAAAATTTATATAGATAAAAGATAAAATAGTACTTGCAGGGAGTAAAATCTTCAATTGTATATAAGGTTGTAATTTTATTGGATAGCAAATGCTGTCTTTATGATAGGTTATAAAGAAATATTTCGAATTAAAGTTTTTTGTTTGCATTATTATATATATAAAGTTAGAGCATAGCATAACATTTTGGAATGGAAACTCCTTCCAATGGGAAAAAAAGTGTAAAGCCCATGTCTAAAGACAGTACAATTGGCGCAACCCAACATAAACATTGGTTTTGTGCGACTTGGAGCAGCATCAAATTTCAAATTTGCGTGTTGGAGTGGTATGGTATTTATTAGGGGTGTCAAATGAGTAAATTTTGGTGGATATGGGTAGTAGTATACCTATTTATTATCCATGTAATTTTTTAAATAAGTATTCATACCTATATACATTTATTTAATTTATATCCACCTATTAACCACCCATTTAAATATAATTATTTGTTAAAAAAAATAAAAAATATAATGTTTGATAAAAAAATATAGGTTTTGATCAAGCTTGACCATTTGACTCGATTTTATTATTTAGGATAAGTTTCGACCATTTAGGATCGACTTTGACCATTTAGTTTCGGTTTTCAACATTTAGGTTTGAATTTGACTATTTAGGCCCTATTTTTATAATGTAGTCCCATTTTTTGACTAGTTAATCTGGAGTTTTAACTATTTAAAATAAGATTTGAACTCCTATTGTTTAGGTCCGTTTACGATTGAGTTATACTCCCTCCGTTTTCGAATAATCGTCACTTTTGTACTTTTTGTTACTGTTTATTTTACTTGACTTTTTGGTGTTTGTTGTACTTTTTGTTACTGTTTCAAAGAGTCAATTATTCAAAAACAGATGGAGTATTTTTTTCATAACCTATTCAACGAACAAAGCTGCTTCGGATAATAATATATATTTAGATACTTTTGACAAAGACAATTTTGACAAATCAAATCTGTAATTTTTTGTACTCAATTAAATATATTTAGATGCATTACAGAAAATCAATAAACCGTGACCATCCACCTTTCATTTTCTCTTCTCCCAAAAACAATAACAACAAACAGTATAGATCTATTCCTTTGTTTTTCTTTGCTTTTTTTTTCTTTTTCCATTTTTTTTACAACCCATCATTGTCTTCGGTGACTTATTTATTTATTCTTTTATTCTTTTCAGTTCTTTTTTTATTATTGATGTAATAATATTCTTCATTTTTTCTACTTAAAAATAGTTAAAAAAATTCAAACTCCAGACGTTGCTTTTCCCATCTTATAAAACTATCATTGAGTTAAAAAAAACTAATTATTTTTTGTAAAGTTGGAATCTGTGAGCCGATAATGGGTTGCCGAGATCTGATGGAGTAAGATCGAATGGTCGAATCGGAGTGGAGGATAGGGAGGTCAGGTGGAGGATCAAACGGCGAAGAGTGGTGGTGGTGTTGTTTTGTTTCAAAATCAACAGAGGCGATAGAGGGAAATAATGGATGATGATGGGGGCTCTGTAGTAGTGGATTGTGTATTATTGTTGGAAAAGGAACCTAAAATGATTTGGGTTTAATGGGTATACTCGTGCCCAAACCCATTAATTTTTTTATTATTTTTAAAATGGGTATCTACCTATTTCTATTAATTTTTACCAATTTAAAAATTACATCGATCCATTTAATACCCATATCCACTTAATTAATTAGGTATGGATATATAATTGGATATAAGTATATTTTTGACACTCTTAGTATTTATTTATTTATAAAATTGAGATATGAGATTCGAAGAAAATGAAATTGAGTCATTTTTAGGGTCCGTTTGAAATTGTTTCCCAAACAAATTCTATTTTTTGTCAGAACTGATTTAATGGTCAAAATTATTTAAGGTAGAATTTTCAAATTTGATATTCGTGCCGGAAGCCGATTTGACCTGAAAACAAAATCAACTAGAAAACTATCCAAAACAGAACCGTACTATCTTATCATAAGTGATATATTTACAGTTATTTTTGTGTGTGGTTAAAATGTATTTACATTAGTATAAAGTTATAAACCATGCATTACAGCGTTAATGCTCGTTTGGCACACTCCGATAATCAATTGAGAGGGACGCTGAAAGAACTGGGCCCCTGGAGAGTGGGCCTTGGAGTTGGAGCCAGGACCTTCCGGCCCAAATGATATTTAGATGTTGGTACTTAACAGAAAGTCCAATTTCGGCCCGCATGGGTCCATCACTGACAGACATGTCGTTGCATTTGCTGGTTTGCTTCTTCCTCCTCAGGCATTGGTCCAAAGCTTTCAACATGTTTCTCTGTTTATTTTCATTTATTTTTCTCTCCTTCTCTAATAGTTTATGCTGTTACTATTATACTCCCTTCATCCCACAAAGGATGTCGTTTTAACTTTTACTTTTACTGTTTCGGCACGTATCTTAAGACGGCCGGTAGATTCACTATTTGAGACAATTTTGCCCCTAATTTTTTCTGGGAAGTACGTTAAGGATTAACGTACGTTCAAAAAAAAAATCGGATTTTTTGGGGTCAAATAGTGCCTCATCCGGCCTCCTCGATATGCGTTCCCTACTGAATATTGGGATGCGAGGAAGTCATTCTTTGTGGGATGGAGGGAGTAGTATATACGTTTTAGTTTTTTCTTTCTTTCTTTGTTACAATTGAATATATCATCTGTTTGGGTCCAAATTCAACCACAAATTGTTTCTATTTTTATTGGATCATCACTGATCATTCTTTGGAAATTTTACTTTTGGGGGGCTGATCCCATATTATATGAGATCAGTATAAGTATTCCCTTCTCGTAGAACCTGCAAAAAATTTAAGAATACATTAAACTTATCGTTTCTTTTTTAATACACAATGTTCAGATTTTTTTTACTAATTAGGAATGCCAAGTAGGTAACTCAACCCCTATGATAAAAGAAGCTTATTGAACCACCAATTGATAGGTAATTTTTGGTGTCTATGAAACACAAATGCTAATACCGACCGGATACGATATAAATATTGACATTGCGATGCAGAAAAATAAAAAAATTATAGAATACCGACGAGGTATATATATATATCACTCACAACAATAATAAAAAAAAGAGTTTCAATTATATTTTTGAAAATAATACAATTGAAACATCAATTTTAAATTAAGTCTACTCTTATAAATATGTATAATTTACACTAAATATTTTTTTGACATCAATAATTGTTTAGAAATATGACAAAAAAGACAGAATATTAGAGATAGTGAGTCGGATACATATCTTATGGATATCTGTCGAGTATCGATATCAGACATGTCATTAAAAATGAAGTGTATGTCTGCTGGTTAGCTCGGTGACGTTAAGTTACGATGATGCCCAAGACCAGTCTGACCAGACTTCTGGTCACCAGGCACCACCACCACTCACCAGTCTCGTCTCTTTGACTGTAAGGTCCTCAGTGGTATAAACGTAAATTTCTTCACTAGAAAGGCCATATAATTAGGAGTTAGAGCGATTATTTATCCATAATTAAAACGCCGGAGCGGTCTACGTGGCAGGCTAGGGTGCACCCCAGCACCCAAAAGCCCCCCCATTCCGACCCCCAAAAGGGCAAAAAAAAAAGAGCCACTCACCAAAACGCTGCCGGCCACACAAAAACACTCACTACCTTACTTTCCCCTACCGCTCGCACCCCCACCTCCTTTCCCTCCCCTCCCACCCCTTTTCACCCCTGACATCTCACCATATTTACAATCACTGCCCCTCCCTCTCCATTCATCAATCTCACCGGACGATGGACGCCGGCGTCACTCCATTCCGTTCAATACTCGACAAACCCCTCACCCAACTCACCGACGAAGACATTTCCCAGCTCACCCGTGAAGATTGCCGCAAATACCTCAAAGAAAAAGGTACTTAACTCACTAATTCCTCCTCTTAGCTTCTTGCCTCTCTCCCCCCCTTTCTAATTTTTAATTATTTTTCTTCTCCATGTTTTTTTCCGGCGACTGCCGAAATTCACATGCGGCTGGCACGTGTGTTGACTTTCTTCCTCCTCTCAATCAAAATGTCCGTACAGGAATGCGAAGACCGTCGTGGAACAAATCGCAGACGATCCAGCAAGTCATTTCTCTCAAAGCGCTTCTAGAAACCAGCGACGATTCCGGCGCTGCCGCCCTCCGCAAAATCCTCGTTTCTAAACCGCCTGTGGGTCCCTCAGCTCACGACCTGCCGCCTTCTTTCTATATTTTTTTTTAAATCTGAAAAGCAAACGAGTAGTAATCGTGTTCATTTATTTATTTATTTGTATTATCAGAATTAATTAATAATCATAGCATACATGTGCAGGCAACTCCGAACTCAACGGATTCCGTTAAGGAAGCCAGCGGTGATGCGACGAACAACAACACCGTTTCAGTGTCAGCAGACGACACCGTTCCGTCTCGCCAAAATGATTCTCTTAAATCAATTCCTCGCCGACCGTTGGATTGCCAAGCAGAAGATGCAGATGACAAAATTGTTGCTACTCCCAGGTCAATCTTTTGATCATCACATTGTAAATTTACTTTAAAAATAAAGAAAAAGGAGTAGAAATGCTGTTGTGATTGTTACTATAAATTGATGATGTGCTTGAAAATGTGGGTTTTTAGGAGTGATTGTATTGAGCAAATGACGATTTTCTACTGTGGCAAAGTGAATGTGTTTGATGGGGTTCCGCCTGGTAAGGTAAAAAGAGAAGCCTTCCTTTTTTTAAATGCATTGCTGGAGGTAACTCTGTTGGCCTTCATAATGCATCCGCGTGTGGAAATTTGCAGGCTCAGGCGATAATGCATCTTGCATCAAATTCAATCCAGTCACTGCAGCCTTTGGATGATCCGGTTAGTGGAAATGCAGCATTAACATATCCATGTCACTTACAGACCGTGAGTGATAATCATGGCATTGTTTCTGCTACCGCAACTGCTTTTCAGCCCATGCAAACAGGTCAGTTTTTTTCTTGTTCCTGTCCTTAATTCTGTAATTTGTCTCATTTACACTTGACAGTTTGGTATATCTAATTTAGTTAATGAGTTGTAAAGTTGTACTAGGAAATGTTTCGAGTCTATGTTTGTGTTGTATTTGGAGCAATGTGAGATGATGTGGAAAGGAACAACTAAGCATATAATATAGCATTTTTTCTTTTTCCCAAATCCTTATGAGGAACAAATGCTAATTGAGTTATAGCTAGAGTGACACAAGAAATGTCCTTATTTGGATTCTGATATAATATAGCTCAGAGATGTAAGACGGGAATCAGCATGTTTAATTAGAAGGCGGCTTATGTTGTAGCATTACTGAATGAATGGTGGTTATGGTTTGGCTTTTCAGAGAAGTTGACAGAATATCCTCCACAATATAGGGAGAAACATGTCACTCAGGATCCTGGTAAGGACTGCTGTTTACTAGTTAACTTTTTGAGATATTTGGCTCTCTCCCCTAAAGCAAATGAGAATTATCTTTCATTGACAACTAACAAGATAACAAGCTCCAAGGACACCAACGTACCAAACTTACTAGGTCTCAATACTCCATTTTAGCAATAGGATGAGTGAGATGCTCGACTCCTAGATTCCTGATGAACCGTTGTTTCTTAGGCAACAGAATGCACCATGTAAATTGTGTTGACCTCAACTGGAAGATGCCTTCTCTAACAATATGTTGGACTAGTGCAACAGAACCTATTTAAAGCTCAAACTGTCGTCAATACTTCTACACACCTAATTCGTGCCCCTGATCTACCCATTTAGCTTTAGACGCAGACTTACTATGCTCACAGCTTGCAGCTCGGTTTTCCCAGCTGCAAATTCCCTTCAGTTATTATAAATGAAAGCTCCTGTCCTGCTTTTTGTGAAAATCTTTTATCAACTATGTGCTGTTTTAATTTCCTCAAACCTCAAAAACTCTACTCCCTAAGATGATAACCTGTTTGTTGGCTATCTTTGCTTGTGATAATGGCACCACTTATAGAACATTCTAGTGCCCAACAATAAGCAGGGTGTAGGAACACGTCCCTTCTCCAAAATGAGTCTAATTCATCATTAGTTCAGTTTGTATCAGCACAAACACCACCTACTACTTCCCAGATAACATTTTTTGGCAGCCTGTGCCACAAACACCTCTTTCCCCTCATTTTACAGTAAGGCTTAGCTTTCTCCATGTTTTATCAAACATTATTTGCTTCTGATTCAACAGCGAAAGTAAAACTATGATGGTGACCTTATTTTAATTACTTAAATGAGAGAATTGATAATTGTTTGCACTACTTTTTGGCACTTGGTAACTTCCACAAGACCTAGAAGGTCAAGCAAACCGAAAAGTGTCATTGCAGAGGTATCTTGAGAAGCGCAAAGACAGGTAGATCCAGTGACCAACATCAATTACAGAATAACATTGCGAAGCTATAAACCTCAGACATTTTGTTTTCCTCTGTTTTATTGACAGGGGAAGGTTTAAGGGCAGGAAAAATTTATGGCGAACTTCTAGTTTGGATGTTTATATGAATCATCCTGTAAGGACGCATAGTTCAAATGTGCAACTGACCAAGAACAGCTCAGACTGCCCGCCACAGCATGGAGTGCCACATGTTGTGTTTAGCTCATCAGAGAATCTGGCAAAGACTGCCAGTTTTTCTGTAGATCTCAATGAAGGTAGTTATAGAGAGCTCTTTACCATAACACCTCTATCACTTCAATCATCAATCTGAGGCATTTTATGATGTCACGCTCGACCAGTTTCATTTGTTTTGAGGCATATTTATTTTTGCTCTGCAGATGTCCAAGAAGGCTGAATATATAATGCGGTAATGCAGTGTATTAGATATACAACGCTTCATGGAATCTAAGTAAAGAGCTCATCTTTGTAGACAATGCTGTTGTCAAGAAAGAAACCAATCTAGTTGTCCCCACCAGAGTGCATCTTATGTAGATTTGAGCTGTTTATTTCACGGTAAAGCCTGTTTCTAGAGTTTGGCACGGGATGAGATCCATTCGGGTAGTAGCCGAGTTTGGTCATTAACTGATCAATTTTGTACAAGAATCGTAGTCCTCGGGAATGTCTTGTTTACGATGATGCTTATATCTCGTAGTAGGTTGAGATGCATCTGTGAGTAGTGGCCTGTTTGCTGAGTTATGTAAAATTTGAATGTATGCTATATATATATGGCTATGCTAGTAGTAGTACCTCTGTATCTCACTTCTCCACTTGAAATTAGCTTTTTTTTCATTAGAAACTTGCAATCTTAACATGTCAAATCTAATTGTGGTTGGTGCACATGGCCTTGCTATGGAAACAAGTGTTATTTCCTTTAGATGCAGTTAGTTAGCTCTCCATATTCTCCGACCGAGGGGCGCGTGTGTGGAACTGATGTACGTTATCCTCTTTTGTTTTTTCCCCCGGCCCACATTGAGCACGTGGGTCTGTTTTCTCCTTACTCATTTCGTTGCCACGGCCAGGGCTCATGAGTCATGACAGGATTGTTTTCAGTAATTATTATCAGGGGTGAAAGTGAAATAAAAATGGGATTGTATTATTGTAAGACTTAATTCGTATTACTTGCAGTTAAGGAGTAATTACTAAAACTCTTGAACACTAAAAAAAGAATGAAATAAAAGAGCAGTCGGACAGATAGATGCTCGTAGTCGTAGAGATGAAAGCCGCCGATTGCTACTAGCTTGTGTGGTTTTGTGGTCACCGGAAACTGACAAGAATGCTAATTTGTTCATTCACGAATACGAAGACCACAAATAAAAGAATGGAAACCGGATCATACACGTGGCAAACAGAGAAATCCAGAATCACAAATCAGGACGAGACTCGCCCTTGTGTTTTAAACCAAGCATCGTCTACTCCACAGTATCGGCAGCATCGATTCTAGACTAGAATTCAACGTTCAAGTCAGTGCTCAAGCTCATGGCTATCGAGGCGTGGTTCATGGACGACGGCGCTGAGGATCAAAGGCTTCCTCATCACCGGAACCCAAAAGAGTTCGTCTCTTTGGATTACTTGGCTGGTCTGTTTCTCTACCCTTTCGATCTTCTTTTCCTTGTTTTTCTTTGAAGTTGATGTTTACTTCGACGAACTGAGAGGATGGTGTGTATGCACTGCAGAGTTTGGAGTGTTGTACTGGCGATTGAACCCAGAGGATTGCGAGAACGATGAAGAATTGAAGAAGATTAGGGAAGCCAGGGGTTACAACTACTTGGTATGATTCTGAAAATCGTTCTCAATCTCTTCAGCTTTCCCAATTTCTATGATCATTGGAGTCATTACATGATTGAATTAAAGCAATACCAATTCGTTCTATGCTGAAATCCACAAGTTCAATATGTTTGGGTTTGTGTGATAATTACATTCATCGCTCGTGTTATGGATGTGCCATATTCCTCTCTGGAGTTTGCAAATTGATGGATTTGTGAATTTCTTTACCCAGGAACTATTAGGAACCAAAATGTCTAGAAACTCGTTTAAGATAGTTTCAAATATTAGGCACCAAAATGTCTAGAAGAAAGTCCAAGCTTTTAATCCAATGGAGTTTTATGGTCATCGAATCAATTTCCAAAACCCTTCATTACTGTTACATTTATGAATGAATGAAAATGAGGCCACTAATTTTGATGAGATTTTTCTGGCCAGGAGCTGTTGCTTCTCTATCACTGTAGGAAAATTAGGTATCCATTGACCTGTTTATCGCCCCCTCATTCCTAGAATACTTTGTTTTAGCATAGTTATATGTTACTGCTCCTGTCATTCTTTCTTGTTGTCCCTTACGTACCGCAGCAATGTTGACACTTTCTGTGGTTCAATTAGGCAAGAATTGGCATGTACTAATATAAATAATGCTTGCTAAAATGGAGTCTATATTCACAAGCAAGCGGAATCTATATACTCACCCTTTTCTGCACTGTTTTTTCCAGGATTTGCTTGATTTGTGCCCAGAGAAAGTTACTAATTATGATGAGAAGCTGAAGAACTTTTACACAGAACACATACATGCTGATGAAGAGATACGTTACTGCTTAGACGGAAGTGGATACTTTGATGTTCGAGACAAGGGTGATCGTTGGATCCGCATTTGGATCAAAGCTGGCGATCTTATCATTCTGCCAGCTGGGATTTACCACCGATTCACTCTGGACACTAATAACTACATCAAGGTACTTTGAGAGAATGATGAAATGAAGTTAAGGGCTATCAATTTGAATCCGATGTGTTTGCTAATGGTTTGTTTTTGGTGTCCCAATGTGCAGTTGATGAGGTTGTTTGTCGGGGAACCAGTGTGGGATGCGCATAATCGCCCACAGGAAGATCATCCTGCAAGAAAGGAGTATATTAAGGCCTTGAATGAGAAGGTTGGAGTGGCACTTGAAACTCATTGAGGTTTGTGAGAAATGATTATACACTGCAATTAAGTACTATTACTCATGTTTGCTACCACAAGCTTATGGTGCATGCGCGGTGGAGCTACAAGAACTGTTATTACGTTGATCATATGATTGCGTAGCTACACCGAGCATAATGTAGCCCGAAGTATATGCATTGTTGTATTCTGTCTTTGTTATTACGTTGATCATATGATCGCTTCGATGCTGGCAATGTATGCATTGTTGTACTCTTTGTTACTATGCAACAAGCATGGATGTATTTGCTTGCTCGTTCTTAGCTAATAAATGCATCCAAAAAGGTGAAACCTGAAATGAACCGGACTCTCATCAGTTTATGGCGTTATTAATTAAACACATTCAATCCAACAAAAAAGAAAAAAAGAAAAAAAGTTTGAAAAACATGGCCGACTGGCCACCTGTGGGGATCGATCCCACGACGACCACGTGATTAAAAAAGTCACGCGCTCTGCCACTGAGCTAAGTCGGCTGTAGCACAGGTTTTAATACAATTGTTTCAAATCCAGAAGGCATCGTATAGCATAATTTTGGTTACTTCACATTTCATTCATACCGGTTGGCGCAATTATTTAACAGACGAAATATAAACAACTAATTTTTGAATAAGTTGAAATCAAGAATAGTATAAGCAAATTGAAAATTAATGTTTTATACTTATTTTTATTTTCCAGATTTCCTCACACCAGTCACGCCTTTCTTACGTGCAATGACCAAAGGGTCCCTAGACACTCGCCCACAGCTCCTTAAACGAATTAAGGCTATTTTAGTCATTTGATAACTGGAACCCAATTCTATATTATCTTCCCTGTTTTCTATATCTGTTCTTTTTTCCACTTCTCCCCCGTAATAGTTCAAAAGTAAAAGGAGAAAAATCGAGAAATCAGCGTGACATCAAAGCATTGAACAGCAGCCACACCACACGCCGCGCAGCAGAATACAGAGCAAACATGGTTGCACCTATCAAGGTAAGAATAACCATTCTTGGATGATTTTGGAAGCCTGGGTTGATTCGAATTGGGATTTTCATATTTCTCCGGATTATTTGTTGTTTTTATAGGATTCTAGGGAGGAAGTGGTTCAGGCATGGTACATGGATGAAAGTGATGAAGATCAAAGGTTGCCGCACCATAAGAATCCCAAAGAATTTGTGTCCTTGGACAAACTTGCTGGTTAGTATCTATGGAAGACGACGCTGTGAATTTCATTTGATTGCTGTTAGTCATTATGTTTGTTTTACAGAGCTTGGGGTGCTAAGTTGGCGACTGGATGCTGACAACTACGAAACGGATGAGGAGTTGAAGAAGATTCGGGAAGAACGTGGATATTCTTACATGGTTTGCCCATCATACTAACTTACCTGTATTTTCTATCTATCACTGTTTGATGCAAAAATTACTGTGATGGAGAGGCTGTGGTCTTTCTGAAATGTTGTTTAATTGCAAGAAAACAGAAGTTATTCCATGCTTGAGCAGTGCTAAAAAATTGTACAGTTAATCTGAAAACGAGAGACCCCTTATCAAACTTAATGACACTATTCATCACTTCCAATTTGGTTGTCTATAATTTTGTCCAATTTGTTGTAGTTGAAGCATTTTTTGTTTTTTGCTTGGTGTATCTAAATGTCAAACCCTTGAATGTTTGAGGGTGGTTCTTAATATGGGCTTGTGATATGTTTTCAGTACATCTTGGTATGTAATCTAACAGAGAAAAGGGAGTTCTATGTTTCTGTGGAAAGTTATAATATTCTGAATGAGCCTAAAATTTGGAATATTTGCATAATGTTAACGATCCTTTTTTAGGAAGTCCTTGTAGAGTTTCTTTTTTTCTTCTGTTATTAGTGCACACAACTCAATTCAACTGAGCATCAATGCAGTAGGTACGCTATATGGATTTGCCACCTCCTTTGTTCTTTGATTTGTGTATCTAAATGTGTAGGTTTTGCATTTGATTAGTTTTTGGCACTTCTGATATTTTCGTAGAATATTATAGTTTTCCTATACTATATAGTACGTTACATGACATCATGTTTAATGAAATTTTAGCTTAACACAAAGTGTGACAAATTAAATCGTTTCTTCAGGACTTCTGTGAGGTTTGCCCGGAGAAGCTGCCAAATTATGAAGAGAAGATTAAAAACTTCTTTGAAGAACATCTTCACACTGATGAGGAGATCCGCTACTGTGTGGCTGGAAGCGGTGGGGATTAATTCTTGGTCTTGGTCTTGTTTTTTACCTTACTGCCAGTTTGTGATTCTTGGTGTTCTCTGCTTGGTGAAGGTTATTTTGATGTCAGGGATCGTGAGGAGCGCTGGATTCGCGTACATGTGAAGAAAGGGGGAATGATCGTCTTACCAGCTGGAATCTATCACCGCTTTACATTGGATACTGATAACTATATTAAGGTACAAGACAAAACACACATTATAGAATCAGCTACTTGCCATCTCTTTTGGAACCAGACAACTCTACCAGATAATGGTCCTGAAATCACTCAAAGATTTTACTTTTTGGTGTCAGCTAGGTGGCCTTTTTGGCTTGTATTGTTTTCTGTATACTTTCTGATTGCTAGGTCTTATATTACGTAAATTTAGTTTCACTTGAGTTGTGCAATTGCAACCTTACATAGGAATCATGTAACAGCTCCAATCGCTGTTTCTTCTCCATTCCCTATTTATCCACTAGGTTACTGTGATTTTGAGGAATTTGGGTCAAGCTTGTCGGCATTTGGATCTGCTGTTTGACAGCTACTAGAGATCATAACTTTAACGATTATAATCAATTGCTCCATTACGTTTATTAATTATTTTAGGTTGATCCTATTGAAGACTATTGTGCTAGGGATTGTTTTGTGGTCTCCACACAACGGCTTATCTTTTTGTGGCTTTATGATGTTTGTCACTCATCTTTCTTTTAGCATCTTGAGGTCATCATCAGTGGTGTCTTGCTAACAGCATATGATTTAGCCAGGGCCATAAGTATTCACTATTTAACTCGATAGAGCAATTTATATGAAGTATCGCAAACAGAGATCAAGGAGGCCCTTATAAAGTTGTGTGTGCTATGACTATGCTTGTGGCATTAAATTTATCTTCTGGGTTTGTCCTGTGACATGAAATTAATCACTCCTACATCTTTTTCTTTCTATGGTTCAAGTAGTGCATAATCTTTCGTGTGAGGGATGCAAAGTAGTAATTAACTCCTACATGAATCATTGCTTTTATGTCAACTGCAATGTTATGAGCCTTGGTTTATTTATCTTTATGTAGTTTGGGATGTTGAGGGAATTTCTATTTAAGAGGCACTGACTTCTGCTGTGATTCGTTAGATGGATGTAGATGTGCTTTAGGATTTTCAATATTACTGTCCATTGGATACTGGCATCTGCCACTCTTATCTTGCTATGCTGCCAATCCATGTTGTTTGTTTCTATTAGCATTGCCATTGTTTTATCTAGACTAGGGATGCCCTTGAGTAGCTATATATACATTAATTGCTGAAAATTGTGCAGGCGATGCGTCTATTTGTGGGTGATCCAATTTGGACTCCATTCAATCGTCCACATGATCATTTACCTGCAAGGTATGATTCTACACCACATTTCTTTTCTAATTGATGACACATGTGTATACCTAATGAAATATTCAAGAAGCTTCGATTTCTGTATTGCAGGAAAGAGTATATCGAAACTTTTGTGAACAGGGAAGGTGGACATCAAGCTGTTGATGCTTCTGCATAGACCAGCCGTGCTTCTCAAATGGACACTGAAACCCTATTGGATGTTATAAAACACCTTGGATGCATGGTCTAGTATGCGTGTACTCTCTCGCTTATTGTATTGCCTACCAGGGCTTGTGAATGTTAGCTTTTCAGCATCTGTTACGAACTCCATATATAGCATATGTATTCTCCTATTTGCTGTATCTGCTCAATAACAGCCACTTCGGCTTGAAAGAATCAAATCATATTTACCTAAGCCAACTTATGTCTTTGTTTTCCGCATTCTGTTTTATGAAGGTGGTCTGGTCGCGCTTTCTGGATACTTTTGTGCAATGCAGATGTTGATTTCAGTTTCGGAGATCCGATCCGAATTGTCGGATGGAACTCATATGGAGGTTTGAGAATCTAATAAATTTTGGAATATCTGAATAAATTTTGAATTTAATTTCTATAACTTAGTTTTACTTCCATTTTCTAATTTTTTTCTTCCTTTTTCTTCCTATTTTCTGATTGATTAAGTTGTAATATTGTTCTGATGACTTGTTAGATTGCATAAGTGAGAGAGGAGTCCAAGATTAAAAACAACCTAAAATTTAATAAAATTTACCTTTTTTTTTAAAATTCGAAAAATCATACGATCTAAAATACTCGAATGCTATTCGGATAAAAGGTTTGTTCGGATACTTTGAATTATTAATGCCAAAATTGGATCCCAAGTTTTGAATGGTCTACCTAACTTTAGTAATTCATTTAAAGGTTATATTTGGAGGTAAAATCTAAGAACCCATGCCTCATTGAACAAGAGTTCGTATATACTATTAAATTAGTAGTATTATTATAAATCTTAATATTTATAAACCGATTCGGCAATCAATTGATGTAAATGTTTGAATCATTTAAGTAAGATGTAGCTAATTCGATATTTATATATTAAGTAATTATTAAACGTATTTAGGAGTATAATATTTTTTTAGTAGGTCGATAGTTTAGAGTGAACATAATTTACTCCTAATCAGTAACTATAAATATCCCAACGCGCGTTAAATTGCAGAAGGGGTGTTTGGTATCAAAATCATGCTAGAGTTCAATTCATTTCATTAATTCAATTCAATTAGAATTCAATTGAATTGAATTAATGAATGAACTTTAATGATTGGTATAACCACATAAAATTGAAAGAATTCAATTGAATTGAAATGAACACATTGTTTGGTATCGTTATGAAATGATTTCATTTTACTTATTTGACCATTATACCCCTAAATTAAAATTTACCTATAAAATAGAAAAAAAAAGTTCTTCAATTATACCCCTAGATTCGTTACATATTTCTTGAATTATGTTTACTTTGCTGTTTAGCTATCATGTTAGAATAACAAAGGACCTCCAGTTTCAATAACTTGGTTGTTTTCTTCTACGTGCTTGCACGTCTTGAAAGAGTACCAAATATCATTCATAATTATCGAAATTTACACCTTAATCGTTTTCTGGATAATAGCTGCCACGGACAGAAACACATCACTATCCTGGTACATAAGAATATTGATGCATATGTCGTTGCTTGTTGCAAAGCAGAAATGACAACTGTCGAGTTCAAGCCTCTTAATCACATTCATATTTACCCATAAAAGCCAGCAGAATAGTTCTACCAATAGCCAAGATTACACAGCTATTCATGACAGACCATTCAAAAAAAAGACCAAAAAATAGTTCTAACAATAGCCAAGATTACACAGCTATTCCATCAATTATCTAATACTCAGAATGAAGTAACATTCCAGCAAACCATAAGCATCTCAATCAGTTTAATAGTAAAGGAAGGAGGTTAAACATAATAGACAAATTCCCAAGACTTTTCAGCGATCATAACTCACTGATTGGGAGCCTCTGTAATATGGTTTCAACCTGATTGGGAGCATCTAATATAAGTACCTAAGTCAAGTTCAATAAAGCCAACAGAATTGGAGCAACAATAGTACAAGAAGAAGAAACAGAGACATAATATCAACTAGATTCTAAGTAGAACCTCCATCATCTCACAATAATAAACATAAAAATATGATCAAAAGCAACTACTATCCTTGCATTTTCCTAGCCAACCATAGAGCACGTAGACCATTCGGGCATGCAAAAAACGTGCCAATCAAATCTGGATGAGCCACAAGCCAATCCACGGCATCTAATAAAGCAGTCCCTTCGAGCCCTAACCCTTCCATTGCCTCAAAAATTTCCGGTTCACTCCAAACACGTCGGCTGGTACTCAAAATTGCATCTGCTATTTTGTTCATAGCACTTGTCACTTCTGAAATTTCATCAATTATTGTAGTCTTCATTGGTTGTTTCCTTTTTGTACCTTTAGAAGTAGATACCGATCCACCTTGGGTATCATTGGACGTGTTTCCCCCACTCTCAAAAGGAGAAAGGTTCTCTAGTTGAGCTTCATTAGTACCTATCATTTCATCCACATCATCGATCGTCAACTCTCTTTTTTCTCTTTCCCATCGTCTGATCTTCTCTTTTGCAGTTTCAGCTACTTCACCGGTGGCTCGATCTTTCTCAAAGATCTCACGAAAGAGGTCCAAATGGTGTAAAGTCCTCCCGCGAACAAGTTTGTACTTTTCATCAGCCTAATATTAAACAAAAATTCAACATTAATCATAAATGGTGTTTCATCCCATTAACAAATGCAAAAACATAAGAACTTTGACAAGATACATACCTTAATCATTTCAATCCACACTTCCGGTTCAGCTTCAATCCTTTTGGTGGTTTCATCCCATCCAAACCCACTTTTCTTAAGAACTTGACAAGCTAGAAACATTTGATCCTTCACAGTTTTCAATCGGTTAACAACCTTTGCTTTGTTAATAACTACCCCAAACTGATTGTTAACCTCTGTTGCTACTCTTTTATAAGACAATGCAGAAAAGTTCCTATCATCTTTCAAACCTTTGTTCTTTTCCTCTTTCAAAATTTCTAGCATTAACCCATCCATTTCTGTAGTCCACTTAAAATAACCACTAGCAGATTTCATATCTTCACTAGTGGCGCTTGTCTCTTGAGCATTATCCACTTCCATTCTTCCAACTGAAAAAGTAGCAGTACTCCTAGAAAATGATATCATGATTGAGAGCAAATTTACAAGTCAAAACAGGAAAAATAATTCGAGAAAAAACAGGAAAAACCAAACATACAAAAGTAAGCAAAAGTCATCCACAAAGATCATCATATACTCTAAATCTGCTTAAATCTTGCAGATCATCATTCCAAATTAGTTTTTCCTCTAATACATAAAAACAACATGTCCAGCAAAGCAAAAAACAAAACTCATATCGAAAAAATCCATGCTCACATTACAAATTTGTGCAGCTAAAAAACTAATCCTGAGCGACATAATCATGCCACATTTGTGCAGCTATTGATTCTCTGATCATCTCTCCTCTCCTACCATCTTCACTTCTAGAAACACCCCCTCCAATTAAGTGTCCATCTTCGGTTTCAACATGCATTAACTCCCTATCAACGCGTGCAATCAATTCTTCATCCGGATCAACATTCATCAAGAAATTATGTAAAATGCAGCAAGCTAACACAATGTTTGATGTCGTATCCACATCATATCTTGCATCTTGAGATAAAATTGGAAATCTAGATTTCAAGACACCAAAAGATCTCTCAACAGAATTACGTAACGACGCATGCCTTAAATTAAATAACTCTTTGGCATTTTCAGGCCGACGTTGAGAGTATTCTTTCAAGTGGTAACGTGTACTCCTATAGGGAGTGATAAACCCCGACCTTAACATATAACCTGCATCGGCTAAATAGAACTTACCTATAAAAAAAAACTTTAATTAATTACAAAAAATAAGTTAATTGACAATTTTGAAGTTTTAGTAAACTACTAGAAAAAAAATATATAAGTTAAGAAATTTACCCTCAGGGACTTTCAACGTATGTTCTCTAGTTAAGGAATTTTCTAAAATTCGTGAATCTGAGGCCGAGCCTTCCCACCCGGGGAGCACATAAGTAAATCTTAGATCAAAAGAGGATGCTACTAAAATGTTCATGGTAGGGTATCCCTTTCTTCCTCTATATCTTGTAATACTATCTTTTGGTACCTTTACTTGAATATGCGTCCCATCGATGGCACCAACACAATTCTATATATACAAAAAAAAATTGTTAAAAGTTTCATGTTTAAAAAAATATTTACATTATTAAACCATAATTATTGACTAAAGGAAAAATATTATACCTGAAAATAAGGATAAAACCTACTATCCTCTAATATTTTTTGAGGAATTGAAGATGCATTTGGTTGTATCAAAAATTGATCCTCAAGATTCAAAATTGCTTTAAGAACTTGATGGAAGTGACGACTAACAGTCTCTCCTGAGCGACGAAAGAAAAAACTTGCTGAACGGTTCCTTGATTGACCACTTATCGTGTGTAGAAACTTAGCTACTTGTTCTTCAACAAAAGAGAATTTAGTATCTCTTAAGAGGTTCTTGTCTCGAAGAATAGAAACTAGTTCTGTAAACGCATCGAACCCCATGCGTAGTACACAACGAGCATTGTTATTCGTTTGTAACTCCATCATCAACTCCCTACGTACTGCTTCTCTTTGTGCTCTAGGTCTACTAATTGGCCTATCTATGTAATTAGAATGTTTATAGAGCCATACTAAGTAGCCTGCATAAGCAACTAGAGCAAGTACCGTATCCTTTTTAACCTTTTCCATAGTCCCTACAGTAGCATTAAAAAAAACAAAAGCAAAATGGGCAGAATTACAAACTAATAGTACACTGAAATCTGAATGTATTTGCTAAATTACAGATCCAACTAATTAGTAATGTGCATCTTATGCTGAGAATGTTGCAACTTAATAGGGTGAAAAGAGAAACTTATGAAATATTTAAATAGACCCATGTATCAAAACATTGTTTGGAATCCATATATGGGCAAATAGACAGGTGTATCAGTAGAGTTTGTACCTTAAACACAAAACCAGTATATCAGTAGACTTGTAAATTAAGAATGAGTTGTGGATAATTCTGAAGATATGTATTCGTTACTAATCAATCACTGATTCCGTGAAAAATATGAAAGTAATTTAATTTTCTCATGTGTTAACATGAAAATATGTAATTAACATCTCTTGCACATCACATATCTTGTGTCTCGTTGTTATTAAATACAGCCACCTTAATACTTTTAGCAACGTGAGAGAAATAAATCTGGTTGCACGAGGCTCGAGCTAACCACTCAGCTACACAGATTTCATAAAAATACAACCATGTATAGAACTCATACCACCTCTAATGATCAGAAATAATACTCTTTTCTTAGTTTTTGGAGGTGGCCAGGTTGACAGACTCGAGGAATTGTGGAATTGATAATTAGCTCAAAAATTGACAAAACAACAGCGAGTTTGGATTCCACTAGCTATCTAGCTAGCTTTTTTAGCTAGAGTATGGGTATGGGTTGGTTCAAATTGGTGATATCTATGCTTATCGTATATCCAAATTCAATCCAATAATGTAGCATCATAAATGGAGTATATAATCAACTGAATGACATTGATGAGCCAACCTAATTAGCACTAGCTTGTAGGGTTACTGAACCGCATTAAGAGTTTATTTACTAGCACCTTTTAGGCACATTTTTATGGTTTTCAAGTAAAGATATGAGATTAGGTTTTAGAGCAGTGTTATACATAAGTAGATCTACACCAGTTATTGGGTTCTACCTGCTCAATCCATGCTGGATTACATGGTGTCAAACAGACATGTAGGACTAAAGTTTACAGACCTCCAAATATGCATACTTAAATGTCTTCAGGAAATTCAAGCAGTTAGTTGTTAAATTTAAAATGAGGTGCTGGATTTTGTAAATATTGAAATTCAAGCACGAAAAAGTTAATATCCCAAAGACAAATAAATACATGATGAAAAAGTGAAGCAACTTGCAGATGTTCTGGTTTAGGTTCCACCATATGTTTGCCAAATTCCTGGCTATTAAATATGCAGCACCATATGTTAGACCATCTCATAAACATGCGTAGTTTCATCCAACTGTGCGAAGGTAGCCGTAAAAAAAGAAAAGTAATCAGAAGGAACAACTTAACTTCTCCCTAACCCTTAGTAGAGTCACCTAGACTAATATTTTCCTAGCACATAGGAACAAGTTACTTATGTCAAAATAATATTTCAAACACAGGCTTAGCCTGAGTATTGTATGAAGGAAACCAGATAAATACCATTCTTAAGGAAAACAAGAACAAGCTATGAATCAAATAGAACTCCTACCAGTAGAAGCAGGTGCTAAGCTCTGATAGCGAACAACAAGCACTTCATCAATTGAAGATCTAATCTTGCTGTCACCCTTGCTATGCTCAATTTGCCGAACTCCATCACTTCAATAAAGAATTGTATGAAGTAAACCAGATTAATACCAGATGAAGAAATCCTTAAAAACCCAGATGGAGAAATGAACAAAAAGAAGAGAAAGACAACCTTGGACAGCATTTCTGAGAGTGAGGAAACTGTGGCTGCAAACGATGAGGACGGCCGCTGTGTTCTCTTCTCCTTTCTCGCGTTCTCTCTAGATGCAAAAGGCAGCTGAGTCGTATGACAAGCAAAAGGTAGGTTTTAGACAGGGGTAATTTTGTAATAGGATAATTAATAATTAAAAAATTGATTGAATTCTACCACAATCTCACCTATTTGGACTAGAATTCTCACCTTCTTTAATTTTTCAGTTTCAATTCAGAGTGAATTGAATTCATTTTTAAAATATCATAACAATCACAAAATTTGTTATGATTTCAGTTTAAATGAACTGAATTCTATCTAAAATTTGATACCAATCAGGCCCTCAACGATTGTGAGGTCATCTTGTAGAATTCAACTCATTGTAATATGCGGTAGTGAATGATCTGGGCTGAAGTCATCACTCCTCTGTAATTCCAAAAACAACTCCCTTTCGGGTAAATCCGACCTTTAGATTTGGGTCCTGTCGGGTATATTCCACGCGGTTCAACACCCATCCAAACCTCCCAAATCATAAATTTTCCATTTTTCTTCATTATTTGATGACATGACCTTTTGGTCTATTGTCAAGCGAATCCTGCAATGACACGTGCAAGACCCTGAAGGGTTCCCGTCAAAACCTGCCACGTATCACTTGTCATTAACAGGACACATTGTAATGCGTGACACTTTTGGCCAACCACCCACCCACACCTGTCCAATTTTAGTCAAAAAAAGTGCCGAGCTCGTTCTGCTCGGTATTATTTTATGATAATAAAACCAATTATTCAAATCAAATATCTTGAAAAGTGCCTTATTTATAACAAATATCTTGGAAAATATCTAGCCAGGTGGCCTTAATACAGACGATTGAGATTTAGGTTTTTGGGGCTGCTTGTTCCATGTGTTATACTAAGAGTAGCATCTAAGCACAAGCATCAATCCAACGCAACGCATCATAACAGATTAATATATAGTCCATGCTTTATAATCGTCCATTTGCCAAAAGACTTCTAAATTAAGGTCTCATCTCATCAGCATTTTAATATACCAAGCCCTGTCTAAATACATGAGATGTATAATCACCTCAAATATAAAAATAGCAAATTGATCAAAATCTTTTACAATTTACACATATTGTAAATATATCTTAGTATATGTATAATTTTATAAATCTAATTTACACTCGACTAGTGAAAAATCATTTTGACTATATTAAATGGTTTAATTTATGGACAAATGGTTGTACCACACGATAACAGGCACACATTGTAAAAGACACGGAATCAAAATTCAACCCAATTTCTGGCTTCATGTTTTATGGCCACGTGCTGGTGTGTGTGTGGTCCAATTCCGATCTGCGCTAACTTCGTGGAATAATGGCAATTGCCAAGAGCTCCTATAGAACTCCTTTATTTGATTCTCCTATATTTTATTACTAACGATCATGTTCTACTACTACCACTATTATAATATGTATTTTTGAACACTAAGATACTTATCCCACCACCAACCAAGCTCAAGATATTTTCAGCTACAACACTGTTGATAAGTACCCTCTCGTATTATTGAATGGTTAGTTATATGGTGATTTCAATATTTTAACTTTGCGCCTAAAATTAGATTTATCGAACGGATAAAATGTTAATATTATCGAGTGTATATTAAATTTAAATTATTATTACATGATGATATGAAATGTTATTGTCCGTCTAGATGAGATGAGACGATACAAATTTCTCCGATATAAGTTCATTGAAAAGGATCCACTCGTACATAAAATTTGAAGAATGAACCAAAAATTCCACCACAATGATATTGGAATTTTTATTACATGATTCATGAGGTGCTCGCGAACTCGTTTTTATTTATTTATTTAGATATCAACTGTTCTGTTAATATACTTCACTAAAAAAAACTTCGACAACACCATACTCCAAATACTCATCGACCGACCACCGAATAAAGCTCACTACATTTACACACAAAAGCGCAACAAAAGCGCACCAAAATGACTTTCCCAAAGGAGAAACAAATAAAGAAATCGATGAGAGGGGAAAATATCTTAGCCACCTAAGTATTAACCAATCTGATCTTTTTGACAAAAAGAAATTAAAAAAAGTGCTATCGAGACGACACGTGTATCCCTTTTTCTTCGTTTCCTCCGTTTTTCCACTTCAACTATTTCAATTTTCAATTGTAGCTAATTGTCCTGTCCCTGAAAAAAAAAAAAGAATTATAAAAAACAAATTCAACCAAGTTTATTTATAAACTATCTAGCTAGCTTGCTGTCCAGAACCAAATGCCACACTTCCCTCTTTTAGAACGATCCCTTCATCTTCCTTTCTTCTGCTGTGCACAGATCTCTCTGCTCCGTCTCTGTTCGTTCATTTCTCTGATTTACTGGAAAAGAATCTACATTGTTCTGATCTATACCCAAATCTCCCCTACCTAAAGAAAAGAATCTGCAACCAAAAAAGTTTAAAGCTTTGGTTAAAGAAAGAACCCACAAAACAAAAAGTTTCAATCATTGTTGATTAATATCTCCCAACAATCATGAATTGTAGAGGCAGAGTGAAAGAGGAGTACTCATCAGCTGGAGGTAGTAGTACTAGTTCATGGTATTCAGGCATAACATCAGACAGTTATGTTCCTCAACCAATGGAAGGTCTGAATGAGATGGGTCCTCCTCCATTCTTGAACAAGACTTATGATTTGGTCGAGGATTCAAGTACAAACCATATTGTTTCTTGGAGCAGAGGTAATAACAGCTTCGTTGTCTGGGATCCGCAGACTTTTTCCATGATTCTCCTTCCTAGATACTTCAAGCACAATAATTTCTCAAGCTTTGTCAGACAGCTTAACACCTATGTAAGATTAGTTTCCCTCTTTTATTTTTATTTTTCATTTTTGATCGCTAAATGATTCAATTTTTGTCTTGATGAAGGAGGTTGGAGCAAGAGAGTTTATTCTTTTTTTGTTTTTCTCTGCTTTTAGCAATATTGTATTGCTATTTTCTGGAAAGAGCTACATGGTCTCCTTTTTCTCCTCTTTGTTAATTAACTAGTGGGTTACAAAAAATGGACCTCTCTTCCTTTTGTTTAATGATTTTGTCAATGAGATTGCAGAAGTGACACGGATATAACCTAATCACTTACTATAATTAGATTAGTTTCTTTAAATTTGTTTGTACTATATTGTATAATTCATTCATTTGATAAAAGAGGATGGGAATTTGGGTTCTTTTCTTGTAGGGGTTTAGAAAAGTTGATCCGGAGAGGTGGGAGTTTGCTAATGAAGAGTTTCTTAGAGGTAAAAAACATCTTCTAAAGAACATTAGGAGGAGAAAAACTACTCAATCTCCGGCCAATTCGCAGCAAGTTCTAGACCCGTCTGCTGTTGAAGTTAAAAGCTTTGGACTAGACGATGAAGTTGAACGATTAGCGCGAGACAAACAGATTATAATGGTGGAACTGGTGAGGACCAGGCAGCAACAAGAGGCTACAAAAGCATGCCTACAATTAATGGAGCAAAGAATCATAAGGACAGAGAGTAAACAGAAGCAGATGATGGGGTTCTTGGCCAGAGCAATGCAGGGTCCCAACTTGATGCAGCAACTAGTTCAACAGAAGGAGATGTGGAAAGAAGTTGAAGAAGCCATCAGTAAAAAGAGAAGGCAGCCTATCGATCAAGGGCCTGCTGATGAGGATCAGTTTGTCAAGATTGAACCTGATGAGGACCAGTTTAGTGATTATGAAGTATCAGAGTTGGAGAGGCTAGCTATGAACATGCAAAGATTAAGGGGCAGCCAATTGAATTTAGCGGAAGCACGAGCGGGGATTGTAGAGGAACAAAGGGATAAAGGCAAAGATCTTGATCATGGGTTCTGGGAAGATTTATTGAAGGAGATTGGTGGGGAAGAAATGGCAACTTTTGATGGTGAAATTGAAGATGGAGAGGATGTGAATATGTTGGTTGAGCAGCTTGGCTACCAATACCATGGGTTCTAGTCCAAAGTACTAAAAGATGCTTAAACTTGGTATATCTCTCATTCTTTTCATGTATGATTTGAATGATTTGATCAGGAGCTAGACTCTCCCTAACTATATCTTCTTACCAATCTTGTTATGTTTGATCTGGAGACTTGCTGACAAATCTAATTGACATGGAAGATTGTAGGCAAATACAGCATTGTCTTTATGCACCTAAAGCAGCTTGTTTCTTGATTTTTTTTACTCAATGAAATCAGCTGTGTTTAGATTGGTGAAGATAAGAACAGGATTTGTACTATGAACTGCTAGTTTCATATTCTTGTCACTAATGTACTTTTCTTTTCAGTTCTAAGTGTTCTTGCACCTAAGAGATTACCTTGTTGTTGTACATGAATGAATGCATGATCATGTGTTCTGCAAAGAGTAGGAACATTTTGGAAAAAAACTCAATTGTGAAAAAAGAGAGCATAATAACTCGGATCAATTGCAGTTGATACGGAAACGACGCAGTTTTAATTCTAGGAGCCATATATTTTTCGTGAATTTATTGCTTAAACTGGAGAAATTTTATATTGTTAGGTTATAGTAATTTGTAAGATTAGGAATTCAAATTATTTAGAGTTTCAGAAAAACTTAAAATTTCTTTTTATTACTATTTAAACGTTCAAAAAGATCATTATTTTATGTACGCTTTAGTTTTGTTGTGTTGTAGAAACCTCAGCGAATTAATTTGTGATGTAAATTGCGACATTTAGGAATAGTTTAAAATTAGTTTGTGCAATTGATATTTTTTCCAAAATGTAATATTATTATTCAGAAAAAATAATAAAAAATGAAAAATGTACTCGTTAATGTGAGTAATTCAACACTTTCACCGATTAAGTAATTTCGTACGCTTGAAATCAAATTTCTACTTATTAATAAAGATTAATGTTAATTAATCGGCTGGACAAACCGTAATAACTGAATTGAAGCTTTATTTATTTATTAAGTTTGAGTTACAATTCTATTTATAAAAAAGAATAGAAAAAAAGAACAAGTCACTCCGCATTCATTCCTTATTTGAACAAATAATTTTTCGTGGTGCGGCGCCGCCACCACCGGATTTGAGTTGGATCACATTACAACGTTTGCTTTTTGTCTGGTGAAGAGATAGGGTTGCACATGATCGCACAAATTAAAGAGCAATTTCGAACTGGAGTTTCAAACTCAAGTTCCTGGCTCCTTCGTCCCAAAAAAAGAAAAAAATTAAATGCATCAGAAATAAATATGGATACCTACTACGGCTACGGCATATTAGATTACTTTTTAAACGAAAAACAAAATGTAGACAAATGTGTTTCATCATTTTTTTCTATTTTTATTTTATTTTATTCTAATAATAGACCTTATTATTATTTTTTTTTTTGCAAAAGTCATAGGACAACCTAGTGATAGGATTATTGTTGCTTTATCCTTTCTAAGCTTGTTGAGATCGATACTGCACAAATGAGATTAATTTTACGTCCGAAAGAGATTACGTAAAGAGACCATATACTTATGATTACGATACATTGAATTACTTTTTTAGTGAAAATGAAAAAAAAATGTAGCTTTATCAAAAATAAAAAATTATTATTAGTATTTTTATTATTTTGATTATGATACTTAGGAATAACAAAATGATATGTTAATGGCTTTGGTCCCGACAACGCTCGAATAAAACTGGGAAAAACTTTGGTAGGGGCGTCTTTGAATTTTGGATCGTGATGGGTTAGGAAGTTAATTTACAGCCCATTGGGGTTGGACTTAGTCGTAGCAAGAAAGTGGCCCATGATGGAGCCGGTATATAATTTTCCGTTTCTTTGCCAGCAAGTGTGAAATTAATTTTGGGCCTCCCTAGTCCCTACTGTCGAGATCACCTAAGAACGTAACAGAAATGAGAAAACTAGTCCCAACTAGTACTAATCATGGTAAAGGCATTTTCTGAGTTGGGTCCTGGATCATTGGTACTGACGAAGGTAATTACAACGATCCCAAGCGAATGGAGTCGTTATAATCTTGAGGTCCATGAGCTGACAATCCTGGAACTACCAACCCAATAACCCGATACAATCTAAGAAACGAACCTTCTCTATAATCCAGGCCGGCCACGATTGGAAGCAAGAAACCCCTAATCAGTTCCCAATAGGCGGTCAACGCCTTGAGCGCAATCCAAAACAAAGAGACGTAGTTCTTGTTCGGCTCCTCCGCGGTGATCTCACCTTTGTACCAACTATCAAAATACAAGCAAACACCAAAATGCTTGTACAAGGTAATTTGGTCATCATAAGGCAACCTAGGCACCATGTCATTGCTATAAACATATCTCCGATACCTCACCTCGTACTTCCTCAACTTCTCCTCCATAAACTCACCAAATCTCTCATCCCCAACTCTCGGCTGCCCGAATGTGTAAACCCCTTTCAATCTTTCCAGCATCCACGCCTCGTTGTGTATCTCTAAAGCACCAATGAACAAGATTTCCAATGCGCCGCCCAAGCTGTGCCCTGTCACTATAAACTTTGTATTCTCATTCTTGAGGAGGAAATGTTTCACCATTTGTCTAACTGCATAGTATGCATACAAATGGTTGTTGACGTCTTTTTGGAGTTCTTCTGGGAAGCTGCCGTCTTTTTGCTGCCCAAGAGCTCTCATGACATATACTTCAATATCTTATGACATATACTTTGTAAGATGATGCAAGCCTCAATTTATTCCCAAGACAAGGATAAGATGCAACTAATATACTTCAATATCTTATGACATATACTTTGTAAGATGATGCAAGCCTCAATTTATTCCCAAGACAAGGATAAGATGCAACTAATATACTTCAATATCTTATGACATATACTTTGTAAGATGATGCAAGCCTCAATTTTATTCACAAGACAAGGATAAGATCCAACTAATATACTTCAATATCTTATGACATAGTACTTTGTAAGATGATGCAAGCTTCAATTTTATTCACAAGACAAGGATAAGATGCAACTAATTAAGCAATCAGCATTAAAAAAAGAGCAAACACCATCACGAAAGTACTGACATTGCAATAATTAAGTTGCGTGGGTCCAAAATTATTATAGAGCTTGCAAACCCTGGATGAAATTGTTGATGTAGTTTTCTTGCAGGTCTTTTTGCAACAAGATGCTTCTCACTTTCTCATGGTTGCTCTTCATTTCAGTACCAAAAACACTTCCTGATAATACATAAAATTATCAGAAGGGCACAATGGACTTTGCGCCTTCACAAGTACTGTTGACCAGTCAAAACGGCATCACGACCGGATAATAAACGGCAAAACGGCATCAAAACGGCAAAACGGCTAAACCAGGTAATAAAGACTCAAACCTATCTGTGTCTTAGTAAACCAGATAGAGAAACGACAACGCAAAAACAATGTCTCCAAAACGGCCCAGTGCCGAAATGTCGAAACGGCCACCTCAAGCAAACGGAAACAGATTCCTCAAACGGCAACTTGCCGATTTGCCAAATAAAGATAAGTTCAAGTTACAATTGTTTTTATCTTTTTTTTATTTATTTATTTTATTTATTTTTTCGGGAGTAGCATATATATAGCAGAAAGGGTTAAGCATGTGCAATAACTTAAAATTGCAAAATTGCAAAATTATATATTCCGAATAAAATATCGTTCTTTATAAAATATCGGCAATAGTCAAAAAACAGAAAAGACAAATCTAAACAAAAGACAGCTCTATGGTTCATCTTCTGAAGAGGATTGATACTCCTTTGCCTCAGCCTCTCTTTCCAAGGAGTCAACATATACGCCAATCTTTGTGGCATCAAAGTTAATCTCCCCATAGAACTCCATATAGCTGTCGATCATGATGTCCTTTGTCTTCTGGCGCCACCAGCCGATCTTGCCTGGAACTTTCTCCAGTTCAGCGTCCTTATCGGCAATACTGCTCCTAGCTGATTCCAACTCTGCTGTTTTGGTCTCCAAATCGGCACGGGCTACTTCCAGTTCAGCAGTGAGCTTGGCCACATTATTAACCAGAGCGGCCTTATCTTCACTGAGTTTGGTGACGGAATCACACAGGGCCGATTTGTCTGACATCAGCTCCCCGATCCGCACCTGCTCTTCCCTAATCTTAGCCGAAAGGCCATCCCTTTCGTGAAGACTATCGGCCAGCTTCTTGCGTGCGTCAATGACAGCTTTCTTATCCGATTCATGGGCGGCCATCAGACTCTCATTTTCTTTCTTAAGGGTAGCATTCTCAGCGGTTGATCGCCGAAGTGCCTCCCTGGACTTTTCAAGCTTCGAATCCACAGCTTCTGCAGCATATCGGGAAGCACATAAGCCGCTGTACATAATGCTTTGCAGGTTGGCGAAGTGAGAACTAAGTTCCAGGCGGCTGTAGCGTTCCCTGTCGGCTTGATTGGCAAAAATTTTGCCCACCAGGTGATCGGTCCGATAGTCACTGCAAGCCGGCATTTTCAAGCCAAGGGAACGGCCGCAGCTCTCTCCTAGGTTATTCAAACGGGTGACGTGAGTAACCTCCCCGTCAGGGCCTTTGCTGGAAAAATAGCCTTTGAAATCAGAAGGGGGAGGAACTGCATGATCATCCGAAATAAACGGATCATTGGGCATACGAGGACCGGCAACCCAGTAAAGCACGGCAGGATCAGAACTGGAAGAAGCGGCAAAAAGAGCATCCGCTGATGTGGTTGCCTGCCTTTCCGGACGAGGAACCGACGGGCCCTCGCCAATAATCGGCTCAGTAGCAGCATTTGACAGATCGGCGTCAGGACTTCCTAAGCCGGCATTCGGCTCAGCGACAGCATTCGACAGATCGGCGTCAGGACTCCCTAAGTCGGCATCAGTCCGGTTGAGGTCAATCGGCTCAGAAACGGTGTCAGACCGACTGATTTGATCGGGCTGAGGAGGAGCGGCAGCAGATGGATCGGCTTCCTCTGAAACGGCCCCAGGCCGATCTCCCACATTTTCTGCCAAAACGGCGGCAACCCGTTTTGCCGCAGCAGCTTTCTCCCTTTTCTCCGCAGCTCTTTTCCTCTTCAAAAGAACCCGTTTCGCCGCCTCAATAATCTGCGGATCAGGATTTTTCAAGGGAAACGACTCAAATGTATCTCGGCCGACCTTCTTTCGTCTAAAAACTGACGGGGCCGAGAAATCCTCATCGTCAGCAGGCAGATCAACCTCTGGGTCCTCAGAGCGATCCGCATTATCGGCTACTTCTTCCTCATCGGAATCGACAATACGAGAACGGACCAAGGATGGTCCTGCAGCAACGGCCGCTCTAATTGGTCGTCCTTCTCCTGCATAAAGTCAAGTCAGAATTCTACAAAAAGATTCGGGCAACCTTTAGAAAATTGGGTAACTCACCATCAATGGCGCAGTCCAATAACGGCAAGCCCAGTGCCATCTTCTGCACATGGAACCTCGTGTCAAAAGTTAGCAAGATGTCGATCTGGGCCTGCAACTTGCTAGAAGTTTCCTCTGGTCTTACCCATTGAAGCTCATTGATCGCGGGATTGAACCCAGAAGTCCATAGGGGTTTGTTTGTGCTGGAGATCATGAAGAAGTGCTCCCTCCATCCCTTAATGGAAGATTCGTATCTGTCAAAATTCTTCAGAAACGGCTGAAGATTCTCATCCTTGCGAGGACGAAGGGTAACCAAACTACTGCGAGTGCTTAAATGGAAGAAGTACGTAAACAGCTGGAGTGGAGGTTCTTTGATTTGAAGGTGAGCACAGACGTTGATAAAAGCATAGATCGAAGCCCAGGAATTGGGAGTGATCTGGGCAGGGTTAAGAGCGTGCCGCACTAGCAGATTTTTCACCATGGTTTTCAGAGGAAAATGAAACCCATAAGCAAACATCTTAGAATACAGAACCCTGCGGTTATCTAGCAAGTCACTATTTAACCTAACATTAGGAGGAGCTACCAGGGCTTTACATCCTATCGGCAACTGACGAGGGTGTCGCGGTCCCTGCATAAATAAAAATATTACAACTGGTCACTAAACTACAAATGAATGTAGATAGCGGCAAGAGGTTCGAACACAGGGACAAATCGGTCCAATCTTTATTGCTCCTGCAAATGACAATAATCAGCAAAGAGGTGAGAGTATGATGGGTTGAGAAACAAAAAGAACGAAAATGAGATTGCATGAAAGAAAACAGTAGAGAAATAAAGAAATACAAAAGAGAAAGAAAATCCCTAGTAGAGATCCTTATGTGGTGACAATTCCAAGCTAGTTGATCATTGACAAAAGTATTTTCAAAACGGTTTCATAGAAGAAGTTGCGGAACCAGCTCACACTAGATTCCCAACCTGCTACAAAAGTATTTAAAAGAATCACTTCATTTTAAACACCCTAATCTTCCTAAGTTCATCCTAAGATTCTAACCCGCCACTTTGCCTTGGCTATGCAGAGCCTTCTACAAAGGAATCAGAATACTTATGGAAGCACTTGAGAGATTGATTAAAGACAGTGAGGTCCCTCTTTTAGACAAGGGAATACTTTCATCATCCACGAGTCTGGTCTAGTCTGGCACTTGACCCAGCTGTCACCTAGGTCGGCCCTTCTCAAGGCCTCGGGATGGGATGACCGCCTAATTCAATTCCTTCTATCAGCTTAGACCAAGCAAATACCCCTCATGCCCTGCTGATTTGTCTACAACTGTTCTCTAAGAGTGATTTAATCACAAGAGAACTGACTGTAATCATTCAAATCAAAATCCAAGTTGGCCAAACTCAAACTTAAACATGAATAAATTGGAGTTAAAACAAGAAGGAGAGAAATATGAAAAACGTTTTTATTGAAGATCAAAGAGTCTCACAACCTACTGGAATTATCAACCACAAGATCCCTACCAGGAATGGAGGTTCTTAGTTACAAAACATAATGGAAAATGATTCAAGAAATGGAAATCCGAAAATACAAAAAGCTGGAAAATCTGGAAAATGGGAGAAATGCTGATTTTCTCCTCACGTTCCTCCTACTGTCCTCCTACGTTCTTCTTCTCTTTTCAGTCCGAAATTGCTACCTTAAATCGTCCTTCCCTCTGCCTGCACGCTCCTCTCCCAAGTCAGTCAACACTAGCTCACAAGCTCCCAAAATCTTGTCTTCAAAGTGCTTGTACACTAGTGAGAATATTCTCCCAAAAACAAGAAGAATGTTGATTCATTCTTCCAAAGGTGTTTGTAAGCTCAAGAGAATAACAAGGAGTGGCCCAAGAAGTCTTGTGTCTGATAAGAATGAGTCCCAAGAAGACAAGAAATGCACTAGGGAATAAACAAACGCGGCACGCGAATTTATGGCGAGTGCAAGTCCAGCTGGAATTCCGAAAGGTTGCTTCTTGTCGAGGCCTAGAGGAGAGCTGATTTCGGCAAAATAGTGAAGTGGCCTAGGGACGAATGGACCAGATTCAAGACAGCAAAGCTGAAAACGAAACTCCATCACCAAATGATTGATTTAAGCTCTAATCTTCAAGCTTTCTGCTCCTTTTCTTCAGATTGATGTTCCAAAGGCTGTTTATAGAGAAAGGAAGCAAAAGGGCTTAAAGTAGCATAATTATTATCTCAATTAATAATAAAAGAGAAGATAAAACATCCATAATAAACCATCAATCATATACCCCCACACTTAAACCATGCTTGCCCTCAAGCATGAACTAAAAACACAGAAAACACCCTCTGTACAGAAAATCAACCCCTAGGCTGAACTCATATGAACACTTCAAAAACCAACTCTTTCAAGCAATGCTCAAACACACCAAACATCACAAATGTGCAAATATTCAAAAAGTGGTAAGATAACATGCTGTTCAACCAGGAAATAATGCCCTAGAGCTACTGTCTTCTCTGCCCAAGACACAATCCAAACGCAGCTGCCACACACACAAAAATACACAAGCAGTCATGCAACAATTATAAAAATACAAGCAACAAAATTAAAGAACACCACCAATCTTTCCTCTTTCCCTTTTGCACATTTTCTTTCTTTTAGGCCTTCGGCCTCTTATACCCCCTTTTTGTTTTAGGCCTTCGGCCTCTTATACCTCATATTTATTTTTTCTTCTTCTTCTCCCCTAGGCCTTCGGCCTCTTATACCCCCTTATTATTATTTTTTTATTTTTTTTATTTTTTATTTTTCTTCTTCTCCTCCTCCTTCTATTTTCCTTTCCTTCTTTTCCAGGTTCTTGCACCTTTCCACAATCCCAGAAAACACAAACATGCAGTCATGCAAAGAATTTAAAAAGTTAGCCATGCAAAAACAAAAATTAAAAACTTGCAGCAATATTATGGACGGGAGCTTCATCCCAAGGTCTTGAGATGAGAAGACAGTACAATCCTAGCAAAATATTTCCTAGGACAGCAATACTCATCATACAACCATGTAAATAAATGCACAAGTTGTAAAGCCAGAAGTATTTAGCATTGCAAGATGGAGTTAATAAGTCAAGTATTTACATGAGTTCAGTTTTGGGATTTCAATTCTATACAAAAAAGGGTGAAACACAACAAGAAAAGAAAAACGACTCATGCATAAATGAAAACAAGCAGAAGCGCATGCAAAAATAATTGAACTAAACATGCGCCAAAAACAAACAGCAGAAAAACATGCATAAAAACAGAAAAACAAACATGCACAAAAACACAAAAAAACACAAACAAACACGAAAGTGTCTCTCCCCCACACTTAAAGGACACATTGTCCTCAATGTGAAAGAAAAACCACACAACAAACAAGCAAACAAACAGAACAGAACAGAACAGAAAAAAGAAAAAGAGAGGGAAAGAAATGATAAAACCCGGGGCAATGATCATGGTAGGGGAAGAGCTGGAGGCTTCGGTCAGCTCGTCTCGAGGCCTAGAGGAGAGCCGGAAGGCCAGCACTGGAAAAAATTCCAAAAATCCATTATTATGCAGAAATAAAAAAGATTAACTAGAAATAAAAACGAAAATAAAAAAAAACAACAACGAAATGAACATGGGTTGCCTCCCATGCAGCGTCCCTCTTTATAGTCTTGGACTAGACATTGAGCGTCACTTTGTCAACCAATCCTACATAATGCTTTGAATGCACGAAGTTTGATGAGAATAATCTCATTTCGTGCATGGTCTCCTACCAAAGAAATAACCGTTTGTGGATTCTCAACCACTTTGATTTCTTCCTCAATCCTCCTCGCATCCTCCTCTAGCTCGATGCTACAACAAGTGTCCACAAACTTCGTCTCCTGCTCCAGTGACGTGCTGGAATGAGTTTGGGTCTGATTGGACTGCTTTAGTTGAGTGGCAACTTCTGCTGAATTTCCTGGGCTTGTTTCTGGTTCTGGGTCGTTCATCCCAAGGCCTTGAGATGAAGCGACCTGCTCGGACAGATTTTTGTTGCTCACAAAAGAGGCAGTGTTGTCATCAGATTCCATATTTGGTTGGAAGTTTGAAGGTATGCATCTCTGTCTTTCCTGCTCAAGTGCAAGTTCTCTCATTTGCTTCGCTAACCTTGCTAAATTCTCCTCTGTTTCCTGCATAAATGGAACTAAGGTTTTCATTAAAATTTCAGAAACATTGGGTACTTGGCTAGGTTGCGGAGGCTGGAAATATTGATAATTAGGAACTGATTGCACTCCATAATTTGATCTTTGCTGGTTCCACCAAGTGGGATAAGGAGTAGATATGGGTGGATAATAATGTGACTCATATCCCCACTGTGGCGGACCAAAACATCCTTCATGGCTGGACACATCTCCTGCACCAAAACTTTGAGAAATAGGGGCTGATTGAGAAAAATAATTGAAATTGCTCATAAAAAAGAAATTGAGTTGCTGATTTAAGTCATCCTCAGTCCTAATTTTGGTAGCAGTGTTCTCAAGCAACTCATCAGTGGTAACAACAGGGCGCCTAGGAGCCATTTTCTCAGTCACAAACAACACAAAAAGGAAAGAGAAGGTTAAGAAATACCAGCTGATTGCAGAAATTCCTGGAGAGCGGAGCCCAAAAATTGAAGATAGCAGAAGAAGGTCGCTTGAGCGAGGAAGAGAGAGAGAATCTTTGAGGAAGAAGATGAGAGCGGCGTTGAGAAATGAAAAGTGACTCAGGTTTCCAAGGGAGAATGCTTTTAAAAGAAATGAATCCTTAACCGTCAGCAAACCCAATCGGTCGCTGACACGTGGCTCATCTGTTCTGAAAAGGCAGTAATTTGTCAATAAAGCTGAGCGGCGCATTTAAAGAGGAGCAGCGCACGCGTTTCTCAAAGGGTTTTTGAATTTCGAAATTCAAAAACTGGACAGACGAAGAGACGTCTCGCCTCAAAAGCAGCGAGCAGTTACAAACACTTGGCCATTACAGCGCCACGTCACAGGTTTACTTTAAGTTAAAAATTTGACTTTATTGCAAACTAAGTTTTATTTGCAGGAATGAAAAAGAACTTTTCAAATACGCGGAAATAGATTAAAACGGCAACATGCCGATTGCCAGACGTCAAGAGGGAAACGGCAAGCCCTTGGTAAACACTCGGCCTCCTTTGTTGTTGGGCCTCTGATAATACATAAAATTATCAGAAGGGCACAATGGACTTTGCGCCTTCACAAGTACCGTTGACCAGTCAAAACGGCATCACGACCGATTGACCAAGTCAACGGGAATAAGTGACTAAAGGACAAGTCCAGCCCGTTATCACCAAAACGGCACAGAGCCGATTCCTCAATAAAGGCAAAGACAACGGCACTTGGCCGATTCACAACAAACGGCTCCTTGCCGATTCTCCACAAACGGCATCGTACTGATGGGGCCCAGATATTAATCTCCCCTCACAGATATTATTGGTATAGTACTCCATAGTCAGTATACATTTAGTCAAGGTTGGCAGGGAGGATAACCTGCTCCCATCACATCGTCACCTGACAACCGGACAAAGGGACGACTCTATTCCCCTAAAATAAGGTCTGCACCCCACGTTATAATGATGAATCCCTGCCCCTAGACCACCTGCTGAGGAAAAAGGGGAGGGGATGTCAGAGATCTAACCACTCTAGTCCAGCCTAAGGACTAGAGGGTGGTATATAAGGGAAGTTTTCTCCTTTACTCAAGGACACACAAAAAATACACACACTTTCTCCACACTTAACCAAAATTACTGACTTTGGCATTGGAGCTCTTACGCCGGAAAACACTTCCGGCATTGTGCAGGTCCTTCACGGCAATCTGATCACCACCTTCCAGCGAGCCACCTTACCAAGAAACCCCTCACTCCGGTCCACAGATTATCACTTCCTTTATCCATAACCAAATTGATAGTTTTCCTCAGGTTTTCTTTAGAAACCAACATGCTGCTTTCCTCCCTCTCCACTTCCACAGCAACTTTAAGCGTATGTACCATTAATTTTGTGGCCAGAATCTGCTCAAAAGCCTGAGGAATCAGCACAATCTGGCAATTATTACTAGCAGTAAGCAGCAGAGACTCCCACATCGAGCTGTACCCGCAATGGCTCACAAAACACCCAACAGAAGGGTGCTGCAGTATTCCAGTCTGCGGTACCCACCCTCCGTACACCCATCCTCTATCTCCCACTCGCTCCCCGAATCCCTCCGGTAATGCTTCTTCAACGGTTGAGTACCCTTCCGGTGCCACTAACGCTGCAAGAAATGGCAATCCTGTTAGCTCAAAACCCAGAACCAGTTCTTGAAATTGTTCCTTTTTCAACCTAACTTGGCTACCAAATGCACAATACAGAACAGATCCAGCCTCAAAGTTGTTCAGCCAGTTAGCCCATTTCGCGTCGAGATGAGAAGAAACAAGGGTTTCAAGCTGCAGGGCAAGTCCTGTTACTAAAACAGGTTTTTTGTACAAGTCTGCAAGGTAATCACAGAATGATCCTTCAATTCCATGACATGTCCTAAACGCAAGGGCATCACTTTCTACTCTGCTTCTAGTCACGCGCTCTAAGAAAGATGACCCATCACCAAATCCCTCCAAAAGGGGCAACGCCAGGGTCAATTCGTGTGGCTTCAGGTGAAATCCTGAAGATGGGAATCCAGGAGGAGGCTGCAGTAGTAATTCTTCGACGACTGTGCTTTTGCTATTCCTCATCAATCTTGATGGACTCCCTAAGAAAGCTGGCACCACCGCACTCGTCATAACATACCAAATGGATTTAAAATCAAATTGGGTTCGACCCATAATCGGGATCCAGTAAGCGAAATCATAGATGACAAAATCAGGGCGGAGATCGCGGAGATAGGACTCGATTTGAGGCTGGGTTTGGTCAAAAGCAGCAAGAAGATGCTTGAGTTGAAGGATTGATATGTCAGAGTTGGTTTCAGCACCAGAAGGGAGGCCATCAACATGTGGAATGACGAGTGGGTAGAATTTTATGAGATCTGGGTATTGGTTGAGTTGCTCAATTTTGATCTGAGCTGATTTGGGCAGGATGAAGGAGACAGAGTGGCCTCTCTGGGCGAGTTGGTTTGAAAGGTGCAAGAAAGGGATGAAATGGCCATAGGCGATCCATGGAAACATTACCATCTCAAGTTTTGATTTCATTTTTGTTTTGTGGGAAAAGATGTAGAATATACTACTCAGACAATTTGTCGGCTGGAGTTAGAGTAGTAGGAATGGGAGCGATTCTGAATCTTGTGAAAATCGGCTGACGGTTGAAAAAGTATTGAAATAATTTCCAGATCGATGCGGATAAATGTGGATTTTTTTTTTATACATTTAATAGAATTTTAAGAACATTATTAGAACTGTAAAAAAAAATATAAACATTCTTATCACAAACAGCAGATCAGATCAAACAATATATAAACTGGGTTTATAAAATGTAAAAGTGATTAGAGACTAATAACAAAATACAATACAATATTAAATTATTCCTTCAAATAAAAAGCATATTAAATTATTCCTTGATTGTAAATTCCTTTAATAGAAACCAAACTACTTTTTGTTTATTGTTTATTTTGGCTTATTTAGCAAACATAAACCTTATCTTAATTGCTCTGGTAATTAAGGCTTCGTTTCTAAGTTTCTAAGCTCGCTCCATATTTTATTTTCTCTTCCATCCGGACCAAAACGCAATTCCAATCCTCATTCTCGTCGTCGTTTCATTACATTCTCTAGAGCAAACAGATCCCCGAAATTCAGCCATCACCATTATTATCTACCTTCCTTTCCACAATGCCAATCTGAGATCGGTTGACTCGCCTTCTCAGCACTTACAGTTGCCTCTGTACTACTAAACCACCGACTCGATTAATCAATCACC